>OY757218.1:16217332-16832261 GCA_963583965.1 Nomada ferruginata
TAAAGCAGACATATATACAGTTTCGAGCAGTTCTGTATAGATGACGATATTAAAGCCCACTTTGAGTGTAGGTAAGACAGGGATGCGAGTGGTACGTAAATTCAAGCCCTTGTTTATAAGTAGCGGTGCGATAATGTTCATAAAATTTGGTTATTTATGTCTTCATTCATCCAATTAAGTTAATAATCCTCGAAAACCGTTTCGTACACTCTTTTACATATCAATAAAGTGTCAGCAAACACAGTGTTTCAATCTACATAAAAATTAATATGTACGGTAACATTGCAAGTTCCATTGTTCATTATATTCTACAACAATCAAGCACTCTTTAGCACGGTTAAATGTATTTGTGAATATTTTTTCCTTTAAATAAATTTTCCGGCACGTAATAAATACATACTAATAGTAGTAGGATTCTTTATTTCGGCCTCGAAGCAATGAAAGTTTGGTTAGTTTACATATAACCTATCTTTGCATTACTATATGGACTCTTGCACTCTCATCTTCCGTTTCGCTGTTCCTTTTAAAACCTTCTCTACCTTACGTATCACATTATTCTTATCTCTTTATCGCACATGTATTATACATCTTTCCATTTCCTCTCTGTTTCATTTCAAATTCCTAAGTCATTTCTGCGCTATTAATTGCCGACTCTTTCCTGTTCTCTCTTTACTTTGGTACTGTCGTATTGCTCCCGTTTTAATACATTTAAACCTTTCATTATATCTTGCTTCTTGTACTTGTCTTTGAAGGCTCTCCGTTAGATCCTTTAGTTCCGTTCTTAACAAATTTAGTATTCTCGCACTCGTTCCATTCGTTCGCACTCGTTTGGCCCGCTCTACTTTCATTTTCGACTAAATATCATTTAACAATCTTTCTATCTCTTGTCATGTACTTACTAATATATTTTTTGTGTGCGTAGGTCTCGTAGCCAAAGGATAAGGAGCATTGACCGCCAATTCTCATTGTGCATAAACAGAAGGAAGAGGAAAGAATAACTCTCGCCATATACATACTTCAGTTATATTAAAATGGTTTTGTGGGATTGGAAGGTGTATGCAACGAAGGCTGATGTAAGTGTAATACGTCTCTAAATATCTTTTTCTTTCATTAAATCTTCCTGTGTGTAATAATTACATACTAGCAATAGTTATTCCTTTTTATGTCGGCCTCGCAGCTATGAATTCTTCTCCTTCACTCTTTCTTGCAAACCATCTCTACTTTACACATTATCCCATTACTTACAACCTTATTTCATTTCGATTATACATTTAGTCTTTAAGGCTCCCCATCACTTTCTTTACTTCTCTTCTCATCAAAATCATTCGTGTTTGATTCATTCCATTCCTTTCTAAATAATCCTCCCCTTTTCTTATACTTATAGTGTGGTCTTTCCCCATTTCATTTTCTTCTAACTATCCCTTAACAATGTTTCTTTCACCTGTTACATACTTACTAATATATTTTTTGTGTGTTTGCAGGTTTCGCATTCAAAGTGTAAGGAACATTGACCGGTGTATCTCATCATGCATAAAAGCAAGAATGAAGAAAGAATAACTCCTGCCACATACTTTAGTTATATTAAATTGGTTTATACAAATAGTTTGTAACTGTTAGAGCATAAGAGTAATTTAGAACAATTGTGTAATTCACTATAATGTATATTTATTATATCTTTTATTTTATATTCAGTTTATTCGGTAGATCTTGTATAAACTTTAATACTACTTATAATAGTATTACAAGTTCTACTAAATATGCTAAATATAAAATGAAAGATGTAATAAATAATTTACATATGCACCAGTTACACAATTGCGTTAATTTAATAATAAGTTTTATCTATAAGATATATTGTAAATTAACTTTAAAGAATAGTTTACTTAATAGTGAGCATGTCCAATGTAGTTATTTGAGCGGAGAGAATCTTAAGTTCTTATTGCAATTACTTTTGAGTTCTCGTTTCTATCTTTGTATCTATCTGCAGCTGTAAATATTGTGTATTATTTATTGCCCTGCTTCTTATGTAGACCTTTCTGTTTTCTGACGCTTTCGAGATGATTCATTAGTAACATAAATCATATATGTTTCGCCTAGAGAATTGCATTTTATTATTCCTCAAGAAGCCTTCTTTTTTATAATTGAAATACCCGTGTATATATCTTTTAATTCATAAATTGAGTAATATCTGGAAAGATATACTTGAATCTACGCGGGTCCCTGCCATATCTACGGTGTCAGCTTTGGTTTCGCCATCTATACAGAACTTCGCGAAACTACTCGCGGCCCTTACTTACCTTAAGTGTAGGTATGGCAGAGGCCCGGTAGTTTCATTCTGATCTGTATAGATGGCGATACTGATGACTCTAGATAAAACAGACACACACGTAGCTTCGAGCACTACTTTTTAGATGGCGAAACCGAAGCCACTTTGGGTGTAGATAAGACAGGGATGCGAGTGGTACGAAATTTCAAGCACTTGTTTATAAAGAGCGGTGCGATAAGCTTTGATTATCTCTGTCTCCATTTATTAAATTAAGTTAATAATGCTCGCAAATCGTTACGTACTATCATTTACATGTCGATAAAGTGTTAGCAAACACGGTATTACAATCTACATTAAGGTTAATACGTGTAGTAACATTGCCAGTTCCACTGTTCACTTTATTTTTACAACAATCAAGCTCTTTAGCATAGGTAAATACATTTGTGAATATTTCTTTCTTTCCACAAATTTTCCAGCATGTGATAAATACATACTAGTAGCGGTATTATTCTTTATTTCGGTCTCGCAGCAATGAAAGTTTGGTTGGTGTACATATAACCTATCTTTGCAATACTATATGAACTCTTGCACTCTCATCTTCTGTTTCGCTCTTACTTTTCATACTTTCTCCACCTTATGCATCGCACTATTTCTTGTCTCTTTATCGCACGTCTATTACACATCCTTTCATTTCCTCTCTGTTTCATTACAAATTCCTAAGTCATTTCTGCGCTATTAATTGCTGACTCTTTCCTGTCCCCTCTTTACTTTGGTACTGACGTATTGCTCCCGTTGTAATACATTTAAACCTTTCATTATATCTTGCTTCTTGTATTTTTCTTGAAGGCTCTTCGTTGGAACCTTTAGTTCCGTTCTTATCAAATTTAATATTCTCGCACTCGTTTCATTCGTTCTAAAAGACCCTTTCTCTTATGCTTCTAGTTAGGCCTGCCCTACTTTCTTTTACGACTAAATATCCTTTAACAATCTTTCTATCTCCTGTTATATACTTACTAATATATTTTTTTGCGTGCGTAGGTTTTGTAGGCAAAGGACAAGGGGCATTGATCGCTAATTCTCATTGTGCATAAAAAGAAGGAAGAAGAAAGAATAACCATCGCCATATACATACTTCAGTAATATTAAATTGGTTTTGTGGGATTGGAAGGTGTATGCAACGAAGGCTGATGTAAGTGTAATACGTGTCTAAATATCTTTTTCTTTCAATAAATCTTCCTGCGTGTAATAATTACATACTAACAATAGTATTCCTTTTTATGGCGGCCTCGCGGCTATGAAATTTCGATTTAGTGTACATATAGCCTTACTTTTGATTACTATCTTAGCTTACGCATTCTTCTTCTCCACTCTTTCTTGCAAACCTTCTGTACATTATCCCATTACTTATCCCCTTATTTCATTTTGATTATACATTTAGTCTTTAAGGCTCACCATCAGTTTCTTTACTCCCCTTCTCGTCAAATTCATTCATGTTGGATTCATTCCATTCCTTTTTAAATAATCCCCCCCTTTTCTTATACTTCTGGTGTGATCTTTCCCTATTTCGTTTTCTTCTAACTATCCCTTAACAATGTTTCTTTCGCCTGTTACATGCTTACTAATATATTCTTTGTGTGTGCAGGTTTCGCATCCAAAGAGTGAGGAACATTGCCCGGTGCATCTCATCATGCATAAAAGCAAGGAAGAAGAAAGAATACAGAATAACTCCTGCTACATACTTTAGTTAAAGTAAATTGGTTTATAAAAATAGTTTGTAACTATAAGCGCATAAGATTAATTTAGAACAATTGTGTAATTAACTGTCATGTATATCTATTATATGTATATTTTATTTTATATTCAGCTTATTCGGTAGATCTTATATAAACTTTAATAGTACGTTTACTACAAGTTCTACTGAATGTGCTAAATGTATAATGAAAGATATAATAAACAATTTACATATGCACAAGTTACACAATTGTTGTAATTTAAAATAAGCTTTAGCATATAAAGTATGTACGTACATTTTAGTATAAGTTTTATCTGTAAGATATATTGTATATTATCTTCAAGGAATAGTTTATAAGTATTAGATCATTTATGTTTATAGTATTTGTTATGCTACATAAATGTTAGTTTAGTATTGATACAATATTTAGTTGTACGATCTATTGTAAATAGATATAAAAGAATAGTTCATAAGGATTAGCTTGTAAGTTTGGACTACAACATTTTTGTAACTTGTATCTTCATTGATTAGTTTAAATAAATGTTCAATGAAAAGAACTCGACTGCTCTTCTTATTTTCACACCTTAACAATCCTTAAAAGAACCTAATTCCAATTCCTTATACAAGAAGTACCGTGGGCGAACTTGAAATGGAAAGTTCTAAAGCGGGAAACTTGTAAAAATGGCCCTATTCGTTATTAAATTTGGAAGCAGCAAATTCTAAGTCCTCACTTCTTGCAAAATTGGATAGCAGAAGTCCAAAAAATTAAGAGCTCGGAAATTCCTGGTACGTGACGTCATTTCCAAGAATTGCTGCGATGAAAGACCTCCTCGCACATCATATTCTCCTGATACAAATCCACGATTTTCAGCGAGATATTTTTGCCAGAAACTCAGAAATTTTGCGCTCGGAAATTCCTGGAATGTGACGTCATTTGTGAGAACGAATACCTCCTTGCACATCATATTCTCCTGATACAAATCCAAGATTTTCGGCACTTAAATTTCTACTGAAAATCGTGGATTTGTATCAGGAGAATATGATATGCAAGGAGGTATTCGTTCTCACAAATGACGTCACGTTCCAGGAATTTCCGAGCGCAAAATTTCCGAGTTTCTGGCAAAAATAGCTCGCCGAAAATCCTGGATTTGTATCAGGAGAATATGATACGCAAGGAGGTATTCGTTCTCAGAAATGACGTCACATTCCAGGAATTTCCGAGCGCAAAATTTCTGAGTTTCTGGCAAAAATATCTCGCCGAAAATCGTGGATTTGTATCAGGAGAATATGATATGCGAGGAGGTATTCGACTTCACCAATTCTTGGAAATGACGTCACGTTCCAAGAATTTCCGAGAATTTAAATTTGAAGAGCACCCATCAAGACGTATTAATTCCTTAACAATTAGCGCCAACATTAATAATGTTCAGGTCTATTTTTACAAGTTTCTCGCTTTAGGACTTTGTATTTAAAGTCCGTCCACGGTACTTCATGTTTAAGGAAGTGGAATCAGGTCTTTTCAAGGATAGGTAAGGTGTTAAAATAAAGAGAGCAATAGAATTCCTTTTATTGAAGATTTATTAAATTAATTAATGAAGATACAAGTTACAAGAATGTTGTAATTCAAATGTACAAGCTAACACTTATGAAGTATTCTTATATATCAATTTACAATTAATCGTACAAGTAAATCTTGTATCAATTCTAAACTAACATTTATATAATATAAAGAATATTATAAATATAAATGATCTAATACTTATAAACTATTCCTTGAAGATAATATACAATATATCTTACAGATAAAACTTATACTAAAATGTACGTACATACTTTATATGCTAAAGCTTATTTTAAATTACAACAATTGTGTAACTTGTGCATATGTAAATTGTTTATTATATCTTTCATTATACATTTAGCACATTCAGTAGAACTTGTAGTAAACGTACTATTAAAGTTTATATAAGATCTACCGAATAAGCTGAATATAAAATAAAATATACATATAATAGATATACATGACAGTTAATTACACAATTGTTCTAAATTAATCTTATGCGCTTATAGTTACAAACTATTTTTATAAACCAATTTACTTTAACTAAAGTATGTAGCAGGAGTTATTCTGTATTCTTTCTTCTTCCTTGCTTTTATGCATGATGAGATGCACCGGGCAATGTTCCTCACTCTTTGGATGCGAAACCTGCACACACAAAGAATATATTAGTAAGCATGTAACAGGCGAAAGAAACATTGTTAAGGGATAGTTAGAAGAAAACGAAATAGGGAAAGATCACACCAGAAGTATAAGAAAAGGGGGGGATTATTTAAAAAGGAATGGAATGAATCCAACATGAATGAATTTGACGAGAAGGGGAGTAAAGAAACTGATGGTGAGCCTTAAAGACTAAATGTATAATCAAAATGAAATAAGGGGATAAGTAATGGGATAATGTACAGAAGGTTTGCAAGAAAGAGTGGAGAAGAAGAATGCGTAAGCTAAGATAGTAATCAAAAGTAAGGCTATATGTACACTAAATCGAAATTTCATAGCCGCGAGGCCGCCATAAAAAGGAATACTATTGTTAGTATGTAATTATTACACGCAGGAAGATTTATTGAAAGAAAAAGATATTTAGACACGTATTACACTTACATCAGCCTTCGTTGCATACACCTTCCAATCCCACAAAACCAATTTAATATTACTGAAGTATGTATATGGCGATGGTTATTCTTTCTTCTTCCTTCTTTTTATGCACAATGAGAATTAGCGATCAATGCCCCTTGTCCTTTGCCTACAAAACCTACGCACGCAAAAAAATATATTAGTAAGTATATAACAGGAGATAGAAAGATTGTTAAAGGATATTTAGTCGTAAAAGAAAGTAGGGCAGGCCTAACTAGAAGCATAAGAGAAAGGGTCTTTTAGAACGAATGAAACGAGTGCGAGAATATTAAATTTGATAAGAACGGAACTAAAGGTTCCAACGAAGAGCCTTCAAGAAAAATACAAGAAGCAAGATATAATGAAAGGTTTAAATGTATTACAACGGGAGCAATACGTCAGTACCAAAGTAAAGAGGGGACAGGAAAGAGTCAGCAATTAATAGCGCAGAAATGACTTAGGAATTTGTAATGAAACAGAGAGGAAATGAAAGGATGTGTAATAGACGTGCGATAAAGAGACAAGAAATAGTGCGATGCATAAGGTGGAGAAAGTATGAAAAGTAAGAGCGAAACAGAAGATGAGAGTGCAAGAGTTCATATAGTATTGCAAAGATAGGTTATATGTACACCAACCAAACTTTCATTGCTGCGAGACCGAAATAAAGAATAATACCGCTACTAGTATGTATTTATCACATGCTGGAAAATTTGTGGAAAGAAAGAAATATTCACAAATGTATTTACCTATGCTAAAGAGCTTGATTGTTGTAAAAATAAAGTGAACAGTGGAACTGGCAATGTTACTACACGTATTAACCTTAATGTAGATTGTAATACCGTGTTTGCTAACACTTTATCGACATGTAAATGATAGTACGTAACGATTTGCGAGCATTATTAACTTAATTTAATAAATGGAGACAGAGATAATCAAAGCTTATCGCACCGCTCTTTATAAACAAGTGCTTGAAATTTCGTACCACTCGCATCCCTGTCTTATCTACACCCAAAGTGGCTTCGGTTTCGCCATCTAAAAAGTAGTGCTCGAAGCTACGTGTGTGTCTGTTTTATCTAGAGTCATCAGTATCGCCATCTATACAGATCAGAATGAAACTACCGGGCCTCTGCCATACCTACACTTAAGGTAAGTAAGGGCCGCGAGTAGTTTCGCGAAGTTCTGTATAGATGGCGAAACCAAAGCTGACACCGTAGATATGGCAGGGACCCGCGTAGATTCAAGTATATCTTTCCAGATATTACTCAATTTATGAATTAAAAGATATATACACGGGTATTTCAATTATAAAAAAGAAGGCTTCTTGAGGAATAATAAAATGCAATTCTCTAGGCGAAACATATATGATTTATGTTACTAATGAATCATCTCGAAAGCGTCAGAAAACAGAAAGGTCTACATAAGAAGCAGGGCAATAAATAATACACAATATTTACAGCTGCAGATAGATACAAAGATAGAAACGAGAACTCAAAAGTAATTGCAATAAGAACTTAAGATTCTCTCCGCTCAAATAACTACATTGGACATGCTCACTATTAAGTAAACTATTCTTTAAAGTTAATTTACAATATATCTTATAGATAAAACTTATTATTAAATTAACGCAATTGTGTAACTGGTGCATATGTAAATTATTTATTACATCTTTCATTTTATATTTAGCATATTTAGTAGAACTTGTAATACTATTATAAGTAGTATTAAAGTTTATACAAGATCTACCGAATAAACTGAATATAAAATAAAAGATATAATAAATATACATTATAGTGAATTACACAATTGTTCTAAATTACTCTTATGCTCTAACAGTTACAAACTATTTGTATAAACCAATTTAATATAACTAAAGTATGTGGCAGGAGTTATTCTTTCTTCATTCTTGCTTTTATGCATGATGAGATACACCGGTCAATGTTCCTTACACTTTGAATGCGAAACCTGCAAACACACAAAAAATATATTAGTAAGTATGTAACAGGTGAAAGAAACATTGTTAAGGGATAGTTAGAAGAAAATGAAATGGGGAAAGACCACACTATAAGTATAAGAAAAGGGGAGGATTATTTAGAAAGGAATGGAATGAATCAAACACGAATGATTTTGATGAGAAGAGAAGTAAAGAAAGTGATGGGGAGCCTTAAAGACTAAATGTATAATCGAAATGAAATAAGGTTGTAAGTAATGGGATAATGTGTAAAGTAGAGATGGTTTGCAAGAAAGAGTGAAGGAGAAGAATTCATAGCTGCGAGGCCGACATAAAAAGGAATAACTATTGCTAGTATGTAATTATTACACACAGGAAGATTTAATGAAAGAAAAAGATATTTAGAGACGTATTACACTTACATCAGCCTTCGTTGCATACACCTTCCAATCCCACAAAACCATTTTAATATAACTGAAGTATGTATATGGCGAGAGTTATTCTTTCCTCTTCCTTCTGTTTATGCACAATGAGAATTGGCGGTCAATGCTCCTTATCCTTTGGCTACGAGACCTACGCACACAAAAAATATATTAGTAAGTACATGACAAGAGATAGAAAGATTGTTAAATGATATTTAGTCGAAAATGAAAGTAGAGCGGGCCAAACGAGTGCGAACGAATGGAACGAGTGCGAGAATACTAAATTTGTTAAGAACGGAACTAAAGGATCTAACGGAGAGCCTTCAAAGACAAGTACAAGAAGCAAGATATAATGAAAGGTTTAAATGTATTAAAACGGGAGCAATACGACAGTACCAAAGTAAAGAGAGAACAGGAAAGAGTCGGCAATTAATAGCGCAGAAATGACTTAGGAATTTGAAATGAAACAGAGAGGAAATGGAAAGATGTATAATACATGTGCGATAAAGAGATAAGAATAATGTGATACGTAAGGTAGAGAAGGTTTTAAAAGGAACAGCGAAACGGAAGATGAGAGTGCAAGAGTCCATATAGTAATGCAAAGATAGGTTATATGTAAACTAACCAAACTTTCATTGCTTCGAGGCCGAAATAAAGAATCCTACTACTATTAGTATGTATTTATTACGTGCCGGAAAATTTATTTAAAGGAAAAAATATTCACAAATACATTTAACCGTGCTAAAGAGTGCTTGATTGTTGTAGAATATAATGAACAATGGAACTTGCAATGTTACCGTACATATTAATTTTTATGTAGATTGAAACACTGTGTTTGCTGACACTTTATTGATATGTAAAAGAGTGTACGAAACGGTTTTCGAGGATTATTAACTTAATTGGATGAATGAAGACATAAATAACCAAATTTTATGAACATTATCGCACCGCTACTTATAAACAAGGGCTTGAATTTACGTACCACTCGCATCCCTGTCTTACCTACACTCAAAGTGGGCTTTAATATCGTCATCTATACAGAACTGCTCGAAACTGTATATATGTCTGCTTTATCTAAGAGTCATTAGTATCGCCATCTATACAGACGTGACGCAAACTACTCGGGCCTCTGCCATATCTACACTTATGGTAAGTAAGGGGTGTGAGTAGTTCCAATGCGATCTGCATAGATGGAACTACCATAGCAAGCGCGAGTGGTTTCAAGGGGTTCTGTATAGATGGCGAAACCATAGCAGGCACTGTAGATATGGCAGAGACCCGCGTACATTCAAGTATATCTTTGCAGATATTAATCAATTTATGAATTAACAGATATGTACACGGGTATTTTAATTATAAAAAAGAAGGCTTCTTGAGAAATAAGAAAATGTAATTCTCTAGGCGAAACATATATAATTTATGTTACTAATGAATTATCTCGAAAGAGTCAGAAAACAGAAGAGTTTACATAAGAAGCAGGGCAATAAATAATACACAATATTTAGAGCTTCAGATAGATACAACGATAGAAACGAGAACTCAAAAGTAATTGCAATAAGAACTTAAGATTCTCTCCGTTCAAATAACTACAGTGGACAGTAATGCCCACTTAATGTTCGCTGCTTCGAAGCTGCCTAGCGAACACTATCCAGGGATGTGATTTATAAGGAATTGTTCATGCTTATCACTTTTCGGCACGCTCGGTTTAGGCTGTGTTGGGAGTGGATTGAGATGTACTGAGAACCAGCGTGAGATATATTTAACACGTTGAGTGCCACGTCAGGCATCGGTGTCTGACACTAAACTTTCCGTTCAGGCCGCGTCAGTCACCGGTGACTGACAATCAACTTTTCGTTCAGTGACTGATACTAAACATTCCGTTCAGGCCGCGTCAGTCATCGGTGACTGACAATCAACTTTCCGTTCAGTGACGCGCACTAAACTTTCCGTTCAGGCCGCGTCAGTCATCGGTGACTGACAATCAACTTTTCGTTCAGTGACTGATACTAAACTTTCCGTTCAGGCCGCGTCAGTCATCGATGACTGACAATCAACTTTTCGTTCAGTGACTGATACTAAACATTCCGTTCAGGCCGCGTCAGTCATCGGTGACTGACAATCAACTTTCCGTTCAGTGACTGACACTCAACTTTCCGTTCAGGCCGCGTCAGTCATCGGTGACTGACACTAAACTTTTCGTTCAGGCGTCGGGGTATCACAGTGTTAAGCTACGCCGCGGCGCGCCGTCTGGCCTAAACGGAAAACGTGGCAAAACCGGCGTGGCACTCAACGTGTTAAGGGCCATTGCTGATGACAACTGGAGATAACTCGAACGCAACCTACATCCTCGATACATCGGAGCAGGTCCAAAAATCGGTAGGGATGAGTCCGCGAACATTAATTGTGGGAAAAAACGAACATTAAGCGGCCATTATTGTACATTGTATCCTAAGTGCAATACGCAGTCAATTAGCTCGAATTATTTTCCACATAATTATCAAACATCTGTTAAACCTTTAATAATTATGCGATAAATAATTGATTGCCCGGGTCTCACCACGTGGAGGTTACTGCGCATGGAGACCCACCCTAGCCACGGCCCTTCCACCCTCCAATTACGCGAAAAGTAATTCTAATATAACTTGTGAGATTGAAAAATCTCCTATTATTGTCAATTTGTAGAACGTTCAGTAATTGATCGTAGTACAAGTAAGACAAGAAGAGGAGTACTTGGAAAATTCACGACCGAAAGCTAAATTGAATATCACTGAAGGAAACCTGAAAGAAAATCTGCAAGTGAATTAAATTTCCTGAAACAAAACTTTCTTAAAAACATATCCCATGATCTTAAAAACTAGACAACGAAATATTATCACAGCAGTGTACACGGCTGTTTTAAAAACCAAGACACAGCTTAAATATAAATCATCCCTTCTTAAATACTAGATTATATTCAAATGCACCCTGCCTGACTAAAGATCTAACTTAAAACTAGAATCACCCTACCTAATATAATATCTAAGAGTTCAATTAAAAGAACAATTTCAATAATATCCTACCTAAATAGGAACGTAACAGATACTTTATCATATTATTGTAGGTACAAGTATGCATATACTTAATTCCTCTCCAATTAGTTCATATTAATTTTGTGGTCCATGCCTTCCTAGAACAGACAACTGGCAACTGGGCAGGGGCTGGGCACGGGCGGGGGCAGGGTGAGAGTGTGGTCATATTAAACATATTTTAAGCAATCCTCTTCCTCAGCTGAGTCCTTTCAATCCTTCTGAAACAAAGACAAATTGGAAGTAATTAGTAAAGCATTATAAAAATCTTAAACTCATAACTGGGATCAAATGGGAGGCAAGTAACGAAAGTGACTGCTACCGAGCAGTCCGCGAGCCCTCGGCCCAGAGTCTGAACAGTAGAACGACTTACACTCGACACCAGTTTCGATACCGAGCCACAGCAATCATTGAGGCACGGATATGCAAAACCGCAACCACGATTCCAGATTAGGTCCCCTTATGCCTTCTGCCACCCCAAGGTGTGCTTGGCGTGGTCTAACGGGGAGAAGTATCCCACTTGGCGGTTCACCTGTCCAGAACCACAACCACAGCCTCACACACCGCTCGTCGCTGAAAGTGCAACCCAAATATCGCAACAGGTGCCAAAAACGCCTTACCATCCGTCCTCCGGGCCGAGAACGGAAAAGGGAATGAAGCTAATAGTGGTGAATTGAATAAAAAGGAAAGTAACGAAAGTGACTGCTGCCGGCCGAGAGCAAAAAAGGGGTTTAAGCAGAAAACAAAGTGAAGCAAAAAAGGGAATGAGAGGGGAAAGTGCAATGCGCAGTCAATTCGCTCGAATTATTTTCCACATAATTATCAAACGTCTGTTAAACCTTTAATAATTATGCGATAAATAATTGATTGCCCGGGTCTCACCACGTGGAGGTTACTGCGCATGGAGACCCACCCTAGCCACGGCCCTTCCACCCTCCAATTACGCGAAAACTAACTCTAATATAACATGTGAGAAAGAAAAATCTCCTATTATTGTCAATTTGTAGAACGTTCATTAATTGATCGTAGTACAAGTAAGACAACAAGAGGAGTACTTGGAAAATTCACGACCGAAAGCTAAATTGAATATCAGAAGGAACCTGAAAGAAAATCTGCAAGAGAATTCACTTTCCTGAAATAAAACTTTCTTAAAAATATATCATATGATCTTAAAAACTAGACAACGAAATATTATTGCAGTGAGGAACACTGCGGGCTTAAAAGCTAAGACATAACTTAAAAATAAACCCTAGTTTCTTAAATTTTAGATTAGATTCGAATACGCCCTGCCTGACTAAAGAGCTAACTTAAGACTAGAATCGCCCTACCTAGTATAACATCTAAGAGTTCAATTAAAAGAATAATTTCAATAATATCCTACCTACGTAGGAATGTAAAAGATACTTTACCAAACTCATATAGGTATAAGTACGTATATGTTTAATTCCTCTTCAATTCGTCCATATCAATCACGTGGTCCATGGTGTCCTAGAACAGACTGAAACACACACCAAAAAATTGCAGCACCTGCCAACAATTTTTGGTTTTCCAAACCCTGCCTAGTTAAAAGTCTAATATTTTCAATTCGTGTAAAACCTGCCTGTATATAGTTCTAAGATTGTGTCTTCGAACAAATCCTGCCTACATAAAGAGCTAAACGTATTGATCGATCATAATTGGGCCTACCTAATTAATTATCTTAAATGTAGTGAGTTAAAAGGGCTGAGGTAGGGGCAGGGGCAGGGCGGGTGGTCATATTATACGTATGTATTATCATGAATCTTCTTCTTTAGCTGATTATTTTCAATGCTTCTGAAACAAACACAGACACGAAATAATTAATAAAGTATTATAAAAATGAATTCTTAAACTCAGAAATTGAATCGACGAGGCTGGCTCTTTAATTTTATAGTTTCCAATTGTGCCTTTGATAGTATTTCTGGATCTGTATTGTATATATTCCACTTTTGAGCCTCTGACGTATGTACTTACATTTGTTTAATATACCATATTTGCATTCATCTGTGAATCTGTAACAATCTCAGGCATTGGATTAGTGACATCCCCAAGCCCCTCCATTTTATAGTGGAATGAAGCTGCTTTTAATTCGTAATAACTGAATTTTACCGAGGATAGCAAATCACAATCTATATGAAAAATGCAGCTATTTTTTGAAAGGCAATAGGTAATTGGATTTCGGCCAAAGTGATATATTCTTTTCTACGTTCTAGATCAAACTGAATGGTGGTATCACGTTCATTAAAAACTCCAAAATGAAGTAGTCACATTTCACTACAATTGATTCTATTTTGCTTTTACAAAGAAGCGACAAACGATTATTCGGAAATAAAATATCAAACTTCCACTATCACCATGCCGAGGTCCAGCTACAGCCAAGTACATTTTTCGCGCAAGGATTTTTGTTTAAACATTTACGGATATCGCGAGTGAATTTCAATTTCTACAAAGCAAGCTCGAAAAGTTATAAAAATTGGCTCTACTAAAAAAAAAGGTTAAGATAGAATTGCAACAATGAAGAGAAAATATTTAAGAGTTAAACTCCAATAATGAACAGTCACTAGTATTAACTCTAATTGAAATCTACTATCTAGAATTATTATGAATTTATCAAAGATTCTGCAAACTAGATCTTTTTTTTTCTTTGTTCTTTTTCTTTTCTTTTTCTTTCTATTCTCTTTTCTTTTCTTTTTCTTTCTCTTCTCTTCTCTTTTCTTTTCTTTTTCTTTCTTTTATTTTCTTTTTCATTTCTTTTCATTTCGTTCACACAGTAATTTAGTAATATGTGTGCAAATTAGCAGTACTTCCATCAACAGACATTCCAGGTGGTATAATTATTAAGGAAAAAAAAATAAAAAGAAAGGCAAATATAAAACGCTGAAAAGAAAAAGTTCCTGGTTCAGGAACAGGCTTCCAATCGGAAGCAGGTGGGGACTAGTACTCGCAACTCTACTTAAAAACGCGATCTTTAATCAACGCAACGCTAACTGGAACTCGCGATCCAATCATTTCGCAACACTATTTATTAAGACTGATAGAAAGCAAACAGTAAATTATTTGTAATATCCAAAATTAAGCAAATTGAAGATCCTCTGAAAAATGAACTGAAAGTTCCAATACGCGAAAGCTATTTCCGCAACACTAGAAGCTCACATGTAAAGTATATTATAAAATACTACCATTTAACTAACAATAAGAATAGCAATAAGTGGCATTCAACGCAACTCTAACTCGACCCGTTCGCAAGTTTTTCGCAACTCTAAAGCAACGCGATATTTTTGGGTGGGCTGTATCGTTGGGCCGGAATGTGCATCGGCCAAGTACAAATAAAAATTCTACAAATGAAAATGCAAGCACAGTGACAAAGTAGTAACAAAGAATGATTCCCCATTCTTAAAAAGAATGGGGTACCATTAGTAGTTGCCCTCTTGAGTGACAGTTTGTCGGGCCTCTTCGGCATATAGCCTCTCCATTTCGTTGGACCCAAGGGCCAGCTGAAACTTAATCTAGGCTCGAGGCTCTAATCGAAAACCAAAGAAAAACTTATAAAGGTGAAATAAAAAGTTTGAATCGCGGAGCTAAATGGAACACACGTGGCCGAATCACGACCAAATAAAATCGTAAAATTGTGATTACGGAAAATCACATAGATTACGATTAAAATTGTAATCGTTCTTCGTTCACACGTGCAGCCTCGAGCATAATGTAACACGTTTCGTTTCGGATCCTAAATCGCGACCACGACCGCGAAGAATTCGAAAAATCGATAGGCAAAGCCAGAGACGAACGCATTTTCGTTCGCGCCACAGCTTCACCGTCGACTTTTCAAATCAGATTTCCTGAAACAGGTTGAACACGCGAAATAGTGCCTACCCGATCAGAGACTGTGTCAACCTGCCCGGCCCTACCTACTTATATCTATCAATCACACCAGAAAGTATGCTACCTATCCTACCTAGACCTATATTTAAAAAATGGCAAACAGACACACCAACACACGACACTCCACGGTTCTCAATCAAACACTTGGGCGCAAAAGCCTACACTAGGGAGGCGCCCCGGGACACCCCCGACACCCAAGTGCTGTCACACAACTTGCACACTCTAATGTACGTACCATTTTTCTGAAATCGACTGACAGTGGCTGGGATCTCTGCGTTCACGCGGAAAAAACCACGTCGCGGTTGAGATATTTAATAGATATTTAATAGATATTTAATAGAATAATTAAATGGCACCGATTCAAGAGGTACTTGATAGCAATTGATAAGTATATTCGATTCTTTTTGGCATTTGGCCTCTGTCATCTTAAAAATGATGTCTCTGTTTTAAATCAATCGACATCTTATCTTGGTCATAGTAGCTACATTTTAGTACGGAACGACGCAAATCCACAGCCTAACCACACACACAATGCGGATATTACGTCGTGCACGATACACCAACGCACTGTCAGTCGCCAACAATAAATCATTTTATGGCTTACTAACTAAAAAATATCATCGTGCTCTACCACCGTTTTCCCACCCAAGTAGCACCGGGGCACGTGAGTGGGATCCGGGCAGTGAACACGGAAAGGGTTAAACCTGAAAATCCTCGTCTAAAAAGATGATAAAGACATACTGATGTTCTAACGGGCTAAATATATAATTTTATTAATATATGATTTTATTTTATTGAAGAGAAAATGCAATGATTCTACTTTATTAGAAGAATTGTGCAATGACTCTACTTTATTAGAAAAATTGTACAATGACTCTACTTTATTAGAAAAATTATTCAATGACTCTACGTTAATAGAGAAATTATTCAACGACTCTACTTTAATATACTTTGAATTAAATTGAAACATCCTCGGGCGTTCCCGTTATCAAAGCATTGATTCTAAAACGCAAGATTGCTTTAAAAGTTGATTGCCTTGATTTCGAAAACTACCCGTTCGCGTATTGTCTTCTTGTACATTCAGGTTTAATTAACATTTTATACGGAAACAATGAACGTATCGATATCTTTAAACGCTAAAGACTAATATGGATATCGAATAATAAAATTATTCGATAGTTCCAACAAATTGATAAGGTAAATGAGTACCTTCACTTTATATATTATCAAAGTAGAAAAAAATGAAATACTACACTCTTACTAACAGCAATAATTATGCAATTTATTCTAACTGTGCAGTCAATGCAATTGACAAGTAAACGAAGTCGAATGGTATTCGACTTCTCCACTACAAACTAATGCACGTAGAATACTGGACGTTACTTTATATTCATTCAATAATTAATAACTATTTAAATATGGTTTCATAGGTATTCAATTAAATACTCTATTATAAAAAGATATATAGTGATATATTTTGTACTAAATATGATCTGTTTTAAAATTATCAAGCTATTTAAAAACGCGTTGTACAAGAAGACCTATCCTCACATAATATAAAGCAGTAAAGAAGTTACTACTCATGAGTATATTTCCATATACCCATGGTCACAGTGCTTGCCAGAAAAATCTACGTAATTACAACCAGTCACCCGTGTCGGTTCGGACCTTTCGTCCTGCGACATGATTGAGTGACCAGAGGAACTTTAAAGCATGCCACTCACCGGTTGCAGACTCACCAGGTGTGCGGTCAAGCTCGTCGCCATCGAAGCCATGGAAGCTGCTGAAACATTCAAAAAGAGCAAACAACTTTAAAATCTATGTATTTTCAGTACTTTTGGAATGTGTTAATTATCAATGATTATTGCAATACAAGATTAAAGAACGAAGGAGATACTTACTCGTCAAATTGATGGCTGAAAGCCCGAACTCGCCGAACAGGACACTGACTCTAATGAAACACTTATGATTGACAAACAAAGTGATTTTAATTTCGCGACAGTATTTCTACTGTTTTTGTGACTGCTACCGAGCAGCCCGCGTGCCCTCGGCTCAGAGTCTGGACAGTAAAACGACTTAGCATCCACACCAGTTTCGATTCCGAGCCACAGAAATCATTAAGGCACGGATATGCAAAACCACAACCACGATTCTAGATTATGACCCGTATGCCTTCTGCCACCCCAAGGTGTGCTTGGCGTGGTCTAACGCATAGGAATTTCCTACTAGGCGGGCCAAAGTGTCCAGAAAAGCAATCACAGCCCCACACACCGCCCCCCGATGACACTGCAACCCGGATATTGCAAGAACCGCGACCACGATTCCAGAATGGTGGATGACCTACCCAAATTAGAGATTATATGTGGTCTAACAGAGGGCCTCGTGACCAGGGTCCAGAACCACAATCACGCCCCCGCACATCGTAACTCGCTGACACTAAGTCCCTAACCATCAGTCCTCCGAGCCGAGAACGGAAAAGGAAACGGAATAATTGTGATCGACGAACAAAGTGACTCTATTTTTCGCGAGAGTATTATTTCGGAGCAAACACTGACTCTAATTTCGCGTCTCTTTACTGTTATTTATGTTGAATTATTATTAAGAGCGGCTGCGCTCAAAAACTAATAAAAAGAACTTTGACGGAACAAGCACTGACTCTACCAACCGCATTGCGCGCGGCCAACAATATCGTTATGATGATACAATTGAGCCCATGGCAGCTTCTGAAACATTTAAAAGAACAGACAACATTGAAATCTTTGCGTTTTGAGTACTTTTCGATCATGATAATTATCAAAGACCATTGTAAAATAAGAATAAAGAAATACAGAGATACTTACTCTTCGAGTTGATGGATGAGTGCCCGAACTCGCCGAACAGCATCGGTGCTGACTCTAATACCGGAATACTTATTGCGAAAGAAAAAAAAATAAAATAAAAGACTACTATCGCGCACGTCAATTGTGATCGACGAACAAAGTGACTCTACTTTTCGCGAGTGCAATATTTCGAAGCAAACACTGACTCTACTTTCGCGTATCATTACTACTATTTATATTTAATTATAATTATTAAGAGCGGTTGCGCTCAAAAAATAATAAAAAGAACTTTAACGGAACAAGCACTGACTCTACGAACCGCATTGCGCGCGGTCATCAAAATTTGCTGAAAGAAAATCTGTACAAGTTAGTAAATGAGGGGAGGAGGTAAAAATTAAAGCAATACACATGTGATTTTATTTGTTTCTTTCTTATTTCTGTATGTCTGTTGAGGAATTACTGCTTTTGTTTTTTAATAAAGTACTACTGTATTATTAATTGTCTATTCAAGATATATTATTATAGATTAATATAAATGATTTATCAAAAGCGTACTGTGACTGTTCTATGTCAGAATTTTAAAAGTGATCATGATCCTAGTAAGTAAGCAATATCGTGCATTTATAAATTCTCGTAGCTGCTTGTAGAAATCAAAACTCGAAACTATTTATCATGCTCTAAGGGCATGACAACAAATACGTAAGTACGCGGCCAATCCTGCATCGAAAATACAATTTGACTGTACTTGTGCCGAGGTCACAGAGATAATGAAAGTGTTTAAATAAACACTAGTGAAGCTATAATAGAAATCGCGACCGAAATGCAGTGAAAGATGAACATATTCCAATTTTTCGTCTAGAATTAATGAAATTTACTGACTCTAGTTTCAATCGCGAATGGTATATCGTAAGTTCTATTTCAAATGTTCTCATTATTTAATGAACATGGATATACGAATAGGGAGAGGTAAGTATTGAAATCTATTTACAATAATGAAAGTGTTCAATAACTTTCAACCGAAATCCAATCGCCAGACAACAACAAATATACATAAACCACTGTGATAATAAGTTAAATGTTACCAATCCTCCATCTACGGTCATCGGACTGATTCTTATGCATCGCAGTAATTGTATCTCAATACTCCATTCTTGCAGCTTCAATATATAATTCTTTACCAACCAATCATCCATTGTACCTGCAACAAAAAGAAAAGCAACGTGATAAACCTGTGCTAAAATCAGAATGGAATGCAAAGTTGCGATAGGACATATGTAACTGGGTATGTAAGTGACATTGCAAAGAAAATAAATGCAGCCTTAACACCGCATTGAATCCGAGTAATCGTTAATAAAATATAATAATGATTCGAAAAACCGTTCAAACTAATGAATTAGTTAATCGGATATTTTAATAAACGACTAGTTACCGCGTATCAAAGAATCGATGGTACCGGATGACCGGTCAAGCGTCCAGCAAACGAGACTCGATAAAGACTTTAATGTACATCCGCGATAGTCAAACGATTGTTAAATAAACGCGTATTAATTAATAGAAGCTAATAGACAAGCGTATGCGGTGGTAAAGTAAACCCCGAGATGCTATTGTATTGTAAGGTGATGTATGTCGCTAACCTTCGACAGTATAGACGATCCGTACGGTACGACGCTTGAACTGATAGTGACACCGCGTGCGCCGCGCACAGTCATCCCCACTCCGCGACGCGCCGGCGCGTCGGTAGCGCTCGGTCGCGCTCGGTGGTATACGCAATTTCCGAACTCTTCGAAGGTCTCCGACCGCGGTCGTGCGTACTACTGTACTAAGGTCATACGTACTGAACTTTTGGGCCTTCCGATCAATTTTTAGCTGAACCTACGATCCTACGGTTATACTTACTGAACTTTTACGTTTTCTGACCAACTTGTAGCCGGACCTACGACTCCAGGATCGTGTCTACTGTACTGCTTTAGGTGCTGACCGACCTATAGTTGAACCTACGATCCTAGGGTTATACCTACTGGACTTTTACGTTTTCTGACCAACTTTTAGCCGGACCTAAGGCTATAGGATCGTGTCTATTGTACTTCTTCGGGTTCTGACCGACTTATAGCTGAACCTACGATCCCAGAGTTTTACCTACTGGGCTTTTACGTTTTCTGACCAACTTTTAGCCGGACCTACGACTCTAGGGTCGTGCCTGTTGAACTTCTGCGGGTTCTGATTAAGTTCTAGCTGGACCTACGATCCTCGTTAAAGAATTCTTTCGTTCTTTGCCGCGCAATGAAAGCGGAACAGCACACGCGGGACGCTTGACGTGACACTGTCAATTCCATCGCCCCGATGCATCGCGATGTGGTTTCGACTCAACTTGGGCCGAGCCAAAGTGCATCGCGCGACCAGGCACCGTAGCTCAATTTTTCTACCGAAACGTTGCTCGAGAAATAGCTGTCCTGATCCCCCCAAAGAATTTACATATATTCACACAATCGTATGAGTCCTGCCCCTACACTACTTCAGTAAATAATAGTTCTTGAAGTGATCACTGTTCATGAGCAGGGGACGCTCAAATCAGTGTCGGATTTCTGAGTCGGTATGGCCGTCACAGTGGGCCACGAAAGTCCATAGGATGTCCTGTCTATTCCTATATCTCGTCAGTGGCCGCAGTACCCTTTCCATGGCACGTACTAAGTTCGATAATTTACTTGGACGATCTTATGGCGCCACTGGTCACGTGCTTTTAAACCTAACCTAATATCCTTTGTCCTCGATATTCAAGCCCGAATCAAATTAATAACAATGGCCGTCGTAGTTGGTTGTCATTCGGAGGCATACACGGATTATGTGATGGTCAGAAACGCGTGGCAAGTGGTAATCACTGCCAAACAGTCGGAGTGATTATACCGCGGATGAAATCAGCGTGACGTGTACTTCTCTAAAGGATGATTTTCTAGTGGGTGGTTGAATCGCGGTGTCAACTAGTGACCACGGATGACCAGCTGACAATGTTTTGTCATTAGCATAATTTAGTGCTTAGCGGCCGATTGCGCGGTACATCAAGGATGTTTAAAGCTGAGGAATCATCCAAAGACAGCTTCCTTCAGCAAACGAAGGCCGCCAGAGAAGAAAGGGCCCACGAGAAAGATAGAGAAGCTGCTGTCACCTTAATTCAGGCTTACGTTAGGGGATGGTTGACCCGTAAAAGAATATTGTGAGTCTTCTGTTATCGAGTCGCGCTTGAACGTTTACGTCTCTATTTTCGCACTTGTACGATTGTTTTTTAACCATTTTTTTGTTTGCCTCTTAAAGAAAGTGGTTTCACTGTTCCAATTGCATTGCCGCTAATTATTTATTTATATGCTCGTGAATTCACTCGTCGCACGGTGAAATCTGTTGAACGCGTATTTTCGTACTCCGAAACGCAATAAACTTCTGTTGATGTTTCTCTAATTATCCTTTGCTTCACACTATTTACGTTTTTTAATGGTAAGAAAGATACAGAAAGGGCTGAGCAAAGAATTCGATTTTCAGGGAAGAATTCGACACAAATTTTCTCAATGACGGCAGTATTGAAACATGTGCAGAGTTAAAGCCAGCTTTGCACGTTTACAGAATCGTTTCTAAATTTTTCTATGTATATAAGAAAGAAAGGGATCAAGGAAGGATAGAAAAGTTATGTAGGTATGTATATTCGTGAGTTATTTATTCGAAGAATCTTCGGGCGGCACTTGCATTTGCCATGAGAAATTTATAGAAACTTTTGTTTCAGATATTTAGTACTGACTCTGGATTCAGAGTCCCCGGAAACATCGTACGTTGGACTGGTATTGAACAAAGATCACTACATATCATGGATATCGCAGATGAAAACATTGTTACTTTACTGTCTGACTGGATTAGAGAGTCTTAAGCCTGAAAGAGTATCGGACCATAAATCCATCCATTTGAGATTACATACGTTAGTTAGTTTTACCTCGCCAGGAACATGGGCTATTCAGAAAGTGGATGGAATGGAGAAGCTCAAAGCTGGTATGAATCAGCTTTGTGCCAACATAATGGGTCACCTAGTCAACACCGGGTTCTATCCCATTATGAAAGTGATTATCCTATTACTAGTTGCTCTTGTATTGTTCGATGTGTTTATCTTGAAGAAGTAATTTCCCAATTAAATTTTGCTCCTCTCTATTTTAGGCTTTTCTAATAAGGGGATTGGGCAGAGTGGAAATTGCTTTGAAACCGATTGCACTTTCGGCAGCAGTTACGCTGGCGCTAAGACCGCTGATCTCCTCCCAGATGTCGGACAAATTGGTGTCACTGTTTTTAATTAACATTTTTAGCGTACCTGCATTGGTGTATCATCTGAATAATATGTCATCGGTAGTATGTATTTAATAGTATACAACGTTCAAATTCTGCATTACAGAATATAATATGTTTTGTAATATTATATTTCCAGTGCATTTCATCGTTTATTGCGAACAGTTTATTCGCACGGAGCTTGGAACTGCTGAATTCGGAGCAAAATTTGAGAATAGTTTTCAATGCCCTGGAAGGCAGCTACGCATTGTGTTTGTTAGCCAATTTAATACAACTGTCTAATATCGAAAGGGACGAAGTACTGAAAGAGCTGTACTTTCCATCTTTTACGGTATAAATTTGTCGCATAATACATACGCTTCGTTTAACTCGGAAAATCAAATTTCATCGCTGGACCAATTTTTCAGTTTGTCGTAACAAAAATGTTAGAAGCATGCCAGCAATATGTAGTTGCAAAGCAGAGTAATTTAACGCACTGGCATCCTATTCTTGGGTGGCTCGCGCAAAAGGTCGACACACCTTTGCAAGAGACAATTTCGTACGTGAAATTGCAAGTAGCCGGTTTGTGGACGGGGAGAATAGTTTCGCAACTGATAGGTAACCAGGAGTGTTTTATTCTTGCGAACTTGACTTTGATAATGTTACTACGTTCTAATATTATTAATTTTTTTTATTAGGTCAACCTTTAACAGAACTTATCGAAAAAGAAATTCCTCCAAGTGTAGAACAGCAGAGCACATCCGTAGGCACTAACATTTTTCGGCGGGCGTTTTTGGAAGCGCGTACTAATAGAAATAATAACACGAAGAATTATAGGAAATTGGGGAGTCCGGAGACTACCAGAATCGCATTAATCTGTTCTCTTTATCAAATTGGTTTACATACACTTACGCAAATGAAGATGGAAATATTAACGGGTAAGCATTGATAGCTGTACCAATAAATAATTCCAGCAATATATTAATAGCTACGAATATATTCTTGGTGCACTAGGTCTATGTTATCAAGATAAGATTTTGTACCACATGTACTTGTTCTTGGGAACTCTGGGTCCAAACTGTGGTTTAAAAGCATTTTTGGACCATTTAGCTGCCAATACGAAATGTACCGCGCCCGAATTCCAAATGTTAATATTATTTTGTGATTGCATGACGCACTATGTTACGTAAGTGTATGTTATAACATACAGAAACCAATCAAATAAATCATAGCATTGTTTTTATGACCCATATTTTTGTTCTAGAATTTTAGATGATATGGAAATGTATGAGCAACAAGATCCGTTCAAGCTGGGCGACTTCGTAATGATATCATATTTTTTAAATCAATTTTTGTACAAGGCGGTGCTTAATAACTTGTTTGGTGTGTACTATAGCCATTACATTGTATTCTTTTGGAATTTTATGTACTTCTTTAGTTATACTTGCACACAATCGTAAGAGATAAGTAGTTTAGCTATGTACTGAAGTTTTAGATGTTCCAGACGTGAAATCGGTTCCTAATAATCCTCTGTTCACCTCTCTTCACACGCTTTTAATGGCAATCTACCGGCGGGATTGTAGACGAACTTTCTGTCCAGAAGGGCACTGGTTGGCAAAGTTAAGTATTTTTAATTATATCATTGCCTTCTAGTAGTGCACGATTTTAGAATTGAAACGTTTTCGAAACAGGAAGTTCGAGTGTCCGGCTTTTTAGCGGATTTAGAAAAAGGTAGACGAGGTGCTGCACTTCTTCTTTCCAAAATGCCTCACGTTATCCCGCATGCAGAACGCGTGGTACTGTTTCGCAAACACGTTGCCAATGAAAAGGCGGTTCTAGGCTTGACCGAGAGCGCTTGCAATAGTACTCCTACAACGCTTATCGTTGTCCACAGGTATGTTAACATTTGTCTTCTGTGTCGTGTGCGTTAGATGCTAGAAAAGCGATGCAAATGTTTCACAGAACACGTATAGTGGAGGATGGATATCGACAACTTGCAATGTTACCATCTCAGGCGCTTAAAGGCGTGATCAGAGTTCGTTTCGTAAACGAGCAAGGTCTCGCTGAGGCTGGTATCGACCAAGACGGTGTGTTTAAAGAATTTTTAGAGGAGACAATAAAGAGAGTGTTCGATCCGTCTTTAAATTTATTTAAAGTCACCAGCGAAAATCGGCTTTATCCGTCGCCAACATCTTCGATGCAAGATAATCACTTGCAGCTGTTCGAATTTGTTGGTCGTATGCTGGGTAAAGCAGTGTACGAAGTAAGTGGGGGAAAAAGAAATACAAACATTATGGTATCGTAGTACGTCATCATCATCATACGGAGTATACGATATATTTTACAGGGCATTGTTGTAGATGTACCCTTTGCATCCTTCTTTGTTTCCCAATTTTCTGGGCAAACTGGAGGTGCATTGTACAGCTGGTTGGACGAGCTGGCTTCCTTAGATCGAGACTTGTATCGAAGTCTCACCCTTGTAAAGCATCATAAAGGAGATGTTAGGCAATTAGAATTAACCTTTTCCTTGGATGAAGACGTTCTAGGCAAATTAGTTACACACGAATTGGTCCCAGGAGGACGGGCGGTGCCGGTCACCAATGAAAATAAGATTAATTATATACATTTAATGGCCCACTTTAGAATGCACATGCAGATAAAAGATCAAACAGCCGCATTTATCAAAGGATTTCGCTCTATAATAAATCCCGAATGGTTGGCATTGTTTTCAACCCCAGAAGTAAGATGAAAATCCGTTCGAACTAATAATTTGGGTGTACATTTTTTTTTAAACTTAAGAACATATTTTTCTAACACATCTTTATTCGCAGTTGCAGAGATTAATTTCGGGTGATAATGTTCCATTAGATTTACGAGATTTGCGGAAACACACTCTATATTACGGTGGATTTCACGATGGTCATCGCGTGGTTTGCTGGTTGTGGGATATTTTGGAAAAAGATTTCTCTGAAGACGAGAGAGGATTATTTTTGAAGGTATATTGTGCGATATTTCTGTGGAATAGAGCTTTTTATCAATGTTTTGATGATTTTGTTTGCCCGTCAGTTTGTCACAAGCTGCTCAAAGTCTCCTCTGTTGGGTTTCGCACACTTAGAACCACCGTTTTCGATTCGTTGCGTTGAAGTTGGCGATGACGAGGATACGGGTGATACAATTGGTATGAGGCTCTAGATATTGTTAATATTTTCCATGCTTTCTACTTATTCCATTAATTCTTTGTAAATTAGGTAGCGTAATAAGAGGATTTTTTACAATTCGTAAGAAAGATCCGCAGAATCGTTTACCTACATCGTCCACGTGCTTTAATCTTCTTAAATTACCAAATTACCAAAAGAAAAGTACCTTGCGGGAGAAGCTGCGTTATGCTGTCACTAGTAACACGGGCTTCGAACTTTCGTAATTACGATGGATGGCCGTCGTTCGAAATACCTAACGAAAATTTCTACAAAGTGATTGAGTGGTGCCTGGCCGTCGCGATCCCAAATTGTCTGGCGAGATGTTTTTAATAATTATATCATGGATATGAAATCGAGGAGGAGTGTGAATCGTTTGCGTTAACACTTGTATAAAAACTCGCGGAAAGAAACTATTGAAATGAAATCGAAGACTCGCACAAACTTTCACGAGATATCATAAATAAAGGGGCAAAGTTGTGAATTTTGTTGCTTTATTCATATCCCGTTAATAGGCTCGTAAATTAATAATTGTTCTCTCTTCAATTTCACTTTATATCATTAATAAAGGGTGAACTGATTTTTTATATTTTCTGAAAGTTTCGTCAAACTCGTTCTCCGTCTGCTTTCGTATATAATCAGAATGTTATACTTAAATCTATTCTATGCGTTTCACGTTGTTTCCGTAACAATTATGTGAACTATCAAGGCTTATATTTTATACAACTTCTCGCCAAGTCGTAGTTTACTTATGGTGTAAAGCACACTATACCTCATGAGCTTAATATTGCTAATACCGTGCGCTTGTTAGTTCATAGTACCGTGGATTAATGTTAGAAGGATCAGATCGATGAAATGCACGCGGTGAGTGTTGAAACCGTGCCCATCGGTGCCCGATGAATAATAATATACAAGGAAATGTATATAAAAGGAAAATGATGGACCTGTGAATTTTTAAAAAATGTTCAAATCACTTGAAAGTCGTGGCTCCATTTTGAGGAGGGCTATTTTCGCAAAATTTTGTACAAATTTTTTCGAACGATGTACACACACAAAATTCATACGATCTGTTTAAAAATATATATACGTGTACATATTGTTTCTACGGGCGCTCATGGGTAGAAAATCCATCGCTGTTGGAGAGTTTCAGATCGGTTTGTTCGTATCGAACGCGATGTTGCGATGTTTGTTCTCCTACTTGACACTACATGTAACTATCGATTGATATGAAAAAGGAAAAGGGATATGCGAAGGCTGTTAATGTCCATATATCATGGAGCACGATATTAGAGCGAAATTTATTTTTCTTGCGGTACTTCGACAGATGACTCGCAATACTTATTGTCGATGGAAGTTCGGTCAGACCAAAGATAGAAGCCTATTTAGTGCGAAGAGAATAATTCGAGATGTAATCGTTTCATATTTTCCTATGCAATCGTATGTATAAGTCTTACAGGCCTGTATTCACAGGTGATGCCTATGCTGTAGAAAAAAGCGGACGTGTTTTGTTTTTTTTAGGGCGATAGAAGGATGGATGAGCGAAGAAATTATTTTGATTGGGCGTAGAAACGAAAGAAGTAAATGTGAATGCAATAATTTTCTGGCATTGTTATTTTTTATCGGATCTCTTATACGGTTTGCAACTTTCTTGTGACGTTGATTGTGAATACATGCCTCGCAAATACATGTACAATTGAACAAAACGACAGATAATACTCTTCTTTGTGGGTATACTTATCATTGGAGCGATATATGTACGATAAATGTGGATAGCGATACAAACATGGACATGTGGAGTAAAGTGTTAAATAAAACTGTCACGGTTGTAAGATAAAACCGACGAGTTTACTTCAGCAGCTTATACACGTTTGTATAAGTTCACGGCTGTATTCAACATGGTTCGAATTGAGCGGAATAGATCGTACTATTTAATGCCTTTTACCACGCAATACGAGGATTTGTAATGCGCTCAAAGTGAAACTGTTGTCGGGTTTTTCTTTCAATCGCATCACCGATAGAAAGCGCGCTTTGTATATGGCTTGCCTGAATTACTGATGTAACATTTTTTATAAAAGTGTGTACATGTTGCGATGCAGTCGAGGGAAGGACCGAGGATTTGTTAATTTAATACATTCGATAATAATTCATAGGATTCATGTAAATATACAATCTCAGTTATACGTTGTCTCTTGAACACCCGTTTTACCATCCTGTCACACGTACGCTAAAAATATCCTAATTGAACAAAATTATTTAAAAAGTTTGATCCCATTCCGGGATCGATCGATCGATCGATTTCGAACGGACTCAATCATTCTTCGCATACTTTTTTGCGCGCAATGTTTGAAGCAAAAGTTCATACAAAAATTTCGCACGGCTGTTTATAATAGTGTCTATTGTGTCGTCGTTGATCAATTGAATGGAAATTAATAGAACAATTGTGCTAATTAAGTAAAAAGCGCAGAGCGCAAAAGTACAGGGAAAGCCGATTTCGTAGTCGCATTTATAAAGAGGACGCGGAGATCGGCGGTCGGGTTGCGCGTTGGCTCTATACGCAGGTCACGTGATCCTCTTTGTGAGCAGCTGGCGCTGAAGACGTAGTTCACCTTCCCCTTTCGGCTAGTGGCCAGCAAGCCTTGGCTGCGAGAAGACGTCCGTTTTGTTCGTACCGCGACGATCCTCTATCGCGGCTACGCGAGAGACTCCTTTTCTTTCTATCCCTCTCTCGCTTGTGTGTGCGCGCGCGTGTTCTCGTGTTTGTGTGGTGCGTGATTTATCCGAACGAGAAGTGGCAGTGTTTCTGGCTTAGGCCGTAGGACCCGGACAGTGAGGAATAATCGGTCGTTCGTAAACTGCCGAATAAATTCGGTCCCTTAGCCGGAATCGCTTTGGCCATCGAGGACTCGACCGAGCCTTTCAGTGTCCTATCATTCCTTTCTCTGTTTCTCGCGTTACCGTGTTTCTTACGGGCAAGCACCGCCCCCTTTTCACCTCCGTCCCTCCGTTCGCAACGTATGAGGCCAGCTGAGCGTAACTGACTGAGCAGAGGGAGAACGGCTTGCGTGCGTGTGTCAAACCTAACCTAGCAATCGTTACCGTGGATGTAGCGACTGACCCGTGGAAGAAGAAAAAAACGTGGCGTGTTTAAAGCCCCAACGCATCCGCGTCACCGTCATTCATGCATCGAGATCCACTCTCGTCTCGGAAGAGCATCGAGCGGGAACCACGAAAGCGTACGCTCCTGAATAGCAACGTTCTCCACGCAACGCCCCGTTTACCGTCGACGGTGCTATGAAAGCATACATCTAGGATATATCAGCTCTGTTTCCATTACGGACGTTCTCTTCTCGTATGTTATCATTTCGGTCGTGGTCACGATAAGAAGGACGCGTCCCCGCAGTCGTCCCGTCGAGCGCGGTGTCACTAATCACCATCCCGCCACCCTTCGAATCCCTCAATCTTTCACCCTTCCCGCCGCGCTTCGTAAATCGCGCGACATTTCAAATCGAAGTTCAGTCGGGTTCATTTCGGAGTCGATCATTCCTCTCGAACTCTCGATCTATGTAAAACCTTTCGAGCTCATACAAAACGCGCTCCGAAACAGAGCGTCATGGAATCGAGAGCAATATCGTGCCCAATAGATTTCTGACTACGTGCACCGCAATCTATTATCTCGTCTGGCATCGATCGAACGGTGATTCGGCGTAAATCACGTTTTCGTCGCCTCTCGAAACAAAACGGTACTCCGTATTTCGAACGAATGTTGTCGACGTCGCAGTGAAACGACATAGGAGGGTGAAAAAACGAACGCTCTCGAATTGTTGTGTCAGTGTCACGTGCGTGTCCTACCTCGAAGGGCGACCTTATACAATCCGTCGAAAGAAAAAGGAAGCGTTCGTCGGGAAAGGTGAAACAGTGATTCGAAGAAAAGATCGACGATCAAAGGCGTGTCCAGGTTTTCTTGAGAAGACAGCGGTTTCGGCGGTGGCGGGGGCGGTGAATTAGGATTGGGTTGAGAAGGGTGGCCCCTAGGGAGAGTGGAGAGTTTTGATGGCAGTAGTTGGGCCCAGCCGGCACTCGCGGGTGTCCATGAGCGTGTCGATGTCGCTGATGCAGGGGGGTGGGGCGGGGGCGACAGGCGGCGGCGGGACAACTGGGACCCATCCGGGCCAAGCGGTCCTCGCGGCAGCGGCTGCGGCCCAGGCACCCCCCACCTACTACCACCCAGCCGCCCCTGCGCCCCCGCCGCCGCCACCAGCCCAGGATCCCGTTCAACCGGACAGACCCATCGGATATGGTGCCTTCGGTGTTGTCTGGTGAGTAAATTATATGTGCCTCTATTGTTTCTTCTTTTTCTTCTCTTTTTTCCCTTGTTTAATTCTGCGGTTCACTCTGTTTATTTGCAACTTTTTGTTCGACGACCGGACGATTCGCAAAAAGTTGTGCGAAACGAAGGGGGAAAAAATGATAATACAGGCTTGATACCGGATGGCTAGATCGTTGCGGTACATTTCATAGTTTTTTGTAATTCAAAGGTTGATTAATATTTAATTCTTCGCATGATCGTGACATATTCGTTTATTCGTCGTAACAATAACCGAGCGTCATTCATCGATTAGAAAGGCAAGAGGAACAGTATTACCATCGATTGTTGCTATTGTTGCAGTTATCATTGCCGAAAAACAATTTGTCGCCCGTTGCGTTCCTGTAAACGCCACCGCGTATGCACTCTGCATTAGCAAAAAATTAATGCGAATTCAACGTTCTATCGGCTGGCTTCCCTTGATGCACGTTCCATGCAACATGTAATTAATCTCGAAGTTTGGAGTGTGCACGCGGGCCCACGGTTTCGGCCTCGACAAATTTTCTAAACATTTTAATCCCGCGGAACGAACGTTCGACTAATTAGCGCCACTTTCCACGTACGCTACACGCCGAACGAGAGCTCTCCGGAATCGCTGGAGAGTAAATACACTTTCCTTCTTGACGTGCCCATAAATCGTTGCCATTTTTCCCGGCACGAATAATTCGCGACTTCGATACGCGGTATGAATCCTGCAAATATTCCTGTGCACCTCGAATTTTCGTAGAACGCGTTTGTTAAGAATTTGTTGTTATATTTGTTGTTATAGCAACACTCCACTAATTATGGTAAACATAACGCATTTAACAGGATATGCTCGCTCGCAAATGTTTACCATAATGAAATTGACTTTTTTGGACAGTCACCTAGAGAATTTAAAAAATCCATTCGCAGCATGCTATCACATTATGGATAGCAAACATAAACATAAATATAATTACTATTATTATTATTTTTCTTATCTATATACAATCTACTGTAATTGTTGTATGAAATGTCCTTTATTATAACTGTTTATCATGTAATCTAAAGGGGCTATCCCCGTAAATAAAATTATTATTATTATTATTATTATTATTTTATATTAAAGGTGAGGTGCAAGAGAGGTAGTTCTTTCCCGGTCAATTCTGGGGTAAAGACTGAGTGGTCAATCACAGTTCATTTACCAAAAGGCAGAACCTTCTCCACTCCGTGGCCAGATCCTCCAGGAAGAGTTTCCCTATTCTTTGGAAATACGGCTACAAGCCGATTGCCACATGTATTCTTTACTCGACACTAATAAACAATCCCTCGACACCAGATAGTTGGAAGACCCAATGCGGTCGCCAGCCATCGTCGGTCAACGGGATGTTCAGACTCATTCATTCCCTTTCAAAACACCCCTAATAAACAGTCAATCCTTGGACATTCGATAGTTGAATAGCGTCGGGCCACCAGCCATCGTCTGCCGTCCAGATTGCCCATTTGCAAAACACTCTCCAAACGCACCCAGGCTAGGTCCCTATCATAAATCGGTCCCTTTCCTTTCATTCAAAATGCGCTGTCGCTAACACGTTGATCGTCTTGGAAAGCTAATTTCGCTAATTTCGGCTCTCGATATTCGACAAATTGCCGTGGATACCGATTTCTGGGAACTCAAATGCGACCGCGTGCAAAGTTATGGACACTGGTTGCGACTCGTGAATTCTCGACCGGTTATCGATACCAAGAAGAATTGAATTCCCATCGTTCGGAATCGCGGGATTTCGTGATTTTTATTCGATCTTTCAGACGGTGTAAATTCGACTGAGATATTATATTGGAGCGTATACGTATTACGTTTGATAAGTCGGGTATATAAGTCTAGAATATAGTTTCGTTATCCAGTAAATTTCAGACGATAACACTCCATTTCTGCTGCCGCACTCTGGTATCATCCGACTGTTTGATATTTAAAGAAATTCATAGCAAGTGTCGCACAGATGGCAATATTCTTCCAGGTAACGCTGTAAAAACTTTGTCGCAGATTGTGTCGTTTGTAACGGGACACAGATCTGTCTTCATTTGTCCTAAGGAGTGCGAGGATTTTTCTATTGTAATGCATTGTTCACTTCGGATCATAGATACCTGAGGTGGACAGCAGGGTTAATCCAGGTGCGGTGGCCGCGCGGTTCGGTCAGGTTGATTCCCCGGCAAATAATAATAGCGACTCGAGTCTCTGTTTAGGCGACAATAATTGTGACCTTTTCTTGCCGACGATGGTGAAACTGGAAACACCACAGGGCTGGGAACTTTTTAATGGGCACAGATAGGAAGGAAAGGTCGCCTTCCAAATGTGTTATATGACCACTAGCTAGTACGCTTTCGATGCAGTTCTTAAACCATTTCTGTTGCACACAATTCCAAGCGGACTTAGTACGCTGCTTGCCTTGAATCGTAAATGGTTTTATTTCTAAATAAGCAGACGGGGAATTTTTCTGAGGAAAAGTTTCCTCGTCATGGATGCGGATGGTGCTGGTCGAAGGGTATCTTGCGTAGAACGAATGAAGCTGTCAAGGATACAGCGTACATACATGCGTACGCATATGTATGTACTTGGAAAAGTCTCCACGTGTTTCCTATTCATCCATTTCTGACTAAATTTGGCGATAAAAAAAATTGGCTGGAGATACGCGAGAATCGTTAGCAGCGTGTCGCGTGTCGCCAGATTTCTTTGTTTACTGATAAGAGGCGAGCAAACGGGAAACACGTGGATACGATCCGTAGGGTGTTTCGCGTGCGAGTATGTATGTGCACGGCGCAGGTAAATCTCTGATATTCAATGATGAAACGGAGTAGCGAGAACCGACTGGTAAAATAGGGAAACCGTGCAAAGTTGCGAGTTCACCGGAGCGCGACTATAAATTGCCGTTGAATGCAAGCAGAATAAAGTTACGTAGAGTCGTAAGATAACTAGGATTACACGGTGAAAATATATTGCAGCGAGTTGTAAGGCGTCGTCGAGTCGTTTGCATACGGGAATTTAAAAAATCCGCCGGGCTTCGCTCAAAATTGTTTTAATCCGTCTGCGAAATTTTCGGGGCAATCCGTGGAAAAGATTGTCTGCCGGGAAATATTTCCTGGGACGTCTTTGTCGGCGGTGAAAATGAATCCGGGGGTTTTGGCACAATAGGAGTTGCTCTTTTTCTGCCTTTCTATTTTATTTTCTACCTGGTTTGGCTTGACCCTAGGGGATCTCCGTCGAATGTCGGACGTGAAATGGAACGAAGGTAATTTAAAGACCGGGCAATAGTCCTGGCGTGATATGGGGTCTGTATAATTACCGTTAGTTCACTTGGAGCAGAATGCACCATGGATTTCCTTCCTTGCTGGATTCAGCTTTTTATTCGCTGCTGCAAAATTGGCACGCCTTTCCTTCTACGATTCTCATTTACAGTTTTAGAAATTACAGCCAGCGTCGTTAGGATAATTGTATCGCGTTAGTAAAATGGCGGTACGCGTTTGATAGAGTATCGAGGGCAATAAATAATATTATAACACAATATCTTTTAATTACAATTATTTTGCTACATATTTGCCCAGCAGATTTATCGCAATATGTTTCGGTTTGCTCTGGTTAATTTTGTTGCTGTTTCCCCTACAATTTTCAACTTATAAATGCGATAAAAAACATCGATTCGCCCGCACGCGTATCTGTCCATTTATTTCCTCGATAACAGGTCGATTAATTGCTCGTTAAACTCGGCTTATGTTTGCTTTAAATCGCGGCACGATTTTTCACTATACAAACGCAGATCGAAAGTGCTCGTAATTTTTTTTCCAAATTCATTCACACCTTGCTAACACCGAGCGCGCCTCGCTAATCAAATGAAACATCAGAACATTCACTCTTCATTTAATTATCCCTGCACCTTCGTTAAAATAGAAATACTACTGTTCCGAAAATTGTACTCCAAACATTTGCTATCGCCAAGTTAAAACACGGCGTGCCTCGTGGTACATAGATTTCGTGGGAAGAACGCGCGGGAAATGCATACAACCCGCGAGCAATTTTCAAAGGGTTAAAAGCACAGCAGCAGCGGGTGTGGGAAGCAGGGTGGAGGTCGCCATGACGACCGCGGCATACCGAGGTAAGCAGAAATCGTGACCAGATTTCGTTATGCACGAGTTTTCATATTTAAATGAAGGATGCGTACAAGTACCACGGCCGTGCACGTTGCATAATATATTCGGTTCTAAATGATACGCGTGAAATCTGTTTAACGGTGAATTATCTAACGATTCGATTCACATGCTCCGAACGGCAGGGAAGGTACGTCGATCCGGGGATAGATAAGGCGTTGATTATTTGAATTCCCCGGTGCACGGATAGCGATACCGTGACTCTGGATTATCTCGACGTGTAATCAGAGATTCGGTGTACTTACTCGAGACGAAGACATTACAGTTTTCTTACTACGACAGACTGCATTCCCCATTCACTGTTTCTTTCGTGCGGATTGGCCTAATTGTTCTAGACTACAGTAGATTATGTACCTTTAATTTTCGATTCTGAAATAATTGGACGCCTCACTTGCCAAATCGATTAACTCCATTTTCTGAATTTTATTAAATTTTAATGTCAAAACATTAATAAACACTCATAAAATGTTCTGACATTATAATTTAATAAAATTCAGAAACTGGAGTTAATCGATTTGGCAAGTGAGACGTCCAATTGTTGCAAGGCAGCGGGATCGATTAGGAATTAGTTCGACAAACTGTACGCACTCGTGATTAATGTTTATTCTTTCGATTCGCGAAATGATTGTATGCACTTGTTACTCCATACAATACATATTTGCTCGCGCAGCAAAGCCATCCTTTTTATTTCCCGCAAATCGCCAGCTCTGTTTCAACTGTTTCATTCAAAGGTGAAAAAACAAAGAGAAGAGACCGCGTATTCGTGCTCGTTCAATTTCACTCATCGACGTAGAAATCCTCGCAAGTGCAATCCGTGACAATAGCTTGGCACCGGAAGCAGCCGGCATCGAGTAACCGCATTTAAATGACAAAGCCGATGTTTATTCGGAAAACGGCCTATTAATGTCGACACAGCGGGAAAAATGTGAAAGCCACATTTTCATCTATTGTCGCGCGACCGCCTTTTAGCCTCGCGCGTACAATTTTGTGGACAAGTGTTGCTCCGATGAATTTCATTCGCGTGCCCGTTGCAAACTTTGTGGCCAGCCCCGACCAACTTTTCAGGGCTTGTGCGTGAAGGATTATTATTCACTGAACGACAAGCAACGTCCACAGCCGGTTCTCAAGTATGAAAGGTTCGAGAGGAAAAGCATTGTCGTATTGTCGTACGGCTGTACTCGAAGTTCCGCTATAGACGTTCGTTTCAGAATGGAGCTCGAAACTCTTCTCCTTTTTTTTCGTACAGTTATCCTTGCAATTTTGTTTCAATCCTTTGGGATTCGTTTATTGTTGCTCATTGAACGTTTCCACGGTGAAACGTGTTTCGAAGCACCACGCAATGGAAACGCGGGGACAAAGGAAGCTGCATGAAATTTGCTTTATTCTCGGGTTACGCGTGGACGGAAGAAAGTAACATTGAAACAGGTACATACGCATGTACAGAATTTGTAAAGGTGTTACGCGCAGTCTAGCGAAACTTACCGAACACTCCCCTGTTTGTCTAACGTTGAACAACAATCAACTCGTAACACAAAAATCGTGGTAAATTGGAACAGAAGCACCGCGTTAAATACGAGTCTGAGAAATGCTATTTTCCTCCGGTTTTTCCACGTGTCAAAGAAAGAAACGTGACGCTGTAACGTGCATTCGCCTCGTAAGCGGATTACGTACATCGTGGGCCAGGAATCCGCGCGAATTTAACAACCGCCCTGAAGCGACCTATGGATAAGCCTGCGATAATTTATTTTTTCAACTTATTACGTATCACCGTCGTTTATGCAAGTTTCGGCCGGTCGTAAATTCTCCATTTGGGACGCGCCGTTTGGCCTTACGTGGGAGTTTCGTAATTAGGAATCGCTTAATCGTCGAACGAACCGACTTGCGCTGTTCTTGCAAAATAGTAATCGCCGCGAACGAAACTTCGACTTTACCCTGTCTCGTTTAGGCGTGCCGTTGAACTTTGGGCCTGGTCCAAAAACTCGGATTGCCAGCCAGCGGTAAATTGAATCTGCGTACTATTGGCAATCTTTCACGCGGTAATCTGGCGTTAACGCGCGATCGTTTCAACGTTTCCTGAATTCCATTGTGGATCAACCTGGGGGAGCTTAATTCGTTTCTCAAATGTTCAGGCGAAAACCGTTCTAGGTGATTCGAGAATTATTAACGATCTGCCTCGTGCATCGAAGTTTCCTTTGAATAAATAATCGAGCATATTTTGCTGGTCGCATTTAATATTCTGCAACAACTTTATTAATTTAAAGTTTCCTGATAAAACTTTCTTCACGGTTCCACGCATACGCGAGTAGGAAAATCGTGCGCTGCTCCCAAAGAAAGATCGGGGAGCTTGGCTTGAGAATAAAAGGAATGCTCCTTCATCTACGAACGATCGCTGCCCTCAATTACCACGTTCTCCACCTCAATATGGAGAGAGTTCAACGACCCGAGAATCGTGTTCACGTTGCGTCGTACCCGCGAGAACTTTTCATCGTTCACCGTCTTTTTAATCCACTGTTCGCGACATCTGACCGGACACCTCGATCCATCTACCCCCGCGTTGCAGACAGAACGGTGGATATTCTTCGAGAAGGGGATCCCCCGAATAGTAGCGGAAAAGCAATCGAGAAATCGCCGGAGAGGCAAAGGGCGGGAGCAGCGTAAATAACAGCAGGCGATGCAAAATCGGCGTCGTTCGGCTCCGAGAAGATCGATACAGGGGTGGCGCAGGTTCGAGTGGCATTGTCGACTCGAATCGGTTCGCTTTGGGGGTTGAAAGAGCCACCGGTCGTCGCGATACGGCCCTGAACAAAGAGCTCGCCGCTTCGCCGTCTGCTCTGATCCCGCATTCACGCGGCACACGTGCACGCGTGCGCGTGCATAAGCCGCCCTTCCTCCCTTTTTGCGTGGGGAAGAAGCATCTGTGCGTCTGCTGCACAGAGACGTCGCCTTCGTAAAGGGAGTAACTTACGTCGCGGGGGGCCAATAGCGAACCCCCTCGTGTCGCTGAATCGCTAATAGAAACGAGATCTTCGCGGGGTGGCGCCGCTCGTTCAATTTTTCCGATGGCCTCCCTTGGATTGTGGGAGGCGACGCGGGGTGGCCGCGAGCGAGAGGATGTAATTTTCGAGCTGTCCTGACGTTCGTGGAAATTTCAATCTGGGGGAAAGGGGAACGAGCGAAGGGCGGGTGGTGGTTGTTGACTGGAGGGTTAGGGCTCTTCTGCGAGTGGAATTTAAGAATGGAGACTCGTGGAGGGAAATTAGCTTTTAGGGCATGTGGAGTAGAATGACAGTGGTCTTTTTGTGTTAAATGGTAAATTTGATTCGATGATTTATGTATTTACCTGATGCGTTCTTCGTGCAAAGTGTGTAATGCTGGTGTGAACATAGCCCTGAAATTGATCTTGAATTTGGTTAATATGATATCGAAATAGAAATTCGAGAGCACAGTAACGCATACTAGGGGCAGCCTTGACGATCGAACGGGGGGATGGTTCGTCGTCGGTTCCCTGGGAATTGGAGCAATCGTTTGAATTGCCTAGTTAATTGACGACTGAATGAATGCCGCTAATTGCATTGTGAGAATCTGGGGTTGAATAATATACGCGCCTCCATTGACTGCCTCTACGAGTCACGAATAATAAACTCCTAATTCGATCCGAAAACAGAGTCCGTGATTGTTGCATTAAATCAGCGCGTCGAGTGTCGCTGTGCAACATCGATTGGCCGTTCGCTTTAAGAAACGAAGCGCCCGCCGTTGCACTGATTCCCTTTTTAAGCGCTGCTAGATAACGTTGCCCATGGAATCGATACATGAATGTTGCGCAATCCTTATTACATTTTGGAGCAGGCCTGCGTGAAATCATTCTCGCTTGGAGCAAAATCGAGATTCCACCGATTCGCGGTGCCCAAAGGGCCCTCTCGGGTAAAAAGAAGGATCGTTAAGTACTCGTCGACTGCTCGTGAACTTCCGTGCGCCCTTCTCCTGGCGCTCGACGGACTTTGGTCCAAAGTTATTCCGCGCCACCGAGCGGTTTGGCTTAATCGCCGAAAAAATCTTGCCGACCGTCGAAGTGTAGCATTTTAATTGCGTACGTACGTTCACGTGGCTCCGCGAAAAATGTCTTCCCCGTCTGGTAAACAACGAACGAAACGAACGAGGGGGATAAAAAAAGAGTAGTCGATGGGTTTCGACCAGTCACCGCGAACGGCTGTCCTCGACGTTGGCAGCTCGGCACGTGGAGGCTCGCGTTCCGTCCTCCAAGACAGCGAGGAAAACGATCTATCCTCGTGCCAGAACGAGTCGCTTCGCAGTCGGTGACGCACGGATATTTCTTTGCACGTGTACTCCAAAGTATGCACTGTCGTTTCCGTGTATCGTAGCGAAACGCTTGCCGCCTGCGCACGCCTGCCTCGCAAATTATCCCGGCCGGGTTTGAAGGGTTGAAGGTAAATTGCGATCTAGAAATTGGTTGTGAGCATTCGAGTCACTCGACACGTTCAATTTGGAATGGTAAACGACGCGCGACGTTTCTCGGTGGGATTTGTCAGGCGTGGAGATAGTCTTCTTGCGCGTTTCAGTGATACAAAACTGGGATTCCGCGTGCTCCTGGAATATTCCATATCGAAAGGAATGGCTCGATAACGATACTTACTTTCCTGAGTATTTTCTTCCTGATAAGAAATGTAATTAAACGGATACTGATTAATTCAGCCGAGCTCGAGAATCGCGTTACTTAAATTTATATAATTGCGATCGTCCCTCGCTATTTTCAATTAATCTCTCTGGATTGAATCGTGGAAATAACTTTTTATAAATATCGCACTGGAATTTGGAACGCCTTGATATGTTTAATATCGAGGGAAAATAGTTGGATTATCGTTTGAACGTTTCGAATGCATTTCTCCGCGGCTGATGTTTCAAGTAGCAGGCGTCGTTAAGTAATGGTCTAAAGTTCATTACTTTTGCAAACGCGCGCGAGCTTGAACTGCAGCGACAGCTGTTTTGCGAGGGGGGACGCGTGGCACAGGAACGTCCAATGATAATAACACGATAGTATCGGCAATGCGATCGAACGTCTCGATCGGCGCGACGAGACACGAAACGTATACTTTGCCGGGGAAAATAATATCAGCGATCGTTCTCTTAAGTGGTCATAAACGAGAGCCAAGCGTTTTCCGAATGGGCTCCGTGAATATGCGCAAGAATTTTGTTATCAACGATACTTTTTATCGCCGCTTTATCGTCTCATCTCCATTAACCGTTTCGCGACAAATCAGTGCACTACTTAATGGGGAATCGCGAGCATTCCTACCGTAGACGCGTATAAACGATAAAACGGGTGAGAAAAGTGAGCACACAAGTTAATGGCCAAGCACGTGCGAATGGGGCTGTAAATTGGATTTTTCGAAATGATTGAATAAGCGATAGAAAAAACTGGTAGAACGATAACGCGACTATTTTAAGCGGTGTCACTTCTTTCTTATAATAAATGCAAGATCGTTGGAGCTTTTCATGCGACGTTCTCCTCAGTTAGAACGGAGCGTCTATCCTTTGATCGTTCTCTTTAACGATCGCATCGTGTCAGCCGTTTATCCGGAAGCATCGTTTGCTCGGTCCAAATTAGCGGATATTCGAGCACCAAGTGTGGTTACTCCAAGACAGTCTCATTACTTTGGCCGTCTCGAACTTTGATACTTGTGTTACGTTTGATTCTTCTAATTTATTATTTTAGCCTGTCGAACTTATTTTAAGCGACCGCTATATTTTCAGCACCTCGTGTCCCTATCTTGAAGCATCGAAATGTATTATATTTCAAGATTTTTCACCATCCATTTCGATATCGCCGCTTCAAGCCACAGTACAGTAATCCCTCGAAATCCGCGTAGTTCTGAAGCCCACCCCCCATGCTTAACAATAACTGAGCTACATACACGCATTTACATTTTTCCAATGTTCGTTATGTGTTTGAATTCGGTGCTACCACTTCTTGTATGCTACTTCTTGGGCAATAGCTCACCTGCATAAACTCGCATTTGATCTTCCTTACCTCTCTTATTCGCCATGATACAGGAAATTGTAACGATATGCCGGATAAATAAGTTCGACACAAATGTTTAAAAGAAAATCCGCGTTGTTCGATGCATTACTGTATTTTATTCCTTTTCCTCCACAGTTTCTCCCCTCTCTCTCTCCAATTTTTCACTACAGTCAGGCCCACTTTTTTCTTTCTCAACATCCGTTTTCTTTTCGCTACCATCCACTTGGTCTCCGTTCCTAAATGCCGTCTCGCCCCTTTCAGCCTCGCTCCTTCTTCCGCGGCACACGCGCTCATTTATTATATGCATGTGCCGACACGCGCGTGCACCTCGAGTGCAAGGTCCCAGCATTGACTTCGGACACGCCATTCGAGTAAATTGCACAAGCAGCGCTCTCGTTCACCGACTCGGCTTCTGACCGCCGCGGATCCGTTCTCGTTTCGATGCGTGCCCACGCGTCAAGCCGTATTCCGTGGACGATTTTAATCGTCGCGGAAAGCAGGAAAAGCGTCGTCCATCTTCCTTGCAGTGACGGGTCGCGACGATTGGATCTTCCTCGTCGACGATCCGGAACTTATCGACGCTCCTGTGTTTATCGCATAAAAAGACGTCTGCGCTCCTAAATTGGCGTCTTGTCCCACTATTCGTCTTCTTCCTGTCGATTCTCCTGCAACGACACTCGTGCTGGTTCAATTAATCGGCAAATTTTAACGCGAACTAGAGTATTTCATTCCTGCGTGGCGCGTGACCATAACATTTGCCTTTGCATCCGATTTATTCCAAGAGGCAGAAAACGGAGAGCAAGCATGGGTAAAAATAGACGTTTCTTTGTACTTGAAGAGTCGGGTATTATTAACCCTTTGCGGGTCTCCGTCGGGGCTAGTTCAACATCGATACCTCGTCGGTGTTATTTTTATATAAACCTCGACAGATCGTTGAACCACTGTTATGTTTATTGCAAAGAAGTGTTTAGATCCCCAGGGAATACGCGTCAGATGGAATAGATTTTGGAGATGTTACGTGTTTAACTGCGTTAACGAAGACGCGACAGTGGTTCGTTTCGGAGTAGCGTGTGTCTAAGCGTCGAATCGTTCTCAGATCGCAATCCAGTGCAACGAGGTGGCCAGATATCCACAGGTTGATTAATAAAGCAGACACCCAAGGAGCCCGTGCACTCGAGAGTCGTCTCTCTTTTGCGATCACGCGAAGCAATTTTATCGGCGATATGTGTCCTGCTTTACACGACCCGGGTAAACGTTTCTGTGCAATGAAACGCCAGATGACAAGATGAGACAGCTCTAGCGAGGAATTTATGACGAACGTCAGCTTAAAATATAATTCAACGCCGGGCTTCTTTATTTGGGATAAACATTGTTGGATTTTGTCGGGGTAAAATAATTGGCTAGGAAATACGGAAGACACTCTTTGCGCACTGGTAACGCTGCAAACGTATGCATGTACTTGGCTGATATAATTGTTCAGAAAGGCAAAGCTGTACTTCTCGCGAGGATTATTCCCAGTACCGATAGCGTCCCTGTTTATCAGTCTGAGCAGTCCACGTGATTGATCGTTCACCGTTGCATGCCAAGAACGCTTTATGCTTAAGCGTAACAAAGTAGCTCAGAATAATTTACAATAGATGGGAACACTGTTCACAGTCGTGTAACATCGTTTTAAATAAATCCCGGCATCGCTTATAACGGATTTCGTCTATTATCGACTATGTAATTACCTTTCAATTGCAGACGTCACTGATACTTTGCTCGAGGTATAAGTTCAATTTCAAGTGGCCGTAAATATTACGCGAATTTTGTTGTATCTGTTTGGAACTTGCTAAACCGTGCTTCGCCAAGAAGATTAATTTTTAACAAAGTCTGTTACCATCTCGAAATCTAAGAAGGCCAATCGAACTCGGCTCGTTGAATCGCACCTGAATCGATGCAGCATGTCTGACGAGCGACAGATGCGTTCGCAGTTGGATTATCCGCGGGTTCACGCGAACGTCGTTTCCATGAAACGATTTCAATCGGCTGCCTCTCGCGCATAAATAAACCAGCTGTTCGGGGATCCAGCCACGCGCCTACACGGTTCGAGCAAAACGAGTCGCCGACTTTTCTGACGCCATTCGAGACGTCGAATCGATAAGCGAGGCGGATTTAACGCGTTGCGTGCTCGAAACGCCAGATACGTGCCTTTTAAAGTTACGCAGTGGCGCACGACAAATTACAGAGCTGACCCCCTCAATACAAATTGCTCGTAGAAAATTCTGAAATACTGAGGGCTGCTTCACCCTTGCGGTGAAATAAAATGTATTCGTTTCGAGTCGAATTCAGCTCCGTTCGCAGAGTCCAATGGAAATCCTGGCAATCGAAAAAACTCGAGGCATATCCAAAATAAATCCTGCCCACGGCACACTCGTGCCACTTTCTCCTCGTCAGTCGGAGATCTAAGTCCACTTGGAAAGCAGGTGACAACAGGTTGAATCAAGAAACGTACGCTCTTCGTACGAAATCCCCGTCGAACCTTTTTTTCAATTTCTCCCACTCGTTACAGCAAATAAAAAAGTCCCACAGCTTCTTCTACTATCACCTCCATATCTCCGAATTTATTTTCCATTATTCCATGCTCCCTCTCTGTATCGAAGCACCATGGGAACCAGTCGAAAATTCTCCAGACCCGCTCGAACCTTTTGGCCGGTTCCTTTTCGAGAGAACCAGCAACGCAGAGCAATCGATCCTGTGGCTGGTCCAGGAACGAGAGGGGATCGACCATGAGAGATGACTACCGAGAGAGGACGTGCTCTCTCGCAGGCAGCTGCACCATCACCTGCCTGGCAGCTGGTTCGCCTGGCAGACTTTTGCCTGCTGCCTCTGGCCGTTCTACGGACGAATTTCGGCCAGACATCGTCTGGGACGCTAGGTTCGCCGCGAACAAACGAAATAGCCATGGTCTCGAATTGTATTAAAGGTAAAGGGAGGCTTTAAAGGGATCGCGGATATCGAAAACTTTTTAAATGTCTCTGGTCTTATACCATGGGCATTGGATAATTGTTAATTAAATTCAATTATATATAATTATATTAGACAATATTTTCAAGTCGAACGATACGGTAGGTGAAGGGTTGAATTGGTATTTTGTAAATGTAGGTATTCCAGAATATGTGAAAGCCTGGGGATTTTTTCGTACGAAACTCTTTGGTCGTTTGATTGCCAGCCAGCATTGTTTTCAACCCTCTGAATATCGTTGGTGCATACACGTGTATATGCGTTTGGCCGAAGAAATTCACCGCAGACTATTGGCGCGGATATTCCCTCGGAGTAAAAAGTTCGCCAGTCACGCGGAGTGTTTCTTCGTTGCACTGTCCCGCGCCGAAAGGGTTAATATTCATCGCATCGGAATGTATACACAATCTGGTTCACGCGTACTGTAATCTACGCAATGTGTGTCATTCGATATTACAAGCCAGCTTCTTAAAACTGCGAGCCAAGTCCTGGCAACGTCCACGTCAGATAAATATTGCCGCGAAGCCACTCATCCAATTGCAATCGTTTCTTTTCTATTCTTCCAGTCGTATTTTCTAAAAGCTGGTCGTTCTTTCCTCCTCGCGGATCAAACCTCGGCCATGCATAATATCAATTCTTCCTCCCCCTGCGTCTCTATTCTAATATCAAAGAAATGTGGTGAATTATATCGAACTCTATCATCAGTTAGCTATCGAACGAACTGAATCGAATCGAGGCCAAAATCCTGGTTCGTCCATGACTTTTCTATGCTGGCCAGTAAACGTGTCACGGGTGTAGCTTTTAATTTGCGAGAAAGTCGTCGGTTGGGCAGGTGATATCGCAGCTGCTCGTCGCAGGGCACGCGACAACTTATCGTCGCCCGCCACCCTTTCGAAAATTGCCCACGGTGTCTTCTTCTCTTTCTACTGTCGTCGTCATTCTTTTTCCCCGAGCCGTGAATCGGTTCCGCGGACGTGTCTCGGACGAGGCATACGATGGCCTCGACGAGTGCGTGGAAAAGCGGCAGGCAGCCACCTTTTGCATACACAATCTGGAAACTTGTCACGCTCCAGATACGCGTGCGCCTTCATCCTACTAAACTGGATATTCCGACTGGATGAAAGCAATATCGCGGCTCGATTCCTCGGCCGAAACTGGAAACTGGTTCGACCGAACGGTGAACTCGACGTTCGAATCGCGCCACGTTTGTGACATGCTGAGCGGAAAGAAAATGTCGATCTACCGGAATTCAAATTAATTGTCACTCTAACTCGCCGCAGGGCGGTCGAGTGTTTCTCGTCGAGAATTTTCCGCGCTTTTCTGCTTCCAAAATTCTCCGGGATATTCGTATTTTTCGGCCGACAGGAGCGAACACATATGTGCCTTGACATTCTGCTACATTAGCGTTAGACGCTTTTAAATGTCAAGGATCATAACATCGACCTCGAAGCTTCTTGATAGACGAGCGGGTGGAAGAAGCTTCCAAAAGGCAGATCGATGGTGCTGCGGATAGAAATATAACACGATGCTGAAGATACGGCAGAGGATGCGATGATACCGCACCACGGTTGCTTTTCTATACGCGGGGGGCCTTTTGACAAATTTTATTCGAAGTTGACAAATGAATAGAATACACACTCTCGTCTATATCAAACACTTTGCATGCATCTATACATATATCTTCTCTGCCCGTTCATCAGATAGTTGCAGAATATTTTCACGCGTGGAATTTATCGCCGCTTGCACAATTATCCAGGAATTTCTTTCTCGGTGTCGTCGTGCTAATTCAGCCAATCGTAAATTCCAGCAAAGCTTCCTTTCATCTCTTCCCAAAAACGAACCGAGGCTCTCACGCAGCTAGAGTTTGCTGCCCTCGGCTGCGTGCAGCGTGGAAATTATACTTTATCGTCACCCCGGGCACAGAGTTAAACCACCTACATGACAGGAAGCCGGTGGAGCATGTGTTGCGGGTATTTCCGGTGCGACGTCTCCCCTGCGTTCGTCTCACCCCTCCGTGACTTTTCACGTTCACCGCGTTTGTTCGCGCGTAGCTGCAGCTGCTCCAAAGAAAAATGTTGCTTGGTCCTTCTGTTGGCTCCTCTCTTTTTCTCTTTTTCTCTGCCTGTATCGGCTGGCCGTCTTGAATAATTGTCTCTGCGCGCGCGAAAACGAGAGAAGAAAATTGTATCTCGATAAATTGTACTCTGGCTTGCGTATGCACGGTCGACGCGGCGGAAGAAAATTTCTTGCTCTTCTGTTTCGTTGTAAATGTAGCCTGGGATGGAATTTTTGATGGGCAATTATTATTTCGCATACCTGAATCGGTAACTCGAAATTAGATTTCAAAGACTGATATGCCCCTGCTATTTTTCTTTCGCATCATTCGCTCCTGCTGATATGTAGCCCTGCGATGTTCGTGATAGTTATAGAGATTGAACAAAGTGGCGCGCGACTAATAATTTTTAATGGAAATCCGTTTATCGGAAGTTTCCCAATGGAAGGAAGAGGAAATGATTGAACACGGCGGCAAAGGTGATTCGAAATCACGGCCCGGTTTCGCCGCTTTTCAATCGACGCCGGAATAACGTGACGAGCTCGCGCTGTTTTAATCTCTCATGATCGGAAAAACCGGAATTTCACGGCCGCCTTTTTTTCCCTCCCATCGAGCACGGTTAAATCGTTGGTTTAATAGAGGCGCTCGTACAGGCACGCGACAGTTTTACGGTTTTCCCGCGAGCAGGGCGCACACAATACCAGAGGGGAATTCGTCGAAATCGTATTTCCGTGTAAAAACGGCGCAGTCTCGTATTCGCACGCCGGTTCGAATGGGAAACTGCAAAGGGCCATATTTACCTTTTACATTCGATAACAACGCGGCGCGATATTTAATGCCAATGATCCTTTAAATATATGCGTGTTAAGTTATTGCGCTGATACGCCCCTTTCTCCCCCTTATCTGTTTCTATTTATCTTCCCTCACGGATCGTTTTAATTTTAAATGCGCATAGATAACCAAAGTATGCATTGACGAACAAAATGAATTATTAGACACTAAAGATGTTGGTAATAACAATTGCGGTATATGCGTTCTCTTCAACCAAGCACCGTGATTTCTCATCCCTATTTTCAACAAAGTCTACAAATCCTCCCAAGATGTTCGCAGTACGTCCCTCCTAATTTTTAAACCCGAAATAAAAGGGAAGCATTACACCAGACTTACGCTCGTGGCCCGGCCGATTATCCACGAAAGCCACGTTCGAAAACAGCTCGTCCAGAAGGATGGCGTCGGTTCACCAGGACAAAGAGGGGCGCTGAATTCGGAGGTTGGCTCGAAGGGGGTTGAAATCGGCTTTAGAGACGGCGCGTGTAGTGTTTGCGCGGGTTACCAACTGTATCCCTGTGCACATAATTCCGCCCCCATCGAGGCGGACAGAGACAAGGGTCGCTGCACGAGAGGGAGATCAAGTGAGAGAATCGAGGGAGGGCGAGAGAGGCAGAGAGTGCTCCGACGTGTTCCTAGTTCGAATAAATTTCCGCAGCCATGCTCGATATCCGTGGATCGGAAGTCGAAGCCGCGCCACGGGAAATATTCGATGGTGCTATCGTATCGAAAAACGTTGCCCCTTGGAAAATACGTTTCGTCGTTATCTTTGTCTTTTCAGTATTTCGATACACGGCGATGGGTTTCGCGGTGGTTCGGAGAAGAATCGTTGCAGGCTCATAAGTTTCTGGACTTTATAGGAATCGATGTACCGTTTCTGGTATCGGAGAATGAATTTTTTGAACGAAGCAATTTGATTCGATTTTTTATGGTGAAATGTAGTAAGGATATATAAATGGGTGAAAAGAACAAAGTTCATATTTGGCAACGAAGAAGCTAGGATCTGTAGCTACTTGTACTTCTACTCGATCAAGTCCAGAAGCTCGCAAGAGTAATTTTGGTGCTCAAAAACTTTCTCCCCCGTTCGACGAACTTTTATAATCGACGCTCGGACTAGTTTCCCCCGATTCGGCCGGTCGTATCACTCCGCATAATTGGACCATTATTTTCCATGCTTTATGGAATCTGCGCTATCGCGATGCCCTTGACGCGATTTTTTCACCAGCCTTCCATTTCAAGAAGCGACTGGCTGCGCCTCTTCTCCCGTCCCGAAATTTGCATCTCTTCTGTAACTCCTTCTTAAATCACCTTTATCCCTTGGATCATCTACCTGCTCGCGGACCCTTGGCCGGTGTCGTTTCCAAGAAAATCGTGCGCCGCCCGGTGAAAATGCAGGCGCTATTCGCTTTTACCTCGCCGCTTTGTCGTTCCATTATCGTTTCTTCCGCTACACCGTCCGACCTGTCCGGGCAGACTCGTTAACGGGGAATGAAAATCGCGTCAGTTGAAGGAAAGTGAAAGACACCGGGTGGCTCGCTAGTTCGTGGAAACGGAAATGGAAATTCAGACCCGCTTTTGTATCGCTCGATATATTTCACGGGCCAAAAGATTTATCTAGTCCCTTGAAATTCGGAGTGCCTTGCTCCGAAGTCTGTATCTATATCTTACTTTTTCGATTAATTGATTTTAGACTTTGGGGCGGTATTCAGCATCGGTATTTATTGCCGGCAGTATTTTCAATAACAGCTCCTTCATCTCTGGCGAGTCTTATCTCCAACGATAATCACGAATAGCTGAAACTCATAAATTCGAGGCGGACAATTTCCCAAGCCATCCATTTCCACACCTCCAGAAAATCTCCCTTGACATCGTTCATCAAGCTTCACCGACAACCACCATTCACTTTCCACCTATCCTTCGCCAATTCACCCACAGTCGGCCCAAGGTTCGCTCCATCTGTACGTCCAACTCTCCGCCGCTGTGCACAGCCCATACAACATCCACCTGTAATACGTGCCCGCCGCATTTCCCTCCTGAAATCATCGGCAAAGAGAAGGCAGAGACCGAGCACCGTTTTCCAGCCTTCCAACACCTAACAAGTCACCGTCGCGTTCGACGTTCGATTGACTGTTACCTGGCGACCTACCTGACGCGACAACCTTGACGCATTTCAATGGGCAAGCCGCGGCGCAACCAGTTTCTCTGCGATAATGCCCGACGAACTCCATAATCTCGCCGTAAAAGGAACAAAGCAATGGTGTCAAGTCTGTCCGCGGCACATCGTGCACTCTGGCAGGTGCACATCGCGGCCACGGGAGATGCCAGTTGTTGCCGGGATATAGTAGTCGACGGTCGGTCCTCTTCCTCTCGTTCACGTGCTCACCCGCATTGCGTGCGACCGCAGGTGCAACTGCACAACTGACGTCGCCCCGCGCAGATGCGCCGCATTCGACCGGCAGTCGATGCAATTTTCTCCGGCGAGATCGGCTTCTTGTTCGCCCCCTTTCGTCCACCTTCGTTTCTTGCCCCCGCGACGGAGAATACCTGGAGCACGTTCACTGAATTTTCGGATCGGTTCTCCTTGTCCCCCTTCGCTGGATCACTTGAGATCCTCGCGCTGGTGTTTAGTTCTGGACTGCTCGCAGCGTTCGATCGATCGCGTTATATCCCCGTTTTTTGTGGCAATGGTACAAAGCTCTGTAAGGCTGGGAAATTCTGGGGCTATTGCTCGGGTACCATTGTTCCGTCTTTGTTGCGACGCGAGTACGTATTAGGGTACGCAGGAAAAAATATGGAGGGAAAGTTGTTATCGTTATTATTAATTAGCGCGTCTCATAAGTGATATATATCCACTGGAGTAACTCCGGAGCTTTAGTTTAAACGCCGCCAGACCGAGGTACGTGTGTACGTACCGCATTGGTCTAATCTTTGCGAAGGGTTCAGAAGCAAGGGAAGTTTGCGAACCAGACTGAATATTTATTTCGTGGGATTTGCAGGGAAGTTCTGGACAGTGGTGATAGTTAGTGGTGCACGCGAGTTGAGCAATCTCCTGGCGGGGGTTTGGAGCGCAGTCCAACGCGGTTGGTTCGCGAAAGTAATTAAAATCGCATGGGACACCAGGCTTCGCCTTCTCCAGGCGTAAATGGGAAGAGTTGAGCGCTGGAAAGCTCTCCATCCCCTGGGGAACCTTCGATTTCGTACCAGTCCGTCTCTATGGTTCGTCGAAACCTTCGATTATTCCCTTCAGAATTACACAATTTCCTGGCTCAATATAAACGTCGCTGTCCGCTTGAAAATTCTTGCGATCCTCCGTCGAATAAAAATATACTTATCCGCGTAGTTCTGGAGTACATACACGCATTTATATTTTTCCAGTGCATGTGCATATACACATTGCACTATATGTACACGTAGTGCGCAAAGTTACTCCAATCGTTTGTTTTGTTCTCCAAGTTCTGAAACAGTTGGTTACGCTACTTCTTGGGCGATTTCAGGAGAATTAGTTCACGTGGACAAACTCGCATCTGTTTTTCTTTACCTTTCTTATTCGCCATGATACAGAAAATTGTAAAGATGGGCTAAAAAAAATGCGTCGCTCAAATAATCCGCGTATAATCGAAACCGCGTTGTTCGAGGGAATGCGGTACTTGTTGTTCAACTTGTTGTTACAAGATTCACCTTCGTCGACGATACAAAGGTATGCAAGATCAGAGCTGCAACTAATCACCCTGCAAGGGGGCGGCTTTACAAGATCTCAACAGAAAGCTCAGAAAGGGATAGTCGAACTATTATTCCCGTGTACTGAATTTTCTCCCAGAATTTTCCCAGAAAAACTGCTCGTTCTCCGCGATTTTCCCTGCAGCCCGTACAAACGTGAAGCATCGTTGCACGGCGCAGAAGAAAAGCGAGCCACGTTAGGAGCAATACCGTGACGGCCACTGGCCTTCTTCGCCGTTCTTTATTCTTCCTCGACGAGTCGCGTCTTCCCGATCCTTTTTCAGCCCCCCCTCTGACAGCAACCGCTGCCCCCCCGCACGGCCGTTCTTGTACCTGTTTGTTCAGGTCGGCTCCTCTTTTCCTCGCGCGCCTTTGTCACTCGCCTTCTCTCCCTTCTGCAATAAACATCCGAGGGTTCTATGGGTCAGTTACTCCTCGTGGCTGTTTATCGCGAGCTATCGCGGCGATCTCACGTCCGCGGACTTGTATTTTATATCCCCGATGCCGTGGTGGCCGTTCGTGGGGAGCTTTATTAAAGGAATCGAGCGCCACTTTGTCGACTGCTTACACACCTCGCCCGTTTCTATCTTGCTCGTCGATTTTTCATTTCTTCCCTTTTTCTGTGTCGCGGTTATAAATCCACGAGCCCGTACGACCTGTTCGTGTTTACAGTAACGACAAAAAGCTTCAACGGCCGCGAGATTATTAAACGAATAAAGTGCCGAGATGATAGCGAGGCCTTAGGTAATTATTTACGCGTATAGGTGCTCCATCGCTTTGGGATCGTCCGAGTTCGTTAAGTGGCGTTACACTGTTTGCTTCGCATTGATCTGCGAAGTATATGCACGAAGTGGCAAGTCGTTTGACTGGTCGTGCCGTAATTACTTGCTGCCCGGTTATACGCGTGAGAAGGCGAGAGTCTGTACGAAGCAGCACGGCTGATAATACCTGTGCACATGGTTGTACTACAAGTTTTCGAACAGCTCCGAGTAATACCTGCACCGTGAAACGTCGATGCCTGTGGCGTGCTTTTAAGTCGCCTTGCGCCGAAAAATATTTCGACCTCGACGCGAATCAATTGCACGCAATTCAGTGCGAATTGTAATTCGTTTCGCAATTCTCGTTGGAGGCGTCGTAATTGCGTTTCCACGCGTGTTTTGTTCCTGTATAGGGGAGCCATGGTCTGTTGTAAACTCGTAAACGGAGCAGCGTTTTTAATTGCTGGAGATTTTGAAGCAAGTACGATTGACAAATTGTCAATTGCGTTAACGAAGTTACGAATCGCGCGGAAACAGCAAATCGTTGTCCTGGAAGTCGAAAGTAGCCCGGGTCGAACGAAACTGAAAATCTTCAGTGCAGCTTATACTGCGCTCTCTGCAAAAGAAATGTCTGCTTCATGCAACAGACACGTAGTACTACGTGTTTTCATAAGCTAGACTGGAAGTACCGGTTTTCCTGCTTGCTCTCACGTACTTGAGGAAAAAGTAAGCAATTACACGAACTTTGCAACGAGCAGGCGTATATTCTTTTTACTCGACATTTAGTTTTTCTATCAGTGGTAGTAAAAAAGAAACTGTTTCATTGTACTCACACCTGCCAGCAAAAGTGGCAGCCAATCGTTTCGCTATTGCAATAAAACGTTTATAAATTCTAACACACCGTTAAAACATACCCTTCCTACTTAAGCACGCCGTTTCTAAAGGGTTGCAAATAAATTTTTTGGGATCGTCACTTCGTTCCCAATGCCTTCTCCTTTACCAACCTCGATTCTCTCTTAAGCGTGTGCGATTCTTGGAAGATCTGTTTGGCGACGAATTTTCAATTTCTCTTGAAGGGAGGGGGACGGGTATGGGTGTTCGGATAGAAGCGAGAAAGGGGACTGGTGAAGAGAGTCAGTTGCACGAGTAGCTATCGTGGGATTCGCGACGAGAGAAGCGTACACCAGGCACTTTTGAGAAGTCAATGGCCCTGATTACGAAGTGCCTGCGCAGGTACTCAGGTCGGTTACAGTCGCTGTTATCCGCAACCGTGGACCGTCGACGTGGTTTTCGTTTGGCTACCAGAAAGCTCGCCTCTTTCCGATCTTGTCGCAATCGTGTCGCCAGAATAGACCGTACAAGTGTTTCCTTTCTTCCTTTTTATTTAATAGGCGCAACGATTCACGGTTGAGGATCTTGAGTAGTGAAATTTCCGGCTGGAGGACAAAATTCTTCACTGTACTGGAGAATATAAGCTTCGACATCTTTTAATCAGTCGAAAAGCTTCTTCCGATGGTTCGGATAATTTCAAATCTGTCGCGAAGACATTCCAGTTATCGCAGAGAATCCCAGGAAGTTTCTGTAACTTCGCTGAAACTTGATTATCGGAGAATAATACAGGAACCGACGGGAACTTTTGCACTCGCCTAATAGCTACCTAATTAAACATCCCTTAACTAGCCCGTTTATAAGTGGGCATTCTGAATTATTGAGCGTTCTTTCCTCAAATTATTATCCCGCGTTCTTCGTTGTATTCGCTCGCAGATACAGTAGTCGTGTGACTCGCAGCTAAGTAAAGTGATCTGGTGGATATTTAAAGTTCCAAACGGTGCTCGTCGTAATTGCGAACGCGCGTACAATTACGATAGAGCGTGAATTTTGATCGGCGCAAGGAGGGGCGAGATGATTTCGTTTGATTTCGCGTACCTGCGCGATATTAATCGGCACGCACGAAATGTAGTATCCGTGGCCTGTTATCGCCGACCATAACTCAATTTATGTTAATGCCTAGTTAATTTGCGCGCTATTTGCGGCGAGGCGTTGCACGTCCGTTTCGAATATCCGCCATCGAAGATGATACCACGTGCACACGGGCGACCAGCGTCCGCGAAATTACGGAATCCTAGATGCATCGCGAATTCGCATTAAAACTCGCGCGCATTAATGTTGCACGTCGAACGGGTGCGTCCTAAGCATCACGCTATGCACAGATTAGGTGTTCCTCGTTTTTTATTTAATAGCTCAACCGCGGTACTTCTTCCAGCCGTAATTTATAGCGGTTCGACTATTTTACTTCCAAAATATTGTTCACTGTTTATTCCCTTTTTTCATTATTATTTCACGGCTCGAATGGAGGTATGCACTGCGTAGAATACGTGCACTGTATTAGTCGCACTCGAGCAGCAGTTCCCCCGAGTACCTCATTACAATTGGCAGAACATTTTCTTCAAGGGTACTCGTGTTCTTTTGCAAGGTACGACCCAGTTCCTACTACCTAACATTATGGACAATATGATAACGGGTCCTTCGGGAGTATAGTTTGGACAGCAGGAAAATATTTTTCCCGCCGCAAAGGGTTGAAACGCCGGGGGGTTAACATTGGCCGTCAGCGAATCGATAAAACCTCGCCAGCGGCTATAACAATGACGGTTATCGTGTGCGACTATTATCGGGCGATAATTTAGCACCGATCGATACCCTGCGTCTGTACGTACGTCGATATTTTATTTCTCGAGTGGAATAAGGGCCGGCTCGTTCCGCCGCACGGGGATTAACCCACGAAGGGTAACCCGGAGCAGCATTTTAGAGAGAAAGGGAGAACGTTTCAAGATTAAAAGCGAAGAGCTAAAGGATTGAAGGGCGAAAGAGAGAACGCAACTTTTCTCACCCCCTTCCAGCGAATTCCAATGGCAACGAGGGGTGCCGCACCTGCCTCGAACGGGTGTAGGAAACGAGTTAAATCAAGCAGAGCTCGAAACCGGTAGAGGATGCACAGATTGTTACGGTAATCCAGCATCTAGAATACGCATTATGATGCGGCCGGCAGTGTAACGCAATACTGTTACAACGCTGCTCCAATTTGCAATTCATCGCCAGCCACTCTCTGCATACAACAATGCGAGTGCATCAGCGTTGACCAACGCCTTTTCAGCCGATCGTAGTGTCCGGTCTCTTCTTTGAACTGCTACGTATCGCCGTTCGGGATCGTATTATTCTCCCGTGGCTGTCCGTCAGCGAATGGTTCACGTCTTTGCGTTCTTGTTTTCTTTTTTTTATTCTGCACGGGCTACTTTTCGGTTAACTAAATCCAGTTCCGAGAAACTGGTCGAGATGCTGATGCACGGAGCCGCGAGAAAATTGAAGGTTCGGCGAGTACACAGGGGTTGGGGAGGAACTCGAGCTTGTGTTACTTCGGGTCCTTGCGAACAGCATCTGCGTAAGCAATTAGAGAAAGGGACGGGACACGGGGATGGGATTTCAGAAGTTTCCGTATAGTTAATGTACATATAGCTAAATAGGAGAATTTTCCTCGGCACTACCAGGCCGCATTGAACTTTTGCATGCACGTATCTACGTACCTCTATGCTACAACTTTTCTATATTCCCACGCGGTTGCGTTTAACTTGTTACTCAAGGATTTTTGCCTCGCTATTTTTATTACCGATATACCTTGCGGAGTCGGACGATTCTGAATACTAGCCCGAATAAAAGATACAGTTGTGAACATTTTTGTTATCAAACTGTATAACGTGCTAGATTAACGTTGCGCAAAATTACGAGGGAACGCTGCACATAATCGTTAAGAACCAATATCGATTTCTGTTGCAACAGCGCCGTTAATTATCGGCTGGATCGCCCGGGCTATTGCACCATAACCGTGTCTATGGTGTACATGCTCGACTATTCGCTGCGCCCCGTTCAAGCCGTGCACACATACGTTTGTTCGTCTTGTATCTGCTTTACCCACTGACAGATTATTAAGCATAAGCATTGTTCATTAGCCAGACCCGTGCCACCGCTGTCCGTCAACCATATATTACGGCCGCCTTGTACTACGGGAATACGCGAGGGGCATTGTCAGGATTACACCGGTCCTGGCGAAAAATCACGGGTTCACGAGGTGAATGGTCGAGCTAGAGACCACTCTTGGTTACTGGAAGTTCCCAGGATCTGAATTTATAGCGTTCTCCGGGGCTATGCGAGAAATGAACGAGTACTCGCTTTTCGACTTTAGTTCCGAGAGCTTTCTTGTATAGAATTCTTAAGCGCTTTGAGTATTTTACACTTTGGTCCAGCGCAGTTGCTTCAATATTTCTTTCGCCCCGGAGAAAAAGTATTTCATACGGAGTATTTAATTAGACAAAAATAATAGCTGCTTTGTTTCCTTTGCTTATAGTATTTTTTTCTTTTAGTAATTGTTATTTTCTGTAGAAATCTGTCGTCCTCTGTTCTTCACTCCATTTTTTGTTTCCAAAAGCTTTGCAATCTTTTGTCGTCGCAGCCTTTGCCTCGAAACAATTCAGCAACGATATTTCTATTTCAATTGTGCAACTTCAAAGTTGCCCACCGATCGGAGCACTGCTGTCAGTATTCCTGCAAAATTGAAGAGTACTTGTACTAAGCACCGAGTCTCGTGGTGAGGTTCAAGTTGGTATCTTGTATCCTTAGTTCAGATTGAGCGCGGTCTAGGTTTAATATACTTTGGGTGTAGCGTAGACTAGACTCGCTGTAAGACCGGTCTAATGTATGTATTTTGTATACAGCGCGGCTGGATTTGGTACAGTCTAGCCCTGAAATTCCAGAATCCTAATGTTGCCTATAGTCTTAACGTATCTTACCTTAGTTACTGTAGCCCTTAGACGATATTACACGGGTTTCGTGGCATTACAGTCGACGTAAGCTGGCTGTAACATAGTCCACTTGCAACTTACTACAAGTTGCATAATATTAAAGAGAAAGAAATAAACAAGTAAGCACACTGCACGGAAGATTTGTTTTGTATATAGTAACGCAGAGTGTAACCAATATAATAGTATTATAAATAACAGTATTGCAAAAAGAAGAGGGACGTTCTCGACCGAGGAAATCGCTCTAATGGATCGTTCGACGAAAACTTACGACCCTCTGGACTGTCGTGTATACCCATCGATTGATATACGATCCTTCAGACTCGTTTTATCCCCGTCCAAATACCGGCTGCTCAAGACACTTTCAGCTGAATTGCAACATTCCCCGTGCGATTCGTATTTCTTGTTCAATCGTGCCGCTCTTCTGCGTTATTATCATTCAGGTTTCCGGTATATTAAAAACGCGTTGAGTAATAGCGTGGGTGTGAGCAGCGGTGTTAATTAAAAAATAATACTTAAACTAACTTAGTGTACGACGCGATCCAAAGGAATATATATTGGTCCTCTTTCTTTTCGACTTTGTCCCGCGACATAACCCTGTCCACCCCGTTACTTCGACACCCCTCATAATCGTCGCATCCATTTACCACCATCGATCCCGCGACTTTAACACTTTCTATATGACAACGGACAGGCAAACGGCGCGACGACACGAAGTTCTCGATGGAATTGGCGAACGTACGTGGAGCACGTTGACGAGCATCGGCGTTAGAGCCGACGCACGAGGAGGAGAGGACGCGTCGGGGTGCCGCGGCTCCAGTGACGTCACTGGAACGACCGTGGAAGGGGCGGGGCCCTTTCGAATCGATGAGCGTCGCGACGCCGGGGGCGGCGACGTCGACGACGAGCGTAACGAGCCGCCGTTCGCGACGCCGACGTCGACGTCGAGAGACGGAGTTTTCAGGCCCGCATCCACGTCGTCGCGAGGGAAACACTGCGCTCCGGGCTCTGAAACGCGAGATTCGATTTGCGTTTTTCACCGATGAACGCCATTCATCCCCCCGTTGCTTGGGAAATTCTGTTTTTCCTTCTGTCTATCCCCGATCGCTTGTTCCCATCTATGTTATTGCTCTGATTATTATTTCTGAGCGGGGAATCTTCGTGTCTAGCTGACGCGCTGAAAGCTCGCGCAAACGTTGCACGGGCTCCGTTTATCTGGGCGGCGGGTCGTAATGAAACGGGGGATGAAATAGGAATAGGGCAGGGTGTTTTTGGTTCATTAACAACGTCGATCACTGGGGAGCCACTCGCGGAGAACGCGGCGAAATCACGCTGGAGCGCGATAGAGCAAAATTAAAGGTTTACGGAGAGAACGGTTAATTGAACGATGCATATAATTGATCGTAATTATGCGACATTCGACTGTTCGCTCACACGAGCCACGCTTTTCCTTTGCTGTACATATGTACGTGAATTCGATTGGATACTCACGAAGTTCCTGAATCCCGATCCGAAATCAACGATCAGTGTAAACTGGTTTTCATGGGCCGTAATTCTTAAGAAAATAAAATTCGTGTACTATTAGAAGGAACGTCTAGAAAAATAGATAGGGCCTGACGAGAAACAAGAAATACAGATTTTGGAGAGGCACTTGAATTGTCGTATCTTATCGAGCGGCAACCAAATCTTATCTCTTCTGTCCCGTGTGTAATACTTTCAACGTTCCTCTTCCTTCTTCTGTTAAGTCTGTCCTATGTAATCAACTCTGTGGAAACGAGTGCTTTTTAATTACCGCTGAATTATCGAGCAGACGACCATCATTCTACATAAAATTTGTTTTCGTCATAGCTCGTTTATATTTCTTATCTAATCCCGCGCAACTTCGTATGCATATATTTAGACTCTTTCGTTTCTGAATCACGGTCGAGCTTTTAGTTGCACACTGAATAAAGGTGTATCCAGAATGCCTAACACAGGCCGTGCAGTTGATTATCGTTGAATTAGGGGTTTAATGTTGTCGTCGAATGCTTCCATTCAATGTTTGTTACCGCGTTACAAGACAATTTCCTTCCGATGGCAATACAGAGAGCCGCAGATCCGGTAGCCTGATAATCGCAGGTGCATAATGCACCTAATTGGTAATTAAAGGTCTCGCCAGTAGCGTATACACGGCCTCTCTCTCTCCCTCTAGAATGATTATGAAGGGCCATGCAAACCTAATATCGACGGTATTACACGGTGTGCTCCCTCTCTGTCGGGCCCACATTCAGACCCCGACTGTTAGAGAGATCGGAGAGTTGAATGGCAATTAAATCCCTGTCTGGGCCGTATTGAGCCAGCCGATCAAAACCTGCAATTAGCTCGCAATTGTTGTACCTTTAGAATAGTTAAAAATAAGTCTTTGTCGTCGAGATTGGCTGCAGTTGGTCCTTTTGCGAGGCGAACTCTTTATGGAACGAAGATTGAAGGGATCATAATATTTGCGAATTGGATTAATATATTAGGATTGGATTAATATATTATAACACTGGGCGGTGCAACTAATTGCAACGGAAATAAAATAATGCATCTTCTCACGCCAGGAAAAAATTCTCTCCTCCCCGCCAACCACGATAATAGCGCAAGGGTCAATTGGAAAAGATCACCGAGTTCTATCTTCGAGTTCGTCGCTCATAAATCACACCTCGGCTAATTACAGAGGCGTAGAGTTGACCGCGTGAATCAGACTCGTTCCCGCCGTCCAGTGTCAATCGCACGGCGTAACCGCGACGGTGCACAGGCGATGCAAAGCTGGCGATGTTCCAAAAATCGTCGATACACGCGTGGCAGGCAATTCTCTGGGCACCAGGTACAGGGGTGTCGTTGGCTCGTTGCTGCGAGCATAAATTTCCCGCCACCTGCCGTTTGCACGGCCTCCTGGTTAGTCCACTGTGTCGAATATTGTTCCAACTATGTACGTATTATCGCAATGAAATCCACGAAGCGGAAGTGCAAGCGATTCACTGGGACCGTCATCCTCCGTCAAGATAAACTTCGAACGATCGAAATTCAACGATCTGCCCGTTAGATAGATGCATTCTCTTCTAAATATTTAATGCGCCACTATCTCTACGTTGGTTAGGGTTTGTATTGGGAAAATGTTGCCGCAGGATTTTTTTTCTCGCTCGAATTAAATCGGGTATCTTCGCATTTGATTCTAATCCTAATTCTGGGGAAATTGTGCACCGTATGTAATCGCAAAACTACGGTCATATTTCAGTCAAATTCTGTTCGATATTTACCAGGCCTTTCCCAGCGAAATTCAGTCTGGAACTTACGAAATTCTAACGCAACTATCGACCGTACAGAGATTCTGAGAATCAATGTGCACCGCGATAAAGTTTTGCCCAAGATTCTTTCGCAATTAGACCACGCGAAAGCTCGATATACTAAATTCCCAAAGTTTCCCATTCCCAGGGAAACAAGGCTCCCCGGTATTTACGAAACCATAACATAATTATCGCTCCAAAAATCGAGTAAAGCTCGGCCACGAGCTTCCGGGGTAAATTTCGCCGGTCTCAATCTTTGCCGCGTGTTTTCGAGGGAAAAAGCGGAACTTAATTAAGGCCGTTTAGCCGCTTTTAATCCGGCGCCAGCCGGTGTATAATGCCCGCCACGGAAGGGTTAATCTTTTATTAGCCGTAAAGTGACGTTTCCCTTTTTTCCCGCTGGAACTTCCACTTTTGCCATCTGTCGAAAGGCATAAACGTTTCTCCACGTGATCACCGTTCTGCCCGAAACTCCCATACTGTGCACGGTTCGCGTCCTTCTCCGCGTTTCTATTCCCCTAATCTCACCCTCCGCCGTATCTTTGTTCCCGGTCGCGGTGCAGCCTGTTAATTCGCTATTTACACGCGTGCCCATTAATTCAGCCGCTGTTAGCGTTTAATATCGTTCCGTGGGTAATCCGCGAGGTTATTAAAAAAGCAGCAGCCGAGGGAGGAAAAAATTCAGGCATTAAGCAGGACCGGCATGGCCGCCCCCTTCTTCTACCCCTTCGAAATAAAGGCCGGCGAGTAAGCTGGCATTTGCATGTACGTGCGCCCGAATAAATACGCCTGTCCCTTGGCGATGTGTGCATGCAATGTGCACACGTATCGCGTGTGCCGCATACGCACGAAGTTGAAATTAATTCGTTCGATATGCCACGTGTCCGCGTTTGAAATGTCGATTTCGACTTTATTTTCGCGCGGGGCAGCGCCGCGGTTCAGGTGTGAAGAATTGACGGTTTCCGGGGGAAATATGGTCGACTTTTATATCTGCGTGACTGTCGATTGAAACCGTGGAAAATGCAGATATTTCAGGGAAATTTAGCAGTTTCAATTGAAGCTTCGATTGGAGCGGGATTAACATTAATTTTCCCAGGTGAACGAAATGGGAGTCGATTGGGATAATTTGGTAGAAAGATGTTAGGTGTCGGACGAGTGTCAGGGCTCGCTTTTCCAGGCAAACGTTTAAAATGAATTTTAGCCAAACACTCGAGTCCCAGCTGCATAGTGTATTGGCTGAATGCTTCAAGATTTCCAGCCGAATGTATACAACGGCCGGGTGTCCTCTTTTCAAGAGGTTACTGCTTTTCGACGCGAGCTCTTTCTAAGCGTTTCCCGTTCCATTATGTCCCATAAATTGTCTTCACAGGTCCGGACCTTTGGCCATCGCAGTCCTCCCAATTCAGATGTCACTTTCCATAAGACACAAATACGCAGCCTTTCAGACTTAACAACTTTAACGCGGAGAAGATGGACAAGATATCATAGTTGTCGGAAGATCATTGCCATTATTAAACGCGCAATAATTTTGCACGCCAGCACGGTGCTCCGCAAAATCAATGCTTTTCGAGTACACTGTACACCGATCCAGCATGCTTGTAATAACGAGGCGGGTCACGATGCGGCTGTCCAGTCTGCGTGGCAATGCGTGTATAAATCAGAGCGATATCAGAGCAGCGGCTTGTTTCACGTGTGCCAACCGAGATGCATTGCACCCCATGGCGGGCAGCAAACGGTGACGGGGGTTGCGGCCACGGCTGTTTATGGTCGTTGAAGTGAGGAAAGCCAGGCCCGAGACTTCGACCACCGAGCAGCGTTGAACCTTAATTGAAACCTACGTTCAATTAGACCCGTCTTAACGACCATCGACCGTGCTACGACCGACGCGACGACAGCTTGTGAAGCTGAATTTTAATGTGTCCACCGTGTCCGTGCGCCGAGGGGACGTTTATGGTACCAGACGTAATACAGTCGTCCGATCCTTCAAGTTCAGGATGATTTCAGCAGAACTTTATATTTGGCGGCAATAAAGTGTCTGTGTTCTCTGTCACACTTGTGTCGCACAAGCGTGTTGCAAAATCTTAGAGCTTTCGTCGAGCCGCCGTTAAATGTCACCGCTGATAATCGATGCTCCATTCGGAAGAGTGTTACGGGCGACGAGTTTAAAGAGTGCAGCCTGGAATTTGTGGGAACGACGGCGGTGTCCAAAGCGTTTCGCGGAATACGGCTGTTTTCACCGCGAAAGCGCAATACGTGATATCTGCGTGTCGTAAGCACGAGGTCACGAATACAGTCGCGAGGAGGGCTGTCCGTGAATGTTGGGGCGAACGACGTCGAGATAGCTGTTCCCCAGTTCCTGGGAAACTGTCTTTTTGGGCCTCGGTGTACGTTTCAGAGTACATTTCAGACGAAATGCGAGTTCTTGCGCAAAATATCATATTTTGCTGTTCTGCAACTTTGAGCGGGGCGTAGTTTTTTTTTTTTAAATTATTAATCCGTTGATGGATAAATGTGGGCAACGTTTGAATTAGAAATTATATTAATAGATACGCGATATTATTTACGTTGGTAATCGTATGTCAAATGATTATTAATATGGCCTGCGATATTAAATTCAATTTCTTTTTAGCACCGCGGTTCTCGTTACTCATTCGATCGTTGTTTACTGTTTTCAATCTCCGGATACTTTAATTTATCTTATCGGCAATATTCCTTTCTTTCTTTCGCGCGTGTCTTCCCTGTTTATCGGAATCCCAGAACATTCCGTCGGAAAATCATATACAATGTATTTTCTTTTGTCCCCTTCCCGAAGAAAGCCTGCAATTCCGCAGATAGTCATCATTATTTCAAGACCTGAATCACAGAATTTTCCCCGCGAATTCTCAATCGTAGCCGTCCAATTCAGGCATTCGTGCATCGGCCGCGTGACGCTGCCGAATTTTTCGAGTCCACGATCTCTCGACGGAATTATATTCACGAAAGTCGAGGGTTCGCCTGACCACCGGCCATTGTCAATCCCTAATTGAAGCGTACATTCAATTAGACGCGCCTTAACGACCGTCGACACACCTGTGGAGCATACATCCCCTGTTCTATAGCCGCTATCAATCACGATTGCAATCGGGGATCCGTTTTTGCATTTCCAGAACACGCACACACCGCCGGATCTCCGCGATTATCGTAAATCATACGCCTCTCGATTTTTCCCGACACTTTCGCGGCTTAATGGAAATTGCGAGTTCCAAGTATCGACGGTGCCCGCGATGCGCATTATCTCGATGGATATTCGCCGTCACTGGAGAGCTTTTACACTGGATCTATATCGGATCGATAATAGTTGTTTCGCATTGGCGAGACCGGGAAAGTTTCGCCGACCTAGTTCGTTGCGGAAGATTGTTTCCAGACAATGTGCTTGCCGGTATTAAGCCTTCTGTTTTGCAAAGTTCTCGTCTTCTATCAGATTGGTTTTTCTTTTGGGACGTGGTCGGATGAGCTCCGCGGTAGACGTGTTTCAGCGGGAATGGTTTATATTGCCAGAGTTTCCGGTTCTTCTTTGCGTGTTACGAATGCGAGACGAACCTTGGGCAACGGGTAGACACCGAGTCGCGGGTTTCTGCCGAGAATTATTCGCAATACTTCATCCCCAAATACTGGAGAATTTCAGCAGTACTCGTAATAACGCCGCGGCTTCTGCATTGTTCCGCGCAAACAGCCTCGAAATCACCGTCAGCCATATTCAAATTTATATCCGATAGCGCCAATGGCGAGGAAGGGATAGTAGAGAGTTATTAGTGTTTCCCAGGTATTTGCATAAATGCACATTACGGGAAACAGGTTTCACTCTAATTTGCACTAAGGATGTGTTATCAGGATCGATTCCGTTGACGATAGCTGCGCGCATCTAAAGTGGCGGTCCCATGCCGCCGGACCCTTCATTTCAGTCCTTCTGCTCCCTGTTTATGGCCAACGAATCGTCCCTTGCGAATTAATGTAATCGACTATCCACGGTACACGAGAAGGCCTTCGACAGGCGAAGAGAAGGATGCATTACATTTGAAGCTCGGGGATAGGCATAAATCGTCACTTCCTCTCGATAGTTCACCCTTTCCAGAAATATTGTTCCGACAATTTGTATCACAACTCTGCGCTCACTGCCTCCCGTTACTTTCTTTCGTACTTCGACCAGCCTTGGGAGTTATTTATTTGCAGACCTGACATTAATGCGTATTAATTGTTACTCCACTTCACTTTAATTCTACCCGACATCCGCATGGCGGTGGACCAGGTAAGATCTGTCTTTTCCATGCGTCGAGTCGGAAGCAGAAACGAGGGTATCGGACAGGGATGGAACAGGATGGAGAGAAGGAGAGACGAAGCGAGCACGCTTTCTTCGAGAAATGCCCGTCGCGGTTGTACTTCCGGTTGTTGACCCGGTTCTCGAGGTTTCAGGATCGGCCAGTTCTTTCAGGGCCTTTTATCTCTCGCCTTATTATTATTTGCATCCTGCGCCGACTCACGAGCACACGGGTGCAGCCTCGTTCGTCCCTCGAAAGTCTCGTTTCCGTTGTTGCGGTGGCCGCACCGAGAACACCGAATCTTTGGGGACCAATAGGGAATCCTTCATTTCTCTGCTCTTCTTAATAATCGTGTCGTATTCGCGTCTGGGCGTAGTAGCGTCGATCGGCACCGTTCGAAGTAGATCAAAGTAGAGGCGTTGCGAATGTCTTGTCGCGAACACATCGCACGCGTTATCGTCCATTATCATTTTCCGCCAAAAATTCACGCGAAGGAGGCGTCATTTCCGGCGTAAAGGCGCGTCGCTTCTCAGGGCGCGTTTACTGGGGATGTTCATTGGCCCAGACTCGAATATCGATTCGAAGGGACTCGTCTTGATAACGCCTCAGGTTGCGAACCGATTGAACGCCATGCAAAGTGTTTAACACAGTGGCGAGCTCAGCTCTTTAATTGACGGACGAAGAAGTCTGCGAAAGGTATTGGGGGAAACAATTGTTAGAGTTTATCGGGCGAACACTTTAGTGAGTCACGGGCGAACAGAAGGCCGGTTATCCAACAGCAATTACCAGCGAGTACCATTCTGCTACATTACTGTTTAACTGAATAGCAGATAAAGTCGCCGGCAGATGTGCCCTACACTCGAGAGGCTTCGATCATTGGCGATCGAAAGCCCCGGTGTTAAACTTCCCGACTCCTTTGGTCGATTGCAGTTCAATTCCTTCCAAAATTGTTTCCAATAAACTGTCTAATAGAAATAGAAATTTATTCCACGAATAGTACAACACATCCCGTGTACAAATTTCTCCAAAGGACACCGCAACGTGGCATACAAATTTGCTACGACGTACTGTACAATATATCGCGCAATAAATAACCCCACACCCCTCCACCCATAAGTTGACATCACTTTTTGCCAAATTATTTTCGCAACGAGAGAGTTACAAAGTGGCCCAAAAGCCACTCGCGTCCCGAGACGCGCCACGCAGCTTTTCATTCTGCCGTCCAAATATAATTTACCGCCGGCCCTGGCGCCGTTTACGTGCCCGACAATATAAAAGAAACGAGAGAACCCGAGAAGAAGAGACACGAGGGTAGCGTGTCGTGAAACCTTATGTCGTTCTCTGGCCACAGAGCCGGGGCTGCTTCGTTTCTCGCCGCTGCCTGCCTCTCAAAATTACCCCCTCCGGCTCGCGCAAAAGCGTCGCATGGGCTGCAATCTCCGAATATCCGATCTCAACGGCGTGAAACTCATTGCGAGCGTGTTTTCGTATACACGTGAGGATCAGGGAGAATAAGGGAGAATAAGGGAGAATAAGGGGTTCTCCCATTGGTACACCGGGGCGTGCGACTTGCAAGGGCAATCGTGCTTTCGTCCAGGGAAAATGATCGACTACTTGCGACAAGGTAGAATCGAAGTGGGCGCAAAGGGGCCCGGAATCGCTTCAAACTGATTTCGTATAGCAGGGGAAATTTAGTACTCCGAAATATCAGATACGATGCACGTTCTTCACCCTTCGCCGAGCAAGGCACAAGCTCCCTCGAAGGCGAAAGTGTTTGCTCGTTCGAAAGGGAAGCGTTCTTGCAAGTGGTGCGCGGTGCAGGAGCCGCGACATCAAAGTACATTCGTTGAAGCGATTCGGTGGCGCACAATGGGCGGATACGCGGTTTCTTCCGCGTAAAGGTTCACCGATTATCGAGGAAATAGCGAGAGCTGTTTATCGCTGTCAGCGTGCACTTTCCACCGGGAACAGTTCATTCGATGAAAACATTTCCACGTGACGCGTGCACCGAGCTGAATCGACGAGATTCTCTTCTGCTCCCGGTTCCCCGCTCGTTCTCCCCCTTTATCCGGAAACGATAAATCCAGTCGGCCGGTAGAAAATCCCGTTCAAATCGACACCACCCTCCGACGATACTTATCTCGCGCCAGCAGTGAACACCTTTCGATCTATCGCTGCGGGGAGAGTGTTTCTTGTTCCCTGATTTAGCGGGTGGCGAGGTGATCCTAACGCGGTTACTTGGCACGAAAGGGTTAAACGAATATACTGTACCCCGTACTGCTTCTCGCACTGCACAATTGGAATTTGCTATGCAGTAACGAATACTAGGACGAATATTTATTAGCTTGTTTTTTCTCATTCTCTCTTCAACCACTTTGTTACACAATCCCCAGCTGTCGTTTTCTTGTAAACAAATGCGACCATAAATTTCGCTGTCGGCTCAATCTCGACGTCGCGTTAATCTTCCTCTCCCCGGCATTTATTTATAGCGAAGCTAATAGAAAGAAAGAATAGGGATCGCGAGCTCACCGCGAGCGGCCCTAAACGCAGATGGAGTTTACTTTATCCGCTGGGCGAGATCATAGATCCTCGAAGCTCCCGGTTAAACGTTTCGAGAGTGGCCGTTCTGTCCGTTGCTTTTGAAGTTCATCGTGCGAGCTATTTACATCTGGCACGCGCAATTCCTTAGTGAGATATTACATTGAATTTCCTGCTTCGCAGCTGCGATGTACACGGGTGCAGGCCGTTTGTCCGCGTGACACGGCTCCCTTTTTCTGCGACGATCACGACTCGTGCGAAGAGTCGCGGGTCGCGTTCGTTGAACCCTCGCGAAGTCGAATTTCCAAGGGTTCCCGCGGTTCAAAGGATACGTCGAAATGAAGCAGGAGGAATGAATTATTGTTACCGTTGCCCGCGTTCTATTTTTAATTCACCACCGAACTAATTTCTCATTCAAGCTCGCGATACTTAGGGAAATATAAAAAATGAAAACCTCTGAATTTATCTTGGGGATTCTAGAATTTTATCGCATCGCTGGCAATGCTTGGCGAATGTACAGGAGCAACCCTGAACCACCCAGAGAATTCCCAATCGATCCCCCAAAAAATTGTTATCGCCCCCAGCGAAATAATATCCTCCTATATGTGCATACTTCCCTGCGCCGTCATTCAACGACTAAAATCCCAAAAGCTCCGGTGAACTTCAGGCCACGTCTCGTATATAATTTCAGCGAAACGGAGTCAGACGACTCGATTTCATCGTCGAAATCTCTCAGTCTCCCGTCGTTCTGTGTTCGTGAAAGCTCGCGGCGAGAGATCGCACGAGAAAATCGTGAATACGCGAGGCTGCAGGCACACGTGCCGTGGAAACGTGTAGGTTTCGGTGGGATTCGGTGCATTATGAAAGGACCTGAAACATTCATCCCGCTGGCTGTGCAGAAATTCCCTCGTTTCGGGGTGAAACGCGCCCTTGATACGCTGCCTCTCTGTGCAGCCGGTGTTCTTGAATCTGGTTTTTAGTTGGGAATTGTTTAGCAAAGACGAGGACAAGTCGGAAGGCTATTGATCGTGGGTGAATGGGCCGGCTAATCGAGTGTTCATTCTTGCCCGGATTTCGTTAGCCGAGTGAAAATAATTGTGCCGGATCGCAGTTACTTCCGAAGGGAACTTGGCTGCTGGCAATTTGGACGGTGAATGTTGATTCGAGATTATTAACACGTGAGTCGTATGCGCCCCACGCATTCAAGACCAACATTTTTGTTTATGACATATATGCGGTGTAACATTCATTAAATTGCAGAAATCATTATGATGAAGATAAAGGTATGACGTTTGACATACAGTACAGAAGGGGTACACATTTTGATTTTATCAAATTATCGTCGCAATTGCGGCACAATTTGTGTCAACGAAAGTTACCGAAAATCGGTCCGGCACGGAACGTGTTAATATCACTTTATTGTAGTATAGTGGAAAATGAGCAATCTGAATTGAAGGTAAAATTCATTTTTCTGAGGACTGTTGGATAATTGCAGAGAATAGTGGTTGATCGGGTAGGGAGGTAAATTCGGTGTGCCCTAGATCTTAATAAATTAAGTACAGATTTGCAAAAATTTTGGGCCGTTTAAATATCCAAGGAAATAGTTTTTCGCAGCCTGGATTTTTCCCCCCGCTATCTGTATTATCGAAGCTGTACAATTTGAATAAGCGAGTGTTTCATGGGGGCAGTTAAGTCGATTTTGCGCCATTACCAACGCGTTTAGTGCGGATCAAATCCACCGGGGGAAGGGCTGAAGAATGAATACCTGATCGATTCATTTCAATAATCCACGAAATATCGTCGAGATCCTTTAGATCGGGACTTTCATCGCGCTGCCGTCATTTACCCGTGGAATTAAAGGATTTAGACACTCCCTTTGCCTGTCGTTTCTTTCCACCCTCTAATTTCCATTATTCGAATGCTCATTCAGCGCATTCGTCTTTCATTGATAGATCTCATCCTTACGCGAGATCCTTTTCCATTGTCGGATCGGACCGGTCGTCTCTGTGGAACGGCAAATTAATTCAAATCATTTATTGTAGAACTGAAAAGCACACCCGGCGAAGAATTCTTTACGGATAAAGTAGGAGTAGTTAAACTTTAAAAGACAAGAATAATTATGAAATTCTTGTTTGGTTTGATAGAGCAGCTAAATTGACGTTTCTTTATCAAATATTTTTTAACTGAATAAAAAATTGCGAGCCTCTCTTGTTCGTTATTTCTCCTTTTTTCTGGCAGCCACTCTGCCTTGCTACTAACAGGGTGGCCCTTAATAAGCAAGGGCACTTGCTCACGCGACTCGATGTAATTTCTAATGAAGTCTGCCCCATGGAATTGGCAGAAGGAGCCGAGGAACGATAGAAAGGCTAAAAGTGGGTCCGTGGAAAGTGGGGAGGGTGCGAATGCCGGTAAATAATAATCCCGTTGCTCTAATTGCCACTCGAAGCTACCCGAATCGGCACCTGCGTCCGAAATTCCTTCCTCCTTCGTGTCGGAGCTGTTCCTTTTTTGCGATAACAAGGAGGTAGTCTCATTAGCGGCGAGATGCCATTTGTCAGTTACATCTCCGCGATAGTCGTTCCTCATTGCGGGTTTTCTTCGATAAACTCGACGGAGGGGAAGCAAATTGGAGTACGTACTCCGATAGAAAGACCGAGGTCGATGTTTCAGTTTCTAACGAATTTTCTAAGTTTCTCGAAGAGCATGAAACGAGAATTATGCAATAACGGTGATAATAAATAGAAGTAAATAAAACGGTGGAAATTTTCGAGGTGCAAATGTTTTGGGCACCCACCATTGGAAGCTTTGCGAATCAACATTTCCTCTGTCCGAAGGAAAAGTCGTGCCTCTCGGTCGGCTCTGTTTTCCGAAACACGCCGCGGCGGTGGAAAAATTTTCATTACTATAGAGCCGCAGCTGGCGCATTGTTTCGTGGAAGATGTTCCTGCAAAATCATAACTCAAGGTTAACCTTTTGTACCGCACAATCGCCGCCACGTTCTATAGCGCACGCTTCTTTTCTTGCACAATACGAACGTATCATTACGATTCACTGTCCACAGCCGACGCATGCACATTTTTATTCCAGTTCCAACGCCGGATGACTCACCGAAAGTACTTAGAATTTCATTTGCCACCTGTCACAGGTCTCTCGTCGCCGGCTATGGCAATTATTCTCGTGCCAAACGCGAACGAAACGTTCGACGGTGCTGTTTTTAAAAGGACCACCTTCAGGTTCTAATAAACCGCCTTTAACGGTGCTTTATAGATGCACGGAACAAGGAGGTATACACGTGGCGCAAGAAGCATGCCCGACTGTCTCATGGCGAGAGAACAATCGTTTGTTACGCGGTAATGATAAGTTCCCTGTTTCCGAACCGGCGAAAATCCCCTGAGAAGAAGAAAGAAATGAAATAACGACTTGGAGTTTGCGTAGAATATCTAATTAACGGATTGAAATTAACACAATCATTTCACTGTTCGTTTCCCTCCTCTCTTCCTTGCGTGCACGCGCCTATTTTATTATCATTCGTCCCTATTATTTTCTTATCTCAGTTCGTTCTACGTTATGCAAAGCGCAGTACACGCCGCTTCCCTTTCCTGTATCGGTTTCGAGTTCCCTTTTCTACCTCCTATATACCGCGGACAACCGTATAAATAACACACGGATATCCGACGTCTAATTGTCACAAAGATAATCGTTGCAAATTGACATTCCCGGGCGCGCATGAAAAGTCTGAGAAACATGAAATCCCTGGAACGGGGCCAGGCCGAAATCACGGGGGCTCGAATTACCACGGAACATCAGCGCAGGTTACACTTATGCACGGCGACTCTGCGTTTCAACCGTGGAATCCTAGCACGAAACTGGTCCCGCTGTAAGCGGAGAAATCGGGGGCGGAGAGCAGCACCTGGCAGCCGTGCACTGGTAGCAAACTGGCCCTTTACCGTCCTCGAAGCCCTCCCACGTTCGAACCGCCACGGAAACTTCTCCCTTTCGAACCGATCGCTTCCTTTGTCCCTTGAAAAGCGAGAGGACGAACAGCTGGTGAAAACGGAGCCTCTTCCATCCGGCGACCGCCAGCTGCTCTGCGCATCCCTCTGACGAAACGAAACCTCTCGGATCGTCCGGTGTTATTTAGACACGACGAAAATTGACCGGCCGAATATGGAACGTTGAATGACACAGTTCGTACGTAAGTTAATAATTGCTCGGCGAAACGAGTAATTACGTAACGACGGAGTACTCGCGGTAAACATAACATTAATCAAGCAGGGATCAAAATCCCAGTAGTCCCGATTTAATCGAGCTTGCAGAAGGGCTTGAATCGCGGGCAAAGGTGGGATTAATGTAACTCGTTAGCCGAAGTACTACAGAGCTTTCAGGATCTTGGCTTCCCCGCTGTTAGACCGCGTCACCTTTTTACGTTTCACGATGTGCGTTACGCTATGGAAATGAAGTCTGTGCCACCGGCAACCCCTGGAAAATGGCGATGCTCGACCCTCTTTTGCGTCGCGACGCCTTCCACCACACCCCCCTTCCACGAACCGGCACAGTCCTCGGTTGAAATTAGTTATCGACGCGCTGCGTCGTCACGCTTCTTACCTGCGATTGTTCTCCTTCGCCGTTGTGAAACAGCTGTGCCCTCGATGCTGGACTAGACACTGGACGAGCCTGATTGCAAGATTATGTCTGATCTAATCTAGAAAAAAGAATTTTTTTTCCTAGAGATCGGAGCGTTTAATTCTCAATTCTGCTTTGTTCTATCGACCGCGAAAGGATTGGGACGATTTAGAAACGATCGTTCGCAGAAAATGTTCGGGCAACCGGTTCAGCGAGATTGCCGATGGAATTTCTGTGGTTATCAGCCAGTCTCGGGACAACGCATCGAGAGGCCGTTTATCTTGGCCGTGTTGGAGGCTTATCAGCGATTCTGTTAAGCCCCCGGACACGTGTGCCGCGGTGGTTCGGTGACTCAGGCCGCTTCTACCCTCGCGAACTAACTTTTCTTCGACCTGTTTCGGATTTTTGCGCCGCGGCACACGGTGCACACGGCCGGCGATCGATGGTACACGCCTTGTGACGTGACCAAGTTTCGCGAGGCTGCTTTGTCGCAGTCACTGACAAGGCTGTTACTTCGAAACAGCGAATTTATACGCGAGAATACCGTGGAAAGTAAGCAGTTTCAACAATGCTGCATTTGCCTACCCTTTGATATTGGCAAGATATTATTAGTATTGCTGTAACGATTCATGTTGGTATTAATTGCTCCTTTTCTGGATAGTTTTTTCCTATTCGTTCCTCGAGTTTTTGGAGTACTTGAATTATTTATAGGTTGACCCAGCATTGTATGCAGATTACACACTTAGTTCTTGTACGAGGCATATAGCTGAGCAAACACTTTTTATCGCTCAAGATCTAAAGCGTATAAGATCACCCCAATAACATTTAATGCATAACGGTTCGTCTTCCTTCGCTGGTCTACGACGCAAGTACAATAAAAAATTGCCTACCTACCTTGCGTCCCTTTTTTCACGAAAGTTCGTCCATTTATTAAATCGTGATGGATGATTTATCCTGGACAGTAATTATTCCAGGATCTGGCAGACGCAAGTTCCACGCGTTACGCGTAGGATTCGTTTTGCATTGGCTATACTCAACACGGCCTATACCAGCATCTGCTGGGCGTGAGTTATTTTAGAAGCGGAATTCCCTATGCATAGATTATACTAGCCATAAATTATTCCTGCCGTAGGATTCTCCCGTGCGTGGACTGTGCTAAGCGCAGCTTACTCTGTGTACCACTTGCCATTCGTGTACGAGTTACATTAGATGCATCCTAGAACCGTTCTGCAACCGTTCTCTTTCTAGAGCATCGGTCAATCCAGCCCTAGAGAGCGAAACAATTATAATGGAGGCAGGAATTGAATCTTGAATTGATAAAGAGAAAAGTACACGGGGACTTGGATTTTTAATTTAATAGGATGGGCAATTAAAAAACAGCCTCGTCAAAAGGCACCCCGTTTGAATGCGCAATTAATTTGCGCGGGAACACGCGGCGGAAAATCGACGGATCGATTCGAATCGCAGGTAATCACGAGCCGGGCAGGTGTGTAGCTGGCAGCTGATCGTAACGGTACGAGGTTCAGGGTCAATTACTGGACAATGTTCGTGTGAGCTACACTTAACCAGGGACGGGGAATCACGCGGTTGGAGAACGTCTACAGGATGAGGCTTGTTTCCTCGCCGCTGTGCTGGATATTAGGCCTGGGTGGGGCTTGGATTATCCTTCTTGATATACCTGTCTCGCCTCTACGATCCTCACCTTAACGATCACGCTAATGAATGTTCTCGACGGTACAGTTACCAAAATTTCAGGATAAATCCCGGTTAATTCGGTACTGTTAGTCCGGTCACTCGACGAACATTGCCCGATGATCGAAGAGATTTATTTCGCGAATGACAATTCCCGTTGTTTTTTTCAGAAGGGTGCTCTGTTAAAAAGCATACTTTTATTGGGAAATTTGGGGTGTTAAATAGAGCTTAAATCGAACCCAGAGAATAACAAACGATATTAGTAATGCTCGTTTCCAATTAAATGAAATTGATGCAGCTTCGGAATGGAATGAAATCAATATTTAGCAGAAAGTATTAGGGAAGCGTTGTAACATAGATAATTGCTGAATTTTCATCCGGCACTCAAGGCAGCGTTCACAATAATTTCACACGCGAGGGCTGATAATGTACGGCTCTGGTGCAATTCTTCTGACAGTTCCAACGGCACCGTACGAATATGAAAGTTCTCCCCGAGACTTCACAATCGTTGGTGCAATATTTCTCGCTTTATTGCGCGACCCTGCACGCACCGGAAGTGCCGATAAGGGGCTCGATGGAAATCGTGCCGAATGACCCCAGCGTTGGTGAACGAGTTCCGCGCACGAGCTGGAATAAATGCAGCGTTGGCTTACTAGAAAACGTTGCACTACGTTAACAGTTTTGAACTTTAATCGCTGTATCGGCGACATTAACTTCCTGCCGAGGAGGAGTTCAAAATATACATTAGAGACGTTTAGTTGAAACTTGGGAGAAAAGGTTGGACTTTAATTCAATACGAATTCATACTTTAGTGCTGGTGCTTTGAATTTATTTAGTTTGTGGTTCGCGGAGAATCGAAATTATCCAGGGAACAGACTGCTATATTTATTACTGGACGCTCCGTTTAGGAAAAAGAAAAATGCAGCAGTAAGACGGGAGCATCGAATTCCAGTTGACGAAACGTCAGACCGAAAGAATTATATTTTTGCTTATGGTAAGCGTAACGTAAGGCTCGTTGATTAATTTTTGTACCTCGAAATCTTTCGAAAATATGGTACTTTAGAGATACATGATTGTGATTTTTTGATGTTAGTTACGTCACTCCTACAGGACTTCCTCATTTTACCCTCCTTCGAGCAATTCTTAATCTTCGAGATCACGTAATCCCGTCTCGCGTGTGCGAAGAGAAAAATCTAGCGACTCCGTACCTAATTACAAGGTTGCTTGCTTATAAATCGTTCTTATGTAACCTTTTGCAAAAAAATTGCCGATACAGAGACTGCTCAAGTATAACTCGAGTGTTCCATTTTCATAAATCCACGATTCGCGAGCGATTTCCTGCGATAACTTTATCACAGCCCGAGCACAACTCTCGGGGACCAAAAGAATTTCAATTGCATAAACACAGAATGGCGCGTTCATTAAATAGAGTGGTCCACGGGGGGGTGCGCGGATATCTCGGCGTCTAAAAAATCTGGAGCATCGATTTAAAAATATTTCATTTAATAATAAAAGGCTAATTGATATTCACTCGCCGATAAAACGGATAAACGGAGGCACGCCTGTAACATTTATTCTGCAAATGTTTTAAACGAATCCTCTGCCTTTCAAAATATTGAACCGCGTCGCGCCGCGTTCGCCACGCGTCGTGCACTGTCCACGAGGAGGAGCAAACGCAAAGGGTTGGCACGATGGAAACCGTCAAAGGGACGAAAATCGAACAGACGCGCGCCTCGTGAGCTACGCGCGTGGCCATAAAAGTTGGAGACCGTGTGGTGACCCGAGCATAGGTTGAATGAGCCAAACCAGTACTCGGTGGGCTCCGATTGGCGGCTATTTCGGAACTTTCAGGCCGCTCAAGTGTGTCGTGCTTCTCGTGGCTACCACAGTGCCCACATTCCCGATCTTCTTCCTCGTGGCCCGTTCCAGCGACCACCGGAACGCTTTGTGCTCCCCTCGCGTGACAACTCTTACGTGTGGTACGTTTATTCTGCCTCACCTGCGTGCAGCTTCCAGTATCGGTTAGGATGAGAAATGTTAATTCCTCGTAGGGTGGATATCGATAATTCCCACAGATTTTTACAGTTTACTCTAGGAATTTTTCAAGCCATTCGTTGCGGAAGGAAAATAAGTTGGAGAGTATTTGTCAGGAATAATTTGATTATTTCTATAAGTTTGTTAGATTTCTAAAAGAATGCTGATTCGATGGAGGTTCTGGGGTAAGTGCCGTGGGGTTCATCTCAGTCCTCTTACCAAAAGGCATAGCCTTCCCCACTCCGTGGCCAGATCCTCCAGGAACAGAGTCCCTATTCCTTAGCAATGCGACGTAAGGTCGCTTGTCATATTTGAACTCTCTCTTCTATCTAATAAACAATCCCTCGACACTCGATAGTTGGAAGACCCAGACCGGTCGCCAGCCATTTCTTGCCTTCAGGATTTTTGGTTTCATTCATTCATTTCCAAGACACTCTTTGACCACCTGTAGGACTGCGTCCCCATCATAAATCATCCACAGGGTGCGTAGCACTTCGCCACCCGATCCTATTCCTTTCTTTAAAAATACGCTATCGCTTACATATTAATGTAAAGGGAGTAATAATTTAGGTGGAAAGCGCACGTTTTGTCAGTGACCATGTACCCATATGTACGTGCCACCTTGGCGAATGAAATTTCTGCAATTTCAATGAAGGTAAATTATTGTAGTCTTAACGAGGTCGCAGAAGGGTTAAACAGAATTTGGTTAGGGGTACGTAGGTTTCCCCGACGAATCGTGGATATAGTCGTTAAACGTAGATTACAACCGTAGATTCGGGGTAATCTTGGCCGCTGTTAATCGTACTGCACTTAGGTGTTACAGATGTAGACATTAGGAGCGACAACGTAGGAAAGGTAGGGTAGATTTTGCTGATACACGACTCAGCTGTGGCGCGAGTAGATTTTGTTGATCTTACAGTTGGATCGTAAACGTGGGTTTTAGTTGAACGTTGGAAACACCGGAGGCAGCTTACGCTCAGGACGAACACGTCAGACGCACATGCTGGTGTTCATCGATTGCTGCAGAAATTACTCGGGGAACTTATTTTCAGCTTGGACTATGACGTGTACCGATATTGTTGAACCGAAAGTACATATAATTGGGTCGCAGACGGACCGTGCGTATTGTCCAGTTCGTTTTGTAATTATAATTAAAGGGAACGAAATCGAAAATAGATTCGGGGTACAGTGCAGGATAAATGTTGAAGCTGAATTAACATATTACTATCAAAGTAAGATATTTTAAATACCGTGTCAACTTACTCCAAAGTGAAATATAATTGAAATCGATTCGGCAACATTCTCGCTATAGAATATACGGAAGCCTATGAAAGAAATACAAATCGCGTGGATTGGAATTGAAAAGAACTCGAATAGACAAAGGTACGAAAGACGTATTCGAGTGTTGTAAATAATGTTGAAGGATTTAATTTCAGAAAAATTCCGCCGCTTTACGATTCTCCCTCGTCAAAAGCGGATTCCCGCGAACGTTCGCTAGACATAAATCGTTGCGGAAACAGGTTCCGTTTTGCACGGCTCGTGGTGTACGATTAGAATAGTGGGGCTACCGTGGTGAACGTAGCGCGGGCTTTCATATTAGGAGTAGATTATTTAAGGCGTAGGTCATGTAAAGCGTAGGTCATTTTAAGCGCAACCCGTCATAAACGATACATTTTGCTAATCTCTGGCTATATAGCCAGCGTGGGTTATACAGGACGTAGCTCGCGGTAAACGTAGATGGAGAACTGATATATTCCGCGTAATCAGCGCCAGCTTATCTCAAAATTAATCCCCTGGAGCAAACGTTGCGCGTGCGATCATTTCCTTTTTCTTCCTCTTTCGTTTGGAAAACGATTGGCACGGGTGGAAGTAAATATCCGCGGTTAATAACGCGGCGAGGGATGTAACCGTCGTTGTTAATTTCGCGAGATCTGTGAATTCGTTTTAAACGAATTCCACCGTGTTTAATTATTTCAATTTGGAGGCGATTGGAGGGGAGAGGTCGACGGGAGGGTTTAGCGAATTATTGAACGACACCGGATTAAATAAATCGTGGTGGTACCGATCGTTCAAGCTGGATCAGATAGTCCTGCTGCAGCAGGAATCCTTGGATTCTCGGGGACGCTTCTTAATAAATCAAGACTACCTGGAGCCTCGTAAAACTGCCCTACTAACCCGGGGATCCTTGAGTTTCTACTGAACTACATTGGAAAATAGTTGTACGGTAAATCGAGAATCTATTGCTTCTGGAAAATTGCAACGTGATGTGGCAGAAATTCTCAGGGACTTCGTGAGCCATACAAGTTAGTGTAATGGACACAGAGAAAATATAAACTTCCAACTTCGGTTTTTAAGAGATTTTATTAACTCTTGGACTTAGAGTATGATAATGTACTTTTCGTATGAAGTGAGCTTGGACTTGTAAGAATGATAATTTTAATAATGAACCGGGAGTCGGGGAACCTTGGGTTTTTAAAGGGTGTTGGAAAGGATGTAGTAGGGATGGTGAGGGCGAATTCCAAAGGACTGCGGATGGGTAGGGATTGTAGGCAGTATGACTATTTGTTTTGGAAGCGGTGATGTGATAAGGTTCCACGATGAGTATTTGCGATATCGGAACTTAAAAATATTTGTACGTATGAATCCTTAAGCGACTAGTAGATAAGGAGTAATACAGAAGTAAAGAGATAAAGAATAATACAGAAATATATATCGTAAGACTAATATAGATATTTGGGGGCGAATACATTACATTAGATTGAACGTTAGGAAATCGGAAATACGAACTTACTTCAGAATGCAAAATTCAATATACCTGCAGATAAATAATGCAAATATGAAAGGTTTCAGGCGAACGAAGAAACTAATTTATTTATTAATTTATATTTCATAATCTAACATCATTTCGACTTTGAAATACCTTTCTACCTCCAATGGAAAAAATTGCTCATTTACTCTTATACACATTATTTGCATCAATCTCACTGAACGACAGCCGCGCCATTTTCTCGGAATCCTTCGCCGGACGGTCTCCTCTTTGTCCCAGCAAGTTTTCCCGCGAAACTTTCGCAATTCCGCCTCTAATTACAGCCAACTCGGGGTTGCCTGTTTCGCTTGCATCCATTGTCGCAAAGCGAATCGCAACGACGCTCGACGACAAAACGATCGCTGCGTAAGCTCTCGATTCAGCGAATATTTTTGCTTCGGCGACAAAATATGATATGAACTCTAATCCATTCGCTAGCGTTCGCCTTCTTCCCCTCGGTATTATGAAACGACGATTAAATGCGAACAGGTTATTCCTAAATTCCATTTTCTCCTATTGTACTTCCGTTTCGCTATTATTTGACGGTCCATTTTTAATCGAACGAAGTATTCAGGGTGCCTTAAATAGCATCAGTAGAATGTACACCTTTTTGGAGACCAGAAATAGCTGTTAAAATAAAGACGCGATAGGTATCGATCAAAGGCGCGACAAAGTTGGAAAGGGTAGAGGGAAAAAAAATTGAAAACGCATTAGCCCGAGAATTTTGCTCTTATAGGAATTTCCGCCCTAGTTAGCGGGGACGAACTTCGAAATTCGAGCGGCGAAACGGTCACGGGGATCGATTATTTCGCGTGACAATCACGCTGATCGTGGCGATAACTATGTATTCGAAGATCTCTAATTAAAGAACCGACACGATAATTGTTCTCGTTGAATTAGAAACTCGTACGATTTCAAGGTGTTGAATATCTGAATTTCTGAACGCTCTAAATATTAAACCACAAAGGGTTTAATTCGTAGTTCTTAAAGCAAAAAAAAACTTTTGCACACTTAGAAATTTCTAATTCCCAACTATTCTGTTCGAAAAATCTTAAAAAATTATCCAGCCAACAGATCTTCACATTTCCAACTCTCTCGTTTCAAACCTCCCTGCTGTACATCGATTCTCCCAATGAAACTTTTCCTCCACACTTCGCCGCCAATAACCACGGTTTCTCCATTCCACGTACACCGTCGTCCCCTTCGTCAACTATCTTCCCCCATTCCGAACTATGTACTTTCTTCAGCGTCGCTCCATAATTAACACTTTGCTCCCCCCGAAATATCGAGAACTATCCCCGACACGCGCCGCCGGAATTCACGCAAGGTTTCCGCGTGTATACGCGTCGGCCGCGATCGATGGCGATAAGAAAGCCGCTCGGGGGTGCAGATTTCGCGCAGACGGGAGAGGGTCGCGAACGATAGAGCGGAGAAAGGCGGACGAGAAGGAAACGAGAGAACGGGACCCTTTCACCGGCAAAATGGCCGAGAAGCTAGCGAGTTTCAGTTTCATTTCGAGAGGACACCGCGCCATCGACCCGTCTGGTCTCTCACGGGCCTTTCGTTTGTCGCTATCAGCCCCTGAATGTGTACGGGGCGTGGGGAACAATTGTTACAGGTCTCGCCTGTTTTCAGAATTTTTTTCATTTGGAGGAATATTGAAATGGCGAATTCACCTTGGCGAACGCTTGATTGCATCGATTGCTATGCGCGATTCGTACGAGCCGATGGGATAAATTGTGTGCTGTGCAGCGGACGCATTAAAATAATGCAGTTCGATTTATTTGAATTCGCGTTACCGCGCGTTCGTAGTTATTTGGAGTGAATTGAATATGTAAAAAATATAACTGGCAAATATCGCGGTATTTTTTCGCGGTGATATTCTTGCGATATTTCTTTTTTTTGCAAAAATTCTGCATTTATCGCACGCCCACTGTGGGCGCGAGATTGTACAATACTTCAACCCTCTCCCTTCCCCCCGAGGCTCGTAAAGCTTGTGTCCAGGAATTTTTGCCACCACTTTGCAGTCCAATATGGAATTCCTCGGAGCGTTTCGGTAGATGTTTAGAATCGTTGCTAATTTCTGACGATAACACCAAGTGGACAGACTCGCGGGTAGGGGAAGGGGGAATTTAACGGCCTATAATTGTTTGTCGGCGAAAAATTCGGTCGCGGCCGCGACGGAATGCAACTTGAATTTAATAAACCGTACAAGCGCGCAGAAAGGGGAGCACTCCCGCAAACGGACAAATCGTTTTGGTGCGCTGCGAAAAATTGCAGGGCGAAAAGTCGCCGGACGGGTTGCTCGGCTTTGGCGCGTGTATTAAACCGGTGCTTTTACGAAGCTTCCCCCGTTCGATTGCGAAGTTTTGCCACGGAAAGGATCGGCGAAATTGCTTTCGTCTACTGCGGCCGGCAAATAGCCTGCAGTATTAATGGTATTAGCCCTGCGTGGTAAGGGTAAGCGGTTTCACAAAGAAACGGTGCGATATTTAGTGCTGCTCCCGGCAGACGTAATCAAATTCTAAGACGCGAAACGTGATTCTTCGAGATCGCACGTATACCGCCCTGGACGAGGGCGCGATAGTTTGAAAAATATTTTCGCGTTGCTTTTGGCAGAGCTCCCGAAGGTGGTGCAATAATTGCAAAGTCGGAATATTATCGGCGGAAGTAATCGTCGACTTTATCGCTAGGTAACTCATTCTATTATTTCCTTTTCAACCATGCTACTTAACTATATTTGCAATGATAACCGTACGTTATACGTAATGACTGAAATTCCATGCGACTAACAATTTATTTAGAATGTCCCATTGCCATAAAATTATCCGCGCGCACCGCTCGCATTTTTTAAAACAGTTTAATGTGCTTACCTGTCGAATGATTGCCATGTTCTCTGCCGACCAGAGACTCAATTATACCAAAACAATCCACGCTAACACCACTATTCTGAAATTACGCCAATTTCCTTTAACAGCAGGAAATAATACACTTTCCACTCGCCGCGAAGCGGGTGGAAAGTGAAAGGACAATGGATCAATTTGTCTTTCGACCCTTCTCTATTATCTCACGATCGATTTTCCACCGTAGACGTTTTCTTACCTTCATTGTTATTTCATCGGTATTATTGCTCTTACTGAACACTCAGGGATACTGCTTCTTTTACTTTCTTTTCTTTTCTTTTTTCTAATGAAACAACCATTGACTTCAGCTGACTAATTACTGTATCCGTCAATCGTCAGCCAGTAATGGTAATAGTACGTAACTGCAAGTCGTCTGACGTCTGTGACGAAACACGTTCAATTATTCATACGTTTGATTATTGAAATAATACGAAGCTATTCATGAATTAAAGTCATGGTCGGGCCCTCGAATTTATTTACAATTCTGCGCACGCCTGTTTGCAAATGCTTTACGATCTCTGTTTTTCTCTGTTTCAGGTAAGCAATCATGGACTCTATCGTTTTTACGAGGAAACAGCGTTTGTGAGTCACGAGCTTATTGGTAACGTTACTGACCGTGCTATAAAACGCTCGACGTTAATTGGAAACGCCGACACCGCGTTGAGGCATTGATTAACGATCAGGGACACGCTTTTCGCCGATATTTTATTTTTTCGTTCGAGTTTCCTTTATGGATCGACGTACGTGATATAATGGAACAGCGTCTGAAATTTATTGCAAAATACCATTTAATTCGCAAGCCATTATAAACAGGTCGAAATCGAGAAATTATTTCCAGTCCTATTACATCGTTGCAAATAACAGCAATGAAAGAAATACTGACAGTTCCTTGAAGACGAAATACTACCCCATCGAAAGATTTCCAAAATTAGCAATAACATGAGCAGACAACTATTTTCTCCATACTTCTACCGACAATGAATCTGCGTACAGTGGGCAAAAAAAAACTATTCACACAGTGCATTATTTTGCTGTCACCGAAATAATGGAGCTGCAAGTGAAACTAATGCACGGATACTAGTTTGGCCCGCTCTATGCATTTGAAAATGAATATTTTCCCAAATTTGTCGAGCACGCTCCGTCGCGATCATTTTCCGCCCTCGTTCACCAGCTTTTTCCAGCCACGTACACCCCCCGATCGATTTCCGCTTCCGCGAGTGTTCCTCTTCTCTTTTTTTTCCTCCCCTAGAATGCGCAGAAGAGGGTGAGCCCGTATCGATCGCATCGATACACGATGTTTAGTCGCGCGATAGAATCTGCAGGCCGTTCGCATATATTTTTTATCGCGCTCGAAGATCTTTCATCGTCGATCTTCGAGCTATCGATCCCTCCTACTCACGGCCAGCAACGAGCTCGTTGCTGGCACCAGGAAACCCCGTGACCCGTGGAAACGGCCCGCGATTTCATTAATTCCGTCGTCCACGGTCGAAGATTTATAACAGCTCCGTGGCCGCGGCGCGAGAGACGCTTACGTTTTTCCGAAAACGAATGGAACGCCTGTCGCGGTGAAAAAGATGCACGCTCGGCCGGAGGAGTGAGGTGATACAAGGAAAATCAATTAACCGCGGCGAACTCAAGGAAGTGGAGCAGTTCGAGGTGTATCTAATCCATTGAACGTTTGCCAGTTTCTAGCCGACAGCGGATAGATACACTTTTCCGGTGGAATTTAGATTTTATTGTGGCTTCCAGTGCGAGGGAGTGGGACGGATTCCTGTGGAATTGTAAGAGTTAGAATCGAGCAGGCGAAATAGGTGAATTTATTCGATGAACAGGGTACCGTGGAGATTAAGATTATATTGAAATATTTAGGAGCCTCCTTTATTATTGCCTCCGTATCTCGTTCAATTTAACGCCAATTTCTGGAACAATTTGTTCCAGCAGTCGTGACGAAAATTGTCTTTCGTTCCATATCGGTTTTATCGCGGCCAGAGCCGATTTGTCAACTCAGATGTCTGATTCACTGTGACGCGCGACGCACGTCTCGCGAGGCCATGAAAGGAGTCACAGACTTTGGCGAATCTGCGCCGCGATTAATTCGCAGACAGTGTGAATTTATATTAATCCGGTGTGACGTACCTGTTGAACGCGGCATTGATAAGAATCGCGAGACTGATGTCTTCCTTGCTCTCTATCGATGCTCAGACAAATTAATACTAGGGTAATACCAAAACACCGCAGATGTCCAATCTACAAACTAAACCAAAGGACCATGTCTCTTGTTCCATTTCCCCGAATCAGCAATCCAATTGTATTAACTTAAATTCTCACCAGGATCTCGAGTGCCATTAAAGAAGTACAAAAGACCTGCAGAAAACGAAATCGTGCTCCACGGTGAACTAGACGATAACCATAACCTACCCCTAGAAGCTTTTCACCCTTCCTTGCTTTTTTCATTCCCTTCAAAGTCGAAGACTCGTCTATTTAGAATTTCGTCGCCTATCCTAATTTCGTATCGCGCAATTTTCTTGGGGTCGATCACGAGGCGGGAAAAGAATCGAGATGAATCGAGGGGTGGCGCGATCGAACCGTGGCTTCTTTCAGCCGCGCATGTCGTCTCTGCCTAAACGGGGTGTCCTTGTCGTCATGGTAACCCTTATGGGAAAGGGAGAGGCCGCGATCGCTGGGCTCGCGTGCGAGAGCAATGGAAAGGAGCAAATTTCTGACGAGGACAGAGATGAACAGGGGACCGTACGGACGAACCAAACAACCCCCCCGCCGTTGTCGTCATCATCATTTGTCATGCGGTTAGAAGACGACGAAATTCGCTTTGGAATGCCGTATCTGCTCCTTACACGCGACATCCTTCATCCATGGTTTTTTCCCTCGTCCAATCTTCTCCAGCCATCTCTGCTTTTTATTCTACCCTCGAACCTAGGTTTTTTTTCCACTAACGAGAGATTATTTTTGGGTAGACTGTTTGGTTTCTTCTGCGGTCTGCAGAGACTCTCCTGCTACGTTTTGGGAGAGGAGGTTTGGGTGCGCAATTGGGGGATGAATTTGTATACATGGTACATAATGATGTGGTCGGAGAAGGGCTTGTGCTTGAATGATTAAATGGACGGCTGATGTTGGAGATTTAGGTACTTGTTTTTGCCTCGCTTTAAAGTAGACATTTGTCTGTTTAGAGAATCCTTTTTGGTATTGTCTATTAATACAATTAATATTAATTCTTGGTGCTGGAGAATGCTATTTATTATTGTCCTTATAGAATTTGATGAATCGTTTAATTTATACGACATTGCTGGACGAATAAAATTTGCAGGAGCTTCGCGTTAATTATTCTACTATTATGGCCGTACATTCTCGAGCATTAAGCACAGTTCGAACAAAGTGTACAACAATCCATCCTACGTTCGTTCGAACACGACTGGAGCAGCAGCCTGAGCGATCGACCGAGTAATTAGCGGGCTCGCAGTAAACAAAGTTTTCATTTCCGCTTGGTAGTCCGTCAATGGTGGAGCAACGCGGTCGAAACTCGTCGGGAATTCCGGCCAAAAACCGTGGCGATATTTTCCACGTGCCCCTTTTCCCTTTTGCTCCTTTATCCCCTCTGCGAGACTCTTTTGTGTCGGTTCGTGCCTCGCTTCGCGTAAAAATGTCCCTGACACCCTTCGCTTTGAGCAGTGCGTCGCGGATCAATCGCCACGGGTGCAAAAATTCGGCAACGCCCCGCAGGAATGCCGTGATCCATTCTGGATGCAGTTAGTGAAAGGCGAGTCACGATTCCCGTTTAACCGAAGAGCTTTCCCGCGGCAGTTATCAATTTTTCCGAACAAAACGTTCCGAGTAAAATTGGTTCATTCGTTGAAAAAATCGTTGGCACTTCTGCAACATTTATCTGCTCCACTTGCAAACTGACGAGTCTAATTGTCGATCGCAGGCACGATAGTATGTACGTTTATTTATTCGTACGCGTCACACCCATGCAATCATATCCTTCGACCACCCTCACCAGCGCATCGAAAATTATCGAGCCCCGCAATAAAATAATCATCCCTCTTACGCTTGAACATCCATAACACCCAGCCTCCCATTCACGCGCTGCCCGTAACTCAAATTCTATGGTCCCGTCGAGTCAATGAATCAGCCGATTCGATTTCGTCGTCAATTTCTCGCCAGTGTGTCGGTCGACGGACGGCCAGATCGTGCACGATATCTCCAGGATATCGACCCGTGGGCACAGAACCCGGCGAGATATCTCGTATCCGTCTGGCCGCCTCTTGGAGCGTAGACAATCGATAACCGAAGCACCGACGAGATATAGAAATAGACAACACATGCAATGTATTTTTTCGGCCACGATTTCTGGGTCCCGGGGACCCATTACCATTTCCGTGTCACTCGCAACGTTACCCACAGATTATAGAAAACAATGCGAAAATTAAATAATTTGAAAGAATTCTTTTGTTCGTTGCCTTAATGGAAGGCAACAAAGGATATGAAACATTTAATGTTAATTAAAAATCTTTTAATTAAAGAAACACATGATAACAAGTTTTCTTATTTCAGTTGTACTATAAATAAATGATGTGTCGCATACAATATTGTACCAAGTCAATTATAAAGGGTGCTTTTTTAGCTTAGATAGAACTTTCGATAGGGATAACTGTCAATACAAGCTGTCGTTCTGATTGCTCTCGTTGATATTTATGTTCAGTATAGTCTGGCAAATCATCATGAATAGACTCACGCTTGAACAACGCTACCAAATTATCCAAATTTAGTGTAAAAAAAATGTAAAAAAAATGCCGCGACCTGGGTCTATCCGTAACTCTAGTTGCAATCGCGGTGTGATTTTATTCGCAACTCTAATGCAAACCGTATTCAATCGTACGCGACGCTAATAAAAATCGCGATTTGCCCAATGCGATGACGGTGGGCCAGGCAATACTGCCGGCCAAACAATAAACTACAACTACGGCATACAAAAGCGAGCATAGTGACAAAATAGTAAGAACGAATGACTCTCCATCCGAAGGATGCAGAGCCATTGATAGTTGCCCTCTTGAGCGACAGTTTGTCGGGCCTCTTCGGCTTTTAGCCTCTTCTTTTCTTCGGGCGCAATGCTCGCTGAAACTTAGTCTAGGCTCGAGACTCTATTCGCAAACAAACAAAACTAAATAAAAGGCTAAATCGCGTAGCTAAACGGAACACACGTGGACGAATCACGACCAAATAGAATCGTAAAAATTGCGATTACAGAAAATCGTAAAGATTGCGATTAAAATTGTAATCGATCATCGCCTACACGTGCAGCCTCGAGCATAACGTGACACGTTCGTTTCGAGATCAAATCGCGATCGCGATCGCGACCGCGAAAAATTCGAAAAATCGATAGGCAAAGCCAGAGGCGAACGCATTCTCGTTCGCGCCACAGTTTCGCCGTCGACTTTTCAAATCAGATTTCCTGAAACAGGTTGAACACGCGAAATATTGCCTACCCGATCAGAGACTGTGTCAACCTGCCCGGCCCTACCTACTTATATCTATCAGGCACACCAGAAGGTATACTACCTATCCTACCTAGACCTATATTTAAAAAATGGCAAAGCATTCACACAAACACACATCATTCAACGTTTCTCAATCGAACACTCGGGCGCATGAACCTACACTAGAGAGACGTCCCGGGACGCCTCCGACACCCGAGCTTGGCATACAATCATTCACACTCTAAGGGTACGTACCAGTTCCTGAAATCGGCTGACAAAGGCTAGCGACCATTGCGTAAATTTGCGCAAACGTATATGCTTATGCATTACTTTCGTATGAAATATTGATTGCTCAAATATATATTGTACATTTTCTTTCTACTGTGTACGCTTGGTTCGTATAGTACTCTATTCGTTGCCATATTTTCATAATTCGTTACGGCATTCAATGTGTATTTGCAATTGTAAAACATATTGCTATTCATGAAATCATAGTATTATAATTTGTTATGAAATTCCCGAACCGACGCAATTCCACGGCCTAACCCACACACACACACGGTATGGAAAATACGTCGTGCACGGTGCACTAGCAAATGTCAGCCGCCAAACATTGTTAGAAATTTAAAAACCATATGATCATCGTGCCCATTGCCTCTCACTCACCCAAGTAGCACCTGGGCACGTGAGTGAGTTCCTGGCAATCAACACGGAAGGGATTAAACCTGAAAATCCTGATCTAAAAAGATGATTAGTACACGTAAAATTGCAACAGCTAATAGTATATTTTATTTTCAATCTCTTTAAACATGACTCGACTTTGTAATATATGAAATATCAATAAAGACTCAAAAATTACTGATAAATAATTTATTTATTATGGGAAATGACTGTCATTGAAACTGATTTTACTAGAATAAGTAATGCAATGAAATATTTACTTGGAAAATAGACAAGATATTAAATAAGCCTCGGGTGATTCCTTAATCGAAGTAACGTGTTCAAGCGAGTTACTCCGATTTGAAAATCTACCCGTATACAAAGTGCCTTCTTGTACATAATGTGTAATAAATTTCATTCGAAATGGACTCGACTATAGCATATGAAAATTAATATTAAATGCTATCATTGGCTATGCATATTCAATGCTGATTTCAATAAACGTATCGTTATATTTATTTACTTTAATACCTGATTGCTATAATCATGTAGCACTTGCAGTAACGAAGTCGGGGGGCATCCGACTTCTGCACTGCTGAACAGTGAAAACAAATTTCAACTGATTATAAATGCAATTACAAATTTAATATGCAATGTCCTCAATATACATATTGTATGTAGATTTGTGCAATGTATTTGTTACTGTCATATATTTTTATCGAAATAGAGGAACCTACAGGATCAGTGCTTCTTCGATCAAATATTTTTTTGAGTAAGAAATATTTCTATGGTCCTTAATCTTTTTATATTAAAAAACGCGGAGTACAAGAAGGCAGATCTAACCTCGTATAAGAAATAATACACATGAAAATAACGTCACAACTAACGGGTATAAAAATTATTCCCGTAGTCACTATGCTCGCAAAACTACTAAAAAATACAACCAGTCACCCGTGCCGCTTCGGACCAATCGTCCTACGGCATGATTGGGGACCGGAGGAACCAAAACACATGCGACTCACCAACTCGTTGATTGCAAAAGTAGAGCAAGTACTCGTGGAAGACATCGGGAACATCACCGGGGCAGCTGAATTGAACTCAATCGTCAGGAAGTATGCAAACTGTAACTAAACAGCAAAGCAAAGAACATTAAAATCTACTGCTAAATCTACAGAATTGAACTCTTCATAGAAAACTGAGATTTGTTTTAGAAATACTTACATTTCTCGCTTCATCGGTGTCGCATAAAACATCCCCTTCAGTGATGCACTGACTCTACTTCCGATAGCGAATATAAGACAAAAATAAAAATAAAAGACTATGTACGCGACCGCACATGCTCTAATAATAGTATTAATAACTACAACGCGACTGTATATCATACAAGTTTTATGCGTGGTACGAATTATAATTTAATAGAGACATATTACTAAAATTCTACTTATTTCCACAAGAAATTTGAGGAATGCTTACCTGTAGGCGAGAAGTTGATTTAACAATATGGCGCCCATGGCGCGTCACTCTGCTCCTGCGCATTCCCGTTTGAAAGTGTCGCGTTCGCGCCACTTCTGACGCCATGGAACAGAATCGAACTGAAATCAGAGATAAATGTATTAAGAATCACCAATATCATGGTAATATTGCTAAAAACTGCAGAATATGTTGCAAGATAATGGAATTCAGATAATGAAATACGTATACGCATACGTCAAAGATAATACGTACATATATACATACTGGAGTCGATTACAAAATGCACGCCACGCGGTGTGATTCCGTTCACTGCACAATATTTACTTCATTTCTTGCAAAATATTCATTAATATTAAGAAAGAAAGCACAGAAAACTTGAAAGACAGGGAAACGAAAACAATGTATATCATTTCCTGTCTTCAAGAATATATTAGACTATGTGATATACCTTAATTCGATGGGCACTCTGAACACGTCTAATCACTACGAGATCGCTTGGGCGAAAGATGGAGAGCTTTGAAATAGACTGCGCTGATTGGCTGGTAGCTGATTGGGCGATGGGGGTAATGTTCTTTCTTTACGGCGCGTGTTTTTGAATATCATATCGAACTGAATATTTTTTATTCCAAGTGTTACAGTATGGATATTAGTCGAATAGTAGGATGCAAATATATTTATTAGTAATAACTAATAACAAACGCATCTGTGTAATCAAATGTTTGTAATGTTTGTCGCACTATAGAATAAGTAAACTATTTCCGTCAAACTAATATTTGTTTTTCTTTAACTTTATTTAAATTACAATTCCTACCGTTCTGAACCTTCAGATAGTTTTCTAGCATCTTTTCACACAGACGAGATATAGGAATTCATATATCTCGTCTGTGACAGTAGCTCAATTTTCCTACCGAAACGTTGACCGAGAAATAGCTATCCTGATTTCCCCCATAGCATTCACATATATTCACGCAATCGTACGAGGCCTGCCCCAACAGTATTTCAGTAAATAATAGTTGTTCAAGTGATCACTGTTCATGAGCAGGGGACGCTCAAATCAGTGTCGGATTTCTGAGTCGGTATGGCCGTCACGTTGGGCCACGAAAGTCCATAAGATGTCCTGTCTATTCCTATATCTCGTCTGTGACCGAAGCCGACGTTAATCTTGCCCCGATAATTAGGTGCCGCTGCGTTTCTCGGATATCGACTTGCAGACACGTCGATAGTTTACACGCGTTCACGGGCGGTTTCGCAGCGTCGTCGTCGTCGACCTATCAACCCCTCCAAATCGATTCTCCCTTTGTATACTGAGCGACAAGACCGTTTTAACACCCTCTCGTCCGATGCGTCATTTTACTTTCCTCGTGTCGACACGATTCAACTAATTGTTTCGGTAATCATTTCAGTTTGCTGCTATTTTCTACAATCACGATCTATTAACCCTTTAATATCTGGTTGAACGTGAACGGTATGTGTACGGTATTGCTAAACGTCGGTCGAGCAGAGTCCCATGCCCGACGTGGAAAAGGACGTGAAACGTTGTCGCTGTATCAATCAATGGCGAGGGGAAAAAAAGGGGGAAAAAGAAAAACGAAGACACGAATTCAGTGGCGGCAAAAGGATCAGAGCTAGAGAAAAGTGACTGGCGATTCCAACGTTGCAAAGTGGGTCGACTAATTACGTGGCGGCGATCGAAGCGTGCCTTTGTCGATCCAGCGAGGGTGGCAGAAAAGATGCAGAGACGAAACGGAAGTGGCGGGAAAGGAAAAAGTGTTGTTCACCCGGCGTGAAGCCACCAACGCGATCTTCCGTTTTCCTTTTACTGTTTTCTTCCTGGAAGAACGTGGCGACCGTTCTCATTGCGGCACAACCGAACGATGTATCCCCACGGGGCGAAACTTTTGTACACTTGGGGGTGTGAAATTGGACGATCCATTTAGCTTCACGATGAATCGGATCGATCGCAGCGGTTCATCGGGGAAAATAAACGGAGATACATATATTTCTCGCAATTCTTTTACAGCTGCTCCATTTTTGTCCCACTTTATCGCGACAATTTCGTGGCCCTAAAAGTTTTAAATTCACTCCCTTCGTCAGCAAACCCTTCCACCCTTTCGTCTGCCGAAATTTCTTCAGGGAAGTTCTTGCCTCAAAAATTTCTTCCATATCCCCTCAATGAAATTTCCCCGGGAAAAGTCTTTCGCAATTTTGTCAGCGCCCCTTAAATTTTCTCCGCAGTGAGTTCACCCATCTAACGTAATCAGGGCCGCAATTTTTTCGGTTCCAGCTTAACCCTATTCCCATCGATCGGTTCAGAAAAAAGTCTATCGAATCGAGGCTGTTTCGCAAAAAGTCTCGACTTTTCAGCCGCGAATCTCACCGGTCGGCGTACCGTAACTGATTTATACACTGTAACACAGTTTCCCCCGTATCGCGCGTTTTATTCACTTTTAGCGGCGTTGAAACGGAACACCGAGCGATCTTGTTGGTTTAACGGCGGTTGTTGCACCGTGCCATCGTGTGCTTTGTTAACAATATCGTTTCGCGTTTCCCATATTTTCCGGGGCGAATTAGTTTTCGGCTTTGCGTACCGTCCTTTCGCTGCAACGAACGTCGCGTGGACCGCGGGAAACGTTAAAACAGGAATAATCGGGTCGCAAAAAGTCGACAGGAATTTAATCAAAGTGCATATTCGTTGTTTTCGCGTCGCTTTGTTTTTAGTACTGGGCTTGTCAGCGGCTTTAGATTGTCAACGCTGTCGCTTCTTCGGATTACAGATTTGCCCGACACGGTTTTCCAACTGTTTCCAATTTTTATTTAGTTTCCGGCGCTCTGCAATTTGCCAGCCTTTACACCGCTTGATAGGTTTAAATCTTTTTCGATGAATTTTACATCTGTTACATTAATCCCTTGTGTCTTTGTAAGCTCGCCAATTGTGTTGCGCTTCTTTTTCCTTTCAAACGAGCCGCATCTGTCGCCGAGGCAAATCTATCTGGCGAATCTGTGGAAGGATATCGATAAAAAAAAGGGGCAGGTGGCATACCTACAGCGTCGCATAACCGCATTAATCTGCAGGTTCCCAGCGGGCTTCGGATTTGCGTTTACGTCACCGTCGATGCTCCGGTTACGTTCAGCCGTGCAGGCGGCGCGACAACGTGACCTTAAAGTTGGTTTCTCGCCGAGGAAAGTGGGTCCTTCGGTTCCAGCGCGTGGAAAATGGATTTCGAGCTGCCTCTGTGCCCCAGGCCAGACTTCGTCTTCCATCCGCTCGAATAACTCGATCAAACTCCCCTGAAACCAATAATAAAATAACGAGAAACAGAAGAAAATAGTGAAACCAATTAACAGAAACAGGATCAATAAAACTGATAATAAAATAACGAGGGACAGAAGAAAATGGTGAAATTAACGTTTCGTAACGCAAGCTGTATTCGTTCCTTACATAACAAATAGAAATTGAAACTTTTATTTAATGTCTGATATCTCCGGGTAAGCAGACTGGAAAAGTTCATTGTTTTATCCTTCCACAACTTCGAAATGTTACTGTCAACGGCCTGTATAATACAAGTAACTGCGTAGGGTTGATAAATTTCGCTCGAACGTGTACGTCGAAACGGTGAAAAAAATAATCCATTCCGCGCCGGCAGATTATAGCTCGTTAAAACGGAATAGGCTAATTAAGAGAGATACGAGATGCGGGCGACACACAGGGCACAATGTTGCAGTAATTATTTATAATGGCCTAGATATCCTCGTTCTGTTTCTGGGACACAGCAACGTGCTATTTTTCGCCCCCTCAAATTCGTTTGTGTCACTGCTGCGCTGGAACCCATTCCACTTTTATCCCTTCCCGATCGTAAAAAAATTGTCAAACTTCACCCTCCCATACACCCATGCGCACTTTACCTTGGGGCTAAAACGGAAAGAAATCCCATGAATTGCAAGCAGAGAAGAAGAGGAAAAAAATCTTGTATATAGAGTTGTAATGAAAAGCATGGAATTTAAATTTCATCTAAAAAATCGTCTATATTAATGCTATCGCGTGGAGGTTAGCACATCTTCTCCACAAATTCACCTAGCGTCGTTTTAAATTTTTCATGGAAAAAAAGAAAGGGATGAAAATTCTTCGTCGTCGTACACGTGCACCACTGCAGCCCCCGGGTTGCGCCCTTCGCGACGAAAGGGTTAAGCAGAAACTTTCCACGAAATCCAGCGGAGCGGAAACGGCGACGAGGGCGTTTCGAGCTCCAACGAAATTTTCCCGCATGTGGGTTAATTGGTTTTTGCGTCGCGGCGTCAGGTGCGTTTGCGGCAATTTACGTCAGGCGGGATCGATCGAAATTCTATCGAAGACTGTGTACTCTGCGTCGTTTCGAGGCCAGTTCCTCGCACGGTTCCTCGACGAACCGGAATCTCTAATCGGGAAGCTCGTTTGGCGGCTGCTCGATCGAAACGTCGAGTCTCCGGTCTCGTTCGCGTTCGAGGGCTTGGAATTCTTGCCTCGTTTCGGCACGGAGACAAGTCCCCGCGAGATGGAATATTTATTTGACGAGCGGAGGCTTCCTCGCGAACGACGTTCCAGATGGGAAACGAAGAGCCGATGAAGTTGAAATGGCACAGGCAGATGAATGTTCTGCGCCGAAGTTGTAGCCGGATTTTCCTGGAGATATTCGGGGCAATTCTAAACGAATAGCTCAAACTACTGTTCGAATCTCTGTCACTTCAGAGGCGATCGAAAGAATTAATCGGCGACTATGACCACTCGCGGTATGTACACACGCTCGCCAGGCGATTTAACACTTATGTTAGCAACCGGGTACCCATTTCTATATTCGCTTGAACAATTTTTGTATGTTCTTGATAAAATATCACAAAAGCGCTCTAGATCTTGATTCTTTGAACAATTTTACGTCCACTCACGTTTTGTGAAAACAAATTTATGCAAAATAATTTGAATAACTAAGCTTCGAACTTCTACTCCATTTTGGTTGCTAACATAAGGGTTGAAGGTGTTGTTGAACACGGTGAAAGTGAGCTCTCGAAGTAATGCGGCGCGAAATCAACCCTCGAAAATGCATAGTAGCCAGAATTGCAAAAAACAAAAGGCCAAACGTCGTGAACCGGTTCAAATTCTCCATCGACGTCCAAGCTCAGCGTGAAAAATTCGGCAATCCTTTTCGGTTTCCCGCTTCGCGTCCATTCGATTCCGTTCGCCATTAAATACGCGAGACAAAACCCTTAAAAATGAAATTACTAAGTTAAACGGAAAAAAGGGTCACCAGCTGCCACCCTCGTCGGCCAATATTTTCCAACCCTTCCTTCTTTTTCCATTTCTCCCTCCCCATCGATCTAACCGTTCGTCCCCCTCTGGCGCGTGCGGAACAGAAAGGCGAACGGGGAAAGAGCCGCAGAGGAGCGCGATAACGGAATTAAAAAATTTGCCAACGAGTCGAGTCGATTTATTTCCGATTCAGCGAATCGTTTTCCGCGGTTTTTCGAAAAAATCGTCGCCCGTTTCGAACGGAGCCGAGGTTATTCATAGGAATATCGTTTCCAACCGACCATCCATCGACGGTTAAAACGCCACAACACCGTGCGCGATAATGGGCGAATCGCAGCGAACAAAAAAATTCCCCTCACGAGTTTTGATCACGTCGATTCGTTCTGCGGCTGGCCGTGTTTTTCACCTGACGGCTAGACGCACACGGATGCGGCAGGGAAATTTTCGTGTCGTGGACCAGACGAAACGTTTGTTGGTGAAAGTTTTGATGAAGCGACACGGTTTGATGGATCGGGAAGTACGAATTCAATCGATTCATCAAATGCATCGTCAAATGAATTTCGAATTCTATGCTGGTCATGGTTTTTGCTATTTTTTTATATCTGTGTAGGTACACTTGAAGAGTTTCGATGTACCTGTGATTATAATGGACCACTGCAATTCCTTAAATCCTAACAATAATGATAATAATAACTGCGTCGCGTACAGTGTTAGCCGCACAATAATTTAATGCATTATTATTATTATTATTTATTTGTAACTCTTGCCTGCCGGCTACAAAATGTCCTTTCACGGCTTATACACTTTCTTTCTGTATCCGCATATATATTTTATATCAATTAGCAATTAACACTCAATAATTTAATGCACAGAACACAATTCCTCCGAATTACTCGTGTCCCTCCCGATACTCTCGAATTCCCACTGAACATCTCTAATAAATCCCCCCATACTTTCGCAACGATCCACCGGTGATCTACTGTTCATGGTTCACCACCCCACATGCCCAGTATATTTAATCAGAGGCTCCACCTCGACGCGAGAGGTCTTCTCCGAGTCTTAGAGGGCGAAGAACCGCCAGAAGGGTTCATAAACGTGCTGTCGCCGACACTCGACAGTCCTGATTACAGCGGGGGTGTTTATGTGGTCAAGCGGATCCTTGGGGGAGGGAAAAAGAAGGGAGTCGCTCGATATTGGTCGAAGGGCGAGGGTGGCGAACAAAGGAGCAGCCAAGGGCGGAACTTCGCCAATTCTGCGTCGTTCACGACCTAATAAGTTGTTGCGAGCTAGAAAATAGTAGCGCTGGATCGATCGTATACGGAAGGAGTGGCTTTGCCCGGTTAATTCTTGCGTTCCTCCGTTCACCCTTTCGCTCGTGTTTGGAAGATGGGCAGAAATTGGAACGAATGTTTAATTGTGTAATCATCGGACGAAGGAAGAAGTCGGAAAGCATCTGCTGCACGAACAGTTGGCAACTATCGACGATTCGTCGGTTTAAAACATTTCGAGACAAGGAGGACAATGTCCGTAGGAAAAGCGCAACGTGGAGAATTGTCGATGGAAACTGTGGCAAAGGGTAGCCTGGCAAGAAACCGTAAAGCGGCTTATCATCGCGCTATCGATTTCGACCGAGACTATGCCAGCTGGAGCTTCGCTGGCTCGACTTTTTCCACCGTGATACTCATCCGTTCTTTCTTTTTCTCGCTCTTCGTTCGCAAGAATAGACACGCATCGGTTTGCGAACCTTGTTCGCGTTGTAACTTTGCAGCTCGATCTTGGGTGGTTGTCTTTTTAGAAACAATTAAATGCTATTTCAATTCAATTATCGACGGCCTATCTCGAGCAATTTTTAGCTCGTACTCAATAGTTACTAGGATCACCTCTCTAGGCAATAACTGTTACCAATTCATTGACTTGTTTGTGCATTCTAGAGCATCTCTAAAGACTCAACTCTTGAAACATTAACGGAATTTGTACTATACATATACCGAGCGAACATGTCTGCTTGCCACTGTTTTTATATAAAGGCTGTATGCGGTTACTAAATAAGGAAATAAATAAATACATACGGTGGCACGATTAGAACCGCGTGTATATTTGCGTTTCATTGGGGAAGCTCGATTTCTCGCGTGACATCGTCGTGAAAGTTGACCGTGAACGTTCACGCGAAACGTACGACGGCTATTGTGCCCGGTTATATCAAACACCTCGGGAAACGTCCACGCTCCCTCGAGAATCTTGTCACGATTGTCCCTCTCCTGAAACGGTCCGCAGTCGAATGTTATCGACAGCTCGCAAGGGACACGACGTGTTTGATCGTTAGATGCTCTGCAGCCTCTGACATGTCCGTCGGATTCGTCGCAACAGAACGTCTGAGCGTCGACGAAAGACTTCTCTGAGCCGCGAAACCAGTCGTTTGAGGATTTCGAAGCTCGTCGAACGTGGCTGGAACAAAACTTCGAATGGCCTCCTGTTTTCCGGTCGACAGGTAAATCCCAGGATCGAATAAAGCAATCGTCTACCTTCGCTGGCTATCGGTAATTCTATAATTTTAGTCGAACATGTTAAATGGCAGGGGCAAGTGGATTTTAGCGGAGCATGTGACAATCTAATTGATTGCTCGTGAATTTTATACAGAAACCTGTGCGATATCCGCTGTATTATTTACGTACGCGAATCTTAATAAAACCAACGACATATCGGATACCCTTTGGCAATTGTAACGCACCGAGGCACGGAAGTACCCCTCGCACAGATGAAACGGGAGGGTTAATTTCGCAATAATGCACGGGCAGAGGGATCGTCGGACATACGCTGGCTGGGCAACAATGTTCAAACCGTTTCCCATCGATCCAGCGCACCGTGACTCTGATTGACGTGCACAAACGCGGCGTGCACGCATATTTTATGCCCGGTGCACGTGCGTCACGTCACGTCACGTCACGTCACGTCACGTTTTTCCTCCGAGATACCGGCGTTCTGTTCTCGCGAGCCGAATCGATTGTCCTGTCCACGAGGCACAAACGCAAATTTGTCTTTCTTCATCGGGCGAGGTTGTCCAATCAGAAATCGCTTTCGCAATTGGAGTCGCAGACTAATTTATATCGTCGACGTTAATTACGATATCCTTCGTTTTTATATTTTTCTTTCACCAATCAATGATTAATCATTTACCAAATTTATCTTAATCTCGAACTAGTTCTCCGGCAATTACATTAAAGCGTAGACTCGCGTATGTTGCCATTAATATATTCAATTTCCCCGATCCACCAAGCCACCCCTCTTCGATTGCAACAATTTACTTTAACCACCGCCCCTCCCCAGCGCTATCCATTGCAAATCTCTCCCCCCCCGGAACGAATCTTTCAACCCCGCCAACGACCCGCGGTGTACCATTCTGGAAACGATCCCTCCTCTCAAACAAGATACATTACCGATCACGCTGTACGAACCGGGCATAGATTTCATCGCGGTCGCGCCGCGAGACCGTACGCGGGATCTCCTTTCACGAAAGTCCGCGCATAAATCATCGTCAGGTTCGCCGGGCTGACAAGTTTGTACAGGCCTTATGCGCGGCCAGGTTGGTTGTTTATCGTCTGTGTATGCCCAGTGCAAACTCGCCCCCCTTTGGACGAGCTGGACGCATTCAGTGCAAACCGACAACCCTCTGGCCGTCGCGTCGTCGTCGTCGCCGTCGTTACGCAGCCTAATGGCAACCCTGTCCCCGTTGTCCCAGCACGAACGTGTATCGCGTGTGTAACCGTTAATTGGTACCTTTCTGCCAGTCACCGATACGCGATCTCTGCGATCTCTCTGTGCGCCCCCCTTTGACGCTGTATGGCCGACGGCGCTTATGATGCGCCGATTACCGTTCGCTTCCGCCGGGCTAATTGGATAACGAAGGGTGGCTTCCGTTGTGATTTCGGCTTTCGTTGAGGAGGACAGGATGGACGCGGGCTTTTGCTTTGAAGTTGCTGGTTTTTTCGCGATGCGGTTGTTGCACGGGGTGGGAGAATAATTTTGTAGAGATATTTGGGGGCGGTGGCGAGCGAGACGAGTGAACCGAAGGGAAGGTGGTAAGGATGGAAAGTGGAATTTGTGAGCGGTGGTGAAGAGCGACGTAAATTTTGCTAGTGTTATTTTGTCTTTTTTGTGGTTTATCGCGCGTCGTCTGGTTTTTATTGAAATGGTACCTGAAGGGAAATCACGTGCGTGGCGAAGGCACACACGCATAGACGCGATCCTTCGCTAGGCAGAACGACCTGTTGCTTGGATTTTTAGTGCTTTCGAGCCCGCCTTCGGCTTCCGTTGCCCGTGGCCACGGTTCTTCTTCCTATGTTTTCTACCCTTCTAGGGAAACGATTTCAGAACTTTCATTTTAAGTGAAAAAAGCCGAAGCTTTTTATATTTCCATTTAAAGATACAAACGGTGCTTGTCTTCTAAATTGCTACAAAAAATCCTTCGCTTCTCTTGCAGTTTAAAAATGTATTTCAAGAGATGGAAAAGTCGAGAGATATTTCTTCGAACTGTACGTTTATTTCTGAAGAATTTGCACCTGCTTATCGTTTTCGAGGCTTCCGCGGCATTTCGTTTTCGACTGGAAGTCGGTGTGCAGTCGCACGGAAGTGTTTTGGGGGAGGAAAATTGTAGGGGGACGGATACGACCGTAAAAGAGAGCCACTAAAAAGTTGGAGTGCACCGTAGGATTCTCGCCAGCCTCCATAAAGCGGGTTTAAGGCCTGCTCTCTCGACTCCACCTCGCGACTCTTCGTTTCGCGATCGTAACTTCGAAAAACGGAAACGCGACGCTCCGGTATTTCGACTAATGAACTCCACCCCTTTAACAATTCCCTTCGGGGAAATTTTTATAAAGTTTAATTACTTGAAGAAGAAAAAAATGAATTTCCGTGGCGTGGCATTAACCCTTTGATCGTTGATACATTCGTCGTGGAGGGCCACTCGGTGTTCCTTGTTCTTCGAGACAACTTTTCGAATCTACTTTGATCGGTGGAGGGCCGCGATACACTTCACTTCTCACTCTTTCCCTCTCTTTCTCTGGTTCTCGTTATTTCTGCATCGTTTCGACGAACCCCAACGGCGCGTGCCCTCGGGTTTTAAAAAAGAACGCCGGCCAACGAAGACGGAGTCGCGATCTAATTAAGACAGCCCTCGCTGTTTCGAGATCCCTCGTTAATTCTCGCTTTCGAGAACCAGCTACTTTGGACCCCGGTTGCGAGCATTTTTCTTTCTCCTTCTTTTTGATCGTTCGAGAGAGAGAGAGAGAGAGAGGGGGGGGGGAGAAAGGCAGACTGTTTAATGCGAACAAGAGTGAGTAAAGGTGTTCGAAGTGCGGTCAAAATTGAAAATGGAAGGACACGACCCCTCCCCCCGAACAAGATAACAAAAATAAATCAATTGGGAGCTATGTACCGCCCTGAACAGCCCCACGAATTCACGATCCCCCTAATCGTAAAATGCAGCGAGATTTTATGAATGGCCGCGAATATTATCTCGCAATGGGCGCGTAATTGCAAAAATACATGGAAAGTGGATTAGCCGCGGGGTGTAAATTGCAAAAAGCCGGGTGCATCCGTTGCCCATTGCAGCTGTTCCATCGCAGATGTCCAGGATACGTCCCTCGTGGCGATACATACGTATGTGTAGTATATACGTGTATCGCAATTGCAGTGCATGCGTTTAAGTGACTTTCCATGGGGTCGCGTCCACTTTGAAAGGAATCGGCTGCACGCACTGTTATCCGTCGATACGCGTGCACCGTTATTGTTCCACGCTGTTTTCTTGCCTCTTTGCGCGCCACCTTTTCTCAATTCACCGTGGGGTGTGACCTGTGCACGGAAGCTCTCCGAAGTTTTCCCAGGATTCCGTTTCAGGGTGGCTTTTGCGCAACATTTCCGTCGCCCTGTATTTTTCTGACGAATCGGGACGCGCGGGCGGATTTCTATGGTTTCGTTCTGTTTGTTCCCTTTGGCGGCGCAACCTAGTTTCGTGGTTCTGTGTCGGGAAGAAAAAGTATTAATGGAAGGTTACTCTGGATTTTCTTTGATGCACGATTCGTAAATGATTTCATGGTAGTACAATTTTGGATAATTTAGATGGAAGGCTACAGTCTCTCCAACTGTGCACGCTTTTCATCGAAATATTCTACAGATAACAAATTGAACACTTTTCTCAATTAAACTGTTCACGAAACTTCGATCGATGCTGGCACGAAACTGCTTCTCAAAGGCAAACATTTTCAGTGCAACTAATTCCAGAAAGGAATCCGTATGGAAAAGGTACAGAAAGGGTGTTCTCGACCGGGTCACAGGGATTGACCAATACTTTTCTCGCAAGATCGCGATTGTTTCGCAAACTAGTTTCAGACTTTCGAGGCTGATAGAGCTCATCGTTGTGCTGTCCCGGCAACTATCGAACCGTCCCACTTTTGCTACGGTGCGGGAAAGCAATCTCTCTCTCTCCCTCTCTTTCCCTGTCCCTCTCTCTGTCCTTTTGCTGCAAGCTCGATCAATTAAAAATGCTGTTGTATCTCGCTGAATAAGCTCCTTCGCTACTCTTAATCGAATCCCCGAAGAAACTTTATTGCGGTTATAATTTCGCCCCGATGCGATGGAGGGAACTCAGTTTCCTCCCAATGAAATTAAGAAGATGAAAGTTTTTCTTTTCTTTTGTACAGCTTCTTGTCGAGAAGCTGAGAGCGCAGGGAAGTTTTCAATTTTTCTTCTACAGCCAAACGAATTATCGGTGTGATTTAATACCGACGCGTGTCTGTGTATCTATTGCGCTGCAATTAAACATTAAAACATTGTGAATAAATTAAAAAGGACCCTGTATAAACTTACTAAATTATTTATCAAATATTCGTCGTTTATTATAGTGATTGGTATACAACCGCAACTTTCTGCCAACCTTTTTAAATGCCTTGCAACTCGAACTATCACTGTTTCAATTTACCGTCCCATTTTTTTTTCCAAGTGGCCCTCCTTTTCTTTTGCCCTTGTCGGTGCGGCTTGCGTGCCCGCGGTATCAGGCATAAAATACATATAAAACCGGATACGCCCGATACTGCTACAGCCGAACCACAGGAAACTCTGCTCGCAATACAGAACGCGTACATGTGCACGTACGCACAATAACAGCGGGTCAGCACGCACATCGTGCCACTGATGTTGTAGAAAAGGAACGCCCGAATGGAACGGAATTAGGAGGAAAAGGTGACGGACGTGATAGGATCTAAGATTTAATTCTACCTGTGGTTTCTATGCGTTCTCGACTCCTCGATGAATAATTAGGCTGACTTTAATCATTATGATCAGGATTTATTTATTGCTCGTTTGACAGTAATTGCAAGAGGGGAAGATACGAAAGTTTGGGTTATAAAAGGTTTTCCTGATTTATTTCTGGTTTATTTGAGATCACGTTTTAGCCGGTTAAACCGTTCGCCTTTTCGCAGATTAGAAAGTAAACGGGCAGCAAGCGTAACAGCGATCGATTAACGGGCTAACGAAAGGCAACTCGGAAAAGCAGCGCATTTAACGTGCCTTACATTTTTCATGGGCCGCATCGTTTGTTTTGAATGCATTATTGGTTCGTCCGTTGGCGGGCTTTATGCTGCATCGAAATGCACAGTGGTTCGTTATAGGAGCAGGGGCAGAATCTTTTATGTTCAATGCGTGCGTATCGTGTATGCCAATCGACAAAAGGGAAGACGAGGTTCCTGGACAGACAAAAGCGTCTAGACGAGCTGCGAAATTAAAGCCAAGCCTCTCTTCTACTTCTTTGTACGGAGAAAAAGCTTGTACAGCTGGTTCGAACAATTCCTGCGCGCAAGGAAAACTACCCCCCGCTGCTTCAAGCATTCTTATTCTATAATTATTAATTGACTTTCTTTTTCTCCAGCCGAAACACGAACAGCCGATATTCTGCCTACTGATTAAATCATAACATTTTAATGGTTGAGAGGCTACCAATTCCAATTCCAGTTTCAATAATAAATACTCTTCCGCTGCATCGCTCTATGCAAACGAAAAGATCCACGGATACCGGATCGTTTTTAATTCTATGCTCGTCGATCAATTACAGAATGGCTAAGGGAGACAGCAACAAAAAAAAGTCGTACACGTAACGACGGCGGCATCGCTCAGTACGCGCGATTTAATAATCGCGAAGCTAGCGAATAAATTTATCGGGGGAATTCTCGCGTGCCCTCCTAAACGATCGCCGTGCACTTTCGTGCAGGCCGTTTATCGATCTTATCTCGTAAATAGAAATATCGCGGTTGAAATTAATAAGTTCCAGCGGCGCGATACGTTCCGTGAAAATTCTCGTCGGTGTTGTATCGATCCTTCAATCATTTTATTTCCTGCAACGCGAATCGGCCCGACATCTCCTCGCTTCATACGTAAATACAACGAAAATTCCAACACGCGAGACAAGCAACGAATTCATACGGGAAAAAGCAAAAAAAGAGAGAGAAAAAAAGGAAGGAAGGAACCGATGTAGCGTGCCGCGATTCGATCAGTTCCACTGAAATATGGATTTCGTTGGGGCGAGTCGTTGACCTCCGTTGCACGTCGTCAGATCGCGTTTGACGTGACTGCAGCACGACGCGACGGTGGTAGTGAGAGAAGGAGATGTTCCATTAGCAAAGGTTATCGGGTCGACCTCGAATCGTATCGATTGACTCGCTTTAAAACGTCCTCCGACGGACCTAGCTTCCAGCAACAGGCGTCCTTTTTTTCGACGCGTCGCTCGTCGTCACCTACGCCACCCTGGTCGGGGTGGTGGATTCTCCACTGGTGATTGTTTGAGTGGTTAAGGGACGTTGACCCCCTGGGAAAGGCCTGGGAAGTTGACGAATTCGTCGCCTGATTGCTGCGGAAACCGGCTTGGGTTCCCAGAGTGTTATTTTTGAGAATCGAAGGGATGATATTTTTTGGAATGTTCTGCGTGAAAGAGGAAGATTTTTTTTTGTAATGGGGCTGAAGAGTTTATTGCTTTCCTTCTTTTTTTGAAGGTTTGTTTAATGCGTTTTTGTTATTGTATATTACAGTGGATAATTATCTATTGGTGGACGATTAGGGTATTATCATGGTGCTTTATAGTAATTTCTATATTTGTTCATGGCAAAACTGTATTCATTGAGCAAGGCAATTTCAATAGAAACACTAATGCGCGCATGAAAGGAAAAGGCCATTTGTTTTCGTTTTTGTGTTACGAACATAAAATTTAAAATGCAATTATATCGCATTTAATATTTGTCTCAACACAGTGAAGAATGGATTAATCGATCCTGCTAAAAATATCCTGCGTTTTATAACAAACCAAACACTGACCGATTAAATGTTTAAATGTTTCCATTTTAATTGTTTGCGTTTACATTTTCGTGTTTCCACGCAACCAGTCCAATATATACATTCACGCATTCTGTGTTCCTTGGTATCGCGGGCAAATCCAATTTCCAAGAGCAACAGTATTTCGCGAACTGTGCAGCGACGCAATAAAAAAAAACCCATCGCGATTCGTGTGCACCGATATGAATTCCGTTTTGTCAGCAACAAACCGTTTCGTTCCGCGTTAAATACAACCTGCGGGCTGTTGATTCTACGTCGCACAGAATTGTCGAGCAGTTCCTCCGAGCTGTGCTCTTCGCACGTGGAACGAATCTAGAATCGTTTCCAGTTGTCCATTCTGTATCGAAAAATTGCGTTACATTGATATTTACGTAGACCGGCAGGAAAATGGAATTTTTTCCAAATCGAATTGGAAGCTCGATAAAATTGTCATAAGAATAATAAGGTAAATAACTATTGGTATTAATGACATTTCTATATTGGTTATATATTTCTTTCAAGTGTCGATTATTTTCTTAAGAGCAGAATTTTTAAAATGAAATCGTAACTTCGTTCTCTAAATTGCTCGAAAGTAGTAGAAGCTTTCGAGTGCAATTTCACTTACCTTCTTTCGTTCATTGCATTTATTTTCTTCCTGTTTCACCAATCCAAATTGTTTCAGATGAAATGGACAGTCGAAAAGAATTACTGTAAGAAAACTGTCCGTGCAACAAGAACATGAAAATACAATAATCCGTATATTTTTCATCGTGAAATCGATATCAACACGGCGATATAAAATTATACAGATGCGTAACTGGCAATATATTCTGCGTAGAATAACGTGTAAATTACTGTCGCCATTTTTACTGCACCTATAGCAACATGGACCTCCCTTCATTTCTACGTTTCCTTTGCACGAACATTTTGTTCCCCGCAGTGGCGACACGAACAGATGAATTACAATTCCACTTCAGAGGGTTCTACGCGAAGCTTCTGAAATCTCGAATGCCACCCCAGTTTAATATTCTACCCCCTCCCGCGCTGTACACAGAACAAGCAATACACCAGCTTCTGCTTACAGTTCTGCTCGCTATCGCCATCCAGCATCTACATTGTCCCAAAACCGCGACAGTTTAAATCCACGACATTTTGAAACTTGTGCCGCGACGATTTCGCCCGTTCTAACGTTCCTACCCCTAAAGTCATCAGAGATTGCTGAACCGGAGAGTTTGCCGCTGGTGGTCCCAGCGTGGCGTCGATTTTTCAGGGGTAGCGCAGCACGTTCGATCGACCGAACTGCCGAGTCTGGGTCTGGGTCGCGTGGGTGTCCCTTTGCTGCTCCAGCTTTTATTTCGATGTTTTCGCCGAGCTGTATTTGTGCTGGCGGAAATTGGCGTCGTTTTATTTCGCAACGACACGCACCGAATCGGCCAAAAATGAAGCGAGCAGATATTTTTGGACTTATTCCTTATTTCGTCACGCTGGATTTTATGAATCTATCGATATCGGCCTTGCCTCTATTCTATTATGGAAGTTTCATTCTTGATTGTAATCTATTCCACTATAAAGGACGTAGAGCGCGGTAAGATTGCATTGCTCGTGGAATTATTGTATACGCGTGTCCGTTTCGTTTAATGGATCGTCATCGTTTGGAACTTTATTGCGGTCATCAAGCACGTTGAAGAGGGGCGACCGTGACGAGAAGACGGTAGCCTTTCAACGATCACAATAATTCGTCACAATTGTCGCTTTACGAGCGACCCTCGTGTGCCGAGCCAGATGTGAAAAATGGAAACACGTGTGGGTGTCGGTGTGTGTGTGGCCGAAATCGCGTGAAATTCGCCTCGCTGCGAGCAACGATACCTTCGGGTGATTCCAGTAAGAGTTTCCGTGGCTCTAGACAGTATACGTTGGCCAGACTATGAACACGAAGGTGGTTGAATGGACATTGAATAGAGATATACAATTCTGTCTTATTGAACGTCATCATAAATCGCTGCAACAATACCTACATGTTAATAATATTAAAGCAAGAAATCTGAAACCAGCCATTTCGACCGGCTCGGTAGTTCTGCTGCTAAACTTATCTGATCCCGACTTACATTATAGTCCATGGTCTAACGTAAAATCTTGCGAGCAATTGGCACTCTAATTGCACGGATCTTCTCATCCTGCCGCAACTTAATTCCGAGGTATCATTCTTCTCGTGCAATTATCTAAGCAAATCCATTCGGAACATTCTCTTTCCCCGTTCGCGCGTAAATACAACCTGCTCCTAGATTGCCGCGATCCAATTAACGGAGCGCGTTATTAATCGTCATCAGGTAGATTTTCCAAGCGTAGCAGCGTCGTACTTTCTCTTCCTCGCGACGCTGCCTGCGCCGGTTACAGCTCTATTATCGCGTAACCGATTCAAGGAGCACACCCTCGTCTTCTGGCCAAGAGTTGGGCCAGTCGGTTCCGCCGAAACCGCGGCTTCTCCCCCGCGTTAAGTTCAAACTAGTTAGAGGAAAGTTAAGCCGGGGCTTATTCGTGTAAGTACTCCTCCCGCACTTGCGCCGAGGCTAATTCGAACGGTCGATACTTTCGTTTCGCTCCGAAACGAGTATCATCCGTTGCTTTAGTCGCAATTGACAAGAATTATTTCTACCGTCGACGGAAAAATATGTCTGTTGCTCGCCTGTATCAGCTCGAGAATTAATTAATTAATACGATTATAAGGTATCAATCACGCGAACAATATGGAACGAGATAATTCACATCGCCGTCTGCCAACTTCTGCAAATATTAAATTATGAACCACTAAAAACCACCCTGTTGCTATTTAAAAATGAACACTCCTCGAATTTCGAAATTACCATCAGGCTTCTCAGAAGGAAACACTAATTCTAACCCAAACGTGATCCCCAAAACTGTTCTCCAATTTCGAGAGAAATCTTTCCAACTTCCACGTGAACGCTTCACCCCCCAGAGAGTTTCCACCGGTGTTCGATTCTCTTCGGGCGGTGGCAAGATTTCTGGAAAGTTGCTCCCGAAAAGAGGGCGGCCACGTTCTCCGTAAGTGAACACGAAACGAAGGAATCTCCGTGGCACGCCACGGCTAGCAGAAGTCGTTAAGGGGCTGACAACAGACGCCCCGGTTGCCAGTAAATCAAGCTAACAAGCCGTAATCGATCGCTCGTTCCTTCGTCGTGCAAGTTCGACCGGCCGTCCTCACCGAGCCAATTATAAATTATCGCAAATACGCACAATCGACGGTATTAATTACGCGAGCCACGCGTGCCTTCGTGTCCATTGGCTGGCATCGTTCGAAAGCGCAGATTTATGAATTCGAGGCTAATGACGATTTGCTGGCCTTGCCGTAGCGAATTACTAATCGTTCGAGTGAAATGTGCAAGTGAAATTTTTCACACTGCGTTGGATTATTTTTCCGGAATATAATACGGCCAACAAAAGAAACGGATGCCTATATTAATAACGATAACAGTAACAGTAATAAGAATTCCATTCCACGATAAATGTCGAAATACATATTTAGAAAAAACAGAAAAATTAGATCTCCGAGGAATTCTTCCGCCAACCGCCATAATCACCAGTGCTTCTAAGAAAACGCATCGAATCATCTCTCTATTGCGCGATAGGCGTATCCACGAAATTGCCATCGGAACGAAACGGCTTTTTGCCTCGGGAAAGATCCAAGTTTTTCCAGCCCTGCCTTCCCACGGGGGAGCACCGTGTCTAATTAATATTCAACGCTGCCTCACGTTGCGGGCCACATCGTCATGATCGATTATTAATGACCGGGACACATGTAATAGACGTACACCGAGGAACGATACCGATCTTCGTTGTTCGACCGCGAAAATACAAGATTTCGATTCCATCGATCGCCGCTAATGGGCGGAACAGCTTAATCTGATCGCGAATAAATTATCGTGCTCGTCCCCTTATGGGACACCACGGCGGGAGCCACGTGGAAAACCGGATCGATTTCACGACTTATTACCGCGCCGTTATCGCCGCCCCTAATTGCGCTCATAATTAATCGGAGAATTTTTGCGCGGACGCCATGGTCTCGGTAATTAAATTGTGAGCGCGTCGTTGATCCTATCGCGGTAATAATGCCGCGGAAAACGCCGTCGCGACCTGCATTAACGGTTGTTTAACGAGAAACGGGGGGAAAAAAGACGCGAACAGAATCGAGGCTCATCATTTTTCCCGTTTCAGTCGCGGTCGGACCTGTGGACCGTTTTTATTTCATTCTCCGCTACTCTCCTCCCCACGCCCGGGTTATTAATTAACCAGCGACGAGTGAAACAATCGAGGAAGGCAACACAAACGATCCGTTTCATCGCAACAGGAAGACCTAATTGGGGAAAGCGTGTTGCTCTTGCTATTTATCGACTGTTTAGAAATCGCGGTGATTTTTTAAGATTCCCATTCTACCGGCGAATGAAAAGTCCGAGGACGTTTGAAAAGTGAATTCCTAGATAGTCACGGTGACGGAGTTGGATCCAGGTGTCTGTGAAAGTCGTCTGCAAGCGGAAGCGCCGAGAAAAATGAAAAATCAATGCCACATGACTGGCTACATATATTGTTGGAAGATGTATTCGTGGCGAATATTTGAACTCGAATGTTCAGCGTCGTAAAATAAACGGGGGAATGCGGGCTTGCGAGCGCAGCAGGAAGGAAGTATTCTCGAAACGGGAATATTCTAATCGCGATCGCGATTACCTGGCGGCGCAAGGGTTCCCGATCGTTCGAGAACGGTCGAAAAAGCTGCGCCGACCGCAGCACGCTGATTCTCTAAACACGGCACCGCTGATTGCAAGATAACAGGTCAGCGCATCTCGTAGAGAACCGTTCCGCTGCAGCGGCAAGAAACGCCTAACGCAAACACGAATGCGCCGTCTTCTTGTTTCCAGTTCTTCTCGCTTCCTACAATCATCCCCGAAGCACCGAGCATTACGTTTGGCTTCTTAACGCGAGGCCACGCTTATCGAGTACCTGTATGCGTCGATCGCGAGGGAAACCGTGAAGTATAATTTCCCCATTTTTACCATTTTTTGGTCTCCCAAGATTTTTGCTTCTTCGCTCATTTCTTCCAGCCTTCTTAATTATTTTTTCATCGTAATTCATTCCCTGTTCGCGTTATTCTCCTTCTTCTCTGCATCATTTCTACCCCTCTTCGCCGTTTCGCATTTGCAACGACCGTCAGGAAAATCATTTTCCGGTTGTTCCCGAAAGACAATGAAACGTTTGAATAACAATTAGAACATTTTGCTCCAGCGATACCGTCGGGTACATGCTCGATTCGAGGGGCTCGCTCGAGCTGGATTGGCCAGACCGGTCGAAAGCCCTGCGACGGCCTCCCACCATTCGCCAGCAATGCGGAAGCCGTGGCGTGGGTCTCAAGGTCACTGGTGCACCTCAAGGTCAGGAGCTTTTTGCTCCTGCGCCAATCCATCGCGATCCTTGCCAATTTCCGCGCTGCGGCACACAGCCCCTTCAATCGCGTCAGCCCTGCGACTCTCTCATTTCCATCGCGTCTCCACCCCTTTCCCCCGGGTTCCTCCCCTTCGGAACAAGGGTAACTTTCGCACGATTTCCACCAACGGACGTGTTACCACGTCCCAGAGGCGAACGTTCCCGCGACGATGAAAAGCATCTTCCGTTTCGTGGTGACGAAGAATTATTTTGCCTCACCTCCGGCGTGCGAAGCTTCCCTCGCGACGTCTGGTCACGGACCGGGTCGCGTGCAGACAACGACTAGCCCGCGTCCGTCAGATCGATAACATTTTTCCCCACCTTCGGCCATTCTTGCCGGTTACACGTGTCGCCGCTCGCAGACCTCTGACAATTGCACAACGCCGTTTCGTCGCTTATCTAAGATAAATAATAGCCGACCGTCTACCGTACATTTCAACAATAGGAATATTCCCAAATGTTTCTCTACGCGGTGCTGCAGGTGCGAGAGGGGCGTCCAGAATTTCGGCGCAGGCTAATTTCCAGCGTTTCCGCCGACAAAGGGTTGCCGTTAAATTGTCTCCGCGCGGTAAGTGGGTCGGTTCGATCGCGGTTGGTGTCCCTCGGCTCGCAGCGTTAACAATTCATCGGCCTGCTCGAAATTTATGCGTGTCTAGACGAGAGAGGATACACAATGCTCGTCCACGTGGCAGAGGCGATAATGCCCCCCCCCCCTACTTCGGCGATATCGCGTGGAACGACGGTATTCGTTTTATTGGACGCAATGTAGGGAAGCGTAAGGGCCCTCGTAATGTCCGTTTCGCACGTTTCTAAAAAATAATTCGATCCTCGCGCTTACAGGGTGCCCGAGTGCTCGGCTGTACACGCGTGTGCGTGCAAGTTATTTTTATATAAACGGAGTCTTTCTGGAGCACAGTCCACTGCTGGACCAGTTCCGTCGAACGTATCTAATCGTTCGAGATAACGACGCCGCGGCTGAGTCATCCGCTCTTTGAATTGAATCGCTCGACTTATTATTTGCTTGCAGACAGAATTCCATGAACATTCTTTGCAACATTTCAATTTATGCCCCGCTCCCTGCAGCGGCATCGAAATATTCGTTACGCAAATTGAAACGATGCGTTGCAGTGTTTAGTTATATTATCTATTACGATTTTTAATATCATCGACAATTTAGTATTTAATAGTAACGCTTCGCTGCGATATTCGGTAACGCTTTAATCTTACATCGTTGGAGGATACGCATCTCACTCAAACTCTACCACTGCAACGACTGGTTAAAAATTCACCGAACACACCCCCACGAAATCCTTTCGTTTCCTGTACAATGTGATCAATCATTCAGCAAACGACTGGTCGACAACAGTGCAACCCCGTTTGTTCAACAGCTTATACGGCGACGGCGACGTCTCGATAAACAGATAAGACTGTAAATCATCGTGCTCGAATTGATTAAGCGTTTAATTAAGCGCTGATTAAGCTGAACAGACCTGCGATAACGTTCGCCCTCCCATCCCCTGTTTTCATAATGGCATAACAGGGGATATCCACCCTCTGTTCTTGTCTGATTCTCTTCTTTTTTTTTGTACGATCTAATCGACGACCACCTCTATCGATGGCGATGCTAAATCGAAGGGTAATCAAATGGAACTGGACACGATAACGTTTATGAATGTCTCTATTTCTATTCCGTTGCAACGTTCGTGTATCCGTTGCGCTATTTTGTTGCGGCACTTTTCGTGCGCAATTGCAATGGGATTATCGTCGCGTGGGATATTCGGTTTGCAGTTAATTCAATCGAACGGAGTGGTTTAATTACTACGTTTTATTGTCGCACGGTTTTTTGCGTGCAAGCAGCATGAAATTATTATTCAACGACGTATTTAGTTTGAGGTTAATTGAATTGAACTGGGCGTAACCCAGTATCTGCACCCGCCGTGGACGACAGAATCTGTTGTTCCGTTCCTAGTTCGTTCCATGATAAATTTCTTGTCACTTTGATTAATTTTTTGCGATGAAAATTCAGTAATCGATTGCTCGGTCGAAGTAGAATTGATTATTCTATAGGACATAATGATTGGTAATATTATTTTAAGAGTACAATTATTTCAGCGGCGGAGAATTTTCGCATTTTTACTTTTACACGATTAGACCGTCATAATTATCGTGCACAGTATTTCACCGGGCACTAATTGCTTCGAACCGGGTTTAATAACATTCATCGATCACGACCCCCTTCCCCCCCTCTTCGTAATGTCGCGGGTGAAAATCGCCTCGTCTCTACATTTTGTTATCGCGCAGTCGGTTTTCGCGTAGCTGCAGCACAGTCATTGCCGTGCAGAATATCTAATTAAAGGGTAATTAAATCAACCAGATATTGGCGATAATGCTCTTTCGCGTTACAAGCGTGCGTCGCCGTGTCTTTCCTTCAATTCCGTTCATTGATTTTAAAGTAATAGGAAATATGCTCGATTATATTCTGATTAAACGAAACAGCTGCAGTCGCATCCCCCTCCGTCGACCCTATTCTTCCCCCGCATTTTATTACCGTGTCACTGGTTATCTTTTCACGCCAATCAGCGAATTAACGAGCATCGCGAAATATTTAATTAAACCTCGAACACAGTATTACGAAAAGAGACAACAGCTAGATATTAATTTATCCCTGCTGCAGCGCAATTGAAACGACACGATAAATCACGCTCGCAGTTGATTCTACTCGCGTTGATATAAAATTTCAAGCCCAAGTACGAACGTCGGTCGGCTCGATATTTCAAGCAAACTTTCTTCCCCGTTCGTTCCATTATGACAGCGTCTTTTTACGGCCCCGAAGTAATAGTAATTTTAGCACAACCGGCGAAAACTCGTTTTGCTTCTCCGTGTCCGATTTGCTCTTTTCTTTTTCTTCCTCTCCCTCTCGCGCTTCGCAAACGTTCGTTCCGTCGGGTTGTGTAGGTGAAAGGAGGCGCGATTCTGCCGCGTCGAAAGTCCGACGAGCATTAAATAGTTCAGCGAGCAACTATACTGCCTCGCCGCGCCCGATTTTCTTGGAAGCCATAATTTCGCCGGCAGCGGGAAATCGTGCCCGCCAACTTCTCTGTCCGGTGAAACGGGAAAACTGTCTGATATCGCGCGTTCGTTTCGTCAGACATTCCACTTGCATCCGTTTCCACCGCTCGCAGACCAGGCGCGCCGGCTTCGTCCAATTTCCAGACGCGACGATTTTCTGTTTTCTGTTCAATTTTCTAGCTGGATCTAAGCTTAATTATTTCGAGATTTCTTTTCAAGATTCTCCTGCGTTCTCTCCTTTTTTCAACCCCCGGATAAATGGATATATTTATTTATTTATGGATTTATATTTACGAGGGGTGGTCTGCAAACATTTCTTTCTATCCCGATTTTCCCCTCGCATATTTTTAAAAGGAAGGTAGATATTTTCTAGAAATCAGTTCTGTGCCACCCTTTCTTTCTTGGCCGTTGTTACAGAGAACTAGATATGCGTAATACAAAAATAGTGTAATGAGTAATGCTAAATTTTAATAAAGTTTTCCTTACGACTAGTAAATTCGGTATTCCTTACTTTTCCTTCGATTCTGTAAAATAGTCAAGTTTCGTATACTCCCTCGCGGTACGGAACTCTCTACATAACACCGTTCCAAAAGGCCTGACCCATCTATCATCGACCCAAATGCAACACTAATTTTAGAGTATAATTAGCCAGTAAAGATAATACTTGTATTTATTCCAAATACACGCTGATAATACAATATTCTACGGATCGGGTTTCCATAAAATGCCCCAACGCTGCATCATGGGCGCCCAAGGGGCGGGTTCGTCGGACCCACGACGTAGTACCGTCAAGGGCCTGCTTTACGGCACCCCCAAATGTATACCCTTCCCGCTCGCATATCGGCCTCTCGGTGACATTTCCCAGATGGGCATGCTAGGCGCTCCGAACCCTCGGATTTTCTTACACAAATGTCCCTATATCCCATGAGGATTTGATATCAGCGATACAGATAGGCACAGGGAAACACTGTTATTTTCCCGCATTGTCGGTTTCTCTCCTACAGTGGTCCGATTTAATTTTACACCTGAGCGAGCCCCGAATTAAAGCGGGCGCGACGCGCCAGCACGGGATTTGATGGGATTCTACTTTGAATGAACGGGCGGTAAACAAACGGCGCAAAAAGCGCGCATTGTCCACAGCAGAAACGGTAATGGGCATTGTTCGCCGTTAAACGGCCAGCTAAACGATCCCCATAAATAGCCGCGATTCGGTTTTCAACTTTATATTAAAACAGAGTGGGCGACAGCCCCGTCGGCTGTTATTTGTTCATTATCTTAGTGCAACGTTACCGTGTGGCACGATAAAAAGAAAAAAAGGATACGTAACAGTGCACGGAGGGTGCATAGAGGTTCCCGTGGCTGTCGCCATTGAAGTTTCAATGATACAGATTGTTCTATTCGAGGATGAACGACGATGCTTGCGAGTGAATATAGAATGACTGTCTTGCTTCGCGAGTGGGTGGGGTTTATTTGGAACAGTTTATTTGAGAGTCAATGTTGGTGTTGTGGGGGAACAGTTGACAGCCTTGTTCGGGGAAAGAAGTTGATTCAATATTTCCAGCGCGCTGTTGAATTTTAGGATATGCTATCTTTTGTTCCCTAATGTTAAACTGTGACCGTGGCATTCCTTCGCCTTCTATTCGAATATTCTTTTGACAATGCCCTGCACGCGTCTAATAATGTAATATCAATTGTTAGATACCTGACCTTCCACCCTGCACGTCTGCAGGACATTATACCTGCAGTACCACGGAAAAACCCCAACTTTGCACACATCTGGCAAAGTCAACCAAAGTCAGCCATAGCACTTCTTCTCCCTTTTTTATTACTACATGGAATTTTCCTCAAGACTTCTGCAAACCCTAAATTACCTCCTTCCCTAAAAATCCTAGCACACAACCAATAGAATTTTAGTCATAGTTTACATTTTTACTTACACCACACCGAGAAGTCAGAAAAAATCCTGCAGTCAAATAGTACAGATCTAAGAGAATTACCTTTACGCATCAACCAAAGAAATAAAGGCGATTTGTATACTTTTTAACTTGGCTGATTTCATTCCCACGGGTTCACGACACAATATCACGGATGAATAAATACAAATGAAAGGAAATATCGTAAATCGGCAATCACGTTAAGCCGCACAGATTGAACTGCCCCCCTCGACAATATCGTCGCCCATCACCCCTAATCATAGACATTTTCATCGCGAGCCTCGGCAAAGGTAAAAACCACAATCTCCATTAAAACCTCCAGCGGGAGGAAATCTGTAGCCCGGTCGGGCGGGCTCCGCAGCGTTATCGGAAGCTGAACCCAGACGAATAAAAGCGGAAAGAAGGACGGGACGGGGTTGGCAACGGGTCGTAACTTTGCCGAAAATTGCGACCAGCCGACTAAATCGTGCGTCCTTTATACGTTTCTTTTTTTAAATATTTTCCCTCGAGTGTTCCTCCCTCTTTCCCCATTTATTTTTCTTCCTCCTCGGTTTTTATCCCGTCGCGCGACGGAATTTATGCACGCCGCCGTGCTTGATAAGAACGTCGCGGTGCAATACGCGAAGGGAAACGTGAACGGGGTGGGGGCAGCTCTAGCATAGATTGCATGTATCGATCCAACGCGAATCCGGCTCGATTAAGTTACCTGGTCGGCTGCTAATTACCGTTCCAATCGAACTGGCCGTCCCGAAAGAAAGGGATCGAGGAAAAAGCTGCGTCATTACTTGTTGCTTCGGGAACCTCGCTTTTTCCGTTCCTCGCAATTGCGTAGATAATTACGTACGTAATTACGTATATAAACCGCACAAAACTCTAGCCTACCTACTATTCTTCTTTTCACCGCAATAAATAAACGAGTCTCGTTCCCCTTCTCCCTCGCATTTTTATTTGCAACGCTGCCACAACTGGTTCCGCGCTTTTTTTCGAAGAACCACGCGGATGAGACGAACGACGACGTCTCTGAAAAGTGAAAAAAATCGCGTCGGGACGGACGTCGTCGCGGGAGGGCTGACGGGCCGCCGGACGAGATTGACTGGCGAATGAAAACGAGGGATTGGAATCGTCGGTTTGCGGTGGCGACCGGCTGACAATGAAATCGAGCCACCGTAAACGAACTAATTGCAGGCACAATAATTATTCCACGGGTCCTCGTCGTCTGCTCGCGGATTACGAATCGATCGTGGTCGTTGTTATTAACCCTCCCCGTTTCGTCCATCGCCCACCCCTCGATTCTCGTTCACGGATCGACCGGCAGCGGCGAGATTTATCGTCGCGTCCGGTCCCTGTCTGCGGAGTGTCTGATTCTACTGCGGACCCGTTTGTTCGTCGATGAAACGGTGAATTCGGGTATCGAGGGACGTTCAGGAAATGTTTATGCGTGCACGATCTTCTGCGCATCCTCGTTTCAGAATTCGATCTAGGATTTATTGTGCCACGGCGGGGGAGAAATATTGGAATTCACGGTGGACAGGCCGCGATGCATAATTCATTTCGTGCATCGAGCATTTCAAGTATCGAAGAATGGAGATCGGTGCTCGTGTTATTCAATTAGGGGTATGAATATTTGAAATATTCTAATTCGCGGGTTTTAACGGGAAGTTTCGGGGGGCGAAAGGTGTGTCGCATCGCGACGAACGCTTTCAAGTGCAGCGAAGCATTAACAGGTATTACTTCTACCCGGCGTCTCATTTGGCATACCTTCGAACACAGGTCCGCTACTCCCGTCGAGTCTTATTCTAATTCTCGCAAGCCGTCCGTAAGAATTCCGTTGGATTTTTCAAGTGAAAGCGCGATGCAACGTGGCGCTTTGTCAGATACGCGACGCAGCTTTAATTTCAATTTAATCTTGAGAGTGGTTCTATTGATTTGTTCTATCGATTTGAATGTATTGAACGTTGATGATACATATGTGTTCTTTTTACGTTTTTAAGGGCGGTGACGGATCCAAGGGACGGTAGGAGAGTGGCCTTGAAGAAACTGCCGAATGTCTTTCAGAGCCTCGTGAGCAGCAAACGAGTCTTCAGGGAGCTGAAGATGTTGTGCTTCTTCAAACACGAGAACGTACGTATTTCATTTGATTGCTCGCCTGACGCAACACGAAATTAATCGCTCGGAAACTGTGTACAAAGTGTGCAGTCAAAGCTGTAAATTCTTACCAGTCATTCATTTTCATCCATCTGTAAAAATAGAGCATCAAAGCTTTCTTCGATTAATCACTGCATTGTGCTGCTTAAAATGCCGCGTGGTAGACGTTAATTAATTAAATCCAATCAACAAGCTGCTGCACGATTAATCTACGCATTCCACTGAAACACGATTCTTATAAAAGCGTGCAGGATTTTCCTTTCAGACTGCATTAATTATTTTAGACGCGCGTGCAGAACCTTCTAAGCGCGAGGTTGGTTATTTTAAAATACCAATTCCAGTTCTGAAACGTTCGGCGAGGTTTAGTTCAGTTTCAACAGGCTTTACCGAAAATCGTTCGCACTGTCCCCTCGTGGTTGTCGATTTTCCAAACTCCCTTATCTGTGCGCGGTTACCCGCTTATCTACGGCCAAAGGAAAATACAGCCGGCATTTTGTTTCACGAGAGAGCGAGATAAGCGCATTATCATCCAGTCCACGAAGAAACGCGGCGATCTCTCGATCCCGCGCGTGTTTCTGTAAATTACAGAAATATCATCGCGAATGGAAATACTAAAAAGAAAAAAAATCGTAACTTTTCATTCGGAGTAAAATTTAATTTAAAATAAAAATAATTAACGCCCACTATCCTGTATTAATTTAAGAAAAATCGCGTTGGTAACTTGATTAAATAATAATTGAAGTGCGATAGATAAAGTAACAGCCGGTTTACTGCAGCATTAATAGGAGACCTTTTGCTGTTATTATTTCACTTTTTCAGGTCCTTTCAGCCTTGGACATCCTTCAGCCACCGCATCTGGACTTCTTCCAAGAAATGTATCCTTTTCTATACTCGCCAGCAGTACAGTTGAAACAGGTTTGTCTTTCGGAGAAATCCGAAAACGCTGATTCTTTTACGACGGCTCGCGTTTTTCGGGGCTTTGTGTTGCTTCCCCGCGAGAGCAATTATTAACGTCGGGACGACGCTGTCGGACTAAATGATTTTCACGAATCACGACTTTGTAACATTTCGTTCGCTGGACGAGATCGAAGATAATTTAAAACGCGCAGAACCTGATTATTCAAGAGGCGAGGTTAGCAATTCTGTATTAAAAATCCCCAAATTATTACACTAAATTCAGACTTGGGTAAGCCTCAAGGGAAGCGAAAAATCCGAAGTAACAGATCTGAAAGTCCCTGTTTCTCGTTAAAATCTCTCATCCAAAGAGAACCACGATCAATCCGCCCGAAAGAAGCAGCCAGTTTCAGACGGAAGTCGATGGTCGGTGTCCAGGAAGGTCGTGTCCCTCCTCGAAACGAAATTAAGCGGCAAAGTTGCGTCTGTGCACGACGGAGGGGCCGGCCACGTGTAGGAGAAAGGAGGTAACCCAATAAATCTCGGGGCACCGTTCTCGCGTGTACGAACGCCGGTAGATCAATAACGTCACGGTGGAACTCCGTCGCGTTTCACGGCAGCAAAAGAAAAGTCTGTTCGATCACGGGGCAAGCTCCGCTCACTCCTCGAGGATCGAGCAACATCCGCCTTAATCACGGACAGCGAGGAGAAATCGGGGATTGATTAGAGGCCGAATAGGCGGGAAAAGAAATTGCACGAAATTTCTTGCCGCGCGGTCCAGATCGAGGAAACAAACATTCGCACGATTGTTCCCAGTTAAATCTCCACGATTATCCGGGGAAGAAAGGCGACACGTCGCGACGTGGCCGTCACGTTCGTGACCTCCGCGGTTTCGTAACGATCGCGTAACGAAATGTGACGCGCGCAATTGAAGAAGAAACGGCGATGCACGTAACCGACTGGTCGCTTACGCAAGATCGCGGGAGGAAGTCCTCTGTGCACTCCTTCACCGGAAGGGATTTACCTGTCGGACGTGCCTGAGATTCGGAGGGAATCTCCAGAGCCTCGGTGTTTGCGTTTGGCGCAAGGGATCCGAGAGATTGTCTCTTTTTCTTTTCTTTAACACTAGGTTTACGGGGCGCGTCAATTCGACGCGTTTCAGAATTCGAAAGACAAAGATTAATGAAGGTCCCTTAATATTATATAATTAAATTAATTATATTTCGTTCTTAAATAAAGTGGATTCATTTTTTAAAGAAAACGCGCATTGTTATTGGCAATCGTTTATGTGAGGGAAGTGAGTAAAAATACGTTGTCAAACTTGTCCGTAAACCTAGTGTTAAGGCGTAACGCAGCATCGACATCAGGGTCATTGGCGACAATTTCAAATTATTATCCTTTGGTTAAATTTTGCGACAGGGCTGAGTTTCTTTGAGGGGTAGTTTAGTGTGTAAGAAAGGTGGTCCTTTGGCATCCATATTGGGATCCAGCAGATGTTCGGTGGATATGATCTGGTATTCATGAGTGATCTTCGTGTGTCCGATTCCGAGTCTCGGCACGATCGACGTTTCTCCTTTCCGTGGAAATACCGGATTTAAAGTCCGGCCACCGAGGCGAGAAATTTGGCGAGGATCTTAGAGGTCGTGAATTTTTCGCGAATTAATAATACGGATGTAGGTATTTTTCTTTTAGGAGTATCGGGGTCGTCGTAACGAAATCCTGCCCCTTGCTCCGGGCTAAAATTATGAGATACAATTTATTCGTCTATCGAGCAGGAATCAGGCGCCATCCAAGATGGCCGGAGTGATCGATCGATCAACGCGAGACCGATGGTCCATGCCCTAAACTGAACTGGCACACGCTGCCACGAGAGTTAATCTCGATGAAGGTAGCTCGATAAATCAGCTCTCTCTCTCCCTATCCTTGTTCCGCCCATTCGTTCTCCCTTATCCTCCCTCCGCCCTCTTTTTATTGCCTCTTGTTTTTTTGTAAACACAAATCACCAGCGTTTCCTTCCCGATATTACTCCTATCGGAGGATAGCCTTTAAAGCTCTCCACCTTTCGTCGGATTCTTCTGTCGCTTTCCACTTATTTTCCAGGGTCGATTCGGATAGATCCACCGTGACAGCGTAAATCATCGCCAGCAATGACGACTGTTACGGGCGACTCAATCTTCTGCCTCGTCTTATCTTTCAGTCTCCCTCGTTCTCCTCTCGTTCCCTGTTCTTCGCTGTGCTCGAATACCTCGCCTGTAGTTTGGCAGTGGATTATGTCGAGTACACGAGCCACGTTCAGTGGCGCATGCACCGTTGAGAAGATGACGAGACAAGACGCGATGGCTCGATTTACTGCTACCAGCTTTGGGAATCTTTGTCTCGCCTGGGCCACCTGTTCCACGCTACCGATCATCCTTATCTTTTTTTCTGCCTATCCCTGGCGTGCCTTTATCGACGATTTTCCACGTTGATCGTGTTCGTTGGTTGTCGCGTGTCCAGCAATAATTTATCTCGATAAGATAAGGTATTCGAGTTGCGCAAGCTTCGACGCGATTAACTTTATTCCCCGCTCGACCACGACCGTGTTTGCGTCTCGATCGATCCCAATTTCATCTGCGTGGAAGATTCAGCAGGGCTCCCTTGGCTGGCCGAGAGGAACTTCGCGGCGTAAGTCGAACTTTGCTGAAAGCGACTGCCTAATTTCTAATTAAAGAGCCCGACTAACCACCGTCTCGTAGACGATACGCTAACGAGATTACCGGTTAATGCTGGGGCCGTGTCGCGACTGCGTGCTATCGAATCCACCCTTGTCTCAATCGCGCTGCCTGCAAGCTGTGCGAATTGGTGGCGAAGCGACGATGTAAGCGCAGAGAAAAATCTGCAGAGGAGTTTGCTATAGGCGTAGCGAATTTCTTGGTAAATTGGGCATAGGTGGAATAATTCGTCGGATGGATAGCAATGATAATAATTTTAACAGCGATTCTACGATATAAACAGTGCGGTCGGATAATGTTTGGAACGTTAAAATTGCAATGCTCTGAAAAACGTGGCAAGTTCAACCAGCCCGGACTAAAATCACGCTATACGAAAATTGTTGCAACCTATTGCCGCGAGCAAACGTTGGCCATAAGTGTCAGTGCATCTGCATAAATGCTCGCAAGGTCTTGTATATATTAGGGGAACGATTTGCCGGCTGGGTCGTAGGTGAGCCGTGGTCCGTGTCGCCTTATTGCGGCCTGGAGCTCGATCTCATCTGCATAAATCGAAAATTCGATGGCGCGTCTCGCTCGGGGAGGCAGCGCCGTTTCACGGAGACGCCGTCTAATTTCTGATTAAGGACAGGCTTGATTGGATGAATACATATCGGGCCGAGGGGGCCGTTTGCGAAAGACAAATATAAATTAGCGATTTCCGCGTTAGAAGCACTGCAATCGATTTCACAGCTTCGCGATCAAAGCAATTAAGATTCACCAGTTGCCCGGCGTACGTTTCTTAAACGCCAAACGTAAGGTACACATGAGACGAGAGGGTATGCACCTGGTGCATATGTGCCTTTGCACGAAAAACAATTCCGGTTCTCGTTATTACTTTTCAACCGACCCTAACTTTCGTCGACACTATGCTTTCTTCGACACGACCATCCCAGGGTAACTCTGGTTTTCAGCGTCACTTGACAAAATGATCCCTCGACGCCTTCTAATATTTCCCTTGCTCGAACCCCCAAGAACACATTAAGCATATCTCGTCGATCTCTTTTCCGTTTCTGCGATTTCAACGCGCCCGAAATCTATGATACCGAAACCCTCCCCAATCAAACTACCAATTTAACCCCTTCGCCTCGCGGCAGCAATCTCATCACCCCCGAACCAACCCCTCGTTCAACCTCGATCGTCGGCGGTTCTACTCGCGGGCACAGTTTGGTGTGTCGCGATCCCACTGGAGGCCGCCGCCTAATTCCTAATTAAGGATCCCGCTCGATTAGCTCGCTTTCACAGGGTGGCCCGGGGGTGGTGGCCACCCCTAGTTGCCACTGGCCAGACGTCCTGTACCCTTGGTCCGCATGAATACAGCATGGCGACCGAGCCGCAGCCCGAGTTACTCGATGGCAATCATGGATTATTAATGCGCGTACCGCACCGCTATTGATAGCCCGATAGCGCGCCATTACCACCCCCTATCCCGTCCACGTTCGTCGGCTCCGGTTTGCTCGACTACGTTTACACTGTTGCACGACGGGTAATACAACTTCCTCCTGAGAGGGTCCAGAGATGGATCGATCGGCGGATCGATCGGTGGACCGTTCGGCGGAGGGAGGATCCGTTTGCGCAGGGGGTGAATTCGGGCAGGACGATAGTTGCAAAGTGGCGTTGGTCACGCTGGTTGAAACGCGGTTGAACATTCGGGATACTTTCGAACGGGACGATTGTCGTGCCGCTTTGTTGCGGCGGAACGGTTTTTGGGAAGGGTGGATTTTGTTTTTGCGGCGCTGGATTCCTGGATCGCTTGCCTCGGGGGGGTTGTTTGCACCTGCGTTTTGCATCGATTGCACTGGCTGCTTTGATTTTAATATTAGGTAGCCCCTCGTTAAATAGAGTGAGTTCGAGCTTAGGTTCGAGTTTCAGGTTCGAGCAGAGTTTCTCCGACATTTTTCGGGGCAAACCGAGCTGAATATTTCTTCTGGATAGTGCAGCGACGCGAAGGGTCTCGGATCGCCGGTGTCACACGATAAGCCCCCGAAGAACCCGCACAGAGTGCTTTTATTACGGTTGCCCCTATCCGCGGAGGAAATTAATATCGATTACGCGGGTGCTAGGATGCGCTTTTTGTTCGACGCCTTGATCCCCGCTGTTTCAAGTGTACACGCCGCACACTTTCGCCATTCCAAGTCCCATCATTATTTGTTTGCATTATTTCGCTAGAAAATTTCAGCCGCATTCGCAGCACTCGGAGGCGTCCCTTCTATAAATAAATCCAGCATCGCGAATTCGAGAAACTCGAGCGATTCGAGCGATTCGAGCGATTCGAGCGATTCGAGCGATTCGAGCGATCCGAGGCCTCGTCGAGCGAGAGACAAAGATAGAATCGTTCGATGATTTTCCGTTCGTAACTCCTAGGTGTTCCCCGGACGATCCTTAGCGCCGTGGCCGGCTATTATAATTGTAACACGGAAATCGTGCGTATCAGTCTCGCATAGCACGCCCACGAAAACGAGTTTCGTTTAACGCAGAGTCAAAGCTTGAATCTCTCTTTCTCCTTCTTTCTATTTCCCTCTCGCAGCGTTCCGCCGCCGGCGTTCCGCAGAGATTTAACGCTTTCGAGGCGAAGCCAGGTCGTTCGACAGCGTTCACGGTGTTCGATTCGATGGGAACGGGCGAGATACACCTTTGTTTCGATCGCCCCGCCGCACTTCGATTAGTCACGATGGCTTTTCTGGCGGTGCGAGACTGTGAATTTTAGCGCTACCCGCTTCTACTCGCCTCCTTGGTCTTCGTTTTAATCCCCATCTCGTTTTTAAGTCGATTGTATTCGATCACTTGTCTTCCGAAATCACGAGCAAGTGCGTATTCGTTTCGTTCAATGCCCGAGTAATATCATTATCATTTGCAACACTCGAACGAGCCATACGAACCGAGGAAACCATTTAGAGGCAGACACAGAGGTCGCCTTTCCTTTCCCTTTTCCCAGCCGCGATCCCTAGCTTCTTTTCCATGCTTCTCACTGCATGCGTCCAGCGTTGCGTTACGTCTCGTTGCATCACGTCGCGACATCGAGTGCCTCCCACGCGATTCAGAAATATTCGCGTCGAGAAAACAGAGGCAAAAGAAAAAAATCGAACCAGAAGGATCGACGGTCGATCGGAGTCAGTGGGCAGACAGACGGAGGAAAGGAAACCCGTGCTTCGACCTAGAAGCATTATTATTACTTAATAAACCAAAAAAGAATGTCCATTTCGCACCCACGTCGTCGCGTTTCAATTTCTCGCCGTTCAAGCGAGTTCTTTTTGCGACAGCAGGATTAAAATTTCGTTGAATTTCCTACGAATTCGACAGGCTTTAAAGTATGCGACGAATAAATTTATTTCGCGCGGCTAATGCGGTAAAAACCGTCGTTCCTAGTGTATATCGCTTTTGTGTGAAATTTGAATCGAATCGAGCGGGGTAACGGTTCGCGGCATTCGGTTCGCGTTAATTAATATCGGTAATTGATACCCCTATTAATTACTAATATTGTATCTGAGGTGTTGCATTAAACACAACGCGGCCCTCCTGACCGCATTAAATTTTAATTGATATCGGATTCAGCGCGTTTCGTAAGCGCGACGCGACCATCCCCCGAAATATATCTGATAATTTCCATCGGCTTTCGATTAGGTAATGTCGCGCGCAATCGAGCGCGGCGTACACTCGCAATCCAAAATTATCCTTCACAGAAAGGGACTGAGAGAAAAACCAGACGTGCAACGTCGAATCTCCCGCAAATTGGCGGAGAAATTCAAACCACTGTGCGTTTAAGGATCGTCCAGGTGCGTGGAGAAAAAAGAACTACCCCTCCGTCTGTGAAAGGGAAAGGGCGGTTCGATTGCAGCGTAGGTGGGTGAACAAACGTTCCCACGCGGCGATGAAACCGGTGCTTACGAAAGACGAGACGCCCCGTCGTATTCTCGGATTGCGGATTAGCGAGTTTCACGTAAGCGCATGCACAGGTGGCCACGTTAAATGCACCTTCCGACCGGTTTCCTGCCAGAATCGTGCCTCGGCCGAGTTTCACGGTTGCCCGCGTGTCGATGCTGCAGGAAATATCCCGTGCCACCCTCGTTTCGTTGTCGCCATCACTTTTTCGCACCCCCCCATACCAGTTTCGTCCCTTCAGAACTAACCTTTTTCTCCGTCGCTGTCGTACGGCAACGTGGTGCTAATTTACGCGCGCGTTCCACGGTCAATTGTTGCGCCGGAATTAGTTTCCCACTTGCCACTCGATTAATGCAGTCGGACAGATTGCTCGTTACAATAGCTGAACCTGCCATTGCAATTCTTGCCCGAAGAAAATTCCGCGCTCGTGTATTCACGGTTCCATTATCAATCCAAGACGTATTCGCATCTCGCACAACTTCAATACCTTCTGTCGATTATCGACGTTCGATTAATCCGCGCGACCGAAAGGGAGGAGAAAGAGCTGCACCGTCGCGTGAGCCAGCACGATTACGTACACGGGAGACGGGCAGAAAGGTGGGCCCGAGGTAAACGATCCGGGGGTACGCGAATATCCTGAATCCGGCAGTAAATTCGCGATTACTGTTAGCGGTGTATTAATTGATCGGCGACATCGGGCAATACGTGGCTCGCGTTCATTAAGAGCGCTCATTAAGCCTCGGTGAGCGTCGTGTCCGCGTTCCCCGAGCTCGTTCTCGCCGGCTTATTATGCGATTATCGATAGGCGTGCACGCAAACCGATACGCGTTCTCGCATGCACAGGCCTCGTAACGAGCTCCTTCGTGTCCTTTCGTCGCTTCGCACGCCCTTCGCTGATCGAGTCGTTCCCTGCACATTCGCGTTACTGTCTCGGCTTTTACGTCGCGATGGAATATGCTGTTCAGCCGATGCGAACGTTCGATTCGTTTCGTTTCGTTAGGCGTGAGAATCGCGTAGGAGAAGAAATGATGCGTGTGCAAAGACGATGCTCGGAGTTGCTTGCATTCTTTTTATCATTATTTTTCGCGCAGTTTTTTGTTCACTTGAGAAGTACACGCGCCATTGTTAGCTCGATTCTTCGATTAATTAACCCTCTGCTGGTCGGGTTAACCCCTTGCCGTATTTTGGACGAAACATTTCGTCGATTTCGTCGAGCTAAATGGCACGGCAAGGGGTTGATTTTCATCGTTCAATCTATTTTTTCTGTCGGCGCAGTGCGCCGTTTGGGATCGACCAGCGAGGCACACGGTTCGTGTAACTTTCAAATGCGCCGCATTAAAATGATCGGTGCACGATAATGAATGCATACGTGCACATATTACGTGGATTAATTCATCGACTCTCGACGAATAATTCCCCCCCTTCTCCGCGATAATAGAGAACAATCGTGAAACGAACGACGCTTCGAATGAAATCGCGGTCGCGTATCGGTTGCGGCGAGTTGACAGCCGAAGTTTCGCCCGGAAAATTAATTTATAGCCGCTGATGAATTTCTATTGCGCCGTTACTGGCCTGATTTCGCCGGAGAAACTCGATTTGCCGGGCGGGATCGATGCGCACCTGTCCCCGAACGGAAATTGTATCCAACAAATCCCTTTAGTTTTAGTGGAATGGAAGGGCGCAGATTTTTGGCTTTCGAATGGAACCTCCCCGAGCAGTGCACGCTTTTTAAATAACGAGAAGGGGTGAAGGGGTTGACAAATAAAACGCGAAGCCGGGGAAACATAAATCGCAATAAACCACCGTTTGCTTCTACTATCTCTTTGCTTAATTCACGCCATTTCTCCGTGAGGGAGGGAAAAGGCTGAGAATATTGGAATTGCCGAGACGTATTTCGCGGTGTAGTCGCGAAAGGAAGTCGCGATGCTGGGCAGAGACATTATGGATTATTCATGGCCAGTCAACGACACCAGGATCACGTTTTAAGGATTCTCGTAGAGGCGGGAGGAAGCGAATCCCGTGGGAGACGGTACTTCTTAATAAAGCCACGAATGACGTCACGCGACGCCGTGGAAGAAAGTCGATTGGGAATTCTGGCTTAATAAGGTGCGCGTCGAACCAGTCCTCCACTCGATCCTTCGAACTTCGCGACTGAATCTTGAAGCTGCAATTCTGTTGCGAACATACCGCGATGGTTTTCCATCGTTGGTTTTTAATCTGCTCCGATACTCCGTTTAATAGTGCTCACCTCTCTGCACTGGGAGACGAGCGTTCTTTAATCGTTCACTGACGATTAATTGAAACGTGGCTGACCAACGAAAATTGCCGGAAAGTGGAAGATGTTGCAGGATATTTTTAATTAAATTTGGGATAAATATTGTCGAATTTTTTAACAGCTACTCTTCGCCACGTATGCTTCTATTTGTTCTTATGCTTTATCGACGTCGAAACTGCGGGGCACAAATACGTTTTCAACGTTTTTAATTGCCGAGCATAATATTGACTCGCCCTGTTCTTCTCGTTGTTCGCTTCTTCGTTTTTTCGCGCCTCGTGAAAAAAAGGAGAAGAAAGAGTCAGAGCTGCAATCGTGAATAGACATGAAGCAAAAACGTTAACTGGAAATTTTTCAACGGGTTGCAAATTATCGTCGGTGTCGTTCACCGATTAAAATCCTCGTTAAAGTTGCGCCGTGGAAATTTCTCAACCACTGCTGGGGAAGAAGAGAGAGAGAGATAGTTTCGCAACAACTGCGTTGGCACGAAGTCGAGCGAGGTACGCGAAAAAAGGGAGAACAAATCTTGAATAAATTCTGTAGCTAGTGGTAATGATGCTGCTGAGAGTCGCGAGAGAAATTTGTAATTCGGGAATACGAATTAGAGACGGAAATGGACGGGAAGACTTTCGAAAATATCCGAATTAATATCAGGATGTGCTCTAGGTTAAAATCAAATTTGCTTATCTACCAAATGATTATCATTCATCCATCGTCTCGTACGCAGAATACAAGTGAACGCAAGATTGCGATTAAAAATGTATTATTTGCCTTTTAACGCAAGCTTTATTCCATTATATTTGACCAATGGTTGTTAGAACGATCTGTCGTGAAGTTCCTGGCGTTTTGTGGAAACTAGAGATTGCAGAATCGCTGCCGAGAATTCTGTTTCGGTAATCAATAACGATAGAGCGTAGCTTGGCGCGCTCTATCCTAATGGGAAAAAAACGGTGTTCTCGACGTGTACGTGCCTCGCACCGGAAGCATCGATTGCAACTTCCTCTCCGGCAGCTTCTCCGCAATATATCGAGTATCGTGCCTGGTATCGATCGTTTGCCCACCAGTTTTTGGGCCGAGAGTAATCCGTTGTTTCTCTTCTCCCGCCTCTTTTCGTTCTGTTCGTTCCTCTACTCCTATGCTATTATTTAAAAAAAACCGCTGGCCCTCGCACGGAAATGAGATTCGACGATCCATTTTCGATTCTCTTTCCAAGCCTCTTCAGGAAAGTCCCTCCTTTGTCGAGTTCGATTTCTCATTATCAAAAGACTGGACACTAATGCAATCTCAATTAGTTGCAAAGCAAATGTTATTTTTCGCGCGAAGAATTCGGGTTAGGTAGATACGACCGGCAAGTAAGATCGAGCCGACAGAATTCTCGATCTTGGACCGCGATGACGATGATCCTGATCGGTGGTCCGAATGACCGAGAAGTCGCTGGGCGTGGAATTTACGCGTGCCTGTGTAGATCGGTATTTTTTCGGCTGGACAACAGGAATCGGCCGCAAAAGAATCCCAAGACTCGTCGGGTTCTCGTAGTTGTTTGCGAGTCGAGTTCGAACTCGGTTGACCGGTCGGACGAGCCGGATTGGCCTTGCTCGAACACCTCGCGCTCTAAGCCTTCATCATCGGCCTTAACTTTCCTCCTCCTCTTTCTTTTCTTTCATTCTTCTTCTTCCTCCGCCCCCTCTCTTCTTCTTCGTCTTCTTCCCCCTCGCCTTTTGTTATCATGCGCCCCGTGTAACAAAGAAAGGAGACACGTCCCGTGTGACAGGTACCATTGTGTTTGGTGAACCGCAGATTTGGGGGAAAATTGAGGCTCATTGTGTAGGAGATTTCTTAAGAGTGGTTTGCACCTCGTGTGCTCGCGGTAAATTGTATTACGTGGTTCGGCTAAATTTATTTATATTCGAGGCCTTTTGTTCGTCTTACGACACGGAAAGATTGTGCAAACGTGAAACATGTTTGCTAATATCCTAACTGATCGACGAGCTCAACTTTTTTGATCGAACGCTTGGGGGTGGTTTCGGGTAATTGAAGGTTACTGCAAATCTCGAACTCCCCGGGGTTAAGTTTTTTATGCTTAATCTTGTTAAAATCTTTCACGCTGCTCGTTCTTCTGGCAATATGTCCGTGTTTGATAAGGTGTTCCGCTTAAGAATTTCATTTGTCGAACGCGATGATTCGAGATTAGCATCTCGAATATGCGTTCCAGTGTGTCGATGTAATCGGTGTCTCGAGGTGCACGTAGTTCCCCATTGGAGTTCAGGACGGTTCAGACTTGGGGAATTAAGTTAGACGCGATGCAAATTGGGATCGAAATGCGGTGGTTGGGGATATACTCGTTTGGAAATGCTCGACGAAAGACAGGTTATGTAGATTCCCGTGTTTTTCATTAGTTACGGCATTGAATCGGTGAAACGCTCGATTCTGCTGTGCACAATCGCTCGGGCAGTATCGTCGAAACTTTGGACGGACACGAGATCGCGCACTAATTCTCTTATCTGCTAGACACTGATACTCCAGACACCGATAACGATTTATCTATTTTCCACGAGCATCGATAATCGAAGCTTACCCGATTCTGTCGGCAAATTTTTATATTTTTTCGAGAGACTCCTGCGTCGACGATAAGCACACGAAACTGCTTCAAGAATTCCCCTGGAAAAACCACGCGCGACTTTTTGCCCCAAAGTACTCCAAAAACACGTTGCGCAAAACGAAATCGAACAGCACGAAAATTAATGCCGAACAGAAAAACTGGCATGAAGAGACACGCGAACAAATACGTAACATCCAAGTCAGTTTTCATCCTAACAGCCACCTGTCTCAAAGCAATCGATCCTAGTCGTTTCCTTCAAAGAGTCCAAACCTGAAGACTTCCTCCCCGACTTATCCTCCAAATCATCCGGCTCTATCTAGCCGCGGGAAGAAAAAGATAACTTTGGTGGATTCGAAGCGAGGAATCCGAACTCATCCAGGTTCTTCTTCTCCCTTGGACCGGTATCGCGACGCATACGGTGTACGACGAGAAGCTGCGTGGCGAGGAGAGGAGCAAGGAGACAGGAGAAACGGCAGGATACTCGATTCCCTTCGCGTTGGAAGATGCTAGGGGCAAAGTCGCTTTGTCCAGGAACCGGTCGACGTGCCTACCAGGAGGCAGACACGCATCGATCCGCCAATCGCAGCGCCTGGAGCGCCATGCGACCGCCGAACCTTCCACGAAAGATTTTCTCGCCGGAAAGAGAAAAGGGAAATCTAAACACGACGCGGAAGTGGAAATCGCCCATTCACAGCTTGGCGAGCTGCATCGATTTCAGGAAGCGCCTCCCGTTCGTTGGGAATTGTTCTTTCGTTCAATATGAATTTAATATTGCCTCGCAGTGGTTCTTCATTTTTCTTGCTTTTCCTGAAGTCCCAAGAAAATTGAGACAATTGCAAAATTTGTTCGCGATTGGAACACCTTGCACCTATTCAGAATCGCTGTTGAATCTTCGGTGCTTCTTTTTGCCTTGTCTGCCTAATTGAATCATCTCGATTCGTGTGTTCGCGGGCGTGAGATTTGAGTTCCGGGGAGTTTGAAAAACAGGCGCAGGTAAATAACGATCGGGCGAAACGCGTCGACGTAAGGGATCCGTGTGCGTTGGTTCTGAAAGGGATCGACTCGTCAAAGGGGTAAGCGCGGGAACCGCAGAGCAGCTCAAAGCACGCTGCGCCCTTCGAACGTCTGTTTAATTCTCGACCTCGAGAATCCTTCGACTTCGTTTCCCATTAATGCACGAAACACTGAAACACTGGCCCGTCTCTGGAATCAATTGCTCCGGAAAGAACGCCTTTCCAAACGTGTTTCGCTCGATTGTAAGAGCTCGTTTCCGGCGCAAAGTTTCGCGAAGGGCGACATGCCGGAGTTCCAAACGGTGTTTCGAATATTTTACGGAAGCTTTGATCGCGATCGCGGTTGCTGTACCTTTCCTTGCGATCTTTGAAAACTTTCCACCCATGATTTCGAACTCGTTTGTCTTTTTCAACCTCGACTTCCTAACGATAGCATAGGCCGTGCTTTATGGAAGAAAGAGAACTGCGATAATTTCCCCTCGTTCGAAGATTTTATAAACGTTGTAAACTTTGATTTATATTTACCATAAGATCAAGAGTAAAAATGATGAAAAATCTAGCTCCTCTGGTAGTTTTCGAGCGTGTGAAATTTTGTGAAAGAGTTCGCGTTGATGTCAAACGATGGTCGGGTGAAAATTAGTGGCGAAAAAACGCGGGAAATGTTGGATCGACGCTTGTATAGGCGAAAAAAAGGGGTTGTATACGCGAAGGCGAAAATATTGCGGTCTCGATAAGCTTTATTTGTTGTGGGGGTGAAAAGCTGCGGGACAAAAACCGAATTGCAGCTGGAAGTGGTGTGTGAAGAGCGGGGGTAGAAAGCTGACGGTAAAGGGGTGAACGGTGATTCAGGATCGCGAAATGAAAGGTATTCGAGAGAATTAAGACTGCCAACTCAATAGCTCGGGAGAAAAATATGAAAGCTAAAGAAGTCATTAAGAATTGAATAACTAAGTATAAATTATCAGACACCTATACAATTTACAGACTGCAGCAGGAAAATTACGAATCGGAATTCCAAGGATTATTTGTACACTGTTATCGTCCAAAGATCATCCTATTACTATAATACAGCAACAAGTATCGAAGAAAAAAATAAACAAACTAAAAAGAATGTCGAAAAACGTTCCAATAACGCGTACATTATTTCCAAATTTTTTATCTGAGTCAATTTTTCTTTCCAAATTGAACTACAAAATTCTTTCCAGAAATTTTGCGAAATAATATAAGAATCGAGGACCGAAAGTTCCACGGGTACAGTATCCTCGACGAGCCGTGTTATTGCTCCAGATAATTGCACTATCTCGCGGTGCGATCTCCGGATAATACAAATATTTGTCCAGCCTGGTAATATTGATAATCTATGCTAATTGGATAGCACAGGTAGCCACGGCTGTTAGTTAATCGATTAACTACGAACCGGGCCGTATTACTAGTGTTATTTATCCTATATACCGTGCGCGTGCACTCGCGACATATAATAGTTAAGCTTCGTTTTCAGAACACTCTGCGTCGATACTCTTTATGGAGTCGTCTAGAGAAAAAAAAGTAAAGCCAATGGCGCCTTCCAGACAGGTACAATGCGTGAGTGAAAAATGGGGTTATCAGAATCTCTCGATGGATTACCATAGCGATGCGTTGGTTTAAATGTAGGCTGTCTCGCGAGACACAAAGTGGCTCGTGCACAAAAGCGACTGAACGAGCATTGATATTCGCTCATCGATGTCTAGAGAACGGACGTTTACGCAAATATTATCGTAGGTTATTCTCTGTAGAAAGTGGACGAAGGAATCGTCTTATCGCTGGACGATTCGAAAAATACGGTTTCCTATTTTTTATATTTATGACGCACAGCATTTTGTTTAATTCTTTTCGTTGGAAATAATGCCGCGAGTTAAATCGCGGTATATAACGAGGGAGGCGCAGGTGAAATATTTCCTACGTGTATTCCGCGAAAGCGGTTATTACTTGGCATTGCCAGGGACAATGGGAACCCTCGATCTTCCTATGGCTACCGTCACAGTTTCTCGGGAAACGAAAAATCTAAACGACGAGACAGAAACTTTGCCTTTCACCAAAGTTTCTCTTTCCATCGAGCCAAACGATCGATCATCGTTAATCTTTCTTGCAGTTCGTTGCGTGGGCGTTTCTTCCAGGAGACGATTGCACGTGGATCGCTTTATTAAGCGGCGTTAAGCAAACTCGATCACAAGCATCGATAAGCAGCGTCCTTCTCCATCGATAATGACACGTTAATTTCTCGTTGCGATTCACCGTGATAATTGGTGGACTGTTAAGCGATCTCAGATCGAACGATTAACATATCAACGGGCAAAGAAAAACCACTGTGCGAGGGGGACGAAGTTTCAAAGAGGATAAAACAGGTGTCGATTGGTTCTTTCGCCGAGCGGCTTTATTGTACCTGTGAATTATCGGTAATCAGAATTCGTCGAAGCAGATTATTAGGGCTTATCAAGATCGGACGACTCGTTGAATGAAAAACAACCGTAGCTATCCTTGCGCTGGCTTTCCTTTTATTTTCTTCACTTTCATTGGACTTTTCAAGGATCGTCGATAGGGAATTGATGGCATCGCTGTTAAAAGTGTTTCGATGGCACTCGATCGGTTTGATGAAAATCGAATGCGGAGATCAGTGTGAAAATAACGAACCACGATTAAACTTTTTAAACAAATTATTCCCCGGGTAACAGATTTCTCTCCGATTGTCCGAAAAATTTTAGGAACGAGAACGTTTAACGATTGGCCGGATATACGTCCGACGAGTGATTAGCTACCATCAACGTTCAATCGTTTTTCTCTTCGTTCATTGACCGATGAAACAGAGTGAAAAGCCTCGAACGTGGGAGGTCGTTGGTGTATTTTCAGCTTTGTTCTTTTTTCTTCTACATTTATTTTTATGCCAGACATCAAGGGATGGACTGATTCAATTCCTCGTTCGATGCCGCTGTCGAATTCCAGGTACCCCGCCATTGTTGAACTCTGTGAACACTTCGAAGCGGTAAGGGCGGTAAGGGCGCCTTGTTACGCGGACGAAATTTAGTTTCGTTATTCTGCCCTGTCAACTCAAACGTGTAACAAATTCTGTTCAGTCAGAAATGAACGAACAATTTACCTATTTTATTAAAAAGAGAATTACCCGAGCAATCACTCAGATACACTGATAATACCACCAGTCTTCAACGGCTCCCCAAATGCAAAAGAAAATTTCACAATCACTCCCGCGCAATAAAATCCTGCTGGCGATCAAACGGATACCAGGAACCCTCGGCGACTCTCGTTTCCCACCGTGCTAAATCTATCCCGCCGTTTCATCCGCCTAATAACCTCGGTAATAGATCAATCAATCCTCAGGTACACGAAAGCAGGTTGCAATCGGTAACATCTCCCTGCGCGCCGTGTCGCGACCACCGTCCACCGATTGCCCCGTTCCCATGATAATTTCCATGTGGTCACCGTGATAGCCGGCCCTCGTGGACGCGTCTCGTGGTTAGAAATATCGCGCTCGAGGCGGGCCATCGATCGTATTTCAAAAGATAGACGGCTCGAAAGCGTGGAACGTCGGTAAAGGCTGCGCTTAGGTGTTCCAGGCCGAAGCCAAGCCGGACCAGTCGACTTGCATACCACGCCAGGTTCGCAGCCAGCCTCTACCTGCATTCCAACCTACCAGTCGACCTCATTCCGCCATTATACTATTTCATTCTCCTCCAGCCGTCTCTCGCTCGTTCGCCTCTGTGCGCTCGTCGCGGCGAGCAAAGGCGAAATTTCGAAAGGACGCCGATCGATCGGAGACGAATCGCCGTGGAGAGGATCGGCATTAGGTCGGCAGGATATTGAAGCGTGTTCTTTTGAGCGGAGCGTAAATCGAGAGGGAGCAGGGATGGTAGATTTGAAGAGGGCAGAGGAGGAAGAACGCGAGAGGAGAGGATGTACGGGAATTTCGCTTCGGTTCGGCGGGTTTCCAGATTGTATTACACCTGGGTGATGAAACAGAGAGGAGAAGGAATGAAATGTTTATTGCGCTGTTTTCTTTTTCCCCGGCAAGAGTTGGGCGGTATTAAACTATTTCTGTCACGAATATTCGCGATGGAATGTCCATGATGGAGATTTGGAAAAGAATTTTACCATCGTCTGTTACTTCGTATTCAACACCTGAACCCTCGACAAAAAATATCTAAGCTCACTTTTATCGCGCTCGACGAGGAAGCAACACATTTCCCAAGGAAAAACCAACGTGCCGATATAAAAAAAAGCCTGGTTCTCCAGAGCGAAAGCTTTGCGAAAGCTCGAGAGTTTCGATTTACAGCGGAGGTGAACGATGAGAAGGCACGTGCAGGATAGTCCGGTTCGATGCAAACCACCCCCTTTAGCCCCCGCCCCAGTCGAACGCTTGGCCATCGTTCGGGTGGAGCAAAAACTTTTTGACTGCTTTTTATCGCAAAACTTGCCACGCTCAACCCCTTGGCTCAACTCTGTCTTCGTGGCACGGCTTGTCGGTCGATCGCATCTTTCTTTCTTTCGCGAAATTACCGTGGAGAAGTTACCAGCTGGAGGATCGATAAGTTTCTCGCCGATGATCACCCCGTGACTGTAGTAATTGCGAAACTTTACACCCCCTGCTTTTCGGAGATCTCGGGATTTTTGTTGCGGCAAGAATCGATTGCACTGGACGCTTTTCTTTTTAATTTCTTTAAATAAGGAAGAAGATCTTTTCTGCTTCTCGTAGTTTACAATATACTACAGAGATTACATTGCAATAGAATTTTGTGGGCGAGCAATTATCTGTGCTCCACTTTCAAATCGGAGTACACTGTATTAAATGTATCCGCTCCACTTTACTAAAAAAAACTCCGCAATGAAATTTTAACAAGAATCAACAAACCCCCGCTGTAATATTTTTAATAATAAGTACAGGTTGCAAAAAGAAATTGTCCTCAGCTCATACGCAAAGAAAACACGCGTGGCCGGCCGCTTTTCTTCGCGGTTCCATTAACAAAAGTGGTTGCTTCTGGTAACGGGACCTTCCGTTCCCCATTGTCCGCCAACCTGGTGGCGACTTCACTTTCCCAAGAAGTTTCACCCCGTCGTGGAACCGGGTCCAAGGGTTGTAAATTACCCCGGCAGGTTTATTAAGGCCGTGACTTTCGTCACAGGCCCGACGTCATCGGACTCGATTCTTCTCTCGGCCCGTTACTCCTTTTACCTATTCCTTTTTCCTTTCCACCGTTCAGTCCCCTTCCCCTCCCCCCCTTCGTTTCGACGGATTAACTTGTTCGAAGCCGACGAAGGAATCCATTAAGCCGACGGATCGGGAACGAGAGCTGTCTGATTGCCAAGGTTTTCGTCACGATCTCCCGATCGATTCGACCGTTTTGTTCGCGATTTTTTCCCTGATTTTATCTGTCGAGTAAAAATGTTGTCTCCTTCTTAGCCGTCTCGGATTAACGAGCAGATGATTATTTGCAGACGAGTCGTCGCGGGGAATCGACTTCCGAACGTTTGCTTGCAAGGGGATATTAACGAAAAGTGATTTTAATTAATAAAAATTGCAAATAATTTAACACCTCCGTGTTGCCCCTCCAACGACAACAATAATAATAGTAATAAAATTGTACACCTTCGCGTTAATCTCGCTCGTTAATTTCAATTTTCCCGAGGCACACTCGAGGCAACGTTCTTCTGCACAAATTGACTGCCGTCTCGTAGAGGCTGAGTAATAACTATCGCGAGCATTTCCTTGATTGCAAGGGGAAGGAAAGGAAGGTAAAACCGAAGGGAATCGGCCCGACCGGTCTCGGGCGATTGCTGCTCCAATTGATTCTCGCGTGTGTACCTCAACGATTAGTTCGATAACTCGAGCCAATTTTATTAAACGTTCGACGCAGAAGTTGATGCTCGCCCAGCTGGGTTTAATAATCGACGAGCGTGTAAACGTGCGATCGCGACGTCGCAGAAGAATCAGCGGATAAGACGCATTAATTTCAGCAAATAATCGAACGATCGTGCAATTCCTTAACGAGCAATCGCACAGATACGTGATCACGGAGCTACTACAGAGCGATCTGCACAAGATCATCGTCAGCCCTCAGCACCTCAGCGCTGACCACATCAAGGTCTTCCTGTACCAGATCCTTCGCGGTGAGTAAATTTATTCATCCCTTTCTAATTCGTTCAGCCGTACGTCGTTCGCGAGGTGAGCGCAGATTACAGCTGCCTCCGAGTCGAACGCGTTTTCGATTTCCAAGGAAAACCTCGAGAAATATCACTGAATTAATTAAATGCTTCGTTCGATTGCGTATTATAACGGCAGAATTTACATAAATGCCATATAGGATTCATAAATCGCTAATAAGCAACGATGTTTTAGAGAATGGTTAAGAAAGAAATGCGTGCCATCAAATCTGCTAACTTTCGACGAAAAATGCTGCTCCCTGAGTTCATAAATGAAAAAGAAAAAAATTGATACATTGTTCCTCACGTATTCAACTATCTCAGACAACAAAAATTGTTGTCTTTCGCAAGACTTTGAAAATTGAATTTTGTCCGCTTTTTGAGGCCAAATAGACCACTGTGCGCCGTTTCGCCATTCCAGTTTCGCGGGGAGTCTCGTTCGTTTCATTATATTGCTTCTTGCATCGAGAAACAGAAAGTTCATCCGCGATGAACGGACTCGGAGTTCCGTTCGGTTTCGCGGCTCTTACGATCGAACCCGTACGCTTAGCCGCTGCTCGAATGCCCCGATCGACGGAACAGGTATCGGTGAGGTGTGTTCGGTTACGCGTGGTGGCCATTTTGTCGGAACTCTGCGAGCCTTCTCGGTTCGTTAGCCACGAGTCAATTTCCTGCATCGGCTCGCCGCCCGAGCTGCAACGAAACGCGTCGATTTGCATGCTTTTCCGCGTGTATCCCGTACACCGAGTTGATTTCTCGCGGCGGACAGAAAAATCAACGAATTCGCGCGAACGAACGGCACGATCGATCGCGAACAATCGAACTCGGAATGAAAATCGAGAGCGATGCAAGTTTTGTTCAGTGTCCAGCGAATATTATTATCAGTGAACGGCGTTAGTTATTTAACGTCGTGTGCTTTCGCAGCGAATAGAAATTGGAACATCATTGTTTCCAAGGCACACTAGCACCCATAGTGCTCTGAACGAGGAACTTGCTTGATCATTGAAATTATTTTTATACTTCGCCTACTATACAAAACCGACAAATCAATTAGGGCAATATGGAAACTCCCGTGACGTCTGGTAGGAGCGACCGAAAATCACAATTTAGACGAAAAAAGGAAAATGAAACGGGGGTTGGGCGGACAGAAAGTGAGACGGATGGCTTTGCTTGGCGAGGCAGCAAGAAACGCCTTGAAAAGCTGCAGGAGAGCCGGCACGGTAGTTAGACTTTCAAATGAGAGGGGATTTAGCGTTGACAAAGAAGCAGAAACAAATGAGGGAATATATCGCGGCCGGCCGTCTACAGAAATAGCGCGGCAAAGGGTTGACGACTGCCGCACTCGGGGCCCTTGATAACAATTATCGACGAAAGTGGAAATTAAGAAGGGGAACGGGTAAGATCGAGATCAAACGTGTAGCCTGGCGTGAAATTTAATTCTGTTTCCGCGATTTGGAAGTTAGTTTAACGATTATTCGAGATTGGAGGTCTGCGATGAAGGGGTTCACAGCTGTATAAAAATAGTGACCAGCGTGGAGGAGGCAGGGCTTTGAAGGTGCTTAGGTTCGATTCATTAAACTCGTATTGGACGTAAAAAGAAACAAGGTAACATTAAGATCTTGAAAAGTGCATTTATATTATTCTATGCTGCTCTGTATTTATGCTTGCCTGTTTAATTATAATATCTGTAATAAGTTTGCATTTGAAAAATTCGCCTGCGTTTATCCTTAGAGAAAACTTCTGTCTTACCCCGTTACTCTTTATACCGTGCAAGAATACAGGGTGCTTGAACTAACGCGGCACTTCGCCGGGAAGATCGATGCTCTTTTTTCTGGGACGTCCACTTCGTTAAGACAGTTGTTACCTGACTCTTAGCTGGAGCCTCGAATTTCACTGTCGACCTGCTGAGTATCTTGAGAAGGTGGGCGTATTTACTTGTGGGTCTATTCGATATTTCCAAAAAAATACCGGAGGGTTTACTTTAAACCCTAATATTGGCAATAGTATCCCAAGTGTGGTGATTTCAAGTAACTCGTAGAATCTGAAACTATAATTATACGAGGGATAATAATATTTTTGTACAAAGTAAAAAATGAAAGAGAGCACCAAGGGTAGCACGGTAGATCGATAAACAATTAAGCGCAGCCTCGTGCATACATTTCCTTGGAAAAGGTCCGCTGGAAGCTTCGAGGAAACGATCGACCCTTTTCAAGCGAAATTCCACGGGGGTTTGTTGAAGCCTGCCGCGAAAAGCGTGTAACGACACCACTCGTGTCGCTCCTTCGACGAGAACCCTTTTATCCGACACGGAGAATCAAAGTCGCGTTTCAGCGCGGATCAGAACCGAGAAATTTTCTTCCCCTCCCGTCATTTCGTATGTTTGCATCGCTTCTCTGCCACCTTCGCCCCCTTCTCCGTCCCCTTCATGCTGCACGCGATTCTCCATTGCGTGCGATTTCACTTAAATTTCTCGCCGACCGTCCCTCCCGCCTAGGCTGGTAATAGAACAGAAACGATTATTCAAAAAGGGGTTGCAAAGAAGAAAGAGAAGCACAGAGCCGTTGCAGACGAACACAGAAATACATTTCCAGCCATCTATTATAAACGCATCATTCCGAAAAAAAGATCAATCTAGTCCCCAGTGAAAATAGGGCACAGAGAAAATGAATTCACATCATTAATTCAGACCATCGTCAAAATCTTCGACAACCATTCAGCAAATCTTCGCCGAATCACCTCCAGCTTCTCAAGAACCATAAATTCCTCCCCCCATCAGAGTACTCTGACACAATATAAAACGGTGCGGAACCCCTTTCATTCTACAGCGTGGCAATCTTTCGTATCGATCGACGAGAGGATACAACCGACAGACACTCGCCCTTCCTTCTCCCTTTCTCTCCCTCCATCCCTCCAGCTCTCCTCGAGCAGGATCGTCGCGTAATTATTTTGAAAAAAGTCCGCCTCCCCGCGAGCTTCCTCAACTTTGTCCCATCGCTCGCTCCCGCTCTTGAAGGATCCCGAGTTAATTAAACCAGCGGCCGTTCTTTTTCCAACGCGAAAGCATCGCTCGGGAAAAAATCTTACTTTAAAGCGGTCGCGATTCTTTCTCTACCCCTGCGGGTAGCACTCCTCCTCGACAACTTCGCTGTCGCGATCTCCAACCCTTATCGGCCCACCGGCCTCCTCTCTCCTCCCCCTTCTTCTGCACCGCCAGCCCTTTCTGTTCGTTCCTACCCACGCGGAGGGATGCAAATAACGGAGAACACGCGAGCGCGGAATTTTCGCGGCAGGAACACCCCGGAGTCAATAATTATCGACCCGGTGGACACGTGGGGTCGTCGACGAAGAATATTTATGCAGCTTGAGGAGGAAAGCAAATATTCGTGCATTTGTAGCAGGTTTCTTTTTTTCCCTTTTTCCCTTTTCATGGAAATTTGTGCAATTGGGGGCGAACGTATTGAATATATTAATTGTCAATGCGAGGGCATTTAATGGAACAGTTGTTCGACAGCGTACAGTGTTTGATGGTTAGTTGGAATTGATATTGGAATTTCTCGCGTGTCGTTCGAAGCTGACTCGGATCGCCGTTTTTCGGGAACGGAGTCACGCTTTCTTAACAAAGACCAGGCATGTAGGTCGTGTACATTGAACGTGCCATTTAAGCAGCATGTAGCAGAAGCGCAGCCGACATTCCTTCTGGCGTCTATGTGCGCGAAATTAGTCACTCCGATGGTTCTTTGTGTTAATGATACTCCGGACTGTGAAACATCGATCCAGATACTCGAGACGAAAATAGAATAAAAATCTTTCGTTCACCTAGAAATTCAGATCACTCTTTACCCTTTAACCTGAACCGCTTGCGATTCAATTTTCTGTCCTTTCCTCGATTAAACCGACGCGTCTCTTCCAATTAATCTTCGCCAAAGAAAACGTGGTAGATAACAGGAAAATTTGTCCCGCGTTATAACAATAATTTGTTGGCCACAAAAGTGTGCGCGTACGTCATCCATTGAAGGGGTTAAACAACACTTTCCCCGCCGTGACTCTCGAACGTCGACTGGTGGAACCACGAAGAAAAGCATAGCAGAGCACTGTAGAAAATGCAGCAGACAGAGGAAAGCGAGGACGATGATCTCTTTGTTGGTTTCCAAAGGATTTCTCGCGGAGATATCGGATGTTCTCACGGAGCCGCTTGTTTCGGCGTGTTCGAACTTTCCCACCCGGTAGAATGTGGCACGTAAAGCCCCGGACAGATAGAGCAGAGCTGCTGCTCTTCTCCTCTTGACTGGCCCGAAACCAGTCCTGCCACCGCCCATCCGTGACCCCAGACCCCGTCATCCGGTCTCCTGCTCGCCGTGGCTTCTTCTCTGGTTCTCTCTTAACCTCCTCTCCTACGACGTGTTTCCTTAGTGTCCTCCACCATGATGTTTTAATTAAGCTGATCCTTGCTCGATAGAAACACTGTCGCTGTTCATCGTCCACTCGTGCCTGTGTTTATTCTCCTTTCTTTTTTATACATTTTTTTCTTTCGGTACGGTCGGTATTGTTTTGTTGGCGTAGGTTTTAGAGGATGCGGTTTAATGTCCCTTTCACGCAAGAACGATAGGTGCGGAGTTGTGGAGGATTGTTTTTAGTGTTTGTATTTTTATTGGGTCCGCAAGGAATCACGACACTTCGTCAGATTTGTGGAACACTTTGGATACATTTAGAAGCGTCAGCAGAATCGAAAATCGAAACGCGCCGTTTGATTCGGGAGAACGAAATTATTATCGTCTTCATCGGTGTGTGCGTAATCATTCCCCGTCGCAAAGTTTCTTCCGGAACTGTAGGAGGTACACGCACGCGCGTGGACAAAAGCACAGCCTCTCCTTTGTATCCTGATTCCTGCGCATCCTGCCGCGACACTCGCCGACAACAGACGCAGCCGTGACAAATTACCCTCGAAAACTAGCGACCGTAAGAGAAACAAAACTATAGACACGGGGATGATGTATTAACGCGTCGACTTCCATACTTTCGACGGGGCGCAGGGCAGAGAGAAACGCGGAGACACCGGTTTTACCACGACTAACCAGCCCCTGTTCGCTCTTCTTTGACGAATTAATTTCAACGACAACGCCGCAGGTGAACACGAACCGCGCAACGTTAACGATCCCACAGTTTTTTCGGCTCGAGTGTCGTCTGCTTGAAGTGAAACTGTGATTAGTTTCTTGCGGAAAGCCGCGCGGGAAACTTTGCCGTTGTAATTGTTGAGAAATGGTGTTCAGAAGTGTTGAATTTTTTTCTCAATTAATTATAATTCGTGTAACATTGGAATGTTCATCGAAATCCACTAGTGAAAGTGTAGATCGATCGATGCAGGCAATGATGATACGAATTGCGGGCGGTTTCTGTTTGCAAATTTTAATCGCGACAATACGGTACTTGAAAAGCTTTATTTCAAACCTCTTCATCCGGGGGAACAAGCTTTTCGAGCAACGTGGCGCCTAACAGCCCCATTTTCTTCAACGTTCAAGCACGAAACTGTGCACGCGGGAACATTCTGTAAATTCGTTTTTACGTCCGCGCTTTTTGTGTGTCCCCTTACGTCGCGTTTTAATTAAGCCAGGCTTGAACTTTTCCTCAAACAAGATCAGGATATCTTTTTTCCCCTCCTTTTCCCGCTCTTGTGCCAGTGAAAGCAGCCAAGAAACGGAATTAACGCTTGGCGCGTTAACCTTTGAGGTAGGTTGCCCTTAGTTTTTTCGCGCGACGAAAGTGGGAAGGAACGGGTGGCAACAAAAGTTTGCAATAGTAACGTGGACATTCAGCGACGGCCAGCCGAGAGACGCGGAATAATGCAGCGGATTTCTTTCGCGACCGCGGATCCTTGTTTTTCATCCCTCTAGCAGAACGTTTTCCTTGCTGGATATTCTAATTAAAAAAGTGCTCCACCGCGTGGAAAAGGGCGGTCGGGTAAGAAGTTAGGTAGGACTAATTGATGGCACGGTGTGTGCTCGATGGGAGGAATTTTTTGATATAGAGCACACGACGGACGTGTTGCTCTTTAAATATAAATAATATAAGATCGTCGTAATTTTATGCAAAATATTTTATGTTAAACCAAAACTTAACCAAAACTTACGTCCACGTAATGCAATTCTGTAAAGGCATCTCTAAAGATTATTTATGCAATAAATTATTTGTCGTGAATAATTGTGCATAGCAAGAACAATTTATACAACGAATTGTGAATGAGTAGAAAATTGTGGAAAGAAAGTTGATAGCACGACAATTGGCAACGGAGTGCTTGGCACGTCTGACTCCGCTGTCTGACCAGGCTCGGGTGTATTCTACTTGCCAGTAGTCCGGGTCGGCGGAGACGCCGACAAATCTTGACGAGTGCAAATTAGACTGACGTATGCGCTCTGAACTGAAATTTCAGCCGGCTGTTTTCGAAGCTTAAAATTCCTCCGGGATTGAAATCAAATTGTCGAATGAAAATGCCCGTGAGATATATAATTCATTAAATTCCTCGTGAGAATCGTTCGGAAGCTGGAATTATCTAAAACGTTACTCAAATGAGAATTATCGAGTAGACGGCTCGAGGACGATGGTTATTAATCTCACTGCTAATAAGTCTCTGAAAGGTCTGCAAAATATTCGAGGCAATTAAAAATATTGAAAGCTTTTCGAAACCCGCACTCGCGCCACAAAAGCACGCCCGGCGTTCGCCGCGTACGATGGTTGGAACAGGAAACCGAACGGCAGCAAAAATACAATTACAAAAGATTAATTAAAAGCCCGAGCTGGGTTCTCTCCAGATTCATTCGCGCGTACCATCGACAAGCATTTTCGATTTTGAACAGCGAGTCTTTTTAAACAATTACCCTCGCGAACGGGCCGAAGTTGAATACTTTGGCTACTGGCGAACGAAGCGTGGGAGGCCCGAGTTTCATTAACGGCCGGTTAATTAAACGAACGAATTAAATAAATATATCGCGAATAATAAACGCACGCGCCGCCACGTTAAATGCGATAGAATTGAATTACTCGACGTTCACGTGTCTGTGATCGAGTTTTATAAATCGATTCGCCTCCACTGCCTCCTTTTTCATTTTATTTTTTTTGTTTGTTTTTTTATTTTCCCCGCGTGTTTCGCTCGCCTCGTCACGTTCCCCGCCGCGATTACTCTTTACTCCGATTCGTTCGGGAATCTGATGCGTGTACACTCGTATCCTTGCAAATAATACAGCCATTTCGCCGACACTCGATAACTTAACAGCTCGCACGTTTTGACTTCTCTACTTGCTTTTTAATTGGACAATTTCACCGCTCACAAATACGCGTTTTAACATAAAGGTGATCGTGTTTGCGATACGAGTGTTTTATAAATAAGCCGGTGTTTTACGGCGGTTAATTATTAGTAACAGGTAACGATGTTCCGTGGTGGCAGTTACGATCGAACAGTGGCTCTCAATCCGTCTCTTTCCCTTTAAATAGACATTGATCGGCAATTAATAAAACACGAAGCCATATGAATAAATCAATAACAAGCAGAGGCAAATTATATTTCGATTATATCATTAAATTCTGCCTTCAGAAAGTTCTTCCAACTGAACTGGCAATTTAAACCGCACACAGACGACGCGAAGAATTGCACAAAGAGTGACCCACGCATCCCATCAAAATAATCGACAGCACGACTGAGACCATCAAGGCTCTCGAACAGATATCTCTCATAAATTTAAATTGTCGCATCGCCAAAGGGGTACCCAGTTCGTGGTCCCATTCCACTAACCGAATCAATATCAATCACGAAATCGGATAAATCAGACGGACCTAATCCCCCGGCAGAATCTTGCGACTACCAGTAATATCGATCCGACGAGATTGAAACAACCCCGCGCTCGCGGGACGATTGAAAATTCAATTTTCCCCCGGGGATGGAAGCGTTCGATGTCTCGTGGTCTTTGTATCGCGGATATAATGCCTCATCGACAGCTGCGGCGAGACGCGCTATTTATGGTGCCTGGCCTACATCCCTTAACGTCCCGATGTCTTGCAACGCCCGGTTGAAATTCACCCCGGTCGATTTTAAATATCGTTCTCGGCCAGGAGAAGGGGATATCCTTCGACGTCGTCGACGACTTAACGAGCCCGCAATCGTATCACCGCTGCGACGGATTTACGATCACGATTTCCAAACACCGCATCTCGAGGGATGAAATTCTAGCCATGGTTTTATAACGCTGTGGTTATTTTGTAATGAATAATTACCGCGTCCCCTCACGCCCAAATCCCTCCACTTTAGTAAAAGAGTTCCATGGTTCGACGTCGAATAGAATTTGGCTATATGCGATCCCCGAACCATAGGAACCACATAGATTTACTGGAACGTATTCAACAGAAATTCCTAAGGCTTGCCACTCGCTTCGCCGATATAATACCTATGTCTCCTTTCTGCCGCGACTATGAACCTTGTCCTTCTCGCTTTAGGATATTAACCCTTTAGCAACGGCGTCTCACAGCTGATCTGCCGTTGATTTACAAAGCTATCAATCCTCGGTATTTTGTACGCTATGAGTACTACTGCTCTGCGTGTATTTCAATCAACTAAATAAATCAATAAATACATATACTCCATTGCGGCAATACTTATTAAAAGATATACAATAGTAGTCCATTTTCCAATTCGTATTATATATAGAAAAATGATACTCCTGAAAGTGTTCTCTTCATCGAATCACCGCGTTGCAAAGGCCCGTCGTAATCGGTCGTGAACCCGTGCAGACGTGCTCCACAACAGGTGCGACGCCGAGGACACCGTTTACTCGCTCGACTACACGTCCACGGCAATCGCGAGTAGGAGGAACGCGATCGAAGGTACCGATCACCTTGCGGCGAGTGCACCAGAGTCAGGCTTTCGTCTTCGTCCTTGACTTTCCATAGGATATATCCCCGTGTGGTCGTCCGGCTGGGTCGGTAGTCGTGTCCGCCTCGTCGTCGGTCCGTGGAGAGGAGAAACGATGAATCGAGCGACGAGAACGGCAGGCATAGATGCTCCTTAGCGGCACCATGACCCCGGTAACGTCGCGACGACCGGCGCCAAAGCGTTTTACCTTGACGCATTCTCGATGACAGACATCGTTCGAACGTGCGCGTCCTCGAAATTGCGTTGAACTCGATTCTATGTCTGGCCGCGGTTATTTCAAGAAGCTTGCGTCGATGGTTGCGGAAGCTGCCCGGGAAACCCGTCGCTTCCGATTGAATTGCGGTCGGTTTTTGGTGGCTTCCGTGGAGGTGTCCGGCGAAAGGATTTTCCTTCTCGTTATTCGAATCCAGCAGCGTAACGGTGGCCGACGGATATTTGTAAATTCGTGGAACTTGCGAAACAGCTTACACGCTCTCGAAATATATGTTCCGAGTGATTTAAAAGGCGCAAGCGTAGAGGGCAATTTCCAGGATCTCGATTCGAGATCGAGGGGCTTGACCTCGGCCGTATCGCGTGAGATCGCTCCTCGGATGGTCAATTTCGTCGGCCTTGCGGTTCATTTCGAAACTCGCACTCAATCTCGTCGCGTGCGAACAGAGACGAGGAGAACTCTCGACGCTGACTTGTCGTCGTCGCGACCGATAACCGTGTTTCGCTCCTGGCAGTGACCTTTCGCGCTGGTCCACCTGATTCTGCATCTGAGGAGAAGATCTGGGACTAAAATCTACACGGTTGCTTCGAGAGAGCGCTCAACGCCACCTCTGTACAGCACGGTAACTGTAAAGAATTCCACAGGTTGCGTGCTTCGTGTCGAAATTTGGAAAGGATCCACGTTTCCCCGATAAAAGGTCCACTATATCTCCGCCTGAATATCTCTCGGTTAATTAATCGCCTGTTTTCGAGAAGTGCGTGCTCGAGCCTTCCGCGTGATTAAGACAGAAATAATGGAGACGTTTTATTGGGCCGCCCGAGACACGGGCAACTAAATGTCGAGAGATCGTGGACAAATAGGTCGTCGACCTTCTTTTCATAAAGGTCCGATTTTCACGCGAGTAGAAATGTCGCTCTATAAATACGCAGGAAGGAGGGTCGACAACTGTTTCCTTTCTTTCTTTTCGACACGCATTTCTTGCAACAGTTGTTGCACAAAGAGAGATACGATCGTTGAAAAGAAACAGCGAATCTCTAGAGAAAAAAGATTTTTGCCAAGCATTCAGTCCGGTACCGTATATGATAAATAGAACCGTGAAAGTTAGAAAATTTCACAGACCTCAACCTCCCGCGACTTCTAGTTGCATCATTTCAAACACCTTAAAACTATTACCTGCAGAACAAACGAGAGCCATTAATTTCCAACGCGACGCTATCCATTTCGCATCACCGGGACGGGCCTAGCAGCGAGTATTCGACAGCACGGCGGGAAAAGCGAATTTCCCTGCGGCCATTAGAACTATAGTTTCATCGCGGCCGTGATCCGGCCTGTCGGGCCGATGCACTCGGCGAAGTTCCCCGCGTTAAAACGCTCTAATCCAGCCTCGAGCACGTGCCCGCGTCCGAGCGTCACTCGCGCGATTAATCACTCTATTACATTAATCCGTCGGTGCAATTTATCTCGCGGGACGTGCGGCGGCCGCGCATAATGGCAGAGTCCTGTGGCCGTTCGTCGTGTCCTTCGAAACGGTACGTGAGCGATGATTAAAACGTAAGCGGTACACGACGGTGCTTGCGCGATAGGTTTTGGCGCACGGTGAAAAAAATGTTTATATTTAATACCTTCACTCGTTTGCGCTTACGCGCGTGTTGCCTGTATGTAAACAAATGTTTCTCTTCGCCGGAAAGAAGAGCAATATCGATGAAAAAATTCTCATACCACGTGGACTCGTGTAACGATCCGTTTCACCGCGCAGAGTTTCCCCTCGATTCGTGCTCCTTCCACGCGAACAATGGCACCACGTGGCCTCGAGCCGCGAAGGTAAGGTCACGCGGCCGCTTGACAGGTGACACCCCGTGCATCCGTATGAAAAACCTGGCACGTTTTATTTTCGTGCACACGTACAATAGACGCGGCCGGTGGAAAGAGATAGCCGGCGTTGCATAACGCACAAGCGCGATTCAAATTGCACGGTCGTCAAGGATTCGCTGCGCTCGCGATTTTCGCCTCGTTTTTCAGCACGTGCCAACCGACCCGTCAGGTTCCTCCTGTTCTCTTCTTCCAGTTCTGATTTTCTCGACGAAATCCCAAAGAGGCGTCGAGTATCGACTATCGAAAGCATTACACAAATGTTTGGGAACATCGTTTTCGTCTTCCGCGCGAAACGACTGCGCCGGACGATCGCCTCGTCCCTCCGCCCTTCGTCGTCGAGTTATCAGAAAAGGGGTGAAACGGCCGTAGAAAGAGAGACTTTAATTACTGGCGGGTGAATTCGCAACCGGACGCACCCACGGGGCAGATTACCCCGGTAATATTACCGGGTTTTATTGCGGGGAGAGAAAAGTCGGTGTGAATGCGGCATGACTCACGGCACGCTCATCTGGCACCGATGTTTCTGCTCTTACCGCAGCCCCCAGTTCTTTCCCCTTCGCCTTTTACCCTTCCTGTCATTCCTGCTACTCGTCCACGCTGACTTTCTCCCTCCTTTCCCTCCCTGGCCCACCCCTGCACCTTTGTGCACTTCTCCACCCTCGTTTTCTTCGCGTTCGTCCCTCTGCCCCGATCCTACAGTTGCTCGGGAAAGTTAACGTTGATGCAACAGCACCCTTAATTTATTCGAGGATATACGATGGAATTTTTTTTATAGAAATAAGGGAAAAATAGCAAATATCCTGAAACGTCTTATCTTACATATTTTACAATTCCTCAGGATATTCAATTTTATTGATTCAATTTCGTCAATTTCAAAGTAGTTTACCTGTCGACCTTTCTACGAACCTCGAGAATCTACGGTGACTGTGATATTTAATTGCAGTTGAATGCGTTGAAATCTGTTGAAATCTCTTTTCCTCTAGCATACACCTCCAAAGTCATCGACCCCAATTAAAATTCAAATATTTCCCATGCAGGCGTGGTTTCTCGACCAACTGTACCCTTAACGCGTTTCGCGTTCTCCTTCGTTTCAACCCCCGTCGTCCCTTCGCCCTTTCTCCGCCGTTTCTTCTCTCCGCTGTCATCGGCCGGGCGGCCTTTTTTTTTCTCTCCACCGCTCGCTCATCAACAGCGACCGCGAGAATGAAAAGGCTCGCGTTTTCACCCGCTTGTCGGCGACGTGCACGCGAAATACCCGCTCGATCGGTCTCTGTTGTCGCGGCGAGACACCGAGAGGAAAAAGGGGCGCGCGCGTTTCCAGCGCCGCGAAATAATTACTGGGAAAGGGTTCGAGACCGTTTTGCGCTAATATGTCGCCGCGTTGCGCGTTACGCGGATGATAATATTGCGTGGAACGCGTTAAACGCGGGGATGGCAGGCTGGCCGAAGATGACTGCTTTCATTTCGCGCGGTTTTGTTGCATTCTGCTTGCGGATTTATTTGTCAAACGTGGACGAGGGTGAGGGTGCACCTTCTGGAAGGGTTGATCTTGTCAGAAAAACACGAGGCTGAATTCTTGTACGGGCTTGGCCATCAATATTTTACAAATTTATTAAGCATCAGACTTTTCTACCACAGTGGAGACCTATTGAACAACCCGACACTTGAGCAATCAGAAGAGACGATTCGTTGATAGATTGTTTCTAATTGAATTGGACTTGGAGACAGCTACCTTCTTATCTGATTAATTTCACCGGAGCGGAGGAGCGGATGGAACGAACGAAATCGAATCAGTAAGATCCTCGTAAGATTCCGTCCGCTTTCTTTTTTTTCCTCGTTAGCGATAAGAACAAGTTTCTTGCCCGATACGTGTTTCAATGTGAAACTGGTTTTCGGCGCGAAATTACCATCGACGAAGGACGTTCCGCGATGCGATGCAATTTGTCGTCGATGACGAGCACTTAGAGAACGCGATTCACCGTTCCACTTGTTCCGTTCAATAAAATGCTAATAACCCCGTTTCGATGAACCTTCCGTGCTGCTCTATATTCATATTCCTGTCGGTCGTTTATCGACGAATTAAATACATCTGGCAATAACTCGAGTCATGAATGTATCGTCGATTAATAATGAATGATTCGTGCGTAATTAATAGACAGGCGTTGGATTTAACGTTTCAAACAATTTCGGATCATCTGCGACCGAATCGGAGAATTTGCAAGCCTTGCAATTTTAAACGTGAAAAGGCCCAAAAGTTTGAGAACCTGGAAATTCGAAAATGCAAGCGAATCTGTAACGTAACAAATTCTCCTACTGATCGCGATTCGTTTTCTGCCTTCAGGTCTCAAATACCTTCATTCTGCCAGAATCCTGCACAGGGACATTAAACCGGGGAATCTGCTCGTGAACAGCAACTGCGTATTAAAGGTAAACTCTCCAACTGCGATCAGTCTTCCTGAACTCCCCCTAAAAAAGGAAGCGATCGATTTCTCTTTAACGTAATCCATGACAAGATAATTACACGCATTCTCCGCGAGCAGATCTGCGACTTCGGTTTGGCTCGAGTGGAAGAACCGGACCAGAACAAGCATATGACCCAGGAAGTGGTGACGCAGTATTACCGTGCACCGGAAATCCTGATGGGAGCACGGCATTACACGGCCGCCGTGGACGTCTGGAGCGTCGGCTGCATTTTCGGGGAGCTCCTTCGCCGGAGGATCCTCTTCCAAGCGCAGAGTCCTGTGCAACAGGTAAGTCCTTGCACCTCCAACCCGTGCACTTCGTTTGCCTCGAGTAGATTCCGCGAACCGTGACTCAAGAATCGTTCATTCTTGTAATCTGACTAGCTGACGAAATTTCAAGAAATCTCTTCACTTTCCCTAATACACAATAACTACGATGAGCAATAGCAAACCGTCCTACTTCCTATTTTCCATCTGCTTGCACTTTGGCGCACGACGACCCTTGACCAGGTTTTCAGTCATAAACTCCAAGTCATACGCCAAAACCCTAACTTTTCTGCCGAAGCCCTTTCCATTTCCGCTACCTCGCACCCCCATTTCCAAAACTCCTTAAAAAGGACACGCGAAGGTTTGTGAAGAGCTTTTTGACTTCCAACGTCTTCGGGAGAGTAACGCATTTAGAAGTGTTTCGAACAAATACCAGAACTATCACCGTCCAAGTCTTTTAAAGTAAATTGTAGGATTTCGTTTATTAAAGTTTAGTTTTAAAAGTAAGAAAGTGTTATTTTACTTAAAATACTAAACCCCGGAATCCAACATTATTAATACGGCAAAACTTCTACAATTTACACGGTGAATAATATCGCTGCACAGTACTCGGAGTACTGTTGCTGAGTGCAACATTTCTCAACGAAAGTTTTGCGGTCGAACAGAGACATTTGAAGGGGCGAGCATGGTTGTTCGAGGTTTTTCAACGCGTTTTCTGTGCACCTGCAGTTGGAGCTGATCACGGAATTGTTGGGAACACCGACCCTCGAGGACATGAGGTACGCGTGCGAGGGTGCGAGATCCCATATGCTGAGACGTGCACCAAAACCACCCTCGTTGACGGCCCTCTACACCCTCAGCAGCCAGGCGACGCACGAGGCCGTTCACTTGCTCTGTCAGATGCTAGTCTTCGATCCTGTAAGTTTCTTTTCCACGAACTTTTCCTATTTCGTATCGGGTTGAACAGCGCAAATGGACTACACGATTTTCTTAACCGTAGAGAAATTCAATATTTACGGCCAGTTGAAGATAGAATCTAATTTTCGCGATTACACAGTCGATTTCTGGGAGGGATGGACATTTCTCTCTAAAAAAAAAACATTTCTAAGCCGATTTGGCGAACTCCGAAACCGAACGTCGAAAGTTACACACCGTTACTCGATCCCACTCCCCAAGTGAACTTGTTCCTTCTGTTTGCCAAGAGCCGTGCAACTTCTCGCAGAGGAAACGCGACGTTATCAGTTGTTAGCAACCCTTATCGACGTTTGCAGCCATCCGATAACTCCCCGTTCAATTTGTCATCGTTTTGCATCCCACTCTCGACACGCCGACACACCACAGAACCCTACAGCAAATGCACGGAGTGAAAAATCCAGACATCTTAGCAAGATTTACCCAAGGCAAACAAAAACTCTCTTCTATCATTATTCTTCGTAATCTCCATAATTATTCTTCCGATGCGAACACTTCGCAGAACAACATTCGTAACCAGAATCATCCCCAGAATCGACTATCCAACTGAATTTGCAATCGTTTCTCCTCCACTTGTGAAATAGATGAACAAAAATCGCAGAGGCGAACGCTTCGCGAGTTCATGAAAAATACTCGGGACGTCGTAAAACGTTCACAACCGAACTTGCACTAAAATCTTTACTGCCGACTGTCTCCGTCCCGGCAAAAAAAGAAAAGAAAGAGAAGGGAAAAGTGAGAAAACAATGCAGAAAAGAAGGGAGGAGAAAAGCCAGGGCACGTCACACGCGTCGCGAGCACGCTGCTTTTATTACGAGCACACGCCACATTTGTCAGAATTTCAGCGAAACGACCAGCGGATAATTCCGTCGTTATTTTGCCTCCTTTCGAACGAGATCGAACACCGTCCTCGTGGGTTCCTCGGTACTTGTTAAAGGGCGCACGCCGACGCAGCCTACTTTCCCGTATCTCGTGTTCGAGCGCGTTATTCCGATAATTCGTACGACGCGAATGGAATCGTGCAGACCTGCACGGTCGTTTAACCCGGCTAATGTTAAGACGTGAAAAGATTACGAGCTGGGACGGTTTGAGTAATGGGCCGTGTGGGTCGGCGTTTTGGTTTAAAAGAGAAGAAAACAGACGAACGCGACGACGTTGCGAAGCGTTATTCAATCAAAAGTTTTAATAAAAGTGAATTATTTCCCGCGGGGATTTAGAGCAATAAAAAAGAAGGCAAAAAAGATGAGAACTTCGTCCCGAAGCTTCTTCCAATTTTCGAAGGTACCAAACAACGCCCGATCCGCGTTTAATCGCGGAAAACACAGGCCCCGTCTCTTGTGTCAGCTGAAATCAGCCAATCGCGAAATAACGCAGCAAAACAGGCTCGTTAATCGATAATTCGTTGGCAGTTACCATCTCCACGGTGCAGCAAACCCGTTCGATCGTCGACCATAAATTCGCCCCGTCCCATAGTTCTGTACGGCCACGGTTTTTCCTCTACCCCCTCGAGAGAGTAACGCGCAGTTAACTAGCCTCGTAAATAGCCCAAGTCGTCGTTGGCGATCGTTTTCGACTGGCGTTTCGCTTCGTATCGATCTTTCGTTGACCCCGTTCACGAAATTCCCGTAGGACAAGAGGATCACCGTGGTGGATGCCCTGGCGCATCCTTATCTGGACGAGGGAAGACTCAGATATCACTCGTGCATGTGCACGTGCTGCTACACGACCAGCGGGGGCATGAGACAGTACACGGGAGACTTCGAACCGGCCACGTCACATCCGTTCGACGATCTCTGGGAACGGAAACTCACCACCGTGCAGCAGGTGAAAGGTAAGGGGCGATGCAGTAAACGTGCTTTCTTGGAAAAGGGAATTTGGAAACGCGAATGAAACCGATGTGCGTGGACACGTTGAATTTCGATTTCAATTAATTTCATTAATTTCACCGGAAATAACATCTCGATTTGTTTGTAGGTTCTTCGGTGTTTAAATTGATAACGCTAACATCAATTGGATAATTATACATTGGCCCGATAGATATTGTACATATTTACCGTGTTAACACTTATGTTAGCAACCGGGTACCCATTTCTATATTTGCTTTAATAATTTCTGAATGTTCTTGATAATATCGCAAAACCGCTCCGGATCTTGGTTCTTTGAACAATTTCGCGTCAACTCAAGTTTTGTGAAAACAAATTTACGCAAGATATTTTAGATAACTAAACTTCGAACTTCTTCACCATTTTGGTTGCTAACATAAGGGTTAATACATCGTCGATATGATTTATCGTTTAAGATATTTATAAATGCGTTTACAAATTGGTCAGAAATATTAGAAAACCTCTTTGGAGATGAAATACACAACCACCTACTTGCTTTCCAAATACAATTTTCCTGTCGCAACTACTTTGTAAGTACACGTGCAATCGTATTCGTGATCCAATGAAATTGAACGTCTTTCGCGATCTTAAACAACCGTGAATATGCACCACCGCACCTAACCGCGAATCACCGTTACTGGAAGGGTTAATTTTACCAACGAGTTGCGACAAGAACAGATTAATCTGCCAGTTTCGCGCGGTGAAAGAAATGCATCGGTGTGACTCACGCGGACTTATTAATAGCAGTGTCTCGGCCACGTGGCTGGAACAATAATGCGATAGACTGTCGCGTGCGTTCGCAAGTTATTTGCTTCGTGCGATTGCGATAAATCATCGTTTATCAGCCGGAGAACCGTGAAGTTACCAAAGCGACTTTCATCCCCAACAGTGGCCGCGAAACCGGGTCTAATATCGCGTTCGAAAATTGCACGCCATTCGTTCGTTAGCTGGTTGATTGGCGTGGTGCAGTGTGAATTGCACCCTCAGGAGCGATGAACGAAGGGCAGGGGGGCTGGTTTGCAATTGAAGTTGATTTACAGTAATTTAGACTCGCGTTGATGTGTATCGAGAGATTGGTTTAATTTGTTTTCGTCTATCCTTGTGGACATTTTTGCGATGACACGAATATTCGCACCACTGTTTTGCAATTATTATTACCGACTTCTCGATTGAAGTTTCTCGACTTTTAAACGTCGAATTGTCAGCCGGGTTGTTCATGCGCTTTATTGCCAATTAAATTAGAGACGAGGTCTCAGTGAAAGGGAGACAAATGTAATGATTATTCATACTTTAGCGTTTAATGAACTGAAATATTGGATCACTAATGCGGAGACTGTACTATCATTGCCATTTTTTCCCAAGAAATTTGTACAAATCTTATTTATCTCCATTGGCTTCATATATAGAAATGAAATAAATCCACAAAACTCTAGCATGTTAAAAGGAACCTACGTTTCTCGAATTTCCAAACGATGTTCCCATAGATTACCGTAGCAACCACGCCTCACCCTTTAATAAAACGTGTCTTGGAAGAATCCACGCTCACCCAGCCATCCGATGTTGTCTGTTTCAGAGGAAATGCACAAATTTATAGCGGAACAGCTGAACACGTCGCGCGTGCCGCTCTGCATAAATCCGCAGTCAGCGGCGTTCAAGAGTTTCGCAAGGTAAGCCGTAGGTGGCGGATCATCCAGGTTACAAAAACGTTCGATTGATAATACATCTCGAGGCAAAATTAATTTTCTATTACCTAGTATAAGACAAACGAAAAGAAAAAGATTACAAAAAAGGCTTCTGACCGATTGATAACGAAGTAACCCTGTTCGAAATACGGGTACATCGGCTCCTCGAGAATCGAAGAGCTTCCATTTACCAAATCATCCCCTCGACGACCCGTGTCCGCCTTCCTTTCTCCTTGAAACGCCAAAAGAAAAGAAAAAAGAAAAATAAATATATAACCAGGAACCGATTAGCAAAAAAGAAAATAATAATAATAATAATACGTGTACAGAATATTAAGGGCGGGAGGGATAAGCGACCCGCGTATTTAAAGCGGGGAAGAAAAATCATTCGCAGAGGGGCACACAGTGTACGTTTCACCCTGTCGAAGTCGATCTGGCAATAGCAAGCCGGATTAACGGGGAAAGAAACAATCGAGGAGAAAGAACGAAAGGAGGAAGCGAGGAAAGAAAAAGAGGCAGAGAAGCGGGCAAGAGTAGACGGAAATGAAAAAACCGCGGCGAATGAAAGAGAAAAGAGCGGAAAAGCTGTTTGGGGGTTGAAAGGGGTGGGAGAAGCTAGATGGAACGATCGAAACGAGCCAGGAGAGAGCGATCTTTTGTTCCTCGACGACCCTCCCGTCGACGTCCTTTCGAGAACGAAACCAAAAAGATACCCGAACACGGCACAGTGAAACGATTAAGAATTTAACCCCGATCGTGCTTCGTTAAACTTATCTTTCGCTCGTACACGTGCCCACATACTTGTATCCAAGGCGCGTTACAAAAAGAACGTAATCGCGATTGCAAAAAAAAAAAACGAACAAAAGGACGGCCAAGACTAAAAAGGTTACAGAAAAGGGGTGAAAGTTCACAACCCCCGCCGTCGATTCTGCCAGTCGCTGTGTGCGATCTCTGAATAACGAAACGATAAAAGGAGGGGTGCAAAATGATTGGACGGAATGGTGGTAGAAAGTAAGGAGCGTATGACGTACATACATAAATATAGTGGAGGCGACTATTAAATTAAAATCGATCCCCGATCCCCTAAAGAAAAACCGCCCCCACCCCCTCGAGAAAAAGAAACAAGAAAAAGCAAACAATTAGCAAATACATTCTTTCTTTTCATATGTGATCTTGAAGTGTGTAACATTGTTTCTCGTGTTGCTTACTGCCGTCAAGTTAGAGCAAGCCGATCGCCGACCCAGCGCCCTGCGCCGCGTATACGTACACGTTACTACCACTACCAGTACCGAATCAGCTATCTACCACTGTCAGCTACTATCGACTACTACCGCTATCGTCTACCACTACTACTACTACCACTACTACTACCACTACTACTACCAATCGTGTTACGTCTCCTCCTGAACGAACCGAACGAACAGAGAGTCAGCTCTAGCCGGCGCGACCTCGCTCGCAGAGGTACTTGAACAAACCATTTTACCAAGCATATCTTTGTTTTTTATCTTCGTCTTCTTCATTTATATTTCTCACTTGTTCTCATATATATATATGTATATGTCTATATATATGTATATATATATATAACTGTCCATGTTTGCCTCTATTAAGAACAATTTTCTTTTGTCCTTCTTCTTCGTCTCAACCCTTTTATTATATCGCCCTTTCTATTATGATTTTTTTTTTCTTTTTGTCTTTCGTTCACCCCGTTTGATCGATATATTATTGTTATACTATATATATACTATATATTATACTGTCCTCGTCGTTAACTGTTAACTCTCGCCTTGCTTCTTACATTCTTGGTTTATTTTTTTGTTCTTTTGCTACGTACATTATAATCGAGACTTCTGTATGATTGGTTATTTGTGTATATAAAGATATATGGAGATTTTATAGATATATATATGCATACACATACGTGTACCGTGGACAGAGCTCGATATGTACGTATGTTATGTGTATATATATGTGTGCTGGAGCATAGTGAGATACACGTTACCGGATGCACGCCAGCGACCACCTTGCTCGACCGACTTCCGATCCCGCGGCTGACACGATTCGAGAAGCCTTCCGCGGAAGGCTACCTGCAATCGTAAATCTCCTGTAATTGAATTTACCCTTTCTCTCTATTGGTCCGTTCCTCGAAGGTCCGCCAACTTAGCGATCGATCGATCCGCTTCCACGATTTCCAATGGAAAGGACAATTTTTAATTGGAAATTCGACAGGAGACATCCCTCTGGGCTGCTTGCCATTATTTTGTTCGGTCGAGTGATTGAAAGAACCGTTGAGTTTCGGTACTTTTCGGAAGGGAGAAAGTTTGTCGGTTCCATCGTGGATCTTAGTTTGATTAATCCCCAATTTTTATCCGCTCGACGCGTCGATCGATCTGCGCCTGGACTTCCGGACGCAACGGAAATATTTTCCTTCGAGGGGGAAGAAAGAAGAAAGATGTGCCAGGGGATCTCGTGCGAGGCGCGGCATTTTTTGCAGCTACGAACGCACACTTAAGGGCCTGTTTTACCTCGTTTCTGAATACGCGGACAGTCGTATTACGCGATAAAGATAAAGAAACTTGAACGTCTCCCTCTCGGGGGAACTCAGCTTCTGCCGTTCGTCGAGTTTCGTTTCGACGAAACACGTGGAACGGCGCTAATTAGCGGCAGTTTCGCAATTAACGGGAGCTTTAACGTTTACCAGAACACGGCTGAACGGAATCGTATCCAGTGTAATCGTTGGGGATTAACAGGTGAGATTGAACGTGCGAGAGCCCCCTTTCTTTTTCGTCGTTGCGACACGGTGATCGGGGAAATTGCTTCGAACGATCTTCGAGGAGTTCCAAACAGATATTATCGTCCCAGAATCCTTCTCACCTCGCTGAGATACACCGTTGATCGGACGATGCACAATAGAAATGTTTCGATCGATGGAAAAAAATAGAAGGAACTGGGTCGTGTTAATATTTTCATGCAAGTGGCTGGTCGCTGGTGTGTTTGCGATAATCACGAATCGCTGTGAAAGTGGTACTTGTAAATAACGCTGAGAGAACGGCCGAAATGAACGCTTTGTTGGTCACGAAGAGTGTGAGAAGGCCTGATCAACCATGCAGCCTTCAGTTGAGAGAAACGAGCCGGAGGAGAGCACAAAAATAAAATAAAAATGGACAATCGCATTCATGATTCGTTTGGCAACCAGATGACGAGAAAAGTAACACTGAAAAGGAAATTCTGTTTCGTGGTGTAGCTGGGTAGATTGAAGCTTTGACTGATTCCTTTTTGGTTTTTTTATTTTCGAAGACAAAATTCAAACCCGCACATCCCTAAATCATCCCCAAACTACTGATCGCGGGGGAAATTGTTTGGTAAATAATCCGGAGAAATATGTACACGGTGATTGGGACTAGAGGAATGTTTTCCTTGTCGAGGGAAATTAATCCCGAACATCAATTCAGCATCCTACAGAACGATGTATCCCTCGATTTGATTTCTTGCTCACGCTGTACGTATTCTCTTTTGTGCATTTTTGCTGTTTTTGTAATATTTCTTCGACCGTCGAAAGTTGCTTTGCCAAGGGGATTCTCGTGATAATTTCGAACGATCCTAATTAACAGAGGAAACACAGATGATTTTGATCAATAGACAGTTACTAACGTACTCGAATGGGCAGAAATTTGCGTTGCTTGAAATCATTCCTCGAAGTAGCTAGTAAAAGCAAAGTTTCCCCTGAATCTTAAAATATCGATAGAGCCACGTCGTTTCCACGAAATTCAAAAGGGGAACGCGCAGAATTTTTACGCGAAACGTGGCGAGGGCGACGATACGTTAAGCGTCACCGTTCCACCGCGGTAGTGCCATCTTTTCAAAGTCCAAAAATAGTTCCACCGATTTTTGAGGAACGTCGTGCACATCGACCAGCTGGGGGGGACGCGAGGGAAGAAACAAGGGAAGAAGGGGTTGGTCGAACACAAGATGTAAAAATAAAATGAAGCTTTGAAACGCTTTGTGCTCGCGTGTATTCTCACCGTTGATATTTCCCCAAGAACTTGGCAAAGCAAAGACGAATCAGAAGAACGGATTACGCGAGTTGAGAGGGAGGAACGAGCCGAAGGTCACCGGCTTAAAGGGTGGCCGAAAATCGGTGGACACGTGAAGGGGAGACGTTGCGACGAACTGACGCAAAAAAGGAAAAAGAGAAAAAAGGGGGGATACAAAATGTTGGAGAATATAATTGCATTGAATGAAGGATAAAAAAAATATTTATTTACATTGAACGAGTTCAATGGCTGGCTGTCACATACGCTGACAGCTGCATGGAAATCAGATGAAGCGTGATTCGTTGTTCACCTCCAGACCTGTGGGTCGCAACCCTTTTCTTTTTGTCCGCTGTCTTCCCGCAACGTGAAATTTGAAGAGTCGAATCTTTCCTACCGAATTCACTTTTCCTAGTCTAGTGGCCCTAACATCGTGGCATGTAACAATTGAATATTTATTGAACCAGATGAGATCGATGGATTGGCAATATTTTGGTTCAAATATCCTCGAATGATCAATAATATAAGCCACATTAACAATAAATATTGAACGAGAGACATAGAGATTTAATTAAAGCGACTCTTCAAATCAGTCATAGTTGAATAGAGAGGCGATTTTTTTTTCCCCAGCAAAATTAGAGTACGTAAAACGAATTAGTTGACGCCATTGCAGTAGAAGTAACGCAAAGTATCGAACACAATTGAAACACACGGTAGAAAGGTAGAAGAATAGTCTTTGAATCCCGTAGTTGTTCCATGTTAGTAATAGAAGGCCTGGAGTGCCATTCTTTCGTTAAAATATTTGCTACAAAATGTACATTTTGTTGCGTTTTTCCATTTTTTTAAATTACAGAACCCGCTGCCAGGGTTGAAGTTAAGTAGATAAGTAATAAAGCTTTATTCCACGAGTTTAAGCAATAATTCAATAATAAAATTGATCCAACATCGTTGCTAGAATTAAAGAGTTATATTAACAATACCGCAAAAATATACCAATGATTTTTAAATTGCTTATCCGCTTAACTAATTGTCCCGAACTGTAAATATCAATTACACCCGATTCACTTGTTTCGCTGCCTTCCTCTCATCGATTGTATTTCGACACTTTCGAGACGCACCGCCGCCACTCGTTGACGATTCAAGTGACCCAACCCTTGTACAATTCCCGCCATCCCCCTGTCCGATCGTTTAGCCGACGAAACTCGAAGTGCCGTTTGAACGAATGCTTTCGGCGACTTTCCCACGAAAACCTTTTCCGTTAACGCGAAGCACTTTGCACTTTCGTCGATGTACATATCTTATTAGCGTTCAAATCTCTACGCGATCGTATCGTCGAGCCAGCCATTAATCAGACACATCCACCAACAAATTGAAACATCCATAAGCATATGTAATTCATGTATTATCACAATTGCAGAAAAGAAAAGAAATTCGTGGGGTCGACACGTTGATCTTGGCTCGAAGATACGAAGTCGCCTGTGGGGCTTAGTAAAGCTGCTAAGAATACGAAGAGGATGGAAGACGCTACAGTGATACTGTTTAGTGATGCTCAGTTTCCGAAAGTTTTACCAAGTCCCCAGTGCAACGGTGTTCCATTCGAACGCTATTCACGCAGTGCGGAGATTTGAAAAGTAGCTACACCTCTGTATTCTCCCGCAAGTCACTGAGAGATTTCACCCCCGATCAAATAGGCAACCGAAACAAAACAAAAAAAGAATAGGATAAATAAATAGCTAACTAAATAAAGAGCAAGCGAGAAAAGAGCGAGAAACAGAAACGAGCAAAAAAAAAACCAAACAGACTTGTTTCCCTTGAAATGACAAGCACTAATGATCTGTTCGTACGACTTGCAGCTCCACGGTGGCTCATCCCTCGGAATTGCCACCCTCTCCTCACCAATGGGAATAAATATCTTCTCCGAAAACGCGAACATGGATGACGAACGCGCGGCCAAGCATTTGCTTCACGCGAAGATAACTTCTTCGACAGCCTGAAGCGGGAAGAGAAACGAAGGAAACGGAGCTAGATTGCACGAGAAATCTATGGGAGAGGACGCCGAAGTTCAGGCTGAACGAAGAGGAAGGATAATTCGAGGAAATCGGATGAAGAATTTAAAACAAAAAATAGAAAAGAAAGAAGAAGAAGAAGAAGAAGAAGAAGAAGAAGAAGAAGAGCCAAGAGAGACAATAGACTGCCGAGCAATGAAGCCTCAATTTTCGACTAGCCGATATATATATACATAGACACGCGTATGTATATAGATATCTATAAATATATATTATACATACCTGTACTGTATGCATACGAGAGGGAGGGAGGAGAATACACTCACGTCTACGAAAGGTACAGCCAAGCGAACGATACGAAATAGATGAATAATAATAATAAGAAGAAGAAGGCGGCGATCAGTTTCGAGGGATTCGAAGATAGAGTACGATGTAAAGAAGAGCCGAGGAGAACGTGCACGTAGTTAGTAAGAGAGGGTCGATGATACGGGCCAGTCTTCTTTTATTTCCTTTCCTTTTACATTTTACACGCTTCTGTCGCAATGTATATGTACACGCGGCCGCGTTTGTAGTAATCGATTAATTCAAACAACAACAACAAAAATGCTGGGAGAAAGGCGGCCATGATCGACGGTTTATTCATTGGAGAACAGTTTTCTAATGCGTGTAACATAACGTATGTACACGGTTGCTCCATCGTCAGATTCGTTTCAGAGTAGCTCCAGTTTACCTTGTACCTGCTGAAGCGGAACAACGAGAGAGAGAGAGAGAGAATCGTCGTTTTTCTCGAACCGAGAAAAGCGTCTTTGGAGAACCGCGATAAGAGAAGAAGAAGAAGAAATATACATAGAATCGTAGAGACCCCTTTCTTCCCGTCATTGAACTCGCGTGTACCGCCCTAGGATGTATTATTGTAAGCGTTTGTAATTAGCCCGAGCCGCTTCGTCGAAGAAAGGACAGGGACTCAGGGAAGGGAAACGAAAATATCCATGGACGAAAGTGAAGATAGTCGCCAGTCGTGGATAATTGCGGCTATTGTAGTTCACTGAGAACAATGGTGGCTCGCAGACAGGGGACACCGTGAAGGAAACTAGAACGGAGAAGATATCTGTTCCGTACCGAACACAGACGTCAGAAACTCTAAAGCGATCTCATTCGTGACCCAGCGATCGCGAGTTTCAATCAACGGATGATCTTTAGCGAAACGAACAAACGAACAAAAAGTAAAGGAATCCTGTCTAATCAACGAAACGAAACAGCCGCTTCCATCGACTACGAGGATATACTTCAGACCAATCTGCAGAGACGTCGACGCTACCTGTCTAAAGGAGAAACGACGCCGTTCGAGCTAGGTGCATCGCGACGAACGAACCACTGTCGTTCCTTTCGCGAAAAGAAAAGAATGGAGAAAATTGGAGAAGCTGGCGCGAGCGAGAAATTTAGTTTATTCGACCTTGAATGGAATTTCGACTCGGATACCATTGGACGGATTGGGAATTGCGAATTGAAATAATTCTCGTCGACACGGGACGTCGTCGCCAATTGTGAGCTATCGCGCAATGGATAGCTCGTTTTTACCGAACGGAAGACGACATTGTTTTCTGCGCTGTCCCGAAGGAGAAAAACGATAGAGGAAATTAGGAATTGCACGGATTCCTAGAACACAACGGTGGATCGATTGAATTCCAATAAAATGCACTGCCGACGAATCGTGGCGAGAACGCGACGTCATCCTGATCGAGGATGAACCACGAGGAACGATTGGACTGGCAAGAGGACGGGGAGGGGGATGAAGAAACAAGAATCGCAATCGCCCGGAATCGTCTTTGTCGTAGATAGATAGACCTTTTTAGTTTAATTTCGCGACTATCGTTTAATGTTAGCGCTTCCGTGCGAGATCTCTCGCTTTGGTTTCTCTGTCTGTGTAGACTTCAGCGATCGCCCGAGTCGGCCTCTGCATCCTTTTTCGAACTCTCGATTGCGTTTGAATTATATAGTTTAATTATTTCTTTTTTGTATTTGTTTTTGCACGCGAAACGACGTCGTTCACGAACGATCGCTAATTGCAATTGTCGTTCCGAAGAAATTGGAAGAAGGAGTAACGTCGATTTTCGTGAACCACGTCGAGGGCGTTTCTATTACCAGTAGGATTAGTTAACGGATATACGATTACACGTATGAGTTCAGACGCACTCTGAGGTCGGACGATGAGCGCACGGTATCCATATAGTTACGTTCTGAGTGTGATTTTAGTTTAAGGAACTTAGGTAGCCAGTAGATTTTCACGAGAATTTATCGTAAGATGCTTAGGTAGCGATACAGCCTTAGCGGCGGACTGGTTTTTATTATTCCGTGATGGACGACAAAAATAATGCAGAGCAATGCATGTGTTCTCTTTCCTACGCAGACTCAAACTAATTTCTACTACGACCTTACACGTAACGATAATCGTTTTAAGCACCGTTAGCAATTTGTATCGGTACGATAAGGGAAGGGGAATGGATACGAATGGAGAGAGAACGAAGAGGCGCGAATTTTTGTTTTCTTTTTCTTGTTGGCGATTAATCTACCCCGTCGATTGTGAAGCAACAAGTGTCTACGCGAAGAGAGCAAATAATAATATTAATACGAAATAATAACTACTTCCCCCTGGCTTCTCCGCACGCACGATTGCCATTCGCCAGGCGCGTGCTAGAAGCGTTGAAATGTCGCGACGCGGTTAACACCTTTCTTCGTCGAAGTCTTCTTTTTTTGTATAACGAACAGCCGAGGAAATTTTCTCTCGTCATTTGTAAATAAATCATCGCGTTCATCGTGTACATACATATAGTAGCTCATGTGAATTGAATCGCCATTAAAAAGAAAAGTAAAGATTTGCAAACGCGTCAAGTAGAAACGTGACCTCCGACAAACGATCAGTTTCGTTCGCGTCTAATCACTGGCGATTTCCAATAGGATGCTCCAGTAATACCTGCGTAAAAAGGGTCCTCGGATATTTCGAGTTTGTTGCCGATATTGCACGTTATTGGTACGTCGATTTTTCTACCATGGAATATCTTTCAAATATTGATACAACGATCGTTTTTCTTTTAACATCTCGCTGTGTGGAGGATCATTGGGCTCATCGATATGTTTCGCGAATTTATCATTGAACAACTTAACTTGTCATAAGTTACGAGCAGAATATCGACCGGAATAATTGAATATCCGAGAACCCTTGAAATCAATTTGATCGGTTATGATCTTATTGATTGTCGCAAAAACGACTAACGCCGTAGTTAGGCGCAACGAAAATTCAATAAATTCCTCGTACCGCGGACATACTTCGACGGACCAGGACGTTCCTCTTGAACTCTTCCGAATTGTCGTTTCAATCTTCAATAATCCCACGGAACCGTGATTGCTTAACGAATAGAATTCTCCGCCCTTTTGGAACTCGACCACTTTTTGTTTTCCCTTTCTTCGCAAGATTATTCTCAGCAGCGATTCGTGGCAATGTGAAAGGTTTTCCCCGTTTTATCGCGGACGTCGCGGACTTGTACGTCGCTATGGTCTTTTGTTTTATCCCTTAACAGCCTTTTACAACGACTAATCGAATGTTCGTTCAATCAAGCAAAGTATAAAACTAATTGAGAGATAGAAGGAAGAGATTTGATTCAACGAGAGGGGAACGTCGATGTTCCGTTGAAGTTTTGCCAGGGTCCGAATCGCAAATGAAACAAAACGCAGATGAGGCATCGAGGATGAAAGGGGAGAGAAAAGATGATGGAGAACGAAACGAAGGAGGAATGTGCGAATGATTGCGCGCGCGTGTGTATATTCGGGATGGATGAATGAGGATGTGAGAATGTGACCGCGTGAAAAGAACTATCGTGTTTCCTATTAAACGAAAAGAAAAAAAAAGTTGCAAGGAGGATAATGTGTAGATGATTTACTTAACGACAAGATTTGTAAATACGTAGCTCGCTGTAGCTGGTCAGTTGGGCATTTAAGCGAATACAAACTTGGAAAATGCAGGAACGGAGGCGACAAAAAGGAAGTAGCGAAAAGAAGAAAAAAAATGAGAAATGGCAATGATGAGAGGAGAATAATAAGATAAAAAAAATTTACGACACGTAAGAATGAAAAAAAAAGAAAGAGATATTACGGGATATAAAACTCTCTTTGTTGCACTTACACATGCGTGTTACGTGTATAATGTAGATACACACACACACAAATACACAAAAGCGAACATTTTTTTGGCAAGTTAATGTAACACACTCGTACGTGTGTTATTGGTTTCTCGTTCGTAATAGAGAACCGAGGAATTATAAATAAATAATAACTGGAGGCTAGGTGATAATGCATAAGTCGTAAGGTACCTACGTTAATTAGATGACTAATTAAGCGACAAGAAGAAACTCCACGTATACTCCACACTAGCGAATATGCCTTCATTATGAAAAGTGGCTGGCACGTGATGCACCAAACAATAAAGTTGCTACGGATTTAAAAAGAGAAAAAAACGATCGAAAACAGTGGTTCTCTTGTCTCCAATATTTGGACACTTTATTTTCTTTTTTTTTACCTTATTTTCCTTAACCTTTCGTTTAACATTTTGTTGTTGTTTTTCTCCGTTCTTTATTTTTCAGTACCGCATCTAGCTATGCTCGCTGGAACCGTTCGTATCAGGTCTTGCCTGCACACGAATTATTCTTCCTTTCTTCGCGATATAGCAATTTCCCATCGAGATCGGTTCTCGGATGGTATTTTACTTTCAATCATTTCCGTTTGTTTCCACTTGGAGAGACTGAGCCAGTTAGCTAGTTATATAATTCCATTTCGAGTGTAACGTACTGCCAGAAACAATTGTTTACCATATAATTTTAAGATGACAGTGAGCCACACGTAGTTAAGACAAGTTTATCGGACAGTATTTAATGCGTTTTACAATTACCCGGAACGTCTTCTGACAATTAGAGGATTTCATCGATTATTCAAGATCACTATGAAGGAAATACCAGAATCAAAAAGCTTCAAATATTCACGACATTTAGTTCCTATAATTTCGGATGGGAACTCGTGAGCAAACATTCAAATTCCAGGGGTAAGGAGTCGAAAAGGCCAAGCTACGAGGCAACAGGGATGCAAGTATTCGCGCCCTTTGCCGACGTTTATTGCGATCGGCAATATTTAAAGAGAGACACGTTAACAAAGATAACGCAGGATTAAAGAACGACAGAAGGTGCGAAGGGGAATTTGGAATTCTGTCGTTTTGGTCATAATGGTCGAAGAATTGAAACGTGACGACCTGTCGTTAGTAACTAAGAGGCCTTAATATATTGCGTTTACGATAAAGCACACAGACACGCAGGTCGGTTCAATTTAAGCATACACGTGTAGCATAGAGGACGTGCACACACATGTAAAGGAGGTAATCGATAGTACAGATAGGCACCGTTTACGAAATGATTAATCTATTTGTGCGAACTTTGAAGGACCCCGTGACTGTGAACAATTTACCCGAATAAATCATTGCGAATAAATATAAATATTTGGACCGTGTACAGTGAAGTCGCAACCGTTGCGTGAGAATTTTTAGAATTTTTAGAGAACTAGTCGCTAAGTTTGCAATTGTTCGTAGCTGGCGAACATAGTTACCTCCACGGTATAGCAAGAATGGTAAAATAGATTTTACCCTTTTGCAATATTAATTATGCGGATATCTTGCGTTTTTATTCGCGATAGAAACGAGGTATAAAATATAATAATCATACTTGTGGAATAAAGTAAATCAAATACCAAATTCCGCTGTACCATTTGCGTCTATTTAATTAAATATTTTAAATATTTCGAGCAAGCCAGTCGACGTTTAATCAGGAAATGTTATTAGTCGCGAATTCTCATTCGTCTAACAATGATTACCTCTAATGCATCAATATTTCTAAGATCTTCGAAACTTTTCGTTTCACTTGTCCCCGGTGGTGTTCCATAGGAACGCTTGCGGCCGTAGAGCTATTAAACAATTTTACCCGTTTTACGAATCTGCTTGCGAGAAAGCATTCTCGATATCACAGACCGTTTACTATTTACCTATATCATGGAAGCAACTTTCGAAGACGCGAATGAACAGTCGTGGGGTCCTAAGAAAAAAAAAGGGAGCATTTTTAAACACGCTACGCCTCGTTCCATTCTGCGTCGATCGCCGGATAACGATAAGCGTCGGACAGGAGTGAACGTAAAATGCAAATTGCCCGTGGAACGATCGTGGTCGAAACAGTGTCACAATTGTCTCGCCGCCGTGCGCGATTTGTTCGCGAGTTCGCGCTATCGGCGGCGTTGCAGAACGAAGAAGAAGCGGGTCAAGGATCGAAGCTATACCTGGTCTCGGTCTCGTAAAATTCTACAGCGAAGTATAATCACCCCTTACGATTGCTGGGAAAATTGCAGGAGGAGCTTATCGGCGAGACGAAACGAAATAGGAAAGAAAACGGGAATGGCGTGGAATGGAACGAAGCGAGCCGTTTTGTACAGCGACATCAATTGTCCAGACGCGCGTCTGCTCCGAAGCAGGGAAGAGACGAGAGCAAAGAAAACTGGAAACGAATATCGTTCGCACGTGCCACATTTACAGCGTATCTCATTCTAAAAAGGACTCCACCGATCGTAGTTCTTCCCGGGGAGTACAGTTTTCGCACCAGCACTGCCCAGTTTACCATTGTTAGATCGGTAAAATCGCCACCGATCCCATCGCTTTGTCCGCGTTGCTCCGTTTCGATCTCCTTATCGTAGGCTCGGAACGCGTTCGAATCGATTCTCTCGAAAAGCTGTTCGAAGCGGCTGCTTCGCACCCCCATTTGTAATATACGTACTGTGCGTTTCTTCGACCACCAACGAGTCCCGCGAGTTTTCTTCGCATCGAGCAAAGAAACTTCACTTCCGAAACCGAACCGCTTTGTCGAGAGAATCTTGTTCAGCGTCGTTCCCGGGCGTCGAACCGTAGCAGAGAATTCGACGAGGAAGTATAGCTCGTCACCGGCGTGTAATATGTGTAAAGAACAATGAAAGGAAAAGAAGATAGCTACCTTGTCGAGGAACGAACTCGACGGCGAGCACCCCCGTTTAGCGTTCGTAAGCCTGTAAATATTAGCGTGTAACCTCGAGAATTCGCGTACCTTGAAAGTAGCTCGAAGCCTTTTCCCAATTAGCGATAACGAATAAAAGGAGAGAGGGTGAGAAGAGGGAAAGGGAGGACAGATGTCGGCGCGAAGAAACGAAGATATCCTGCCGATTGCGCAGACGGACAAGGAGATACCTGAAACCGTGCTGATTGTACATAGTAGATTAGAGTTACCTCGATTTAGGGTAAAACGTTTGAAGGTTCCAAGGTTTTATTCGTGCAAGGGTGTCGTACTTAAAATGATACGACTCGAGGAGGAACGATTTTTTCGTTCCACGGACACTTTGCTATTTTTCTTTAGAATCGGCAATCTGGCCAGTGTCGAAAGGAGCCTCGTGTCGCGAAAATTGTTTAATTATTCCATTGATTAGTTAATTATTCCATTCTCGGGGCAGGCTGTAAGCGAACAAAATTATGACTTCGACACGGGACGAATACTTTTTGGTGTCTATGCTTTTGTTGCGAGTGGAGAGCGCGTTTTTAATCTCTGTCTCTCCCTCTCTCTTTCTATATATATATATATATGAATAAAGGACAAAAAAAAAATGAAAAAAATAGCTGGTATTTAGGAGGTAGGCTCAACGATCCGGCACTTCTCGATTTAGGAAGAACGATTTAGCCTCTTCGAACGCGTCAGCGCGAGGATATATTTTTTTTAACGAAATATCTCGACGGCATGGTTTTACTCGCAGAACTCGCTGTTGAAATCTCTCTTTACGAGTCCATCGTTATAGCAGACTCCAAACTCCTCGTGGAACGGGAAAAGAATAACGCCTCGCGAATTCCTCTGTACGTTCGCCGAAGGAAAAGACAGAAGGAGAACGGAATAGCGAGACGTCGTACGGGTCGCTGCTTTATTTCCTGTTTCTTTCGAGGGACGCGAAAGGGCAGAAGCGACGAGAATTCGCGAAAACGAACAAACGATGAAACAAAGATACAAACTGCGAGTGCTCGATCGTTGATCGATTTATGATCGTCTATTTAAATGTTCTGCGTGTACCCTGTTCTTGGTGTCTTGTACTTTGTAAATATGAATGGAAATATTGGATGTCGGCCAATGGAGTCCTACCGTTCGACGAAATCTTCAATGAATAAATGAAACTCTTCTGTGATAGTGAAGTAAACTAATACGTAAAAACAATTCTGTTCTGTTTCAACGAGAATCGTGCACCTGGAGATCGACCCGCAACTCGTGCGACAATGGTTAACCGGCGATTGAACAAACGTTAATTATATTGGCGGGCAGAACGGCGTATGGACTCCACGGGCGCGGTTCGCGGTTCGAACCAGAATAACCGGAAGCTGACGGCGAACCGCCCCCGACGGGCAAAGCTTGACCTCTTCGTGGACTCGTGCGTTTAATTAATCCCCAAATTAAGTGCCGGCAATTAAGCGGCGTCTGTACATAGAGTGAAACTTTAATCGGCGATACGTGTACGTAAAGTGATAAGCGTGTGAGATCTTTTACTATTTTACAGGGACGATTCCATTTAATTCGACCGCTTGAAATACTCTCCGTTATCATTCTCGTCGAGGGTATCAGTGGACATTCCCATCCGAGACCCTCGTTTGTAACGTACGCAGCGATTACGAAAATTGGAGGATATATATAACGACGGTCGAATTGAACGGAACACCCTGTATTCATAGGAATATTCTACAGATATGTATACATATGTAAACAAATTCTTTCGTGTCGACGCTATTACACGCGTAGGATCGTGTCTATTAGCGGATATATTGTGTGTACTTTGAACGGCGAACATTCGCGATCGAACCACTCTAAACTCACGGCCAAAATAATGTTTAGGGATGCTCGTACGCCTTCTACGCGAGACACGAACACCTGTATTAATGGTGCGCGCGACGGGACGCCCGTGGTGTCGATCGGTGGTTGCAACCCCCCGTTTAATATTTAAGGAACGAAAACGATAGGGAGACAGGTGAAAAGGAACGATGCAGCTAGAACAAGTTGCGAATGGATTGAAATTGATTGACGGGCTTCCTATTTTATTTTTCTTATGAAATTTAATAGAACCGACAGACGAGGGAAATTTTTTATTACCAATAAATTGAATAACAAAGCAGCTGAATTATTTTCCTTCCCAAAACGAATAATCGTTAACGGAGTTGCGACTGATTGATCGCGCCCCGTGTGCGCCCGCGTCGACGCCCTTGTTCCCTCTTCCTCTTCCGGGAACGTCCTCGAATCTTCTTCGCCGATTATTCCTGGAAAATCGTTCGATTCTCGGCGCAGCTCGCCAGGAGAACGTCGATCCTCCGGAAACTTGTATCTATTGAACGTGTCCGCTTCGACAATAGCGGATCTCTGTAATATAACTATCTGTCGCAACGATAGGTGGCAAGATTTAGTGATTGTAGGTAAAACGAAAAAAAAAAATATAGGGAAAGTAGAGAGGCTGATCTCCGCCGTGTAATTTTTGTATTTTCGATGAAGAGGTGGCGTACGATTTAACGATAATTGTAATTGTAAAACAGTACAACTTGCATCGCGACTATTATTATTGTTATTATTATTATTAGCAGTAGCGGTAGTAGCAGTGGTAGAGCAGGGCGATTACGGATAATCCTTGTATCATAATAGAAATCCATTGAAACGTGTGGGTGGCGTGGGAGAAAAAGAGAGAAATATATAGCGAAGATCGCGACGATTTCCTGGCGAGCTCGATTCTCGAAACGAGACATTTAGAAAGATATTTTTGAAGACTTTTCTCGGAGGATATTTTGCAAGAAATTCTATTACGCGGCCGACAACAATACGATTATCGACGTCAAAATTCCCTAATAATATTGCAGAGGGGAATCGAACAATTTGTTAGATCGGCGAACAGCTTCGAGGCTTGGATATATATAAATATATATTCTAGGAAACACCGTGATAAGACTCGACGCCGTCGTAACGGAGGCAGTGTACTCGTTGTAAATAGGAAAGATACTTGTAAAGAGAAAACACAAAAAAAGAACAAACAATCGGAGTAAAGACAGAAGCGAACCGCTGTAAGTAACATTGCGTGTCTACGATGCCTATATCTGTTTAATCTACGTAACGAGACGGAGGCAATTAAAATTGCTGATCACTATTAAACTAATAACTAAACAGCAGTTTATTCTATCTGTGTGTGTCGGTTTCGAAATTGGACATAGATTTTGTATCACCCTTCTCTCCGTGTATGGTGTGTAGGCCAGGGATCGATCTCGCGGGGTTTCGCGGTATCGATAAGAAAATCGTTAAGCGCTCAATGTAATGCGAAACAAACGTCGAGCGCCTGCAGACAAATTTTGTATCACGACCGCTGCAATTTTTATCTGAACGAAATGGTCATCATTTTTATTGTGAATTCTTGGCGCCGTTATAGGGAAACGATCGACGGAGATCGGAGCGATCATCGAGTGTCCGTTTCCCCCGAGATCGACCCCTTCGAAATGTAGATTCAATCGTGTCTTTCACAACTATAAGTAGTCTTTGTAAAATCGATTTGCGACTGACGGAGTCGCGTCTTTTTCGAAAACTAGCACGTAACTTAGGGTGTACAGTAAGGGACCGACCAGATCGGTACGTGTCGAATGTATTGTCGCGTCGATTCTTCGCAAAGAGGAGAAAGCAATTCGCACAGACTGTTCGATATGCACGCTTTCGATGAACGCGCGACCACCCTGGTTGGTCGCGGTCGATGTATTTCCAGATTTATCGTGCACATGTCGTAGATGTGTCCACGCACCAGGTGCTGGAGACCAGTTTTGAGACCTCCATCGTTCAGAAATTCTCCATTGAAAAGTAGCTTCAATTGTATTATAAACGCGACACGTTTCACCGTGAGATTTTAACGCGAAACTTGACGCCTAAAATGTATAGACACGTTCAGTTGCACAGACGCGTTTCGAGCCACCCTCGAAACTCGATAATTTTCCAATCGAATCCCCGAAACGAAATTGGTCTTGAGCCCTTATGTTTCTTCTGGTAACTAGATTATAAAATCTTCGTGGATTACAATTAAGATCGCGGCCGAAGATTGCTCGACGAGGAATCGAGGTGCAGAAGGATCGATCTTTACATCGTTCTTCTCCATTCTGGATTCGTCGCCGTGGACGATTGCCCGGCGATCGAGCGATACTTTTCGATATATGCACATTTATCGTCGTAGAGTGGAAGTTCACGGTAAAATCGTAGTCGATTCCAGCCTTTCCGATTTCAAGCGTCGCGCTCGATAACTGCCGAACAAAGAATAATCAAATATCACGAGGAACTCTGAATCAAAATTGTATAGGGGAATGAAAGAAGAGCAGCACGAAAACACGAATGAAATAAATAAGTAAATAAACACGGACGTGTAAACACACATGCATACACGCGTAAATTATATAGTTACTCAGTGGGGAAGGAAAAATGTTAAAGGCGAAACGATTAAACTTTCCCGGCGAATTTTTGTCTCATAGAATTGGTTGTGTAAATTGAGTTTGTACGATTCTCTCCGACTGGTAGCATAATATACGATCGTGTGCAACGAGAAAGCAAAAGTGCATACAAAAATAAATAATCGAATTTTCCATTGTTTTATTTTACTCGAGTTTCGCCTCGAAATAATTTCTATGGGAGGAAAAATATATTGGAGAAGCGATGATTATTAGTTTGACTTCTAGTTGCACGCGGTACAAAGAAGGATTCCAGTTTGTACGCATAATAAAATGGACAGAAAATGTTTTTGCATAATACGAGCACCCTTTCCGTATCCGAAAGTTTAGTCGAGACCATTTGGAAACTCGAAGTGCTGGCCTTCGTACGATCAAAGCGTGCGCGAAGGGTGAACAGCGAACGACGAATTTTAATGGCGAACAAAGTAATAGAAAAAAAATAGAAAAAACGGGGGAAAAAATACCAGAGCATTGAAGACTGGCAATCAAAACTAACGTAGGCAGATTTATCCCGCAAGATTTATTCTAGTGTCTAGCACGATCGGCACACGAATCCAGAAATTATTTTCGACACCTGCTAGGTGAATGACGCGTGAGACGAAAGAAAATCGTTTTATTCTTTCATACAGTGGAAAGAAAAATATATTCCGAAGAAATTGAATAAAATTACGTTTCGTTTGTTCTGGCGATGGTCGTGCTAAGCGCAGGAAGAAATCTTCGAAGGAAACTAAATGCAACTCTATGCGAGGAATCTCCTTCGGGAAACAAAAAAAAAGTAAGAAATAGATCGTACAGTTTTGCGAGTAAAATACACGTCTAATGTAACGCTAGTGAGTAGATAGGTAGGTACCTGCATTTCATGAAATTTAACATGCTTGAATAGCTCCTCAATAAATCGTTATACATGTTTTGATAAATTGTTCTTCTTCTTTTCCGTCCGCCCTGCGAACAAACAAGGAAGCGAAACCAGTCGATGCACTTCGTTGAAGTCGAAGTGTTTCCACCTACGCGTGCTTCTCTACTCCAACACGCGCAGCATTTTATTTCTGTCGATGCCGATTCGAAGGAATTGCTTAAAGCCAGTCGTCGATATTTTTTTTCAGAAAGTGGAACACCCGTTAAAAATATCCAAACCCTCGAAATTCCGAATTTCCTTGGTCTCCTCGACTCACAGATTTCTACCATTGCCAGACAGCAATATTGAACAGACAACCCTTTAAGAAAACCACCCTTCCTCCGCGAAATCGTCCAAGAAATTCACCCTTAATTCTTCAGCCTCGCGTGGAGGATAAATTCCCCCCGCGTAAAACATTTTCAATCTGGCGAGTAAATATTTTCCAATCGAAGAGGAGCAACGAAGACGTTCGCAAGTGGCGTGCAATCGGCGTGCACGGCACCGATTGGCAGCTGAGACATTCGAGATAAATGGCAGCCATCCTTGCGGAGAAATTACAGGCAGGGAGATTCTAATCAGCCTGTCGGACGCCATAAGTTACGCTGTTAAGGAGCCACGGATAATGGCCGTGAAAATAATAGAGCCTAATGAAACTGTTTGCAATGCTGATTAATGATAAAGGGAAGCTGTTCTTAGATTACACGTGGGCGGACTTTTTCCTTTCTCTCGTCGCAGCTAATATCAGTTACGCATTGGACGTGAACGTGGCTTCCTTCCCGCGACACCCTTTTGCAAGCTGTCTGTCCAGCACGACGAGAGTAAAAGGTAACTATTATATTTTTTTCAATCAATAAATGTCCACTCTCTATGAAATGCTCTTTAGAACTGAACGAAAGCACCCAAAGAACTGGAGTCCACTTATACCTACGAATGCGCATTGTCTCATTTTAAAACCTAGGCCCTTTTGACTCTCCAAGTCCAGACCCATCTGGTTCTCCTACTATCTCTGTTAGTAAGACATTACTAAGAACGTTGAGACAATTTTGCTACAGCATGATATATTATATTTACCATCACTAGTAAACGTGCAACAGTAACTAATTTCTATGCGATCCCGATAGTGCGTGGATGAAATTTATTTTCTATTTATTCCACTTGATCGGAGAGAAATGACGGACAGGTTGCAATAAAATACAATGGAGAAACTCACTATTTCCATATAAATAAAATAAAAGGAAAAGCTGAAACAGGAACCAGGTGAGCATGAACAAAATCATATTATAGTTCAATTGTGTAATTTTTACGATTAAAGGACTTTCGCTCCACTTTCAACCGAGTTCCAAACTCTCGCCAACCGGTACCGGAATCGGGCTTTCTGCACAAAGTACCGAGGTACCGAGAGTTTCGCGAAAAAATCGACGTGGCTGGACGTGGTTTACGGGCAACACGCGATAAGAAACGACGACGGTAGCTGCGCGCGAAAGAGGAGAGCCCCGAAGCCGGCCCTTTCTTCAGTCACCTCCTGGCTGTCTCTCGTTTGAGTTCGAGCCGTTTTTCTGCTTCGAGCAATTCGTGATTACGCGTGTTACACGTGCCCGTCGATCCTGCCCATCGGCTGCTTTCGTCGAAAGAATCGTTTCTTTGCCAACCTCGTGGGAGTTAATATAAACCGCGGAAGTACACCATTCCTAATTACGCCATACGATTCGCGAAAATATTTCTACGTATACCGCAGTGAATCGTTGACCCGTTCGAGACCTGCAGCGAGATAGAATGATCGTCCTCTGAAAGAGGACGCTTCTCGTCAACACGTTTAGTTCAGTTGCGAAATGCGGAGAAAGCTCGCAGAAGTTTTATAATTCGCTGGTTATCCGAAGATAAATCGTACTTCGCCTGAGAGTTTTAATGGTAGCTTCTTGTTTATATCTAAAGGAAGACACGAGACTTCGTGCTCATTTTCTATTTTATCGATTCTAGTATCAACCGTTTGCCCTCCGAATTATTTCTCCAATAATTCCCTAGCACTTTAAAGGTTTTATCCGAAATAGAGTGACTCGGCATAGGAGCTCCTGTGATAAAAACTGATGTCGAGTCACCCCCGACAAAGGAGTGCAAAGGGTTAACGCGACTTTCAGCTTTCGCGACTCGCTTCCGACCCAGCCGTGTCGCAAAGGCGTTCAATAGTAACGAAGCCTTGAATCTTTTCACAGGTAGCCTAGCTTTTCCCTGTCGTCGATGATTGAGAGTGCACGTGGAACTCGCGGAGTCGTGTCGCCAATGGTGGGAGGCTGTATCTCGAGTGGACGTTGAGTAAATCTCTGTAAATCACCGACGGGTCGCGGAAACGAGTTTCGTTGCGTCACGGCGACGTGTGAAAACTCTTTCGCCTCAAGCCGTGAAAAGATATTCGAAAAACCTATCCAGAAGATCGACCGTCTATTTCGATCTGACCACCGAGAGACCAAAGCTCGGCCAGGTTGTTCCCCGTGTTAACAAAGTTTCCTCGCGTTCTATCGTCTCATTGACAAAACGAGTTTCCATGTGTCGCTCGGTGACGCAAGCGACTGTTTACGAGCAGCACGTGCTACGCAAGAATGCGATGCATGAATGTTCGTTGCCAGTTACGCGGCGAACGCTTCGCGATTTCCAGAATCCAGAAGTCACGGAATCCTCGTGGAACATTGGACACTAAGGAATCCTTCCAGTTACGACTGTCGTGGTGAAGGCGGCGATATAAAATTTGGCGAATGTCAACTCGGGGGGTGATCTGGCAATCTTGCACCCTGTGAAAGGGTGTAGAAGGAAACTTGAGGAACGTGAACAAGAAAAGTAACTTAACCATGCCGAACTATGAAATCGCTACTTTACAGAACGAATCGTTGCGAACGAGAAAAAAAGCTTTCACGTCGAGATGCGCGGGGAATTGTCGAATTGTCGTGACGTTCTCAGGGATGAGCCGGTGACGCGCCAATGAAAAGTGTTGTCGCCCGCGACGAGAACAATCGTGGAAATCATTGTTTTCACGGGCGTCGATAAACAAGGCGCACTATCGTCGCGGCATGGCAGTGAAACGCCGACGACAGTGATGTAACGGTGGAAAATAAAGCGGTGACTCGCGTGGATCATTGGTACCGTGTGCTGGCGCACGCGTATACACGTGCTCGTAGACACCAGCAACTTTCCTCGAATTTCGATGGCAGTTTTTCGAAAACTTCGTCGCGGTGATCACTTGCTCGTCTGTTGGAGGCGACGGGCCTCGATTCGTCAAGTTTCATTCAAAAGTGCGCGGAGTTCGCGCCAGTATTTCGTCTGGGACGTCGAGTGCATAGTGTTGCGATGCTCCATTGAAACATCAATTAGAAAATCGACGTGGCAATAGCAATTGACGAGGCAGTGACTGATTAGTGTTGACTGTACTCTGGTATTGGTAGGAAAAAATAGAAAGAAATTACGTGGACGAAAGAAATATCGCAATGTTTGCAGCAGGTAATAAAAGTTGGTGCGCGATTATAAGAGCCAGTTGTTAAAAAATCGTTGAACAATTTCTGACATCGTGAAAGTGTTGCTTCCTCTGCGATGGACCAAAGTGTCAATGTTTCAAGAGTTTCAGCGCGCAGACAGAGTGAAAGAAAACCTCTCGATGGAGATGCCGTCTCGCACGATAATCCGCCGTGTCGATATTGAAAAGCATTCTTAAGAAGCACGTCAGATTCTATTTCCGACTCTGCCAACCTCTTGACACTCATTAGTACGTATTACCACAAGCTCCCACATGGAGAGGTCAATACCGTGGTCTTATCACCAGAATGCAGACGACTGCTGTACACGCGCGCCAAAAACTCGACGCAGAAGATGTAACAAGGTTCGATGACAAAACACTGAAGCTTAGCCAAGGGTTTAGGAAGGACTTGCGCTAGATTTCACGATTCGCGAAGATGCTGAGTGGATCTTGAAAGGGAAGAATCTTTGATTCGATCGAAAGTGCTGCTCTGCCCAGATGATCGATTTCGTTCCAAGAGATGTTGCGACGAAACTTTATATTTCCACGGGCTGCACGGCTGAGACGGTAATCCATATTATCGGAGCATTACTGTCAACTCGTCCGCCTTTCTCGTTTGCTAAGGCTTCCTCAGTCCCCCGCGGTCGTTTCACCGCAAGCCCCAGCCAGTTGCATATGGATCGACTGTTTCCGCGTCTACGCGATCGAGAGATGGTTGAATAAGAATTAATAATCAAAAATGAAAATGGCATCAGCGTATCTAACGAGCAAGCTGAGAAACCGAGGGAGCCAAGAAGACGCTTAGAAAGTCCTGTCCGATTGAATGGTCGAGGAGCGAAAGGATTTTCCTCGACCGTTTCTCGATTCTGTTAAATATAAAATCCATCAGTCAGTGATCTTGGCAGGAGCCGCATCGCGATTAACAGAGGCGATTGAACTTTCGATGGGCCAGGTGGCTTAAATACCAACGCGATAATAAACGGCAACTTTCTCGAAGCAGGTTTCGGCGCAACGATGACGAACGGACAAGCTGATTGTGCGACGAAAATTCAGAAAGGCAGCCGACGAGTCGAAGTGCCGTCAACCGGTGCGTGGATCGGATCCTCTGCTGTTTGAGCCCGATCCAGGGATCGAGAGAATCATGGGCAATGGATTGTCCTGTTGTCCGCATCGTAAGAAGGTGAGTGAGTGGTCCATTTCTTTTTTTTCCATTCGTATTATTATTAAATTCTAACTGCATTTGTAATTGATCTACTGGATTGTGCACAGTGGATGGTACTATTTTCATTTGCTTAATGGATCTTTAAGTGATCTTTGGGATATTTGATAGCTGTATTAAGATAGATTGTTAACTATTTATTATTTTTTATACTTTGAACGGAATTAGAGTGGCCGAGGTAACAAATACAGAATGGAAGAAGATGTTAGGTAGGACGTTTAGCTATAGGTACTAATGAACGCAAAGTGCAAACCAAATATCGAGGGGAAAGTGAATTTGAGATTTTGAAATTTGAATGATACGGGTTGATAAGAAGCTGAGACTTATTGTATATTCGGTGCGGAATCGTCGTGCAAGATGGCAGCACGATTCGATTATGATAATCCGGAAACGATGTTCGCCGTGATAAGATTATAAATCATCAATTTGAAAAATGTTTGTCCTTTGTCGAAAAGTTCGAATGACAGTAGAATTAATTTGTAACACCTAAATCAATTTAATAACTACTATCGTACAATTAATTAGCAATTCTTGCCACGCAGTTAATAATAAAATTATTCGGCTGTCCGCTTGTAGCATTATTAATTTCTCGAATATCGCTCAATATTAATAACGAAACCTAAACAAGCGACAGCGATTAGATCTCGCAGATTCAATTGCTAGGGGACAATCGCCGACCCACGATGTGCGTGTTAAAAAAAAATGTAGCTAAGGGATGCTCGAGGGAAAGAAAGGGATGCCCATGGGCCGATAGAAATCGGACAGATCCACAATTATGCAATTGTGCCACGCGGAACGAGCACGCGGCCTTCGAGTCGAGAATAACTCGGCACCGAGTTATTTTCTGAAACCGATCTCCTCGCTAATATACAAGCGAAAAAAATCGTTTACGATCGCACAATCTGCTCAGGGCATTCGCTTGGCTGCCTTCTGAGCTAAATACGTGTGCAGCTGATAGGCGATTGTAGCCAGAGTTCGAGATACAAGTAGAAGGGATGTAGAAACGCAGAGATATCAGCGGTTCCATACGTAGTTCCTCGAGTCTCGATTGCTTCAATGAAGATGAAATGATGCAAAGTGTTCCTTTATGAAGATAGTTTGCCGCTGAACCCGCAAAGCGCCGGGCATGTTGCTTTGTTAGTAATTAACGCAATTGATAAGTTATTTATGAAAAGGAATCGGAAGACGCGATACTTTGCGAACATTGTAAATTTCGCGAACGCCCGAGTTAAAGACTGATTCGACAGAATTTAATCGCACGCTTGATTCTGCATACGAAATGTGCACACGCCCGACTGTATTATACGGAACGGCACTCTAGAAAGGTGTGTATAATTAATTAGCAACGTTCACGTCGAATTTCATAGGAGCTGTCTCAAGGTCCTTTACGCCACTCTTCTGCGGAACATTTTAAAAAGTCACTTGCTTCTTCGCAAATAAACCTCGAACGAACGTAAACGAAAAGCAACGAGGGACCGTCATTCGTATTGCACAAGAAGCGTAACAAAAAATAAGATCTTGGAGACAGGCGTTGCAATTAAAAAAACGACTTACCGAGCAAGAAACTATCGTGGGAGCACTTAACGAACATTTTTGCAATTTGTTGCCGCTGCGATCTGTGCAACTCAAACATAATCCAATTAAAAATTAAGGTTCAACTGTTCTGTCACGGTCTTATCTGCCGTCGGGAGAAAACTTTCTCGCGATTCCATTGTTGGGCTCCGCGAAAGTTCCTGAACCTCCCGGGACGTCCAGTTATTTTCGCAACGCCCGACAGTTTCTTGCAATTTACGCCTGCAATTGAAGGGTTCGCGGCAAAAAGAGGACAACGCCATTTTTGGACAACATTGTGTTACATATGTGACGCCCAAAGTAGAGTGGCGAGGTCGTTCCTTTTCGAAACGAAAAGGATTCGCAGCAGGCGGACAGATCATGCAGGAATACTGTATTTGGATAAAGAAGTGTGTAGAATGTAGAATGTTTTCTGTGCAGAAAATGTTTACTCGTTGACGTTGCCAGGCAACGGTGACGTGTTCGATGGCGCGAAACATTATTAACATTCCATGCGTACATATCAAATATTCTGCGCAAATATTTCACTGAAAGTGGCAGAAATACGCGCAAAGTATAACGCATTGCGAGAATAAATAGAAGAGTAAAAAGTAACTTGTGTAAAAATATCTCCAATACTATTCTCCATCCGGTTTTCTGCAATTTCTGCTGCACGGACACTTGCATTTGTTTCAATTAATTCAATTGATCCTTGAATATTACACTTCTACTTGCCGCAATGCCTCGCGTCAATAAGACGAATAACCACCGCCTCATTCCCCTTACTATATTCCATCGACATGGAAAAGCATTCAACGCGGTTGTCGATTATTAATTGTCAGCCAATGTCGTTGTCCAGACGATCCATCATTCGCGAGCCACGATTTCGCAACGAAGACATTGAATGGCCGTCAATCGCGCGTAGACAATCGTTGTTCCTTGCAATTTTTCCGCGGGAGCGATACGATCGCGCAAATAAGTTTGCTATCTGAGGTATCGTAAAGTCCCACGCGCGTAATACGTATTACGAGCGTGTAAATGAAGCGGTCACCTCGAGGCAATGCATTAACGCGACATTTTAACAGGTATGTAGGTGATAGTGGAAGAGCAAGGTTGTTCGTTCGACGAATCCTGAAACGCGACCCCTTTCTCGAAGCGTCGTGAAAACGAAAAATCCATTTCGTTCGCCATCGCCTTTTGACACCGGGCATTTGTATTGCGTCCACTCGATGTTCACCGTTGTTATTGCTCGATGTAAAAATGATAATCCAAGCGTGGAGCCTTTGCGCGCCTGGGTTCGAACGATTTCCAGATGTACCCATTTGTCACCGTCAATAATGCTCTATGAATGGAACACGCTGCTTGCAAGATTGCAACGGGCCAGAAGAATAAATAGCACATTAATTTCCTTCGTATTTATCTGATGCCGTTTAATTAGTTTATCTGATTGAAGGGAACTGAAAGCGTATTTTTCATTCGACAGACAAAAAAGTTCTACAAGGGCCACCGATAATAGCTTGTATAATGACAAAATTAATTTACTTTATTTTCGTTGACCGCCTTCGTCTCGCCGTTCGTTGAGGTGTATTAAGGTTCCTCTCACTTTTAAGGAGAGAAAAAGAAAAAGATTGTATCTCCAGTGAGATTTGTCGTGAATCGTAGGCCCGGTAATTTTTTCTCTGTCAGAAAGGCAGTTATTCTACAGACGGGAGAGAAAAAAGCAGTAACAGGTGCGAAGGACGAGTTAATCAACTGAATCATGATAATCGGACAGCGCCGCCCGAGGCGATGGACTCGTGAAACGCGGAATTTCTTGTCGGAAAAAACAAAATTAAAAAGATGACTGCAAGCGTGAGTGAGAAAACCTACGATTTAGAGTTGGTTATTCTGTGAACCGTGTCCAATAAGTAGGACGCCTTGAAGCGGGACCGTAGATCACCAGGTTGTAATTATCATATTACGTGATTAGAGAAAAATGACGTCTGTTAATTCGTCTAACGCGTTGTCAAAGCGACGCGTCGATTAATCTAACGTGTCATTACCGGATAATAGCTTTTTATTAGCGTGTCTGGCGCATTTATAATATCGTAACTGGCATTTATCATTTTTTTCTCCCATGCGTTTCAAGATTACAATTTCTCGAATCGGAGAAGGCCGATAGAAACGTCTCAGCAACCCTGCCTATTAACTGTTGCAAATCGTTACACGCATCTGAATGATTGCCACTAATTTCTGTAAGTCGCTTGGAACAGTTTCATTATCCTCTAATAGCGTACAATTACTGTGCTATCAAATCGATGCGATCGATAGTGGCCCTTCCCTGTTTGCCACCGTTTTCATTAATCAGAAAGAAGAACGGTTGACTGGCGATCGCGAAGACACGGGCATTTACCTTTAATCGAGAAACAAATAACGAAGCAGCGATTGAATCTGTATCAAAAATGATTAGTAACAGCACATCGTGATTGAAATACGCTGCTCCGATGCACAACCTCATCGATCCACCGAATTCGACGCAACCACTTGCATAAATGGAACTCTCAGTCGTCTCAATGAAATCGGCCAAATATGATTTGCGACGGTATCGGCGATAACTACACACGTTCGACGAAACGAAGATTAATCTTCGACTTCAGCGGCGATCGGAAGAAATGTTAAGCCGAGCTACGAGATGCATTGCTGGATCACCGGTACGATGTCGAACGAGATAATCGGCTGATTTACAACGCGAGGTTTGGCTAGCCGATACTACTTGCTGGCGCGCACACGGCACGGTGTACGTACACCCACAGGTACAGCGAGAAAGAGTGTTGCGTCGCAAGGTAGCTTAGAGTGTCGCTGTCGCGATCTCTCGTTTCGATCCAGACGCCTGGGTAGTGATTAACGAGACTGGTATCGTCTGTATCAAGATGGTAGTTCGATCGGTACAATGTTCTACGAGGGCCAAGCACGGCAGTAGATCGCCCAAACAAAAGTCAGACAGGCAAGCTTTCGTTGTATGCTAATTATTACATGTTTAATAGTCGAGCACGAGGTAAAAGGCTATCTGTCTTGCATTATTCACTGGACAGTTCCACGCGTGAAATTTTACGCGATCGATGTTAAAAGTAACTGTCCAACCATTTTCGACGGGCAATTAATTATTCCATAGAATGTCCAGAGGACATCGCGCATACTAGACAATGTACGACTGGGCAATTTTTGAAATGCGGTAATTCAGATTTCGTAAAGGCGTCTGTTCTGCCACTTCGCTTGCGCAATTTCAAGAAAAAGTAAATTAACGCGGAATCGTAGATCCAGTGGAAAACAACTGCAGCGATATTGGAGTCGTCCGTGTACACGTGTACACGTGACTTCTCTCACCGTGCCCATTTACATTTATATTGCACTACCGTTCATGCTACTTTATTGTCCGTTTAATCACGAACGCCATATATCGCGCGTTTTTTTCCCCCCGATCTGGCCAACCACCTGGGTAAATCGACGACAGGGAAGCGTGATTTACGATCACCGAGAGGTATTGGTCGATCGACATTTTCTCAGCACGCAGGTAACGTCGCGGCGAGAGGCGGTTTAGGTCAAGGCGTTCATCCAGCCGCATTGTTCTCCGTGGCGGCGAAAGTGCGCATACGATTATCGTCCATTTATCTCGGTGCTCGTTCCGAGTGATGCATACTCGTTACTGTGCATCTGGCGATCGTTTCTCGGCGATGGAATCGTCGGAATTCACAGGAATCCGCGACCTGATACGCTGAGAGGTTCTGAGCTGCCGGGCTCGATAACACGTATTAAAACGGGCGAATCATTTTTGAGGTCGATGCACGTTGCCCGCGGAATGTGCTGGCAATTCGAGCAGGTAGACGTATCGAGGAATTTCAGCGAAGAATTTTATGTAGAACCACTTCCTTACTGCTGTTACAGAATTAAGCCTGACCTTAGGGGCCGAAGCTTGGGATATTGTGGGAAAGGCTTACGGAAATCGGTGAAAAGGCAGATTAAACGAAAGAACTGCGGGATGATTAATTATTCGAATTGAAAGGGAACAGCGAAAGAAAATAGCACTCCTCTGCGAAATCACGGTATCCCTACATTTGCACCGAACCATTATTACTTTTCTTTCCGGAGTACGATAAAATGCAAACAAAATTTGAAGATCAAAAAATTAAGAAAGGAAATTCGTTCATCATACACCCGTTTAATCTTTAATCGCGAAGGAACCAGAATAAGAATTATCAGAAACGACACGAAAAAGGTAAGGCCTGGTACGCTGGAAAAAAGGATTGATTCGGAACATCACTTTCTGTATTTACCGAGGCAATCAAACTTCAATGGTTCAGAAGGATTCAGTTATTCTGCTAGCATCCGAGGAACGCAGACTCGAGGCTGCCTGGTGATCAATCAACCTCAGGATTACGTATCTATACGACAATCGAGTTGTAACGGAGTCGTTGCATAATGCTCAGCTGTGTGATTCATCTTGTTTATGTTAAATACATTTATCGACAGCCGTAGAATTTCACCTTTGATCCGACAGTGTACTATCCACATGCCGCATCGTCGAACGTGAACAATACCAAAAAAAAAAATCGTATCCCATGTGTGCAACCCATGGTTGCACATGGAAGTGCGAAATTGTACTCGCGTGTCTGCATGGGAAAGAAATAAGAGAAGCAAAAATCGATCGGACTTGGAGATGATTATCCCCTACGAGTATCGAGTTGGACAAGGTTCGATCGGTTCCATCGAGAATCGCGTGGCGGTGGTAGGGATCAAAGGAAACGACACTGAAAATTGCGTTTAATCTCTAAGACGTGCAACAAATCGTGATGGATGATTGAATCGATTATGCGCAGCGCGGTATAGGAACGAGACAGCCGAGTAACAAGGCGAGGCGAACGGCGATATACATAAATCGCCGGCCGTCAAACACGTTGCGCCGTGTGTGCGTTCACAAATCAAACGCGTAGATCTAATTTGTTAGGAAATAGGAGCGCAGAGAAACGTCATGGGAACGAGGCGAATGAAGTCCTTACACGGTACTCCCCTACATTACGGTAGTCAGGGTTGATTACTATCGGGGCCAAGCGAAGAACTTTAATCGGGAGCTTAAATGTTGGACGGGTTTTACAAAACAAACGATTTGATTCTCTGTTTTTACGTCGCAAATGTATTTTACTTCATTTTTAGAAGACTATCGTCCCTGTGCGCTGAGTGAATCTTTAATGCAAAACTCTGAATCATTGTCATAGACAATGAGCTAAGTTTATTTATTTATTTAATTATTATTCGTATACGGGATTTGGTGAACACAGTAATACAAAGGCAATAAACTACAACAGTTAGATTATACAGAAGAATCGTAAGAGGCCAGAATTCGCACAGCATTATTTCTAAAAGTAATAAGTGAGGAAGAGAAATTGGGAGAACAGTAAAATCTATTGACATTGATAAAGATTCTATTTAGACAATTAAACTGGCCGTAATAAATAAAATTTGGATAAGATATCAGGACAGCAAGAGAGACCATTTAATATTTGAAAAGCAAAAATAAGATCAGATACTATTCTACGACGTTCAGCTGAAGTTCAGCTTAAGTTGAGCTGATTTATAGTTTAACGAGTGCATATCTAAGTACAGATAAATGCTTGACACATCAAGTGTTTTCAGGTAAACTAAGATCGGGATTAAGCATGAAATTCGAGGAAGCAATCAAGGGGCCAGCATTGTTGCAAATCCTACAGAGATCATTACGACTTTAGCAGACCACACGCACGGTTTAAGCACCCTGGAAAATGTCTAATGCGAGTATAATTTCGCTGGCGGCCGCATCGGGATCCAGGTAACAACCCGTTAACTCTATCATTACACCGTGAATGTATAGATGGAATTGTTCGCCTGTTTCCGCGTAAAAGTTGCAACGAAGGTGGAGTTAAAAGGCCAACGCGTGTACGCGTACCCCGCTATTTCAAAGAAATATCCATAATGCTACTCGTGAATTATGAATCTGCGTTCTTTGAACGTTTGCATCAGTCATCTGCATCTATATTGCCTCGTTTGCAACGTACGCATTAAGGTACCATTGCATTAATGGTTACATCGACACTTTATGTCACCGCGAGTGGATCAGTGCTATTTCTTTCCTAAACTGGCCAGCGATTTAACGATTTAATAAAACGGGTTTCCTGTATTTCAATTTGGCGAGTCTCCCAAAATTAATAGGCAGGTGTTAAGTGTACAGAAACAGTGGTCGTACAAGGCAAGGCACTTAGCGTCATTCACAGACGAAAGTAAAGATTTAAAGGACCATTTTTTTATCGTTCCAAGGACGACTCTATATTTTTATATATATTACCTTCGCTTATAACAGTAGTCTCCCATTTATCGCAGACAACTTTGCGCAGGTACTTTGCGCAAATTATTAGGAAATATATCTGGTGATAAATGGAGTTCTACTCCAGTTCAATGAAAATACCTGCCGGCGGTATCCTCGCGGGTCAATCGGAGCCACGGTTGGTTCCGCAGCTCACGGTAGCCGTTTCCAGGTACTTGAAAAATTGTCCCAGGTGCCATTAAAGCCGTGTCAGCTCTGTAAACACGCGGCGAATCCACGGGGTGCCGCGTTCTTCGTTTCCGACGCAGGCACGGTTGCATTCAATTTCCGTGCGGCCGCGGAGGCAGAAAAATGCTACATCTATGAAGCTTCGGTATTTCCTGTACACTCCTTGGTGTATGCTAATGAGCGATACACCGGACAAAACACCGGGAACGCTTGAGAGTTCGTGCGGTCGTGTTAACTACGTGAATCGCGTGGGCGTGCGGAACGCAAGAGAATACAACGTCGATCAGCGTTTTCTAACGAAAATAAAGCCATTCGCGTGGCGGCCACGATCGTAAAGTCTAGCTGCGCGGCGTCCCCGCGGATATTAATGGCCGGTTTCTAGGAAAGGATCGCAAACGACCGACGCGTCTCATTGTAACTGTGATTCGATATGAATCAAGCCGGGTAGAAATATGATAATAGCGAACGCGATATTACACGTTGGTTCTTTGAAATGCATGCAGCTTTAGACGTGGCGCCGTAACGATTCCAGGGTTCCAGGGGTGTCATTAACCCGCGGCGCTTTACACACTTCTCTGAGAATGTACTCTGTTAATAACGGTTCGCGATAACGCGCGTTGGTAGGTTTCGCAGGGAAGTTGAATTATTAAGCACACTTTCATTATCCTGCCGGATTATTCTCCGCGAAATTCCCGGGGAAATAATCCGCAATTGATTCGGGCGTTTCATAATTTATTTGCGCGGCGGGAACGTTTGATATTGGCGCCGCTTGGCGGCGCGCACGACCACTCCGTGCACAGCGGCACGCGCAACTCGGATCCTCTCGCTCGTGCATTTAAAAACCGCGCTCGCCGGGTCATCGTACGAGCAACGTATCCCGATGACTGGAGTAGTCGGAATCTGCACGGAAATCTAACGCGGAAGGAAGGCTTGTTTTCTCCGCGAAGCAACGGAGATTGTATTCCGAGCGCGCTGTATTTTGTATCGAGCTGTTGTCTACCGCCGGACGCCATGTTGGTTTCAGTGTTGCCTCGTGAATATTTTACCGCGAAAATGTGCATGCCGATTTGAATTCGCGTTCGATACGTCTCGATAGATCGAGTATCGAAAGTGATCGTGATGGCTGCTCGTGGCGCAGCCGCGGTACTTTCGTCGAGCGTCCTGCGTCTCGAGTGTCTGTTGCCAGTTATCGTCGTGTATTTACGTGGACGGTCACGATAATCACCGTGTTCTCATCCGTGCTAAACGGAATCGGTCGCAGGGTTTCGTGCACACGAGCAAACGTCTTATATTGTCGGGCAAGAAGTCAAGTTTAGCAGCTGTCGGTGGGTGCGAGTGTTCGACGCCGTACATTCCTCGTTGTTCGCGGGACGTTTCCATCTCAATAATATTGCGGCGAGGAACTCACGTGGGTGAATCGTTGTGAACGTTCTGGATCCGACCAGTGACCTTTCAAACATGATGTAACTTGATCGCGGTGAAAGACTCGAGCCAGTAATCTAATATCGCGGGCGAGCTGAAAGATTTCTGGCGGGACAACCTTTCGAATCGTAACGTACGAAAAGCATTTCGATTATTCGCACGCCAGGCGTTCGAATGAGATTGGCAGCCCTGTCGTCCGCACGCAATATGCTCATTTTCGTGTGAGCGTCGGTGAGAAGGGACAGTTACGCTGCGGGGTAGTTTTCGCACAATTTGCCGTGGAACTTTCTGCGAAATTAGTGATGAGTTAAATAGAAGAAGTTGAGGAAGTGATTAGTGTTGAAGAAGCGGAAAATGCGGACGGCGACACCACCGCGAGGCATCAAACAGCTTCGGCGAGCCACAGGGCACGATGCTCCCGCGGATTGCAGGAATCGACTGGTATGTCAATGATTTTTCCATCATTTTCTATTGCACGCATCAATTGTCTGTTATTATCGATACCATCGTTCCTGAACACGCGCGTGTAGTAAGAATAATGTTTTTAATGCGTTGTGCACAATTCACAAATACAGCTTTCATATCCGTGCACAACCGCTATTCAAAATGGCGCCTCGAATTATACGTCTCTATCGAACACTTTCAAACATGGTTGCAAACACACGAAAGCTCCATTACGAAATACTACATAAAATAATTGCCCTATTCTACACACAGGATCAGTACAAAATTTGCACAATCTGTGTTCTAAAATCTGCCGAAAGCCTATAAAGGGAGCCTTCGAGAAATAATTAGCCAAAAGTACATAACTAGATTTTAAAAGTGGAATGCCCGTCGATTCCTCGATTTCTGTAACGACCAAACATTCCACCGATCCCCTGCGATTGCGTTATCGTGATCGACTCGCGATATACTCGAATTTCGAGTATTCCACGTGGACGCAAGCTCGCAATTTTTCCGTCCCACCGGACGCAGGAAAACGCTTCCTTCCCGAGCTTTGGAACGGATTCAAACCGGTTTCATTCCATATATGCTTAAATCCAGTTTCCTTTCACCTTTGCTCGAGAACTATCGGTGTCGTTCGCGGCTTATCACAGAACGTTTCGCGTTTGCCGCGGGGCGGATAACGTTTACGCCGGTTCGTCGTTTCATTTCTGGCGCGAAATCAGAATTTTCGCGTGGTCTTTATCGAGACCGTGTTTCCAGATTAACGGGACGATCGTGTGGCATGGCGATTTTCAAGACGATACACCGTATCGACCATTCTCGTACGGTCGATGCTGCCGGACTGTAATCTCGTCGATTTGTTTGCATCTGTTGGCACAATGCTTTTAGATCGGTGGGAAGATAACGAGCCGGCGTGCGCATATCGAGTTTCGTTCATGCCTCGAATTATAATCTTGGCACCGGAGGACGATGTACCTGGGCAGATAATCGGATGCACGGCGTACAGAATGCTTCTTATCATTTCATATTTTTCCTGCGCAGCGGTTCTGCAGACAGTTCGGACATTTCACTTGCCAGCAAGGTTTCCTCGTTTCGCGAACGGCGAAGGTTATATTTTCTCCTCTTCTTCTTTCATTTCACGAGATGATCGCGCCATTAGCGCGTCCTCGATAACCACTTGGTCGCGGAGAGATTAGCAGCCTCGAATGGAATTGCATCGTACGCGTGTCTGAACATTGGAACGCTTTTAAATTATCGATATCGCGCGGTATTAAAAAAAATTGATCGAGCAGAACGATTGCAAAATAGTTGCGCGCGTAGAATATTAAACGCGAGGTGCTGAGGATACGCGAGGGTTACGTAAACTTAAGGTTTAACGCCGCGCACCAGGTATCGCATTAGAGATGGAATAGTTTTTAATGCGTTCGTCGGGCTTTCACCTATCACCCGTTCACCACGACGCTCTCACCTGTCCTCGACCTTCTTTAACCCTCGCGCATTCCAGCTTTTCCACCTGGTTACCAGGCTGCTTGGAATTCGAAGGAGAAAAATCACTAGGTGGAAACACCAAGGACGTTTCAAGGTTGCCGATATTTTTACGACCAGAAATTGAGTTACACTCGAGGTGGCCGCGTGTCGAGTTCTATTTGCGGAAACATAATTGACCCTGAAACTTTTTCTACACTTCCACTTGCCAACTCTAGTTTCCTACCTGTTGCTCGAATATTCTTTGCAGTTTCCTTGAATCCCCGCGAAACCATCCATTTTCAGTTTGAACTTTCTTGGTAGAGGATCTTGATGTTCTCGGTTTTCAGCATTACAGTTTCTATCTTACATTTGGCAACATTTTCCTGCCGGGACTTTCTATGAAATATCGTTTTACAATTATTATGCAACATTCAGGTGACTCGTGAAATTCGAGTAGCTGCAAGGTTGGATAAATAGCAAACAGTTTCGTCGCATATTTCTGGTAATTGCGCCTCGACGAAGCATCGATCTATCGATTCAGAGTCGCTGGTATTATGCAAATCGAATTGGCCCACGGCTGCGTGTCATAAGAAACGATCGATTTACCGCGTTTTCCATCGATGCATCGACGTGATCCGCCCACACCCTTAACACCAGCCTTGACCCAGCAATACGAAATCAGGTTCGAGTTTTCCACTGTTCCGTCGTAACGAACTTCCCAAGCAATAGTCGAACGTCCTGTGAAAAATCTGGTGAAACGGTATTATCGAACAATGCAATAAAAGTCAAGGGATCCGTCCAAGCAATATTTAAACCACCTCTGCAATTGGGGGGCGAAGACTTTAATGTTACTATATTTTAACCCTTCAGCAGTTTAATAGTAGGTACAATATCCTCCCTTAAACGCGCATACAATGATTTATAGCGACACTATAAATTTTCCCCGCGGCAAGGATACACATTTTCCATCGTCCGGAACTTTGTTTGATGTAATTGAAGAGGGGAAAAGAAGTCACTTTTTTGTGCGATAAAATGGAATATCTCGCGGAACAAGATCCGCCAGCAAATCAACTCTGAAGTATCGCGTTTTTCCACGCCGCATTCTGAAGTAACAGCAATCGAATCGAAGGTGCGCGTGCACCTTGCACGTTCGAACGGATCTGGAACGAACTTCGCGACGTCGTCGGATCGAGGATCGCGAAGATCAACGGGAAGAGAAGAACAATCGCGAAGAACGATCGAGTTGGTGCATCCGCCCACGCGATCAGCAATCAGCAGCCTTGGCCGACTGAAGACGTCGCGTCGGGACTGTTTTTATTTTTCTCCAGTCCCCCGTTTTTTTTTCACCTTAAACTATAAAAGACCCCGCGTGTGCGGCGTGCACACGCGAACGCCACGTTGAATTATTTATAAGGATCGAGGCTGGCCACTCTCGATGGATGCCTCCTCGACAGGGTTACCGCATTATGTATATCCGCGCATTAAGCTCTAATAATAGAGCCTCCTGTTTCCCCCCGTGGCGTGCCTTCCGATCGCTACCAGGCCAGATGCCGCGTAATTGCTCGATGCACCCACATTCCATCGGTTTTCATTAACTTCGCCGCGGAGGTGCCCGTCGACCTCACGCCGATGGAATCCTCGCGGCGATACCATCTTTCGGTGATAATTCCATGCGATTTTCGTGCGTTAGCGATCCGTGAAACGGCCAACACGCGTATCGCAGGCGTGTGGGAGGTATTTATTGTGCGACGGTGTCGCGAGGTGAGATTGCTGGACATCGGCGTGGCACATTTTCCTGGGCGTGACTGGAGCTCTTCGATCTGTTATCCGCCGGAGGTCGCTTTCTGAGAAGCCGGGAGGATTTTTCTGTCGGGGAATTTATGTATTCTCGGGCGAAGAAAGTTTACCGCAACATGCTTTCGTCGAAATCCCAGAAGTATTTTCCATTTATCTGGGCACATCGTTTCTTTTTCTTTCCTTGCACCTGTTGGTGGATGTCGAGTCGATCTTCAATTCCCCCTTGCTCGTTATTCGCTGCAGTAATGTCGATGAAAACCTCGTTACCCGACTGCAACGCGATAACGACGAGCTGTCGATCATCGTTCGACTTGGATTTCTAAATCGCGGGTTCGAGATTGCCTTTGGCGCCGAGGAATCGCGCGGGATTGCGAAACGAATCGATTCGCTATCTGGTTGGTATTCGGAGTTCAGGTGAAAGAATTTGTATCATACAGGCATTGGTACAGTTAGGTTTTACTTATGCATTGTCGTTATTCAATGAGGAGCGGCGTGCATCGAATGGCAATGATGCAATGGTGCACTTTGTACCGATCGCATCGAAATTTATTGCGAACAGAATCGACGCGGCGTTAATCGTGAATCGTAAGCGGCTGAAAAGCTCGCCGATGGCGATCTGATTGAAACAAAGCCGATTATCCACTCCACCTACGACCCTCTCGCTAGATTACACGCGATCTATTCAAAATCGTCAGTCCAAGATCCCCGTTATGCTACTTGTTTTACGATATCGATATAAAAGCAGCATTGATACTTTTAATATTGCTACCTCGAGTATCGAAATTGCAAACTAATATTTCTGAACCGTGGATATAAGAAAATTATCGTCGGGTGTATTCTTAGGTAAACTAGGAACGATACAAAATTGAAGCACCGGAGATTTCGCAGAGTTGTCATTTTTATTACATTTAACATTCTCTCGAAAATGGAAAAACAAAATCTAAGTACAGTTTCGCCATATTCGACTACGAATATAATCGACAATATTAGCAAAATTTCAGTATACCATCGCGCAGCAACGAAGCTGAGACGAAGGAAACGATTAGTGGGGTTAATTACAAGTAATCGAGTAACTAGGAATATCTTGTCCACCTAAAACAATCCGTCGTTATCGCCTCGTAAGCTCGGCCCGCGCAAAGAGGGCGATGGCAATTAGAGCGACGCAGCCGAGACGAAAGGTCACTGATAAAGCTTTCGGAGGGCTATTTGCGGTACTCTCCAAGCCGCGTCTTATCACGACGATAGATGTTATCGCGAAGTATGTGCGCATCGCGGCGGCCTGCCTTTGATGAGTTTTTCCACGACAATTGTGCCGCACGTTGCACAACGTCTGCTCGTGAAGCTCGTCGCGGATATACTTCGCCTCTCCTTCTTCGTTCACTACATTCGTCATTGATTTCTCTAAAGTTGCAGTCCCTCTAAAGTCCCTCGAGTTGAAATTGAATTAATCGGTGCAATTGTTCGACTCCACGTCAGCTCTCCGATTAACGTTTACTCCGATCAAACGAAACTTGTATTTCCCTGTGCAATGCAGAGGAATTGCATCCCCGCGAAGGGGAAAATTTGTGGAATTTTTTAATAGTATTATAGATTCGTTGCTGGTCTCGCTTTTTTAGGGGTGCAATTCCTTTTTATCGGGATCTCTTTACTGCTTATTAATCTGGCATTGACGCAATTTATGGTGGATACAAGCTATTAACCTGCGGATAAAAACGCTTTGACAATAAATCATTTATTGCCAGAATGATTAAGTAGAATAATGACGTTAATCGAAACGCTTGAATGATAGCTGGTATTGGAGTTGAAAGCACAGGGGGGTGTTAATTGTTTCGTTCAATGATATAATTGACGTTTATCGCAATGCTTTCACGGCTGATTCTCTGAATGCTACCAGTTATTATTGATCGCAGAAAGGTAATTGATTAATTGATTCAAATTAAGGATCTTCGTGTCTAAAATGCACAAGGAAAATCGCACGAAATCTCTGAACAACGAACGAACAAAACAGCGTAACGTTGATCGATACGATTAACGATGCAAATCCATGCAGAAACCGATGAGGCGTGGCCAATCTTAATTGCCACGTGATAATTGCGATCTGCATATGTGGGTCGACTTCTAAACCCTCAATTACCCTTCCCATTTTTACACGTGCACAGGTAGAATTAGAAACCGAGAAATGTTCAATAGTCCAACAATTAATGTTTTCTTAGCGGTAGTATTTCATTGCGATCCAGTCTTTGAAACCTTTGCAAAATCGATACGCAATTATTTGTACGATACAGGTAGATAAAAATACCTGTCGTTACAAAATCATTAATGAGACTTTCGAACAATATTTCGTGCCGGTATGTTATGCATTTTTTCTAACCTTTCGATCCTTCATCTCTGTCTCTCTGTCCCTCTGGAGCGCATTCTGGATTGCTCGATTAGAGAACCTCCGATCGCATTAGCAATGCAAATCTCGATACGTCTGTCAGGAAATTAATTGCGGAGAAATTGGACATCTGTTTGGGGCCGCAGGATTGACGGTAATGCGAATGCCTTAACAAACGTCTCTGTAATAAAGGGCATCGATAAAGATTTCGAAACGACGAGCATAGAAACGTTGTTTGTACAGATTTTCGTTCGAGCACTCGCCAGAACAGTTTTCACTTATCGAATAACGAAACTCTGAGTCACTAGAATCGGCTATTATTGCATGAAATCCCCTGAACTCCTCGAGATCTTTCAGAAATGTTGTAAATGGTCGTAAACAACGTGGATAACAGAGAGCATCGGGACAGAGGCAAAGAGAAATTGGTACGACCGCGCATTTTAAACAGCTGTTCGATTCGCGGGAAATCACCGACGGTGACGCAAAAAGATTCCAAATAGGAATCGTAGCTGTTACGAAAGAATCGGACCGTTCTGTTCGCGATTGCCCCATTGCCGTAGAAATATAAGGGGGAAAAGTCAGCGTTATGCGCGGCGTATCGAATCTCTTCTTACCATTGCGAATCGAGTACAATCGATTGCCAGAGAAACTCCAAATAAGAATCTGTCGCTGTGATACAATATACTTCGAGCATTGCCACGACGAGTGGAATCCATTGCAGGAAATAGTCTCAAATTTCAATCGTGAAACTCGTCAATCGTGGGTCGAACGAAATCATTAAAGTATCCATCGAAGTACGATGTCCAAGTAATTACGAGCATCTGCGATTGCTCTAACAGCGTCATCGAGATCGAAGGAAGAACTCGGCTTCCACGAGGTGTCACGTCTTCATTTCTCGCTCGTGCTACTAACGAGAGGACAAGCGCGATCGCACGGGCGTTCGAGACGCTACTCGAGGAGGAAAGAGCCATCCTCGTTGCAGCCTCTGTTACATCATTGCAATCTGTTCAAACGTCGATGCTGTCTGATTTATCGACAGCCGTGGGACTCTGGTGTTTTAACGAACCCCGGGTAACACGCTCGCGGATCTTCCACAGGCTGGTTTCACAATCAGGAAATACCTGGCATTCCACGGTTCGATCGTATCGCGTTGGACGCACTGGCGTAGAAACTCGAAAGGCGCAATTGGATAAACCGGGTTCGTTCTGCTGGTGGGCGTAAAATTAGTACACTCTTTTGTGCTTTCTACAGAGTGCTTTTAGGTGGAGAAATGTTGAGGAATTGTTTCATCTTCTTTCGTACTCGTTAGGTACGTTGATGGTTGCTTGATTTTTTTAACAGCTTTATCCCCTTTGTAGGTAGTAAAAGATTTATTAAATTCGTATCAAAATAAGGGTAGAAATTTATCCCCGAGGTAAGCAATTCTTTTACCATACAATCCTGACAATTTTGATAATATCTCGAGGAATTGGCAAGCGATCTTTTCCTCTGAGTTTCTTAATTAATCCTCTTAATATTTCTTTACTAATCCTCAATTATTTCTCGTATCCCTGTTGTCACACGCACTCCGGATATCGGAACACCGAATAAATATCAAGTAACACGTGTACCATTCTATTTTTCGTCGGGCTCCTTTCGAGGGGTGAGCGAACAGGGAAAAGAACACTGGACTTTCAAGTTATTCGACCGTGTGTCGCTGCCAGGCCGATAAACAACGCCAGCTATCTGTGCTCCATTCTAGAATATTGTTGCACTATCAGCAACCGGTTGTTTGGTAACGAGACACGGTGCACGTTGCACGATATTAAGCCATTTCTGTTGGCTTATCTACACGCTGGCACGTATGCCGTTGTCAGCTCGGGCACGAAGGCTCGAGGAATCGAGCTGCATTCGCGATTCTCGTGTCGTGCATTGGCAAAATTTCGTGCTTTCGCAAACCGAGCGTGCCAATGTATTTCAGATATCACCGTTGTCAGTGAACCTTGAACTATATTTCTCCGGTGAATCGCGCAGCATTGAACGGCAGGGTTAAACGGGGTAAAAGTTTATTGGAAGGTTCGACGACGATTTTGCGGTAGAGAAACAATTTTATTACAGCAGTGACAAGAATGCTACAATTGCGTCGGTTCAATTTACAGTCAGCCGCGAAATTTCCCTCTCTAAATGTTTCGTACATTGCAATAATAATTTATCCTCCGATGTTATCATTATTATTATCACAGGTCCCTTATTGACTGAGGTTTCGCAAAGTCCGACGCACGTGTCGCGCGAATAAGGAAAAGGAATAATATTATTCCAAATGTTGGCGACTTTTATTTCAGCTCTCGCGAATCCTCCGGTCCCGTAACTTGTGTTTTATCGCACGATAAAAAGAGGAAAATGAAACAATCGCGTTACGACCGCGATCCACGCGATTTCCTCCCCGCATGAAACTCAATCGAGCACCGTTTCGAACGGCGTGCAATCTTTCAGCGTGCTCGTAAAACGCGTGTCATGGGGAAAACTTCTGGAAGCTGTTCGCGACAGGTACCGAGGGCAGCTCGAGAGAAAGGCGGACCGGTATTATTGAAGGTTCAACCACGTAGTCGATCGTTGAATGAAATTTAAGTGGGTCGCTCATGAATGAAATCGTGTGCCGTTCTCTCTCCCTCTGGTGCTGTCTGTCTCTCCCCTTCTTTGTTTTTCTTTTACGTTTCCCTCCTCTTTGTCGCACGTGCAAACGTCTCGCTTGCATTTTACCGTGGGCGACCGGGCGAGATTTAAACGACAGATCCCTCGGTTTTAATTCTTCCCATTTTTTATTCGGTACGACACGGCGCGTGGAAAAATCCACGTTCCCCCGAAAGACACTGCGGCACGTTTATAATTATTCGTTGCGGCGTATGTACATGCAGATTAAGGGCGAGACCGATCTGTGCCCGTTGTGTATACGCCTTGATACAATCTGCATTGTAATTAAATGTCAGCCGCGTGTCGCACGTCTGCCATTTTTCGAGCATTCTAACCGGTTCCGTCGGGTTTTCCCTTCCTTGCCTTAGACCTTATTTCCTTTCCTCGGCGTCGCGTTAATATCGATGCATATGGAAATATCGAGGGTCGTGTTCCAGTCGAGTGGAGTGCGTTCAATAACCCGCTTGGAGTGCGGCAACTTGCTTCGTAGTTATGTAAATAAATGAAAAATTTCCCTGACGGAGTTTAAGAGCACCGCGGATAGAAATAAAGCGCACGATAATTATTTAACGGACCTCGAAGCGTTTGTACAACAATGACGCTGACAATAATAATAATAGTAATCGTTCCAAGGTATTTCAATGCCGTTTGCATTAGAAATATAGAATATTTATATTCGAAATCGAATCGAATATTATATTGAACGAATATCTCGTCGACGTATGCTTGAAATCGACGCTGAACGCGTTAGACAAAACACCGGCTCGCCTGATTCGATCCCCGACGAAGGCAAAGCTCTATCGAGACGACTGGTCGATGTGCACGACCGCGGCGACAAGTTAATTAACACGGGCCCGAGAGAAAAAGAAAGGAGAAAGTGCAGCTAGAACTTCCTCCGGGGCCAGACTTGCGATCGGGTTTATTAAATGCGAGAAAAGAGTCGAATAACAGGAGACGAGGCGCGTGCACGACGCAGCGGACTGTCACGCACTTGCGTGCCACCTGCGCACGTAAACCAGGTATGGAGTCGATTTGAATTAATGTTATCAACGCGCTCGACGCGTGGGCGAATCGAAGATTTACTCGTCGACGGTGAAAAATTGCCGGATCGATAAGGTTTGCGGTGTACAGATTACTCTCGTTCGACCGGTCGTATAGGTATGCTCTTTTTCAAATCTAGCACTGCCTTTTATTTCCACCGATTTCATGCAGCTTGCTTCAAGATAAAACCTGTATAGTTGAACGCACGATACTATCGAGGGTGTTCGCAAAGTAGTGCTGTTCTTATAAAACAGTATACAAAATTTGTAGAAAATATTTGTTTAACTTTGTGGCGAATACGTGTATCGATTCGAAAACCAGGAATCTGTTTCACGAATAGCAAATTACCATAAAAAAGCCTGGTATCCAAAGTACACTATGCAGCTCGCGGAGTCATTTACACAATAGACACTTGTTCATTCTACCTCAGCGTTATAGCCCCATTATATTCATAGCTGTTTGTACTACCAATAACCACCGCTCCTAGACTATTCATTAAATAAAAAGAACAATGAAATCGTAGATGCATGTCGAAGATACTTCGCTACCGTTTAACGAGCGTTTAAGCTCGGAAGAATGATCACGAGATCGCCATGAAACGCAACGAACAAAAGTAATCGTCTACCTCGTACAAACGGGACAGTTAAAAAATGAGGAAATACATTCATTTAGGAAAAGAAGCCTCGACGAACATCTCCTGCAGCAGTCGATACGCGGCCTCGTGCGCTAGTACGTTTCAGTAGAATGAGCCCGCGCGAACCGGCACTGGTCAGACACGGCTACCTCGTTCGCAATTAACAGGGAATTCTACTGTGGCACGCGATTAATTCAACTGTTTGTAGTTATTTTTTTTAAGGCTTCAGAGAAAGATTTTTCTGCCATAGAGAATACTTTTATTTTCTTAAAAACAATACTCCCAATGGGTAGAAATGACTAGGCAAGTACATTGTAAGTGCCAATGAATAAGTGTAAAAAAACAGAGAGATAGGCCTGGCCTAGTCCAAACGTACCGACTTCCGTACCTCTGTTGTTTTGATAAAATTAGACATATTTTCTGTAACATATAACTTTAGAAAAAGTAGCGAAAAAACTCGATTTCTTTTATTCGTCACACTGGAATGCTCCCTTGATTCGTTGACCAGCGGTCGTCTAGCAGTGTTCCTCGTTGTCCGGTGTTTGTTAGACACCGGAACAAGCGGGCACAGCTGCGTAATCGTGCCGCGACACGGCGAATCGTGTGTTGCGACCAACCACCTACACCAAACAAAGGGGTATGAGTCACGGATTTTATTTCGAGGCTGCGTGCAGTCTTGAAATAGACGGCGTCCCACGGCAAGAAATGGCGACTCGTCTATTTAAAGGGCGGCTCAACGGCCGGCTTCTCTTTCGATTCGCGATTGCGACACCGTCGAGAACGTTTCGCACGTGGGACGCGGGGCCAGCACGGCTTCCGGTTTGAACTTCCATACTAGAGGTGGACCTTGTCGGAACGTTTGCGAAAGCCTTATAACCGAAGAAAAATAAATTGAAAGAAGTTCGAGTGAATGGGAATTATTGAAGAACCCTAGAAACATTGTCGAAGCTTCGACAAGCGTGCCCGCGCCTCCCCACGCGAAAGATTACACAAGGGAAGTTATTTAGTTAGCGCGCGGCCTCGATTTCTCAGTCGACTGTCAGGAAACACTTTTGTGGAAACGCCAGAAGCGTGCCTTGATTATTTGAATTCGGTTCGCACGACGCTAACTCCTCGAGGCGGTCGATAAACACGCTGGCTTCTCTCCACGGCAACCGGCGGCAAGAACGTGCCGGAAGTGAGTACAGGCGTCCATCTTACGCCGCTCGAGGAAAATCTCTCGGCCTCTGTGATCGCGTGAGCTCAAAGGAACCGTGTCTGTGCTCGAATCAATCGACGCGCACGCTCGAAATGGAAACTCTCGAGCCAGCTAATCGAGACGTAGTCTGCGGCCAAACTTATGAATTTTCCGATACGAACGGGCTGTTTGGAAAGTTGCTTGGCGTAAAGAGTCGCTGGGTGAGAATAGCACGCAAGCAGAAACCAGTTGACGGCAATTGTACGCAGCCTCGCACGTGCAAGAATGTGCAACCGGTAACGCAAGACGCTGAGCGACTTGCACGATCGATTCCTCGATACTATCTACGACTGCAAGAACAATCGTTCGACTCTGGCCCGTTGCCTTCGCGACCGGTTTCGCTTTCGTTGCTCTTTTTCCGTTCGATTTTTCGCAGACGCCGCTCGCGAGAGGCGTTCGTGTTCGTCGTCGTTCGGATGAAATGAAAATTCGCCACGAGCCGGCTGAATCGACCGTGTCGGGGATAATTTATCTGCTGGTTCGTTTATTTCAAGGCCCGTTGCCGGGTATTTTATCATCAATTTGTATTTATTATTTATGAGAGAAAGAATCGTCTGAAACTTTAACGACGAATCTCAGATCGGCTGGTAAGTAGTGGAAGCCCGTATGTTATCGGACGAGATCTCGATAAGCGCGAGCAAAGGTGCATAAGTGTTACTTGCAACGATGCATTGTAATCGCGTTTCCACGAGAACGTCCGACAATGAGGCGCGTTACATCGAGCGAATAATAGTCACACGTTGAGTGCCTGTAGATCGCGATCTACCTGGGAATAATCGCGTCGTAAAATCCGCGTGCACCGAGAAAGAGGGAACCTTGGAACTACACTCGTAGGATCACGGCTACCCGACTAGACTGTGGACCAGACTGAACGTTCTACCTTCAGATAACTGGAGAGAACGGAGAATAGTGTTGTAAATAAAACAGCAACGATAGACATTCAAGAGCAGCTGCAGTTGGTTCTCGATTTTACGGTTCCCGCATCAATTATATTTCTGAGTAATCAAACTTTGTATTCCCCGTATTCTACGTCACTCTTCCTTATGAGTTCGACGAGCAGTCGTTCCTTCCACGGTGCGGATAATGGATTCATGGGACAACAAGTTTTACCACGCATCTAGATATTATTTTCATGGCGATTCGCCCAGCGTCTTCCTCGTGATGGTTAAAACGCGAGCCGATGCAAATAAACCGAACGATTTTCCGCGATGCCAGCCTGACTGAGGCCCGATTCCGAAATCTGACTTGCTAATACTCGGCCGGGTTGCACACGCACCACGAACCGTAGGACAGGGCATGCTGGTGCTTTGCAAGTCTAATTTGGAAGCGTGCACCACCTTCGTTTCCACGTATTAATTGCGATCCTGCCGGTGCTCTCTTTCACTCTCCTTCTCCATCGTCACTCGCGTTTCTCTCCGGCTCGTCCCCTTCGTTTTCGTCCGCCGCGTGAAAATAAAGTAAACTCTACATTATTGTACATTAAGTCTAGACTGAAAATTATAGGCTACATAAATAGAATCCAATTCTACACGCACTCTTTCAATTTCACCGTGCCACTAGTGTCAGCGTGAAAGAATTGCGAATTATTATTGTTACTTTCTTATGGACAAAGACCAAAGGCACCGAGGCCAACGTTCTCCCCGATATGGGGAGATCTCTCCAAAACGGTGAACCCGCCGCGTGTTAAATTCTCTGGCGGGAGAACAAAGTCTTCTGGTCGCATACCTTGCCAGCGCAGAGACATCTGGTCCCCGGGGCGAAATCGTCGCGAGATAGAGAAAGAGAGGAGAGAAACGATGCCCAGTGCACAGCTACGTGACCGTGGTGCTCGTTACCCCTTTACTCGTGCCACACCAGCCCCGTTCGAACGGTCCACTTATTTTCTACTTGTTTCCCGCGCATACCGCGCATACTGTGACGCGTATTTTGTCCTCGCGGTGTCGACAGGACCGCGATTGTAAAAGAAAATGCTTTATTTGCTCGCACGAGCCGCTGCCTTCGCGTTTACCAGGCTCTTTATGGCCGTGAAATTCGAGCCGCGACTACTGTTCGCGGTTGGCTGTACTCAACTTCGAACGGTGGATATCATTTTGCGAATAATGTCACCCCCGTGGTTGTACGATTTTGAACGCGGCTTCGAAGCGTGAGAAACAATTGAGGAACTCCTCCAGCCGATATAAATTCCATCGAATATAATAATAATAATAATAATAATAATATATTTCATTAATCAACGGGGTATACAGGGGATTGTGTCAACATAGAGAATAATAGTATCATATACAATATAAAGTAAAAACAGAATTACAGAGTAGAATAACAAATGAAATAGGATAAAATAATAGTAGAGTAGAACAGAATTTCAGAAAAGAATAACATTTGAGACAATTGAAATAAAGTAAGATACAGTCAGATAAAGTATAATGTAATAAGATAACATAAAATAAAATAAAGTAAAGTAAAATAAAATAAAATAAAATAAAATGAAGTGAAATGGGATACAGTGAGAAGATAGTTCTTGATTCCTAAAAACGGAAAAATTAATAACTATTTACGATTTACAATTTACCGCGATTAAAACGGATTTCTTGAACGATATGAAGTCCCGAAAAAATTGAGACAATTGCAAAATTTGTTCGCGTTGGTGCATAAGCGATTGAAGCAATTCAATTTCCCATAGAGAGTCCGGTGAGTGTTCGTGTAGAATAAAGTATGCATCCTAGATTGAAAGGTGGGAACGTGCAATTGTAGTTCAGAAAGTATATCTTTAATATCTTTAAACGACCAATAAAACCGAACTTATCTTTCCTCCGTTTTATTCTCTTTCGTCGACGGAACGCCGACCCGAATTTCTCTTTTCGCGTTCGTCACGGCGACACGGCCCCGTTCCACATCACGTCGGCCAATTAGCCGGCGATGCTCTCGCCCCAAGATTCCAGATTCGTCTCCGCTCTTCGCTTTCAGCTCCGCGAGACATCACAGGCGACCGCCTGAAAAATTCCAACGTCGCGAGGCGACGGAGAAAAGTCACGAAAAGTCACGCCCACGTTCGAAAATGTTAATTCGACGTTGAAGAACGACGTTAGCCAGGATTGAATTCGGACAGGTCGATTTGTTAACGGGTCGAATTAAACAAGCACCGCCTTATCGGGGACACGAGGCTGCCCGATCAATTACTCGCGAATACGCGACGAAATTTTCAATTCGGCGCCACGAAAATTGCTCAAACGTGGATCGCAACTAGCCGCGAGGAAAAAATGTTAATTCGCAACGATGAAGATGGACATCTCGTCGCAATTGCTCTGAAATATGACCTATTTTTACGCTCTTTCTTCTTGCTTCCTCCTCTTCGTCGTTCACGTTACATCATTGCTCGCTGCAGCTATCGGTTCAACGATTCGTAATTAAATCGAGGGTGACTAATTTTAGTTCGATTAAAATATGCGCGTAACCGAGCAGGGTGGTGCCGAGTGACCTTTTTCCCTCGACGTTTCGTATATTCCAAACAAGTTTACAATATCGAAGCAGACAAGTCTCGATCGAGACTCCGGTGTATTCTCCTCCACGAGACTTATCCAGGATAATTATCGCCGCGCGATAATTGCAAATTACCGTGCAGGAATGCTCTTTGTTTGCTCAAAGAGAGTACATTTCTCATTCGATCCGCGACACACTGGTTTGCATAATTACTCCGTCAACAGGTTATTTCTGAACGACGAGGAAATACAATTATCGCTTGTCTCGCGAAACGAAAATAAAAAGTTCGACGCACAGAACAAATGAGAATTGAGCACACGATTGAAATACAAAATATTAATCGCCAGGTTTCTTAAGCGCGTCAGAAAGGGGGAAATTTGAATCCGGTCAGAATTCGACTTGCTCAGCTGTGATTTTTACGCAATCCATAACTAAATCATGCTCAGCTATCATCGTTTCGTAGACAATGGAGGAGGCATGTCTGTCGCGCGCATTCTCTGCCCACGCGTCCTCGGATACCGTATTACGTGCGTAATATCTAATAGACGTTTACGACGTTTAAAGGTGGCGCAAAGTGGGCTAATACGAGGTGCCATTTAGTCAGTTAAAGGTCCTTGAAGCCACGACGTATCGGTGCTCCCGCTTATGCAATAAATACATAATTTTATAGTCATTAAGTGCTTGTCACTTGCAGACGCGTGTCGGTATTCCTGCAACGGCATCGTATCCCTTCGCGCAAACACTCGTCTCGGTTTCAATCCCCTTTTCCGTATACACACGTTGGTGTCGCGGTGTGTACACATGCGTGCGCAAACTCTCGGATCATTTTACGATCCAATTAACTAAACGATTCACATCGTCGCGCGATTATCCCCTTCATTGCCAGTCGCTGTACAGTGCAATAAAACATTGATTACTCGAATTGAAAGGGAGACGAATTCGTTGCGATTGCTTTCGGGGAAAAACAATATCTTGGATAATTGAAAACGGGTTACGAATTCGGGGAAGAATGAACGAATTTTCAGACAGAGTAATATAGGTATTTGGAGAAACTTGTTGCAAGAGGGACAATTGTTTTTCCCTTTTCTCCCCGAAGAGAGGAATTCTTCGGACCGAAACGGTGTCCAATACGAGAAGCCGAACAGTCTATGGAAACAGAAGGAAACCTGAGGTCGGCACGTTCCTAATTACAGTGGAAGACACAATAACCGGCTGCCTCTAGTTAGTTAGCTCGATTGACACGGCCAGCGGGAGACGTGACGAGATTTCTTGTTCGCTGGAAGCGACGCCGTGTCGGTACATAAAAGCGGCGATTTTTCTGGCTTCTGACCCCATTCCGGGGACGTTTTTGCCGCGATGCGAAGACGAGTCGCGCGTGCGGACCCGACGATGGAATTCGCTGAAGAACAAAGGGTGCAGCTGCTGCAAACTGGTGTTAACTCGATTGCCAGCGAATCAAATGGATTAAATCACCGGCGAACACTCTGCCGCGACTTCGATCTTAACTTTCAGCCTGGTAATCAAGATGAAACGAGTCGTGCAATTTTGGCAGGAAGATTTTGTACGCTTCTGTCGACCGTACAAAAAACTACCCTCTCGCCGTTCCAATTGTTCCTCGTTTAATAAATCGATTTGCCAGTTAGAAACGGGCGGAAGAGCAGCAGGTGTGCGTATTAAATGCACCCGCGTCGCTTCAAACGCCTCTCTGGGGCCCAGGCCACAATGCAAATCGTTCGGCCCGCTCGAACGCGTCGAACAATGCCGGGTAAATTAGTTATAAATTACGCGTGTCCCACAGAAACTGACAAAGGCCTGCTGGGGATACAGGACAGACCGGAAACGATCGTCTGAACCTCGTTGTGCTCTTTGTTCTCGAACGCTAATGAGCCTCGCTGCAAAAGCGTAACAGTGGCACTCCACAGCAACCTTGAGTCAAGGAGTTATGCAACGTGCTCGTATGTACGTAGAACGCAGAAGATCGTACGCCTCGATGCAACGATTTCTGCAAAACCCGCCGCGGCATCGGTATTTTTAGCGCGAAATTCAAATTAATTCTAAGGTAAAAATAACACTCTCAATGATTATTTTGCATGCTACATGTCTGGCTGTGGGTGGGTAAATCGCTGGAACCGAGTGGATCATGCTTGCTGCAAGGTTTAGAAGGCGGCGGTGGTGTTTGAATAAATCGAGGGATCGCGTGGAAGTCGAAATTTGGTCGATCGAATGGGACCGAGGATAAGTTCGATTCTTCGTAGCGAAATCTGTGTTCCATCGTTTGCAAATTTCACTTCGACTATTGTCCTAGATAGGGTGCTTGATATAATAGATGTTCCGGCAATTCAATTTCTTTGCTCGTGCAATTACTTCTCACACCGTGCATTTATATTTTTTCTCTGCAAGCCCTTGGCCCGGAATTTAAGTTCAATTTTTCGGGTCTTATTCTGAGCACTCGTGCCCTGTGAATTATTACTTGTTACCCATCTGCCCTTTAAACACGGGTGTTGCCATAGTTAATTCGTCGTCTTCCGTAAACTAGCTCTAGGGTTCATTAAAAAATGTGGATGACACGTGGGACACGTTTCTCGTAAACGCTTCACTTTCATTACGAGAATGTGTGAAAGACAAATATTAACACATCGATATGAAACAGACAAAGCAACGATAACTTAACGATAAGTGTTTTATAGTTTAAAGATTAACAATGAGTGCGCGTCGTTATAGCAACGCAAAAGTGCGTCTCGTATCAATGGCGTCGATGTATATAATTGGGTCATCGTGGTGGGTGTGCGAAAGCTTGTGATTAAGGTTAATGCCGTTAAATCCCGGCTATTTGCTTTTCCTTTTTGGCGCATCTTCGCTGATTCACACTCGCAAGCGCGAACACGATTAACCAAATATTCCATCAACGTCTGCACTAGCATCGTAACTGTAGCACATCTACTATCAATATCTCATCCAGCAAATTGCATCGCATTCAACACAGCTATGTACATTCTTATTTCCTCATACTTTCATCTACAATTTTTCATCCAATTCCTCTTCCTGCTGAAATTAGAAATTCTCCACGGTATCACAATTATTCCATACAAAATAACGCTCGTCGGTGTGTAATTATCATAATCGTATAATCTCTCTCTTCTCGATGAAACCGAACGAACACCGAATCTTCATCGTAGACAACCAGACGAGTGCGCCCGTGACTTTCAATTCGACACATCCAATCATCTCGTTCCCTCCTGGCGAATCCCCTCTCGCGAAGAATGCGAAAAAGGAAAAGGGCCGCGGTGCCAGTCTGATCATTCGATTCTGTAATTAGGCCAACTCGGTGGGTGGTTGAAAGCACGCTATTAAGGTTAACGCTTCCCTCGTGGCGAATCCCCGGTACACTTTCTTCGTGGGTCGAGCGACACAAGGCCACGTGGCAGAGTCATTCCTCAGCTGCGATGCATTGTTGCTGCAACAATGGCCAGCGATAATCCGTGGTCCCCTGTTGCTGCCGGGCATGCACCTACAAGGATTTGAATAATGCCGCAGAACCGGCGAAAGGGGAATTTTTCAGTTCAGCCTCTTCTTAGATACGTCTCTTCATTTTTTTAAACTACACTCTGCACCGATTGTTAATACCCTCTCGATTTCTCCGTTGGATCGCCGGTATTCGTTGAAATGGGACAAGATCTCGATGCGCTCGAAATTCAGGGGCGTGTCGTTTCCTCTCGGCGCCGTCGTCGGTTCCGATTCCTCCGGTCGTCAATTGTCGTGCGTTCGCCATTCGCCGCGGAACGAATCAATGAATACGCGGGGCAACAATGGTTGGAGTACGATGTCTCGAACGCGTCATGTTTGTCTCGCAATTAGAACGCGTTCTACGAACACGGAATTGATGGCTGGCCTCGATTTGGCCGAATGTAAACTTGCTGAAATTGGCCGCAACGTTGTCATAATTCATGATCCCGTTCAATTGTCGCGAATTACGCAACCGGCGTTATTAAAAAGCTTTGTTAACCGGGCTACTTTGTAAATGTGCTGAAAGAAACGAGAAGAAAAAGGGGAAAGGAAAAAATGGTCAATCCGCGGGTGGACTGGATAGCAGAAAGGAATTCCATCTGACCGGCTGTTTTATGGCGTTCAACACCATAAATAAGGGATGCTGCATGGTCGTCGAAGTAACGAGACAGGCCGCTATTAATAATTGTCCGATTCTACGGGCCACCGTGGAGATTTACGAAGGTGGCGCGATTTATTCGCTGAATATTCTGCTGCCACTTTTAGTAGATAGTTTCTTCTCGGCTCGCTGTCTTATTCGAATGCTTCGAATCATAGTGATTATCATCTGATTAACATTAACAACAGCATAACAGTAGAAAGTGCGTTCCACGTAAACTAATTGAAATCTATTTTTGCTACAAAATTGTGCATTAAAAGTTTCAAGAGCTCTTGCGTACTCTGCGCGTTGTTTTATCTAATTCCGATGGATTGGGTAACGAGACTGGAAAGAATTTTCGATAGCAAAAAAGAGGCACGCGAGTCGTAATGCAGAAACTAAATCGCTTCGCCTACTTTTCCTGAAATTGTTCGGTGTACACTTTGGAGTTGCGCCAGTGGCAAGCCATTTGCAACTTTATCGTTGTTTGCCACGTTCTTCTGAAGAGTTTGCAGAAGCTCGTGAATATCTGCTTTCCGGGAAAATAGCGTTTGGTTAATCTGGACCGTTCTTAGGGAGACAGCATATGGAGTGTGACTTTCGGGTTCGTGGAAGAATGGTAAATTGTTTGTGATTTATGCGACGCGCGATTAACCCTTTCTTTATGGTCGTCGGCTATAATATACATCCATTTCGGCTTAACAAAATTCACTATGACTAAACTTGTCCCTGTTTAATCACTATCCCGATCGTAATTTCCATTCTTTATATATAAACGAACCAAAGAAAAAGGATTCTTAAACTAGCCCCAAACAGAAACATACTACGATATTCTTCTCTTGAATTAAAACCAGCGTCCATCGATCTTCTTCAATAATCAATATTAAATACAGAGGAAAAAAATATATAAAATACACAGTACACTCTCTCCACCGCTTTCCCTAATCAAACTCCCTCGAATTCAACTCGAATCAACCCTCTCATTAAAACTCCAACCTTCGCACACGCAGGGCCCGGCACGCGTGTTCGTAACAATTAAGACACGTTCGCGCGTAAATTATCAGCCGCTTCCGTCAGTCGAAACGGCGACGTTTACGACAGGAATGTTTATGCGGGATATAAAGCGTGTACCGTTGCCGGCCGTACCTTTTTCTTTCCTCCCTTTTTCGTATTTCTCGCCGTAACGATCGCGGCCATCCCCCTCGAGGAAAGTTACGCGAGCCACACGGAGAAAGAAAGGAACCGCGACGCGAAATTGTCTCGTTGAATTACGATTTTACCATAAACGCTCGATCCTCCTTCGTTCTGCTCGATCTGGAGATTTTCGTGCGTTTCTGGGCCGGTTCAGTTGGAAAGATAAAGAAGGAGAGTAACGTGGCCACGGTGTTCCTTTGCACACCGCATCGCGCGCGAGTCTATAAATTCGCGAGACTACGGTCTCTGTAAAAATGTTTGCCGGGGCAAAAGGGGGAAAGTACGAAGAGATTTCCGCGAAGAAACAGGAATCCTGCTAAGGTAATCCGTGTAACGACACCGGCGAGCATTACTTGGACGATGGAAATGATAGCTATTCGGGTGTCCCGGAGAATTTTGGGCTCGGTGGATTGTCATTGGTTGGCGACAAAATTGCCCGGTAGAAAAAGCGTGGATAGGTACTGAGGAGCAATTCGGTATTGCTGATATTAATGGGCGAAATTATCTCGACTTAGGCAATGTACTCGTCTTTCGTATTGAAGTTTGAATTACGACACTATCGTGCCGCGATGGGATTGAAATGGCTTCGTTCAATCGTCGGACTGATTGCAACTGAACCGTTTGAAGGGTTCAAGTATCGTATTTAATATTAAGAATTGATCTTTAGACGCGGATGTCGCGACTGGCGATTTATTGAAACGCGATCCTCTGTTCTTTAATCGTTCAATTGTTCGTGTAACTGAGGTATACGAGGTACTTTTTTTTTCTCCGCCGATCAATAAGATACACGAGAAGACGAGCCCTTGTTAAGACGACCCACGCGATCGCGACATTTATAAAATCCCCTGCTATCCTATTAGCGAAAAGATTTAAGGTGTCACGTTGGTACAGTTCGGTGCATCAGGTCGTTCGTCCCCGATCGAATATTCATGAGCACGAAATATAGCTGGAGGATGACAAATAGGCGGCTAATTTCACGCCGCATACCGAAAAACCCACACGACCCGGCACCTATCTCGAATATCTCGATGTTCGTTTTTTTACGGTTCGTATCGGTCCCTCGAGAAACCGAGAAACGACGAAAGAAATCGTGAATCGTCTTGGAGACGAATGGAATGAATAGATAGACTCGGTAGATCGTCCTCGTGGGATCAGCCAATCGATGATTGCTTGCTTTCACCTGCGATCTTCTCGACGGAGATTCCTGAAGGCTGATAAAGTCCAGGAACATCATCGTCTGTTCGCGATTGGTAATTAACGGCTGAACAGCACAGCTGAGGAATAAAGTTACATACAGTATAGATAGTCTCGTCTACAAGTCGAGAGATTATTAGTTAGTGCTTTCTGCTTTTGACAATGGGAGATATTAAGGACACAGAAATTAATTTCCCTCGCGATTTTATTATATCATATTATTTTCCATTGGCTTTTCTGCACGTGCACCGTATAGATTTATTAACCCTTTACTTTTATTAACGCTAATAACAGAATGAATAAAACCATCGTGCATTTGGTGATATCCAGGCAACGATGTACGTTATTCGCTGGATAGTTATTATACAATGCACGGGATACGTGCAATTTTCATAAGCGATTCGCATGATTCGAACATTAGCGCGCTGCCGGCGCAACAAACGATTCGATGAAGACACGGGGTTAAGGATAATTAATTTCAGTCGCTAGCTACGTCTGGCTGGATGACAAATTACTTCCGGATCCCATTACTAGTACGTAGCAAACGCCGTTCTCTCGAGCGAGAATTAATCGCGGAAAGAACGATGGAGCACAACAACAATAGGAAACGCGAGAACGAACATTTTCAGTGCCCACTTGTTAAAAGACCGTTCGTCGTTTATTGTATCGGCGAAGTGTTAATCTTGTTTCCAACCGTGCCACTTAATTAATCAACGGGTTACTTAAAACACGACCATTTACCGCCTTCCACGGAACAAGCAATTATTTTTCGCAGAGATTCAAGGCTGCGGTTAAAATCTGCACATCCGTTAATCGATTCCTTGAAACCGTACCAAAAGTACCACATTAGAAAGAACAGAAGTACAATGCAGAGAGAGAAGTTCCTCTGTGTTTCCGGGTTCCTGGTCGCCAGAGGAACTCGAAACAGTAGTTTATCACCGGAGACGGGCGCATAGGCGCCTCTTCCGAGCAGCTGATTCGTATCCATCAACCTTTTGTCTAGAAACAGCCGAACCCCCACGAGGGTTTAACTTACGAATTAATCAACCGACGGTGGGACGACGTTCCATTCTCTGGCGTCACTCATTATTCTTCTTACGCGGCTGAATAAATTGCGGCAGTTAATTAGAGGCGCGCAAGACTCTGCGGCGGAGGAAAAGTAGGTGCACGTTCATTTTAAGAAGTAGCTGGCCACTCTTTCTTTAATAATTTCGTTTGTCCAGAATCCTCGAAATTGAACACAATTTCGGTATAAATCATTTGAGGATAATTAAGGCAATTGTAGTAATAATTGTGTGACTTCATTTAGAGAAACTGCTCAGAGATATTTTTGATTAGTCTGTCGTAAAACTAAACTACGGAAAGCTCTGGAAACCATTAGGTAAATACCCTTAAGTGTTCAACTAATTAGGTCAATGGCTCGAGATTAAATTAATTGGAGACTGGCCTAATATTCCAAACTAACCAGATAACCCTTGCCAAGTCAAGATTAATTAATCCCCGTGCAATAGAAAAATGTTTACTTGAACCTCCAAACGTTTCCCCGGCGACACGTTAAATTTATGCTTTGCGGTAAACCTTGCAACGAACAATTATACCTGTCTATACCAATCACGAGCGCATCGTAAAACCGTCTCTGTCGTTCCCAATTCGCTCGTCCTTCCCGCAAAAATAATTCGCCCATCGCGGTTACTGCAGCGCGGCAAAGTTTTCTGGAAATCTCTCGGGAAAATGGATCGTGCAAACTAGGCTAACGATGAGCCGCAACGATTCCTCGAAATCCGTCGACGAACGTCCGTTCGTCGCCCTAGAAAGCGACGTTCGTGTAACCAGACGTGCATAAATAACGCAGCAATTAACAATTCACGCCGGTCTCGCCTGGTGGACGATTGAAAAAACGCGATCTGCATGTCTCGCTTATCATTCCCCTTTTGTAACGAGCCACCGACGGCGTCGCCGAGTCGGTGAGCGTGGGCCCCACGATCTCGACGGTGATTCAGGTTAATTGCTATTGCGCGCGGAAAACGCGCCACGGCGAAAGAAAACTCGCGAAGGACGGCCACGATTTTCCACGAGCTTCCCCGGTTCTCATGGTTGCGCGTTAGATAGGACAGGTGTTCGCTTTACAGGTGAAGGAAATCAGGGACTGTGTCCGGTACGCGGAATAATTATTTCAAAGTAGCGACACTTCCTGCAGAATTTTTTCCCCATACAATTATCGATGAGAAATGGTTTCAATGGTGCATGCAATTCTTCAGAACGGTTCTGCGTTATCTGTCCGGTGCGGTATCTAGATTGCACGAGGATGATATTCGCTTCGAATTGCCCGATATTCGTCGGGTGTTTTGGTTGGGAGAACAACCGCATTAATAATCTTGTTGCGACGTCGCGTCGGTCTCGTCTGCGTGGAGGACCTGATCGAAAGCGTGCGTATGACTCACGGCTCGTGATTACCGTGCGATGCACGCTTGACACGATTTGCCGGACTTACTTGGAGAAACGAGGAAAGTCCCAGCTTCGTTACTTGGAATCCCCCCGGAGCCACGGTCGCGGATATCGCAAAGGAAACGGCCGCACTCGGCCAAATTCTCCTTAAACTTCCATTTTGTCGAACGAAGCGTTGCCAAAAAAAAAAGAGAAAAGCATACGAACTATTCTGGAGTTTAAAAAATATCGAGGGATATTGGGTGCACAAATTTTTTGCCTGTCTATTATTTATTATTGTACAACCAGTTTGGAAACTTCATTTGCTTGGCCGCGGTAATAAATATGCTGCCTTTGATAATCGCGAATAAAGTAACAATAAAGCACCAGCCCCGTTTTATATTCTCTTCTGCAAAGGCTTTCAAAAAATTAGTCTGCGTTATTTTTAAAGTCCTTCGCTTCCAATATGCAAGACATAGATCATTTTGCCTGACGCGTTCGAAATATTCCCTCGAAACGAGATAAATCCAAAGCGTCGCTTCTCGACAGCGTACAGACAGCCGACGTCTTTTGATCCAGCCAGTTCCATGCTGACCGATCCATAAATTTCGCGACACGAGGTGGCACCCAGTTCTGTCGATCTTCCGCGTCGACGGCACAGCGACGAGCCGCGCTTTTAACACCATTGTAAAATATTTAAACGCTAAGACATCGTGGACACGACTATACTCCCTGGCAACGAAGCAGCTCTGTAAGTGGAACGAGCTCGAATTCCGAGAACTACGAAAGCAGACTTGTGAAAAACACCTGTGCGATCGGCCTTGCCCCGACCGTCGTTAAACGGCGGAAAAATTTGGAAAGTGCTCATCTCGAAATTCTAAATGATCTCCTGTCCCCCCCGTTTCCATAGAATTGTACGCGCATCACCTCCTCTATGCAGAATTATTGTAACGGGAACTTGGCGATACTGGAAACTCGAATGGACGATTGTCCACGTTTCTGTTTCGCGTGGCCAGTTATTATTATTATAAGAAGAAAGGCAGTCTGGTTAGGCGATCGAGGGATTTCCTTATTTCTCACCTCCGCGAATGATCTTGTCGCTTGGCGTGACAAGAATTTTTCCGCGAACGCTATAAAATATCGTCCATCCATATCCAGGTGAACGATGTTTCCTGGAGGCGATGTTACCCGCTCTTCCGTTCTGGAATAGGTTCGACGGCGAACGTTTTCCAGAAAGTCGTCGCCGCGATGATAAATGTGATGGGAAACGGCTGCACCTTCGTCGTTCGTCGTGGAATAACGACTTTGATAATGAATCACGCCGCGATTTTGCCAACGTTTTATGATCGTGAACGTTCGTGCAGTGGGCGGTCGTCGAAGGCCTGCGAGCCGTGTGTCGCGACGCACCGCGATCGAACCGCGACAGAAAAATGCTTCCAGGAATACGCCGGTAATTATGAAAGGCGAGTAGAATGGTGAAGCGTAATGCGTATATTGAATCTGCGTAGAATCGTAACGGGCGCGATTACTGTCTCGCAATCGAAGGTTTCAACGATAGCACGACGATGGATTTTCGCTTACGCCAACTTTGATACGTCGTAGCATCGAGGGGATGAGAATAGTATAAACGGAATATCATTTTTAACTGTAGGTTTCCAATTATTATTATTATTCTCCAGGTAGCGACTTCTTTCTCTTACGACAACAAGAAATTACTGTAGGGGTAGTCGCGAGAGTAATATAGAGCAAGGGAATAGGGTTAATGTTACGAAATTCTTTGGAGAATTCACGCGCTTCATTTATGGACGACAAAATAATTTCGTTTAACTCGTACGGGTGGACTATCGAGTTATATAGTAGCTCTGAGAGGATCGCGTGACGAGATATTTTGCGATGTTTAGGCTCGCAGCATTTTCTTTGCGCCAGACGTTGAATTATACCCGAGCATGGGAAACACGGTCGCGTCGGTCGAGGAAAAAGGGAAAGCAGAAGAGGTCGAGCGTGTACGTCACGATAAGCGTCGCTTTAGAGACCCGTGTCCTTTTGTCCATTCGACGAGACGCCGCGGAATTCCGAGCCGTCCTGCGGTTTCTCGGCCAACTTAATGACCGATGCAAATACTCGTCGTTAAACCTCGTTGGGCTCGTTTCGCTACTATTTGTCTTTATAGTTCAGCCATCGGGCATGCCAACTTTGCATACGCTGAAACGAAGAAGAATCGTCGGGTCTCTGGCGATTCGTTCCTCGCGAGTGCTTCGCGACTTCTCGACTTCCGATACGAAATGGTGACCGCCAAAATTCGATTTTGAGAAGTGGAAGTTGAGGACCTTCGCCCTTCGAAGCGAGCAATGATGGACAATTATTCGTTCGTTTGGCGATCTTTCAATTTTTCAATGCGTCATCGTTGTGCTTATCATTGTGCTTCTAATTTTGATCACGCTTTTGCTTACTACCGCTGACGTACCGTATCACGTGCAGTATTACGGTCGTGTTTTCGACCCGGCTGCTGAGTTGTCGGAAGTGCACGGAATTCGCAGCCGCTCGCAAAACCCTCGTTTCGCGTGCCTGAGTTCAAACGAGTTCGTTCGAACGTTTTGCGCAATGTTCGATCGTAGCGTAATTCGAGAATCCCCGTTGTTACGACATGTCGAACATGGGAATCGCGACGCTTCCGGTTTTCGTAACAATGAAAACAAACTCCTCGCAAATCGGGAAGTGTACTCTTGCCGATCCATTGCAGCAACGCCAAGGACTGTAATGAAATCGATTATTTCGAACGAAGCGTCCGCTTCGATGAAAGAATTCGCCAATTTTTTCACACTTTTCGCGACACGCGCAATTCGTTCCTACGTTCCTTGCGCCGCGCAAAGAATGCCAATGCGCTCTTCAAACTCTCGAGAAAACTTCCGAGCGGTTTCTCGAAAGGAAATGAATAATTCCCGACGTCGATTGGTCGACTCGAATCATCGTTCGACCACCGTCTCGCGAACGTGCTCGTCATTCCAACGCGAGGCTCCGCTAACTAACAAGACGAGCCGCGTGAGAAATATAACAAAAGAAAATTCCAGCCTGTTATCTCCGCGACGCGTATAACATTTGGTAAATATGCCTGTTAGCGTTAGCGTATTTAATCGGGTGGCGAAATACTATGCATCCTGTGTATAGTTTATGATGGGGACGCAGTCCTACGTGTGGTCGAAGAGTGTTTTGGGAATCGTCAACCTGGGTGACAGACGATGGCTGGTGGCCCGACGCCATTCAGTTATCGGATGTCCTAGGATTGACTAATTTATGGCATGTTTTGAAAGAGAATGAATAGGGACTCTCTTCCTGGAGGATCTGGCCACGGAGTGGGGAAGGCTATGCCTTTTGGTAAGAGGACTGTGATGAACCCCATGGCACTTACCCCATCACCTTGGAATATTGCAGTTTTTTATAATCTCGAGCTAAACAATCTTGACGGATAAATTAATATCTGGCATGCCGGACTCGACCCACCCTGTAACAATGCGTATTTACAATTGCAACGAGCAGCGTACCGCATGAAAGTGCTCCGAAACTTGACTCGATGATCAATTAGAATTGCAACAAAGTCATCCGACACCCCAGGCCTTTCCACGCGTCTCAAACGTCGCTCGCGTAACGCAACACGCTGCACACGCATTGTCGGCGGAACAAAAACGAGTACGTCGCGAGGCGCAGCGCAGTAAGTACATACAGAGACGGTAAGGATCGCGAGCGTACTAATTATCGCGGCTAGACCGCGAATTAGGGGCGTAAGGCTAAACGAGGCGATCGTCGTTGCGACGACAAGCGAGACCGTCGTCGAGACGCCTTATCATCGGCCGCGATCTCTCGCCACTTCTCTCCTTACGTCCGCAGGATGTACGAAAGATGTTGCGTATTTAAACACCGTTCCCCAGACGTCGGCGCTTTAAATACGTGCATACGTGTGCCCGTCGCGGGGACGACCCGACGGTTTATCGAGATCTTTGGTCACGCGTCGAACGGTCTTGCTCGAAACGAGAATGGAAACGAAGGCGATCGACAGTTTCCGGCGTAATAAATGTGATTGATCGTGGGAACGCTTGGGAATTGTTGCCATTTGTTGCGCGGAATATGTGCATCAAATTGCTGGTACATCCAGATCTGTTCTGTTTTGTCGAGCAAAAATGTTTGAAATACTTGGATTCTTTCTTTATTTTTACCCTCGACGAACAGGGAATGAACAGCGAATGAACGGTGAATAATTTTGAAATACCGAAGTCAGTCGCGAACGACGGCAATAGTAACTATAACCTATCCGATCGAAATCTGCGAGACGAAGCGCAAATAAAATGGCTAAACCGAGAGGAGGCAAAAAGGAGGCCCAAGCTCTTCAGATCGAAGTAGACACCGAGGAGGAATGGGAGCAGCTGTTAGCTCGCAAAGGTTTAATTCTCGTGGACATTTACTCCGAATGGTGCGGCCCTTGCACGGCCATGGTAACCACGTTACGAAACTTGAAAATGGAGGTTGGCCCGGACGCGATCACTTATGCTGTCGTGAAGAACGATTGCATCGCCGATCTCGAACGATTCCGTGGCAAAAGTGAGCCGGTTTGGATGTTTCTGCAAGATGGTAAAAATGTGTATCTGATGTTCGGTGCGAATTGTCCTGACCTGCGGAAGATGATTCTGAAGGAGGTGAAGAGGGTGCAGAACGACGAGGAACCGGAAATGTGTTTGGACGTGAATACCAGGACACCCGAGGAGGAGGCACGATGGCAGGAAGAGGAAGGGATCAGGTATTATTTATAGTTGCGTTCGCGTAGGATAAACTGCAACGTTCGTTCGAGTGGCGAAGCTATTTCAAGAGGTTTGAATGCCTCACAGGCTGTTTTTCATTATCGATCGTTTCTGAAATTCCACTGTTCTATATCAACGATTTGTCGCAAACAAGAAAAGCGATCGAAGAGCAGGAGCGTCTGAAGATCGAAGCAGAACGTAAAGAGAAGTACGAGGAGTTCCTGGCGCAAATGATGTTCGAATTGAGCGAAGAAACCGCCCTGGTCTTTTATCCGTGGGTGTTCAAAGACGAGCACGGCCAACCCAGGGACAAGTATCAGAGTCCTCCGTACCAGGAGCTGACCAACGTGTTGCTCAAACAGAACTTCGACATCCTGGAGGAACTCAGGGTTCATTTCAACGATGAACAAATCGAGAAGATGTTCGTCGAGAGCAACGTCGAGGTTACCCAAGAATTGATCGCAGGTTCATCGAATTTTAAACTCTCAAGCGCGCTTTTTTATTATCTTTTTATTATCCTCTCTAGATGTTGCAACCGATTCTGTCGAAACGCGATTTTTCATTATAGAATTTCATTCAGAACATCATTCATTTTCATTTTGTGTTTGCACGAGATTAACGCTCGTACACAATTCAGTCACGCTTGCCTAGGACTATCCGATGGAAGGACTATTGCGATGAGATTGAAAGGCAGACGTCCCCATGCCGATTGGCCTGTACCCTATCCTTACGAGTGTCCCAAAGACGTGAAGAGGTGTCCCACGCGATCGATTGACGATGTTGAAAATTATTTGATTCATTTGCTAAGCAGCACAGAACCATTGGTCGAGGGCAACTCTTTGTCCACGGATGCCACTTTTATGGCGAGACACGTGTACAATCATGAAGCAGACCCAGAGAATGAGGACGATATTCCTCGAACCGATCCCGCGGTTTGGGTTCCTCCTCAGGTACTCTCGTGATTACAAATTTCTTATTTCTCATGATCCACTATTGTGACAGCTGCTGTAACATTTTTATTCCGCTACTGTTTTTTCATCTGATCCTCGCCTATAATTCAAGGCTATTATTTTTATAAAATTATTCTCCTCGTTCGGCCGCATCGTATAATTGTCTGTGCCATTTGTCTGTATCCCCTTCGTTCGGTTATCTCGGTCAAATGAATTTTTCTTCCTCTTCCTGCGCCTCTTGCAGCAAAAATATTCCACTTGAATCTATTTTATTTCTCCCACTAATAGCCCTGCCGTTTCTTCAATCATCTTGCCTCACTGTCTGTCCGCCTATTTACTCTCGAAGAAGTTTCTTTTTTCCCACAGAAGGCCACTCTTACAATTAGTGAAAGTATCGTGCCCGAATCTACAAAGATTTGTACATATTCGTACCACTTTTGAAAATTCCTCAGGCGAGGAGCAAGGTTCACGTGTACACAACCCTTTTCTCCAATTACATGGAACTCGTTCATCCCTACGAGGAACCCGTCGCGCCGCCTCCCTTATGCGCCTTCAAGTTCAACGTCTCGAAGTTCGCGGACGCTTTTAATACGTACACGGTGTTCCCCGACGATATCGAGTATTTCGGTGTTTTCGAGTACGACAAGCCACCGATTGCCAGAAGACTGGCTTCCTGCCCGGAGGATTTCGAGAGAAAGGTTTCTTGAACCGTTCATTTAACTCCGCGTCGTTTCTCCACCGGTCTAAACGGCAGAACTTTGACGAAGGCGAGGTACCACACCGGAAACGAGGTGTGCGTGGTAATAATAAGAAGGACCAGCGAAGATGTTTTCCTATCATTCGCGAGCATCGAGCCATACTTTATCACGGAGAGGGACGAGGAGGCCCTGGCGATGATAGACGAGTACTTCCCCGAAGGTGCCGAGGACATGATCTTCCAGTCCGACGACACCACAGACTCTTATGAGGAAGCAGGGGAAGATGATGAAGGGGAGGAGGGGGAGGTGGAGGATGTAGAGGTGCAGGATGGGTTGGAGGAACCGCTGGAGATGTACAGTTTTCTGTAATAAAGTTGATGCACATGTGGAGGGCTCAGAAGGCAATCAGTTCGTTAGCATTCAGACCGAGATAAATAAGATTCGTGCAAATCGCTTGGAAGAAAATCACAATGTTAGCACCGTCGTCTATTCCTTACTTGATTGATTTATTCGACCGAAAGTTTTAACAACAAAGAGGTTTCCGAACTACGAAACTCGTGTTCAGGGAATGGTGGACTTACACTGTGTTCTTAATAATTGTCTAATTACATCTGCGGTCGTTCAATTACAGAATGGATACTGTTCTACTTGAAAATAGAAATTTCTCGTTTCATTTTCACGCGGAGAATCTTGGGGAGACTAGCTTCCCTTTCTACAAAATTCCACTGTGTTCTAAATAATTGGAAGCCTCCTCTCCATCGGTCGGGAATTCCATTCTTGCCGCGTTTTGGCAGACTCGAATCATACTTGAATACTCGCTATCGTTGGCAACGCGTTTGCGTAACTTTGGCAGAATTCCAGCCGCCGCTACACAGGCCTTACAGGTTTCGTTACGCACCTGCTTCGCTGCCAATTTTTTTAATCCTCACCGGCCAGCAGGAATCACCGTTTGCCAAGCACCGTCAAAACAAACTGCGGCTTCTCTCGTGCGTTATTCGGCCGCGTACAATTTGCAATCCGTTACGCGAATTTTCATGCAGACTGATCTTTTAAATTGACTAAATGATCGGCACGGATATATTAATAGTTCAGTTTCGCGGAAGCGTGTCCATAGAAAAGATTCGCACTTCGAGGAAGATAGAATGCTTGAATCAGGCATCGTCGTAAACGATTCGAGGGGCGGCGACAAAGTGGCAGAAGATTGGCGGAAAATCAGCCGCGACCGAAGCAAATAAATTGAATCGAGCTGATGGAATTAACGGGTTAATTCGTCACGCGACGAATGCGAGACAGATATCCACACGCGAGCAACGCATGAACCGTCCCCTCTAAATTTTGCCAACCGAGCCGAACAATTGAACCATTAAACCGAGAAGGCGTTAGTCATCCGACTGCTCAATCTTCTAGCCAAATCGGAACATTTGCATCCGTGTTTTCGTTGCACACTTCTCGAACAGGTGACAGTTTTTTCAGTACACCTTTAAGTATTCTATCCACGGGGATGGGAATCATTTTGTTCCGTTTTGTTAAGCAAGGGCGTTAAGGTTAAATAGAACTCGGAACAGCAATTACAGAAATCTCGAGAAGAAGTACAATTTTACATTTTCGATTGCGAAAGGTTAATTAAAATTACTTCGGGGCACAGTTAACCTTTTATCTCCGTAATTTAAACTGCTACTCCAAGTTGCATGTGTTTGTTTCGCATTATATATGATTGCTAAGCGCATCGCAAAACACCAAAAACGCTCCCCGCAGTTTATTTAACAATAAAAGCACCGCCAAGCTAACAGGATTAAATCACACGTCGTGCAACGGCAATTTTTCATCATCCTCGACCGAGCCGAGACGATCTCGCAAGATCAATAAAATCAGCGTAAAACGGTCCATTTCGTTTCATTTTATTTCCTTCTTTTGATTTATTTTAGCGGCGCGATACGGACGGTAGCGCCGCCGGCTGTCAATTGCTCAAACATCGGTAATTATTGCACAAGAATTGCGTAACTAAGCAGTCGGATAAGGACAAGGGGCGAAGACGAGGACAGGTGGTACGGAACGAGAGGCGTAATTACAGTCACGCCGTGTAATTCGCGTCAATCGCACGTATTACGTGTCATTCATGATCGTTTTGTCTTCTCCGCACTTTGTTGCCCTCCCCCGTTTCCGTCGACGCGTCGATCAAGATCGTTTTTTTTCCTCTCGAACACGCGAAAACGACCGCGAGCCATAAGCTGGACGATAATTACCATAATCGATCCATCGCCTCTGGCTACCTTGCCCACAATGTTGCCAACGCTTGCTACCATGGCATTAATGACCATGAAGCGGGCATTACGCTTCACGCTTAAAATCCTGCACCCTGGGATTAAAGTGGAAAGAAGCCTTAACTCGAGTGGCTCGAGAAAAATGTCTGAAAAACGAAAAAGAAGGAAAACATTGCGCCGAGGGAAATATTTAAGCTGATGGAATTCTCGAGGCTCCTTTAAAAAAACATCGATCGTGGTGCAGAGATCGTTAGACGTTTATCTTATAAAGCTATTGATTCCTCGGGGGAAAAAGTGATCGATAATCTCGTGGGGGAATTATGTTCGCGCGAAAATCAATGTCTTCCTCGTCGAATCGGTCTCTCTTGCGAGACACATCGCCGTTGCAGCGTGCCCGCGAAACTCCGTGGAAGTCGTGAAGGGGTCGGATCTGCTGAAAGTTCGGTGAACGAAGAAAGGCGCGCGAACAGCGCACAGCGGAGATAAATTTACACGCGACTACGCGACGCCGGGCGTCGCGCCGCGCCGATGCCCGTTCACGTACCCTCGTTTCTTTTCCCTTGTGCGATCTCTGTAAAGCGTTCGGGTCGTTTTCTTTTCGCGTAGTCGCAAATAGGAACCCGGGACTCCGTCATCGTGGCCGAGGAAAATTAATGGCGTCGGGACGCGGGCGAGCGCGATTCGCCGACGCCTGCTCCTGATTTACCGTGTCAAAGTTCACGACGGCCCGATGAAACAGCGCCGCGAAGGGACCGCTTTGTCGGGATAGCTGTCGTCGAATAGTTCTGGCAAATAATTGCTCGACTTCTGTTTTTCTTTCTTTTCCTCTTGGAGACAATTAAATTCATGCCCGCGGCATGCTGCTAGCGTGTACTTAGTTTTTGTTTATAGAATTGTGTTCTATGTAATTATAATTGATATGGACGTACGAGTCGCGCAATTTCGAGCAAGCAGTCGTTGAAAATATTTGCATTCTCTTAATAAGAAATGAGTGGCGCGCCCTTCTATCGGATACTATTTTAGAGATTATTGGGAAAGAGATTAGTACGAGGTTCGTGGAAAATGGTTATTCACGCAAGAAAGGTGTGTGTACTTTTCGGTGAGATTTTATCTTCGAAACGAAGAGAATTGTTTCACGGAAGGTCAAAGATCTCGTCGATATCGGGAGTCTGGATGTAATGGCAAAGTTCACTTGGTTTTTCGGCGAAGCAAGTTAATTTCGTATGAAGCTTCCGTCTAACGATCATTCGCTTCCGGTTCGCATGACCCACGCATGATCGTGAGTCAACTTAGGCGTTATACTATGAAAAGAAACATTATGCGACGTGTTCCTCGGTCAAGCCCCCGAGAAACAAACAACGCGGGCAGCGCCTTTCCGTGTTTATTATTTAAACACCCGACTGAATGTTTAACAAGCGTCCTGCTAACTGGAAATTCTAAACGCAGAATATAAGTGCACACTAAATTTTCCGAAGTCAAATAATCCACGGGCAAAGTTTCCCAATGCAGAAAAATATTTTATTGAAAAGTAAATACGGTTATCCAATTGCAATTTAATAGACTGATAAGTCTAGCAATAATTATTTCGCAATTATTAAGCAAGTCTTTTGAAACAGGGAAGATTCTCATCTTAATTAAAGGTGATGCACGTAACGAAATGCATTATTAAGTCGCTGATACACAGTTTACGGATTTTTAATTGCATTTATCAAGTGCTTTCCGTTTTATTCTATCACGCTTTTTTTTTACCGAAATTCGACCTTATGTGGATGTGACCGACGTGGTTCTTGTCGCAATCGATCCTTGACCCCTTTAAGTATACAACCGTTGCGCCTCCAAATTGGAACAGCTGCTCCTCACCAACGTCATTTTCTTGGAAGTACGGATTTTCCGTTCGAATGGCGCCCTTGCCTTGACGTAAAAGTAAGCGAAGGGTTCGTCGAAAGTCGGAAAACTTTTTCTTTAAGATAGAAAAGCTCGAGAGAGAGAGGGAGAGAGAGAGAGAGAGAGAGAGAGAGAGAGAGAGAGAGAGACGTCAACAGAATGATTCAGATATCAAGCGTCACCAATGGGGAATTTCTACTGCCTTGCTAAAATGTTATTAACACCAACCTTATACGATTAAATAATATTCAAGACCTTCTTCTACTTGGCAAGCATTTATTTTCATAAAATACGTTCGTATATGTTCGAACAATTGTAATCAAATGAATTATAGTTTCTTCTTTCAATTGAAATTCGATGGAAGTGCGTACACCTGTGAAGTTCAGCGTTTAATACAGGTACATTTGTGAATAGAGAGTGTTCCTCTAGTTTCCCATGCGATGGAATTTCATTGCATACCGTACGCGCAAGTTGTTACAGAAGATTATAGGCCTTGCCTGTAAAAGTGGAAGTCTCGGTTAATCGTCGAGGGGAATCAACGGCCAGAATCGCTGTTGGCAAGGTGACGGTTCTACATGCTCTGCCGTGTGACGTGCGTCTATCCATTACGTGATTCGCAACGAGATGGAAATATTCATGGGCGAAGCTTCCTTTTTTTCTCTGCCCTTCTGTTCGTTGACGAACCCGACAGTTTTCATGTAAATTTTTGTAATTGAACCCCGCAGCTTTCCAACGACGAGCGCGTTTCTTTTTCTTTGCTCCAAGGCTTCCGTTTGCGCAGAAATATTGCCCGTCTCGTTTGCTCTTCATTGGAAATGATATTAATCAATGTTTTAGTATTTTTTTCTTTGCCCTTTTTTTTAACGAAACGTCGGATTTATACATTCGCCGCGTCGAAAATCACACTGACGCTAGTGCAGTATGCAGGGTATTAAAAATGGAATATCGAACCGCTGTTTAAAGTCCATTTTATCTCGGTTTTTACAACGAGTCAATGCTATAGATCGATTCAAGTTACATACTATGATACCTTGTGTAAAAAAGAAACACAGTCGAAAACCAGGACTAAATACGAACCCAAAAACAAATTACAAAATATACCTATATGCATACAGTATCGTACACCAGATTGCGCAACAATTTGCAAAGCGGATAGCACCAAATCGATCGAATTACCAGTGCTGACAGACTTCATCTCTGCTAGATCAGCAATGGCGACAGTCTATTTAAAAAAAACACAGCATAATTGAAACCTGCAACACGGATAGATCCACAAAGGCAGTTCTCTGGTCGATCGAACTCGTCATTCGCGTATATCCAGCCTTCCTACCCTACCACTGCACGTTTCTTATCGTTTAAAGCGAACTGCCTCCAATGATTGCCATTCTATCCCTTCTTGTGGACGCTTTGCATCGCGCTAGACACGGCCCTCTAAGTTCGAAGGTTACGGCGAAGCTTTTGCTCGATCAGATACGCCGCCACTTTTCATATCTACGCGCCGACCCGCCGCGCTAAGGCGGCTCGTTTCGATTGGCTGAGACGCCCGACGGAGGGGAGGCTATATAAGAATCTACGCGGCGCGCAATCCTCAGTGTCGCGCGTACCGTAATCGATGATGTTTCTGTTTCTGTTTCGTTCCACCCGTACCTCGTGAGAAACATTGCAATATTCCTGCCATTGTCGCATAACTGTTGTTCTTAACATTATAAATATCGTTTCTGTCATTCGAGTAAAGATCGTAGTTATTCTTAACATTGTATCGGCATCTCTGTCCATCGTACGGTGTTAGAACGAATTTTTGCTTGAGACATCAGAGATTTTAATGGAGGACTGTGAACGTAATTAATTGTCGAGCTTGCGGATAATATGTGAGAGAAAGAAACAGTGAATTTTATTGACCGAATGTTATATCGATATACAAACATTGTCGCGTGAACTGTTCGGATGAGTGAGAGAACGTGGACGCTGACACTGAACGAGGTGTCGCGTGTCGATTGATAGCGGAGATAACGAAAGAAATCGATCGAACGAAGAGCACGCTTTGGCCACTGCCATGACAATGGTCGTCAATAAGATCAACATGTCGTCGTACTCCGCGCCGCGACGCACTTTCTTCTCGGGCCTTCACACTAAGGTAAGATCGCAGCCCCCAAATTTCTTAAATGATATTCAACAATATTCGAGTACAAATATTGCGACAAGTGCGCCGTTTACTAATCGAGCCGAAGTGATTTCGCTCCATTTGCGGCGCAGGTTTGATCGTCAATTTTCTCCGAATGGAGTTACTGCTCGGTGTACCGTTTCCACGGGTATTTCCCCGATTTTACGATCAAGATCCCTGATCCCAAGCTCTTTGGAGTAGGTAACGGTTTTACCTGTTGCTCCTCGCGCGTGATTCTGCCGTGTCGTTGCTTCGTGAAAAGCTACTTCGTTCTTGAAATAAATAAAGTCGGATCAAAAGAAAATCTCCAGGCCGGCTCTTATCAGCACAATGTAGGCGTGACATAAACATAAACATACCGCTGCGTACAATCGTCGCATGAAAGGTGAACCAGCCTCGCGACTTACCGTACGACCCACAAGTATCCGACTCTTAATCAGATACATTGAAATGCAGCTTCTTGTCCGGTGGGACTTTAAATCCTGGAAGAGCGCTTCCGTTTCCTCCCGGAGGCAGGAAGTGTTATTACGGAGAACGTTTCGACGCATGGAAAATACGTTTGTAGAATTCTTTGTCCCCCCGCACACGTCCTCACAATTTGTACAGGCTTATCTGGAACCTTTTCAGCATTTATAATTACCAGCAACGTTCGACTCTCTGCCCCGTTTTTGCATACGAACGGTTTTGCGCGGCGGATAACGATCGATAAATATAGCACGGCTGCTTTGGGAGAGACGTAAAGTTTTGCAGGAGGAAATATGCGCGTGGCGGTTTTCTGCTTTGGCCAGCGCGGACGTAACGATACGTCAGAGGCTTTCTAAAGCTGGGTCGTGAAAATAGCGTGCTGGTAGAGGTGTGCCCGAGACTTGCTTGGATCGGTTTGTGAAAATACGCGCCGCTACGTCAGATGGACGGCGAAGCAAATGCTACGTCAAATGTTTCTCAGAATAAGAATACAGTAGGTTAAGATCCTTCCAGGTTCGATGAACGCGAACACGCGATATCATACATTGCATATATACGGTAAACGTGTGACGCTGTGCACGCATTAACAGCCATGAAAAAGCTGAAAATGTTACAGGAATAATATTTCATTGCAGTTCTGTTCGAATTCTGTTGGAGGTAGAACGTGAAAGACCACGTGCTTCTAATAAAACAGAAATATCGCAGAATAAACCCGGACAAATTTTTCATTTCGCAACAACGTCTCAGTGCAGCAAGAAAGAATAAAAAAAACAATTCCAGCAGAACTTTATACCGAATCTATTTGAGGCACGATGTGAAACGAATACGCAGCGCAGCGTGAAACTTATCGTAGATTAAATTCATGCACACTTAGGGGTAACATTATATCGAAATCGTAGCAGTGCGATAGTATAACAAATATTGCTAGATGTAGACAATAAGGAACACGTAGCAACTACGTGAGGAATCTCCCGAGCTGAAAGCAATGAAAACTCGTGGCAGAAGTTATTGCGTTAATGGCATACCAACGTGACAGTACAAGTTTAAACTGCGTTACGTGTTCCTCGTGAAAACACTCGGTTCTACGTGATAAACTCTTCGCTTGTGGACATTCCAATATTTCATTGAAGTATGTTTATCTCTAATAGTTTTCCACTCCGCTTTCCGATGTACAAGGTTCAGCGAAAAAATTCAATCGAGGACCCTTTAAAATAAGCTCAGGTAGACTATCGTGTGTGTTTTTTACAAAGATATTTTTTCCTAAGATAATACTCAAAATAGATAATAGAAAATATCAAATTCTCGCAATCAGAATCGCAGTACTTCCTAACCGACCTAACCTAACCGATGAACGTATAATCAAAATTTTGCACACAAATATAATTGCAATTAAAAATAAATACGTACTACTCCGATATCCTCATCGTGAAGCTCAGCCAAACGCCATAAATCGCCCGTACATTCAGCATCCAAAATATACAAACCTATTGGAGTCTTTAGAAGCTCGTACCTCTCGCCACTCCAAAAGAGCACAAACGCGTGCAATAAATTACGAAAAAAGTAACGTCACTTGCGTACACATATGCGCTACGTTCTCGTTGTAGAAATTGACGGATACACTCCTGTCTTGTCCGTTCGTCGCTGACGACCATGAACGTGACCGTGCTGCGTCGAAATCAGTCCAGCCGATATTTTTTCCCTCTTCTTCTGGCCGATCGCCAAGCTATTTCAACTTCAACCGGCCGCGTCTGGTAATCTTCTTCGACGATACCAGCCGCTCGAACCCCCGATGGCTTACGTAACTCGAAACCGGGCAGAATTTCTTTCAAATATTCGTCCAGAGGAAAACGATTAGCAAATTCGAACGGCGACGCAGGTGAGACGATTGCCCGCGGAATAGAATCGCGACGGTGCTGTCGTTAGCACGGCAGAGAAGTCGGCGTCTCTGGTCTGGCGAAACACGTGTCGAGGAGCCGTCCAATTTTTCTGACGTCGACGAGATATACTGGCCGCTGCATTCGACGTTGTCCCGTTTTAAACGCGGCGAATTCAGGTCTCGTTAAATTTAGTATCACCCTGTTTCCCGCGCGGCAGGGAAACGTCGGTATGCGCACGCGATATTCTTCTCTTGCTGCTCGTTAGTGTCCCTGGTTCGCGGGCCATTTTTATTCGGCGGTGTCGGACAGGATCGTTGGCGGATTCGTGATAATTTGTCGTTAGTTCGCGGGGACTAATATTGGGGGTGGAGAAGCGAAGCACGAGGGTCGAATATCTCTTTTCCGCGAGAGTACAGAAGAAGTTGCGAAAGAATTTCTGGGAAACATAGCAGGGGTGGATAAAAATATTCCTTGGCAATATAGATCTCAACTGAATGGAATTTTTTATCGCCAGAATTGTTGGAAGGAGTTATTCGAATCGCGTGCAATTTATTTGCTAATTCGCACATGCCCGTCGATTCTGTTATCCACTGTTACTTTAATTGCCAGCCTCTGGACACATTTTGGACAAATCCTCTTCCTCTTCGGATAGGAGGATAATGAGATGTTGGCCGGTAAGCGATGGGAATCGAAAACCATGCCGCATTGAATTGAATAACAGGGTGGCTCGTGGCACGCGACGATCCCGTTCATTAAACGTACGCTTCGTGATCGTTAAAGCGGCATTAATATCAATGCCCCGTTACTAAAAGGAAGATGCATGCCTTTCACATTTTACTTTCCACGGGGCCGAAGACTTTCACTTTCGCCCGCGTCAAAAGTTGCATCGAAATAGAGCAGATTTCAATGAAACGCCAATTTCCGTAGACATTACTACCGTTTACCAAAGCGACACTGCAAAATATACCGCTTTAAATTCAAAGAAATATTAAATTTTATATTTGTCTGTAATATTGACTGTATTACGTACATATTCATTTTGTAATTAAATTCGCGTTGCACACCTGCAATCTAATCACCGAAATCGAATCGTCCGTGCCATCTCGCACGGAATGCAAGGACTCGCGAGTTCTTAATCAATCGCCGTCTGGTCCACTCTCGAAACGAGACCGGGAGAGAAAGGGAGAGAAGCTTGTGCTCGAGTACAGCGTAAAAGAGGGGCATAAAAGATTCATTTTGCTGGAGAGGTGACCCCGTCGACCCGGCATCCGCTCTCTGTGGGCGGCTCGCCCTCTCGTTCTTCTCTCCGATCCCTTTCTCTGTCCGTCTTTCCCGTGCCACCGCGAATTCTGCCGCCCTGTTTGCGTATCGTCGCCGGTTTTCTTTTTTCCGTTCCACCGGCGTTTCTTCGCCCGCCGACGTTCGAGGTGCGCACGGGGGTAAAAGAAATTGAGAAGGAGGCGCCTCGTTGAGGCAATCAAGAGACAGGCGTTGCTTGTTAACCGTAACTGCTACTAAATTGCCGAGAGTTGGGAGATCGACTCGGCTCGTCGGCTGTTTCCTTTGGAATTTTAACGAATTTCTTAAGTCGCATGATTTGTTTATTCTTTGGAAGGTCTTGAAGCACACGAAAGAAATTAGAAATATTTTTAAAATGATTGCGACCATTGCCTTCCGTTCTGCAAATAAGGAAGGCGTGACTGGAATTCCAAAGTAAAGGGTTACGCGAATGAAACCAAAGAATAATACGGAGTACAAACTACGTAGATCCGCCCGCCATTTAATTTTCATTTCCTTAATGACGCACGGCGCACGTAATACAACTACACGTACAGTAAAGAAATTGCCGCCGAGTTCAAGTGTCGATAGCCGTCACTTCCGTCTGGCGTCAATCGGCCGGAAAGACCAGCCCGATGCTCGAGCATCCCTGAAACAATTCTGAAGGAATTCGTCGAACGTAGTTCGCGTCGAGACGCTTTCACAAAAGCGACGCGTGAACCGGATGCGTTTAATCTGGACGTCGAGTGACGGCCTTTCTTTCTCTCCCTTCATCTCTCTTTCTCTTTAAAGAGAAGCAGCGCAACGGTAATTACACACGAGCAGAGCAGAAGAAACACCCTCGCGGATGAATGAGAAGTGAAAGAATTATTTACGCGGCTGGTGATCCCATTAATCCACTTTGAAGAGTGTCTCGAAAGCGTGCGTGGAATCGTGAAAGCCAGACATCCGTTGGATTCGATTTATCGTTTCGGTTTGACGGTGGAACGATTACGTAAAGTACCGCGGAGACGTCGCTGTACATTCCGGGAAGTATGCGCACGTATTTGCAATTGTGAAACGAGGAAGATCTGTGGTTGATTGGAAAGGGAAACAAGTGTTGGAAGTGTTATAAATAGTAATTCGATTTAGTTACGTGACTGGGATAATCCAGTGCGGTTAGATTTCTTATGGGAAGGGGGCAATTGTGGGAAAGGGTTACGTACGCGTGGTGGAAGCTGTTGTTGCTCTGCGGAATATTTCAAACGCGTGATGAGACGTTGTCTTTTTGCCTGTTGGTATTCTTGTTAAATTACGGCGAGGTTGAACAATACTTTTTTACCGCGTTCAACTTTACCCGAATTTACTCCAATTCAAGAGGCAATTAACCCTTAGTGCTCCAAAAATATTGCAAAGTGATTTTTAACCGGCTCCAAACGAACGTTGTTAATTTCAAAGCGATGGAAAAAGACGCTGCATACGTTTTACGAAGTAGTGTTTTATTTGCAGGAATATTCATAAATGAGTAATACACAAAATAGAAATTCATTCATATTTCACTGTTACTTTTACATAATTATTTCCACATATCTTAGTATTGAAAGAATATTCGGCTGTGATTTCCATGCCTGAAACAATTTATGCAGCAGTACTGCCAGTTGGAGCGATAAGGGTTAACAAGTTCGCCGAAATTTTCTCCAGCCCACAGTAAAAGCTATCCCACCGTATCGTCAACCCCCAAGCTATGGATAAAAATACAGAATAATTTCGTCGTCTCGTTTCCTCGGGGGTTGCCAATCGCTCCAATTTTTAATCGCCGCCTGGACTTCCATTTCTCTGCGCCGAACGTGGCGACGCGCGACGATATCGGAGTCCAGGCGACTGGTTTCCTCTTCGGCTTGGAATATCTCGCTCCGTCCCCATGGAGAATCGTATTTCTGTTGTCACAGAAATGTCACGCAGATCCGCGGCGTGCTTTGGGCCGCGTAAGCAGAAGCGAAAATGTCACGGCGTTGACGCGCCGACGCCACGCCGCTGAGATTACACGTTCGTCGGACAATAGGCGAGATTACGGTGTCGGAAGGTAGTGCACGTGTGCCGGACGACACCCCTGCGGTTGTTTGCCAAGATGATACGTTCCTGGACGGGAGTTAAAAATACAGAAAATGATCCCCCGGGAGAATGGCCTTCAGTTATTTATTTTCCTAGCCTCTGGAAGAACGGGGGGAAATGTTGGGAAATTTATTGGCCGTGGATTAAATGTATATCGAAGACTTATTTGAGAAAGAACTGTAGATTTATAGATAGATCGAACGTTTCTTTTCCATGTTTAGGGATCAAATGATGCACAAGGTATTGATCTTAATGAAACTTTCTTTAGAACAGTTTGCACCGAGGGTAAAGTCAGCTTTGTGAATACACTCGAGTTACTCCAGTTAAATATCGTTTGTTCCGCCGATTATCCGGGAGGCGTTCAATTAAAGGGAAATAAAAATTGCTAAACAGTTTCTTTAAGAAGCACTCAAAGCAGCAAATAGTAACATAAACGTTCGCACTCCAATCGTTTAAAAGTTTCGTATCGCAGAACTGTCGCATTTAGCAGCAATGAATACAGAAAGGCGCATTTAACGTCCTCGGTCTTCGTAAATGGATGAACCGTTTGTCACGGCACTTGCATCTTACTTTGTAAAGACAGCCGCGTATCCGCTCGTTAACCGGTTAATTAGCATCACACCGATCACAGATTAATCATTTCTTCATACCGTCGACATGGTTGCATTATTATTTTTATTACATTCTCTTGACATATTTCCTGTTTGTTTTTACTTAGTATCTAAACGATGTTTTTCCCGAATTTTATGTAACGTTGTTCATCGTGTTTTTCTTGACTTAACAAACGTGATTTAACATTCATGAACGTGAATATTCATCAATCGTTTCGCCGTTTTAATTTGTTAACTAGCGTGGAATCTTTAACCCACGCACCGCGAATTCTTTTGAAATGTGATCGAAATAATGAACTATTGGCAATTTGTCAATAACTAAAAAGAGCTTTTTCACCTTGCTAAGATTGAATCTACAAACAGTCGACCAATTATTTGCATCTATTTCTTATTATGCGTAGACAGTAGCAGGCATTCGGTATCTTATTTATTTTAAAAATTTAAATTACCTCGCAAAAAGCAATGGTCAGCTATTCTCTTCGAGGCGAAATAGGGAGAAAAAGAGCAGCGTTCTCGGTGAATTTTGGCAAGGTTGAAAAAGAATACCCGATGGAACTGGACGCTCTTTGTTAATACATAAAACACGGGAACGAACGTTTTTACGACGTGGAACAATTGGCCACGGGAACACGTTGCGTTTCGTAACGGCTTACGAGCTGTTCAATTAGAGATTTCCTCCATAAATTCTCGTGCCTCGGCATGGAACGTTCGCTCGGAAAGGCACCGGCAGAAAAGCCGCATGCATGAACGGCAAGAGGGAAGAAAAAAAACGCGACCACGTCCTTTTCTGCGAATCGTTTCCACGATTATTTCCATCTATTTCTGTCTGCAATTACGACGCCGCGTTAATCGAGATCTACGCGACTTCTTGCGACCGTTTTTGCAGCCGATATTACAATGCACTTTGCGTTTATGGGACAAGGCAGGGGCAACGCGACGCTCGACCTAAATTCTAATGGAAATGTTTTTAACGATCGGCCAGAGGGAGATAGCTGAAGAATGCTGAGTACATTTTCAAACTTTGTTGGTTTTCAGGGAAAATCCTGATAGCACTGTCAGAAAATGTTCTTCTATCTTGAGTGCGAAAACATCCCTCGTAGCGAATTTTTAAAGTCGCCGTACTTGCGAGCAACCCCTGGAAGACCACTGCGGATAATTGAATGACAATAAATGAAGCCAATGAAATATCCATTCCTAAAAACGAGAACTCCATATTTCCCATAGGCTGCACGGTGTTTCCCGCTGGACAGCTTGCCGGCAAATTATTTCAGCGATTTCCCAGTCGACTGTGTATCGCATTACGACGACCCTCCCTCGAGTGCAAAGGTCATTTGCATCGCGGTTTAAAGATCCTCCTCCTTCGTCCCATTTCCCTTCTGCTCTAGCCGCTGGACACACCGGTTGATAATCCACTCGAGTGGCGCCATTGCTGATTAACGACACCCACGCGCACCCTATCCTACCGTCTTCGTCTCCATTTCTGTTCTGCTCTTGTCCTCCGCTTTACTCATCGATTTTGCGTCACCGTTCTTGTTCGAGGAACGATCATTATTTCGAGACTTTCAGGAAGAAGCGTGAAGCGTTTGCTTTATGACCGTCGACGATGTTTTTCCTTTGAAATGGCTTTAAAAGGGACTTCTGTGAAATGGGAAGAATTTTTCGGATGCTTCTGCTTCTTTTTTTTAAAGAGAGGTGTACGTGCACTTTCTTGGAGATCTGTTTTCAAGATCGTTGGTTTTCCTCGGTTTTTCTGGAAAGCGGGATGATTTGGCGTACTCGCGTATTTTGTATGCTCGGTTTATTTTGAAGATGGCGCACGCGTGTACTCGATTTTCTTGGAAACGAACGCTTTCCATTGATTTCAAGCAGGCCGCTTTGTATTCGATTTTACCAGCGCGTGCGGTACGTCGTGCCGCGTTGTCTGATCGTTGTAACGGTGGTCCGTTCGTTAATCCTGTCATGATGTTCCTACAATCGCCACGAGATGAGCATCCGACTTTCACGGGGCTCGCGAGCCTACAGGTGACTCACGTGTTATACTCGTCGCGAAACTCGTCCGAGGCGTGCGCCTTTTCGTCCAGAAAAGGGACCGAAATAGACGTGCACTTGGAAGGAAAACTGGAATTCAGGGTGAACGCACCGGGGAAATAATATGAACAGTGCCAGTGGTAGAATGAAGATTTATGATCACGGGGGCTGCCAGGCGTTTGGGATTTTACGAATACTTTGGGTATGTTCGAGATTTGAATATTTTGTCCCCCTTGGAGCATTCGGGAGTTTCATTTCGAACTGAGGATACGGCATGGCTGATTGTACGCAATTGCACCCCCGTAAGTTGTGCAGCTTTTAAGGTCTGTAGATCCTCGAGTTTTATAGATTTATTGGCTCTAAAACGATCGTACTCCAATATTTACCGTGACGAACGCATCCAAGCCAGTCGCCATCGTCGGGCCATGGTGTCGTCCAGAAATCGGTGAGTTCGATGTAGCAACGAGCCAAGTGGCGTGCAATGTCTACTGACCCAGAGGTGAGAAAAAGGAAAGGGGGCTTCTCCCGTGTGCACGTCTGGAATTCCTTCGTGAGTCATCGGCATTCGCCAAGGGGCCCGTGCCCGGTATGGGAACTCGTGTGCAGTCCCCATGCTCTTAGCATTTCCATGCAAAGACCGACAGGAGTGACTCAACCGAATTTCTTCCTTCTCTTTTTTAACCCCTTCCCTAGCGCGGCTCCTCGATGTCCAGATCGATCGACGCTGAACACTTTGTTCGAGGGGCTCCATTAAAAATTCTACAAAATTCTGAACTTTCGCTTAAACGTTGGTAGGAAAAGTGAATTGAATTCGTAGATGTATTGTGATATTTAATAAGGGGTGGGTAGATGTTAGCGAATTAAGTGGATTAGTTATTTTATTTGGAAATTCGTTTCTTCACGATCTCATATATATTGCGGAAATAATTATCTATTATTCTGTGTAGCTACTGAGACTGTATTTCTTCGAATTGTTGAAAAGTTAGGGGGAGATCCTCGACGAGTTGGATCACGTAAGGAGTCATTAACCTTTCCGAGGGTAGACGATTGTACGTGCGTGCACGTTACGCGTTCTTGATAACACACATGCACACACGATGCGACACACAAGCACGTGGCATCGTGGTATCGTGGTATCGTAACGTACGACCTTGAACTTCCTCCACGAATGATTCACGGCCCGTCCATTCATCCGGCTGGCTCGTTCATGCGCTGCTCTCTCGTGGCTGGACTTAACGCGGAAAAATAACCGTCGAATTTGAATTGCCGCGAGTTACCTTGCAAACTCATTTCGTGCACAGCGTAATCAGGTAGAAAAAGTGTCGTGAAACATCGGTTTCTGGAATCAGTTCTTGCTTCTTGCATTAGATTGATACAGCATAAACGAACGAAAAATAAATCAATCAATCAATCAAAATGATCAAGTATATTTTATTATCGTTGCCATTTTTCTCATTAAAGAGAAATGTCAATTTTGCGGAATATGCTATTACTGCTTTTGTCGCGTAGACATTGCCGAATAAATTCCATAGAATTACGCGATATTTAGTGAATTTTGACATGAGTAATTTTTTCTGCGGCCACAAAACTCAATAAAAACACCATCAAAAATCTCACCGTCCGATTAATGAGAGAATTCATAGGTTTCTGAGATTCGCGCGAGATTCACTGAACAGCATTCGCTCTTATCTGTTTCACGCTGACCAATGCCATCGATTTTTCCCGCGAGTCGATAATACGTTTTCCCTATCTCGAGGCTGAGTTTTCTACGGGCGAGACCAATTGCCATTACAGTTACGGTCGCGTAATGAATTTTCAAAGCCGACGATAAGACCACCGAGGAAGGTGAATCACTGATCTTCCACGGATCTGTCGCTTGGAAACGCATCTGCAACGGCCACGCGCACTTTGTGACTCATCGATCCGGATTCCGCGGCGAATCACCTGAGCCCACCGTGAAAAAGTCATCCCCGAGCGTGAGACTCATCTTCCGTTCGGCTGGATAAATTTTTAGATGCATCGGACGAAGTCCCGCGAGCGAAACATAATTCAGAAATAATTAGAATTATACACAGTAAACCAGCCGCGGTCTTGCAAGTGTATTTTATAATTAATTTTCCTTCCCCTCCAAGTCTTTCAAAATTAAAACCACAAGTCCACGTGTTAGAAACTTGACCGAAATCGATCTCCATACAGGTGCACGCAAGTATCCAAATACTATAGTAAAAGATTCGCGGACCTTAATATGCGCTCCAAAAACGCGTGAAACGAACATAGCTATCCCGTGCGTTACGTCACCGGTGTGTTTGACAACTATCGAGGAAGTCTGCAAGGAAGATGAACGATCCGTTTCCGCGTAAGTCGTCATAAATAGAGAAGAACGATAAAACTGTTTCGCGGTTTCTTATCGCAGCCTGGAGAAAACACGCGTCTTAAGTGGCTCGATAAAAGGCGTGAATCATAAGTCGGCTACTCTCTCGTTGTGTCGTGAGAAAGAATTCACGTACTTGCAGGGACGTGTACGATACGGAGGTTGTTTCGTCGATGACGATCGTGTCGAGAATCGAAACACGTTCGACAAATTTCAAAACGATAGTCCAGGGAAAATGGGTAAATGAATAATCTTCGAGTCTGGAATCTTAAAAGAATTTTCAGAGGAGTCGCGGTTGAATTGAAATTAAAATTGAATTAATTGGTCATTCGTTGGGGAAGAAACAAAATGGAAAACATTATCGTAAAATGTCTGAAGGGTGAGGCTGCTCGGAGGATTGTTTAAGGTAGATACACTCGAGGAAACAGTTACTAACAGTCGTTAATTCCCGAAGGATCGCCAATAGTCCCGTCAAATTCGCTATCTTCCTTCCGGTTTCGTGCAACCACGATGCGTCACGAACTTTCTAATCCGATGCGCACCGTCCCGACGAATTTCATTTGTGCACAGCTTTCTAAACTCGTTAGAGACGAGAGTGCATAATGTATTTTGTATTTTCCCCTTGGTCATCGTTGAGGCCTCCGAGAAACGTCTGATAACCGCAAATGTTAATAATAGCTTTTGTCAGAAAGGAACAGATAACGAGAACTTTGCCAGAACAGATAACATCGTGATACAATATTTTCGTAGGCGTTCTTTACATTCGTGCTAATAACATATTTAACTCTTTCGGCGTCTCGAAACTCTGAAAAACGGAGAATTTTTGTCCTTCGATTCACTCAAAAAAATGAATTCCTTTGTAATGAATTTTAATTAAGAGTCACGTCTCCGTCTTAAACAATCGGCAAATATTGAAACGAGAATACGTGGAACGTTGGCACCTTTGCTGGATTTCCGTAATTGAGTGGAACCCAATTAGTCTGGATATAAACAGCGGTGGCTCCGGGGCAGCGTTGAGTGCGTTAAGTTTAAGTATAGTTGTAGGGGCTGCCCGATTGAAGTGCATCTCGATTTAGACGCGACGAGGGCAACGTGCACCTAGGAGAAACATGTAGATTCGTTCTCTCGAGCCCGCGATTAACCGTGTGCTGTTTAATTTGATCGCCTGAGTGGCTCTCGATGATCGCAATTGTGGATCTGGTAGATAATTAAAATCTCGTGCGCTAAATGCATCCCCTTTGTGCAAAGCAATTTTTGTAGAAGTTATGTTCATCTAGTTGCTGTTAAATAAAGAATCGTTGAAACGCTTAAATTAATACAGCCCAGACTTTTTAATTCAATATTAAACCAAAAAGTAATCACCACCCTCCTTTTTTGAACCACGAATATTCCCGTCCACCATATATTATTAAAATATTCTTTTCCCAAATCAATCTTCCAAGACTTGAAATTTAAAAACAAGAACTCCTATTTTCAAACGTTCCAGTGCCAAACGCAGGAACATGTTTCGCCCCGTACCAAAATCAGTTCACCGCGCTAAACATTCCTCTACCTTCGGTAGTGATATAATCTGTCGTTAAAAAATAAACGACTTGGCCGGGTGAACGCAGAAATTCCTCCGCCATATCGTGGCCAATAAGCCGGGGAAAAGAAGCGGATCCTCTTATAGAGCGTTCCAAGGTATGCCAGGCATCCTAATAGAGGAAGGCTGCGATCTTTGGAACGGCTGGCAAGGTTCGGCGTACCAGCCGCTATGCGAAACATTCGACCCAATCGAACCCGAGCATATTCTAATCTTAAGCCTTTTAATCTTCACTCACTCGTCCGCGTTATTTACGACGTCATTACGCGTAGCACGCACGATCAGAGCCGCGCGTTTTCGCTCATTGTAATAGCCTTTCTTGCGGTCCACTTGACAAACGACACGCTCTTCGTCTAAACTTGCAAGTCTAAAGGAAGGCCTGTTACGTCTATTACAACTGAATTTGTTTAATTCAATTGATGGGACAGGTTAAATAGGGAGGATCTTTAAATGCATTCGAAAGCTCGGTCCAGTGACGAGACCAAGGATGGTGGATACATAAATATACAGTTTTTGACTGACGATGTACCTCGAAGAATTCTATTTATTTTATGGGAAGATTTTATTTGATGGCGTAGGAATTTGAGGATAATCTTTCATTTGTTCATTGGATTTTTTGGTATCATTGTGCTCGATCGTTCATTTCACTGTTAGTGGAGTTCGTCGATGACGATACAGATGTATGCAGAAACGGGTTAAGTGGCGATTGGAGCTCTCGGCTCGGAGTCGCGACATCCTTGACTCGAAAGTGAGTCACCCGCGACACCTAATCGTCCTTCTCGAGTCCAAGTTCAGGGTTTTCGCCGGGATTTCCTCGGAGGGTTCGTCCGTTCGAGTAACTAGGTCAAATTTCGGTGCTGCCAAACTCGTGCAACGCATCTCGGCAGAAAAATTGAAAATGAACCGCCTCGGGAAAGTAGGGTACAAATAATTTGCCCCAATAAACGTTTAGATGATCCTATCAATCTTATAAAGTCTTATAAAGAGTCAATCCACATTTCTAATATAATAAATTTATTAAGTGGCCCACAGTATAATAATAATAATAATATTACTGTAACAGTTTCTACCACTATTATCATTATTATTATCACCTTTCTATACATATATATATAATATGCCACAATATTATACCCATACACCTTGCACTCGAACAGTCTTATTAAAAGTTCGTTAAAACTATTTATTAATAGAAACATTATCGCCGTCGCTACTTCCTATACTTCTAAACACATATAAATATATCGCGAACCATGAACACAAGGGCACATATTCAGATTACGTCTGACCTGTTAGACGTCACCATTTTCGCGAAAGCTGCCCTCAAAGAGCGGCTTGTAACGAGAAGTGGAGATCGTGCGGTGGCTTTATAAATAACTTTGACCCCCGAGTTTCGCGGTAAAGATGTCAATTAGATTCCACGCCGCGAACATTGCACATCGTGCATCCCTTCTTGCGCTCCGCTCGTTCAATTCAAGCTGATAGTACTCGCTCGGTGATTACGTCACCGCTCAATGAATGGACCGCCGAGTTGTACCTCGTCCCTCCAACTCGATGAGCTAACTTTGCTGAATGGCCGAGCGTTCGAACGAAACCGATTATCCGATGTCCATTTATTTCTCGAACGGCTGTGAACCTTGCAGATTGTGGACCATATGTGCAGCACGTATGTAGGGAGGTGAAACGGTAGTAAACGATAGTAATCGATCGGTTCGATTCGAGAAAGTTCGTCGTTGTCCATACATAAATATACAGAAAATTCGTTTTTAGATAATTTCATTCGTTTTTCTCCTCGCCTCTTCTCTTCCTCCAAAATTTTGAGTATTCGAGGCGCGGCTGCGCAGAAAATTCCTGGAAGAAACAACCTCCTTGGAGTATCTTTCTGCAAAACCACCGACCCCTTCCAATCCATTGATGAATCACCAGTTCCTCGAAAGTGGTTGCCGTATGATTAGACGCCCCTCCACCTGTCCGAACCTCTCCCGTCGTTCGAGCTGAACGCTCGTGGTGGCCAGCTGATTCTAACCACCTCCATCGTCTGCTCTCGTGCCAGGCTGATAACACAGTGCTGGCCAAATATCGCTGGTGACCAGGGGTTAAACGAAACGCTCGATGCTCGCGATTGTAGCACTGTCGAACGAGGGATAATCATTTTTCTACTGCTCCGTTTTTCCAAGAAAGATCTATTTATAAAATTGTACTCCGTCCGATACAATAATTTTCCGGGCGCGCGAAATTTAGTAAAATATTAATTAAATATACCACGAAACGATAGCTGCAGCGGAAGCAACAGCAGAAGACTACAAATATAAGATATAGTAAGAAAAAATAAAATGGGGCGATTTAAAAAGTTGAAAGTAAGCCAGCCACATTTGTACAAACAAGATAACCCTTTCATTCACTCGTTGCTCTCGGTGACAGAGGTGCAGAGTCGTTTGAGGCGCCCCACCTGTAGCCAGCACTGTGATAACGCGCAGTCACCGATGATAACGGGTATTTGTAGTGGCTGAGGATCGAGCGTGACGGTAGTCTCGCGTCGCGAGCGATTGAAGCCAGTCGAATCGATTCTCCTCGCCAATAGTGCTTGCTGCACAGCGATCCAAGGAGATCCGTGCTGGGTGAATGGTGGCAGTGATCGGTTCGATCACCTCTCGGTGATCACAGTCGAAGCGTGTCGACTTGCGATTCGCGGTGAACGATCGAGTTCGCGTGTTCGTCATGCACTTCATCGGCATCGTAATTTCGATTAATAGTAATCGAAACGTGCAATCAAAGTGAACGGACCCTGGACAATCGTTCGAACGAGGTGAAAGACTTGGAAGATCTTTGTCTCCGGCTCGGATCGGTCTTTCGTTGTCGAGATGTCGTGAACGGGATCGTAAATTGCGTAATGCTGTTACGATTGCATGTAGACGAAGTTACGAGGCAGGTGTACGTCATAAACGTAGAGGCGCGTGAAACGTTCAAGAAGGGAGCGTTTTCGAAAATTATTGCGAGTATGTAATCCCCTCGCTGACGTGAATGTTGCTTTCCCGGAATTATACATAAACCGGGCTGCTCCCCCGTGATCTTTACGTCCGGCGCAATTCTTCAGAACCATTAGGGCCAGTCTGTAGTATACTTAGACTAATTAATCGTGCCAGCATTACCGTCGCGAGCATTGCGTAACAAACGTGCCCCCGTCGCTTCCGCGTGATCGGCTGCATAGAAATGCAACGACGGGGAGAGGGCGTCGAGACGCCGGCTAGAAGAGAGCCACGTGCATTCCTAACAGGTGAACGAGCGCACGAGACGACCGTGCTATGGCGTGCCCCATACGTGACTTCCCCGACCGGAAACGAGCGTCTCGCGATTTCCTTGGCGAGAGGATCGATGCGCGCGCCAGCCGCAAAAATTGGCCGACGATATCGAAAATAATCCGACCGCTCCTTATCGGTGTCTCTTACGGCGAGATATTATCGCGTTCGATAAGACCCGCTGATAAAACGCTTTGGAACGTCTCCGTTTCGAAGCGTGACTAATTAGCCCGTGTTTGGTCGATCGGCGGTAATTGTTAATTGCTGGTTCGATTTGTATATTCGTTGCAAGATATCGAATGCACCATTCAAAGCTCTTAATTTGGATACATTCCTAATGGTTGGAATTCCTTCCGACGGAAAACGTGGCGTTTGTTTGACCAGCTGTACTATGGGAGAATAGTTGCGTCGCAGAAAAGTGCAGATAGCGTTTCGATATACACCTGTTTACAATGGTCCTGTCGCGAAATTCTTATCTTCTCCCGTAATTTTCATTCATCGAGAGCAACTTTTGCTTCTTCAATAAGGATACCGTCCGTTTCGCGACTCTGCCATTCTATTTTCGTCCGCTGCTCCCCAGCAGTTCGCTGATAACACAGTCTTAACTTTGAACGTCCACAGACGGTGCAGAAGGCTTCGATTATTAACGCAGCGAAAGATCGATCCGATTCACCGAATTCCGAAGGAAAATTCAACCGTTACAATTAATCCATTGTCGATGGTTTTCCGTACAGATCTTACCCGAGAATTGTTCAACCGAACGAACCGTGGCCTTTCGGACAGACGTTCAGTTTCGTAAGGCGTCCCAAAGATTTATTAGAGATACAATTACAATAAATCGACGAGGCCAGAAAGTATACGTGCATAGAACAGTGTAACGATTGATTATCAAGCCGGCTGGTGTTGCCTGTCGTGTCAGTGGGTCAAAAGAGATTTATGAATGAGCGTCGATAGGGGACTGAACATGCTGCACAAGCATGGGAGCAGCAGGTCTCAGAGCAGCCTATTGTACAAAGGCAGAGGTGCCTTTCTTAAATCAGTAAGTATTGTCGTTTAATTTCTCGTGAATTGGAAAGAAAGTCGTAGATATTCGATAGTGACTGACAATGTTTCGATGCTACATTTATTATTCTTGTGAATCTCGTGTTTCTTGGATCTCTGTTAACAATGGAGCACTCTAACATTTGCGACGGTTCATACTCGACGAGAAAGTCGGGTGACGAGGAAATAATTAAAGAGCGATATGCACGCGAGCTCCCGTAATTGCACATATTTTCTCGATGAGTATTGACGGCGAACGCGTCGAGTGACATCACACTCTGTTCGAGTAGGTGTTAAGGGAATTCAAAATTTTGCAAATTAATCTCTGCCCGACGGCGTATCACCGAGTGACTCACCGAATCCACTTGTCTCTGTTGCTTCTTTTTGCGGAAGCTGACTTTAATTGGAGTCGTTCATTCGCTGTCGCAGCGAATTATGTATATCATTTCCTCGAAACGACGATGTTTATTGTCGAGCTATTTTGCATTTCTTTATCAATAAAAAGATGGACAAAATTGTCGAACTCCTCATTCGTAATATTACAACAATTCAATACGTCCAACTCGTGCTCCAAAACAAAAAAAATCGAAATCGACCATTGCAGACGCTAAACAAAAATCGAGCAGCCAGAATCAAGCCCTGAAACTTGAACACCGACTCAAAAAATGATCAGCCACCAACAGGTGCGCCAGAAAAAAAGTTTTTCGAGCAACCACGATAAGCGCTGGAAGCTGCAAGAGATGATTTAATCTACTGTGAGAACCTCTGTGTAACTCCAGTGCACATCCACATTCCACCGTCTAATCACAACGTCACTCCTGCGTATGCGTCATCGTTTGGGTCACAAACGAGACTTCACGCCTGTTACATCTATCGGGCAATCAAAGCAACGCGTCACGGGTTGTTACTGCGGCGTGACATCACCGTGCTAAAACTACACGCGATGTCAAACACGAGTACACACGCTTGTAACAGCGAGATACGCAAACCTCCCCTCGCTGTCTGGGAATCAATGTTAAACACATGATTGTCGGTGCACGTAGACAGACAGCGTTGCATATGTATGTACCTTGCAACGGAGAGGTCAGGTTCTCTAAGTTCGCCAGATGACTAATCGTTGTTTACTGTTGCGACGACTTCTATTGCGAGCATGTGCACGAACGATTGCGATCGGAATAGTAAAGCGGCGATACAGTGGACAGGTGGTTTGGTTACCTGGGCTCTCTCGGACGAAGGTGAATGAAAAATGGTGCCAGCGACGCTTGCGAAATGAATGGCGAACTGAATAAATGATAGCTGGATCGATTGTATCGACGATTGTCTCGGGTTCGAGGCGATAAATTTCTGGGATGCTTCGTTGAGATTTTTAAGGCGTATGATACTTGATTGCGGAGGACCAGTAATGTGCATGTGATTACTAAATTTAAAATGAAAATGACGATTCGTTGGTGTATTCCATGTTTTTTTATTTCTACTGAAATAATAGAGATCGAAACGGCTGCTCGTTTTTCTTCGCCCCTTCAGAATTCGAATCACGTACAATCATCGATTCTGTAGAAACTTAATACTCGATTACATTGCTTACCAAAACGTCTATGTTTTCAGTCGCCCACTTTCACTTCTACAGCATTTCATTCATTCGTTCGTTCATTCATTCATTTTATTACGAGGCTCGTGAAAGTAAAAACGGCGCGAACCCTAAAGATGAAAGAAAATTCATAGCGTCGTATTACAGAGTGCTATCGGAGTACAGAAAATTATGAAAAATTTCTGCAGAGACTTACGTTCTATACAGATTCTTTAACTAGAGCAGCACACCTATAAATTAATCGCAAGTGCAGGTATAAAATTCGAGCGTTTCCAAATCGCACATAATTTCCCGCGAGAATTACTCCAGCAATAATTCGCTTCGCAGCCTCGAATATCCTCGAGTCTATTATTTATTCAATGATTCTGTGCACAGCCATTGTCACCCATAAATTACACGCCAGTGTGCGTACTCCTTTCATGTTTCATCATCGCGCCATCGACCGCGACTCCACATTCGAGTGTTGTTCTAGCTCCTTTTCGCCTGTCCACTTGTCAAAGAGCAGGGTTCCTCTTCGAACACCTTGGTACACCGATTCTCCGTGCGCATTCCGCGCCTCTATTCCGACACGGTGACGCAAATCGTGCTCGCGAGCGGTGGCAAACGGGTTAACAGACCGCTTCTCGGTAACGATTCGTCTCGTGCCGTTTCTTTGGCTACCGTGTCGTCGCTTCTTGGAACCGTCGCCTCCTCTTACGAATTCGTGATTGTCCGAATAAAACGAGACTCGTCTAGTGTCTTATGTAACTGGGATTACTCGTTGATTAAACGACGATTAAACGACGATTAAACGAGGAAAATGGGCGATTCAATTGGCACGGATGGTTAAAAGTAAATGAGGAAACGTTCGGCGAAGAGAACGATGGTAATCGAGTTGCCCAAGTCTATTTTTGTAAAAAAAATTTATTCGCCAATATTGATAATAAACTATTTGTATGGCAAGGAATATCTGTTGCAGAATATTCTATTTGCAAACTCGAATGTTTACAGTTGCAATACACATTTACCATTGCACGCTTGGTGTAGACTGTTTGTACACAGTTTATTCCTCGACTGCAATCAGCATTAATTTGTTGAGTACACAGGTACTGATTCATCTAGCCTTTATTATAATCGATACTTATCGAAACGAGCACCTGCTTTATCAGATTTCCGTTCAAATGAATCATTCTCATGCCTGCTTACTTGAACTTTAATTTCTACGTGATTAAAGTAACACGCAACTTCCCCCCTAACATTTATCGATTTAAGAGATATATCCCATAAATAGTTTGATGCTTTTTTTAAACTCTGATTGCCTTTTACGACCTTCGATCGTCGATTCCATCGGCTAATTAATTTAGGTAGCCTTCGAACCGTGCCGAGACAATTGCCAAACCAAACGATATCGATTTGCAACTCAAGCTTCTTCGACTAATGAGATTTAATTGCCGCGTTCCTCGTGCCGGTATTCTCTTACATAAGAAGGCAAGAATGCCCTGGACGAACGCCATAAGCTCGATATAAGTGCATCGCCTCGATCGATTATCGTCGGTCGAATGATTTTTTTTGCGCAACCAACGATGTCTTAATCCGGCTAATTTACCATTCGCCTATTTAACTATTGGAGCTCGAAAGATTTATTCTGCCTGTAGACATTCTACCCCTTTTGCTGTGAATAGGCATTCCGTTTGGTATATTTCGGTGAATCTTGTAACAAATGGGGAACGTTTAAACGTTTAAGTGTCCGAATTTTTATTAAAATTTTTTTTTACATCGTCCAATGGCGAAACATTCGAATATTTATATCTTCAACCCTTTAACGCTTCTTTAGATATTGAAACCTTTGGATCTCAGCATTCTTCAGTCGTAAACTTTATTAGCTAATTCCTTCTGCTGACGTATGAATAATTAATAATTGCATTTCTTGCCTTGGAAGGAAATTCCGAAACTTGGAGTGGTTTTAACTCTCCCATGAAAGCCTCCTGATTTTCTGCGCAATCGACTGTGTCTTAATTATAGCGATTGACTTTTTACCCCGTACTACTTCCAGCAACATTTAATGGACTTTATATTGTTTACGATCCAACGATTGAACAGAGCCTGTATTACTTCAATGATTTCTTTTTTTATCGCACAAATTAAAACGAAGGACAGGTTGGTTGCTGTAATAAACAGATTTTATTGGTTTTATAAAAAGAACGATAATAGCGTAACGCGTTGTTATCGTGGCATGTAAACGTTAATTATATTTCTTAATCTTGATTTATGCGACGCAGGTAGAACCGATTCAGCAAAGAAACTATTATTAAGCTTTGCTTCTAATTGAATTAATCGAATTGCCATAAAGGGATGGAAAATGCGAGCTTGATTCATTTATCGTTTGAAATAAATACCTTCGCATCGAGAGGCCTTATTTAAATGCACTTTAATGTTTCGAGCATGGCACTTTAAAAAACGATTTATCTGTGAGCGTAGAATCCTCTGTTTACTAATAAACGTGCGTCGAACGTGTTACAATTACATCACAGTCGGCTTTCTTTACGTCCTTTGCGCAGTTCCAACGATATCAACGCCGATAATCGGTATCAATTATCATCGAACGAGATTACGGACATCAAAAAAATTATACACTTCTCCGCGATATAATGACCCATCACGGTATAATGTCCATTTACGGACATACTGTTCTCGTAAACGAGAACCGGAAATGCAGCACGAATTCCAATACAACAAACTCGGGCCGTAAATGTATTTAATTCAAGCGCATCCAAAAAAACGTCTGAAGATTTAATTGTTTTTCCACACTTTTCCATAATCTCAGTAATCTTTCGGGCGAACTGTTTTCCTCCGACACGAATTAGAACCCCGTTATCACGGAATTGGCAATATCCGTTTTCCTCTCGGCGTGAAATTCCTTCGACTCGCCGACGACTTATCTTTCGCGTCTCAATGCCACGACGAGTCGTCAAGGAATTTCTACTCTCTCGCGGTCTCTCAGCTAGGCGAGAGAGCTCTTTTATGCTCGCGTAGAACCGGAGGAACGTGTTTCGTTCGGAGCTCAAAGAGGACTCCTTTGTTTGAGCTCGCGACACACGCCTTCCAATGGTCGATCGCGAATAAAATCGTCGGAATTCGACAGTAGATTGACGTCATTTCGTGTCAGACACCCGATTAAAAGGGTAAAGAAAGAAACACGCGCACGTGAAGTTTGGTAGCTGGGCGAGATCGAGAAGCGAAAGCTCTCATTTTTAATTGCGAACATTGATGGCAGTTAAATATGGACTTAATTATTGCAATTGCCCGAGCAGAATTTTTCGACCGATGTTTAACACTAGAACTGCCAAGCAAGTCAAAACTTTTTGCTTAAAAATGATTGATGTATAGGTATCGTTGTAACAATTTATGATAACGACAATTGCATATCTCTGTTAAATGTTCATTCAACTAGTTTCGTGTTGTTGATCTGTCTAAATGCTACCCAGATCTATCGGTAGTTCCAGTGTTAATTCAGCAGAACAGTTTCCCCAACGTGGGCAGAGAAATGTCATAGAATAAAAATAAACTGATCTGCAGTGAAACACTGCAATCTAGTCCAATGAATTTGATCGCTACTCTACCTTCCGTTTGCTATGCCACAAAAATAGTTCCGATATACCAAAAACGATCTAACGTTACATTTATCTAATTGACTAATCTTTCCGACTCCAGGTCAATTACAAGAACATTATCCTCCGCTCAATCAGACATTTGCTGGAATAATAGGCGATAGTCCCTCGATCAGTCGGAGCACAGTGGGTGGAAGACACGGATCGAGTCTTTGTATCGCTGGAAATCGGGCTTTAACGTGCGGCGTCTTCTTCAAGGATTATGAACACAGTTCATACGTTCACGTGCACGTATATACACGGATCCACCGATACAACGACAGTGTCGCGAGGAGACGTCTCCGAATCGCCTCTTTGTGTCTGGCGAGAGCCAACACCGCCTACAGCTGTCTGCCAATGCTGTTGGCGATAGAGCCTCTTCACTGCTCGAAGACACACGGAAGCGACTCGAAATTGTCTCCGTTACATCCACTGGAAAGCCTACAATCTCTTAACGGTCCTACGGGAACCGAAAAAACGATGTAGAGTTAATTAGGAGAATTTTAATTGCCTTGATTAAATTTTTCGGGAGACTTTCTGTGGTAATCTTTTCGATTTTATTGTCACGACTCGGGCATTCGAGCCTTTCTTAGATTCGACGTGGTTTTTGTTATTCAGAATTCTTGTAACTCTGGGAGATATGGAATTAATTCTTTGATGTCGCTACGTTTCAATTCACTTTAAATACCTCGGGAAGATCTCTGAAATGGCCAAACTCGAATAAAAGTTTGAGACAGCAACCGATCCAAACCTGTCGTCGATACTTCAAACGCTACCCAACGTTACTAATCGCGAAATTTTCCAAACGAACTTCGAGCGCGTCGTTAACAGCATTCCCGAGCCACGCCAAGAAAATCTAATCGTCGGCGAAAATCAACGATCGTGATCGTAGGTACCGTCGAAACGGTAACAACGGGTTTACGGCGCCATTTATGAGTCTATAAATCAAGTGGCGCCAAAGTGTTGCGTTCCTCTTTCAGCTAACGAATGGACTGGAAAGAAGCAATGAATATTATTTGGTCGCTGACCTATCAAGGCGGCCTGCCGCACCTACCTTATCTATTGCTCTCTTTCCAATATGTACATACCCCTCTTTATCGTGCACACTTGTATAGCCTCTCCTTCTTCGAAACCCTTTCGTTCCTTCTTTTTTTTTACTCCGTTTAGTCAAGTGCGTACAGTCGTCGACTTTCCAATGGTTATGGAGATACGTCGAGGACACCCGGTATATTCTCGCCAAAAATCCATGACATCCGTCGCCCTGGCTGCTTGACTTTTCTTACGTTCACCTCGTTAGACCGCATTCCAGCCTTTGTGTCCCTCTTTTCCGTCGACCAGCTGCTTACATACGTTTTTACGCTCCTTCTTTTTCACGACGCTCGTTCGCTCGTTGTAACGCGGATCGAAGATGACTTACGGGGCCGGGTCTTGGGTCGACTTGCCTCCGGGTTAACAGAGAGATGTTGGGTGTTGAGAACGGGGTTCCATTGTGCGGCGCTTTTGTCGAGGGATTTTGTTTTCCTTCTTTTGGGACGAGATTTTGGGATTAGAAGAGGTTTCACGGTCGGAAAAGTTTTAAGGGATGCTTTTTGATATAGGGTTTTTACGGGAAGGAATTTTTCTTGTCTCTGATAGTGCTTTTTGAATTTGGAGCATCGTTCCTGTATCGATCTTTGCTTTTGAATGTATGAATTTTTTAATTGGATATTACCGAGTATTTTAATTTTGTAATTAATAGAAAATATATGTATATGAGGGACAAGATAAGATCGTCGCGACCTTTCCACTCTGTGTTCCATTCATGTTCCATTCATAAAACCGCATATACACATAGAAAAGTGTAGTAATTTGTAAGCAATATAACTTGCAACATATTATAAAAATGATTACACACGATTTCTGAAAAGAAATATATGTACATTTATTAAAAAAGAATCGTGATAGCGAGGAACGACATCTCCTGGAGGAGTCCACCTCTCAAAAACCAACCAAAGAACTCTCCCCGATGCAATCGTATTTATTCAATCATATCGCCGTTTGTACGATAAGCAGGCACAGTCTGATTAATCCGTCGTATTTCGCCGGTAATCTTTTCCTAGAATCCCGATGTTCGACCTGGTTTTCGTTCTTAATTCGAAGCTTTTCTCACGTGCGCGTTCGCTATGCGGAATTCAAAAGTTCCCGGGGTCGCCGAGGCGCGCCGGGTGGCGCTGGGTAGTGAGCGTGCAAGCTGCGCGTCACGGTCGTCAGTTGGAGCCCGATCGTCGTGCGAACGTTATCCTTGTGACAGCCGGTTGCGCGTGTGTTCTGTCAGCAGGTACAGGTTATCCTACTGCCGACTATCTATCGAACACCTACTGCTTTCATTGATCGACAGAAATTACGCCCGATAGTACGCGAGTGTCCCGAACAACGAGGCGATCGTTTCGAAGGAAAGATCAGCGGTTCGTGATCGAATTTAATATGCATTTGCAAACGCGTCCAAAAACGACATGCAACGATGACACGTGATATCGTTCGTATTCTACTCGACGTGACTACCAGTGCCCGCCGAGATACGAAAATCACGACGGGATGCTACGAGTTTGTCGTTGGGGGTCCTAGGCACGATAAGAACGATGGTGGAGTGGAGCAGTGCAGATAAAGAAGAGTAGGTTGGGAGGAAGAAAAAAAAGAAGTGTGCGTGCCGTCGGCGAACTGTCAAATGGTTAGTGTTTCAGCCGTACAGGCGCCACTGTGGCCTTTAATTCCGTGTTTTCATTGAATTCGTCGGGACCATTGTTGCTACGTATTTCGCGCGTGTGCATACAGCTGTTGGCGCATACATAGTACGCGAGTTTTCCTCCGGTTTACCTACACACTCGAGGAGATACGAGCGGTGTGCCGTATATTTACATTTCCATAACAATTTTTTAAACGAGCGCTCGCGACTCGCGTATGTTGACACACGATATACATTCGCGGGCGTGTACATACGTATAAGCGGAACGTGTTTCCTTCGGTTCCGTTGACCACAAGGTTCCATTTACGTAACAGACGTGTTGCGAGACCCGCATATCTCGCGTATCTCTTTCCCAGAAGCATCCAAGTATGTTCGCGAACTGTATACGTGGAATCGAAAGCTTCGCTAACAATAAGCTTGTCGATGTCGCCAAGATTATTTTTCTTTCTTCGTCTGTTTTTTATGCATACCTCTGGTAAGCCTTCGTTGATCCACTCCACTAAATCGCCACTGTGCGTGCATTTTTCTTGACACAATCGTCGTATCGCGGCGCTCCGTTCCGTGAAAAGAACGTATTCGCATCTTGCATACCGATCCTGGACAATTGTACTTCTTGGAATGCAAAGCAGCTTATCCAGATTATTTTTCACCTGATCGATTTTCTTCTGTTTGTGTTCTTTTTTAAATTGCAATGCATGCTTTCGAAGCACGAGTTAATTAAAGCGCGACGAGGGAAGATAGGCAGACGGCTTTTCAACGAATTTTCAAGATCCGGGATCAGCTGGTCGGACGACTCTCTTGCAATTATTATCGAGCACGTGGGTGGTAGCGGTTTGCGTGTTCCGCCTGATTCCATGCTGCAACAACTTTCTCAGTTACGATCATTTGCACTTGGTTTGCAGTACGGTGAACGCTGGTGCTCGAGTCTGGTAACAAATTACACCGCGACATACAAGCTGGTTCAGATATGTTATCGTATATTTGATGAATATATTAATGTTAATTGCGAAGCAATATTTGCGTGTGTGTTTCTTTTAGTGGTATTTTCGTATCTCTCTCAAGATACAATAGCAATCTTTCAATGCTACAGGTTTTTAAAAGTTCGATCATTTATTGTTGTAGATGTCGGAGTTCCCAGTGGAGGGAGGGGAAAACGGTGACATGCATTCTGTCATGGAGAATTTCCAGAAGAAGAACAACATAGTGACTGGCAGAAGCCATGTCACGCATCATCCACAAGTCACCTCGTCGTCGCAGGTAAATTTTGCGAGACTTCATTTATTCGTTCATTCTTTAATGAACGATTTAATTTGGGACTCTGTTGACGACAATTATTCTCTCAACTATTTTCAAACTTCTATAATAATTTAAATAAAATTGTAGCCCGATTATATCGTATGATTTCTGCATTTTGCTTGAATAATTAAAATAGGATCTTTGAACGAAGTGATTTGCATCTCGCCCACATCAACTTTCCCGAATCATTCGTGTGTCACTAGACGATTCTGAGTTTGAGCAAACCCCCAAAATTAAGTCGACACAGTCGTTTTTCACCGAGTTTCCTGGTCCACGTGGCGCTAATCCTGTCTGAAAAAGGAAAAGGAAAAAAATAGTCGAAAGTGAAAGTTCCCAGTAATCATCCTTGATAAATCTCTATTTTCATCACATTTTACGTAATTTGGATTAGGAAAGTTTTGTGAATCGCATGTACACTTCTTACAGACAGATTTAAAAGTAATACGACCTGGTCGTACGTACGTACGACCTGGTAAATTAATTGCATGAATAATTCTTGATACGTTTATTGTCCGCTTAAAAAGATCGTATCGTAATATGTACTTCGAATAGGCGCTTAAAGTACAGACTTTTTGAGTTGCGTATTTATTTACTTTCGGATCTCGTGATTTTCTGTTTGCTTGGTAGTCGTCCAACGAGGGGCATCACGTTTGACGAAAAAGGGGCGCAAAATTCCAAACGATGGAATACGACGAAAATATTTCGCCAAGTTCCCCAAAATTTATATTTCTCTACTGTCAATGCACATACAATGTATTTGCCTAAGTTTGTTGCGCGAAGCAGAATTGTCTGCACTTCCGTCGCAGACTATTTACGTCGACGCTTCTTCCAACCACAATTCCACCAAAATAGAATTATTCTATATGCACTTGTTGTTGCAATAAACAAAATGATCTTGGCACTCGGTGGTACTCGTGGAAAACGTTGAACCCTCTGAGAAATATGAAACACGCGACTGTGCTTCTTCGAAAACGATGTCGAGGGGAATTAAAAAGTCTGAGGGATAATTGTTCTTGTTCGCATAGAAATTCTGAAAATGCGTTTTCTTCTCCGAGCCAACCGATTATGCAGCGAAACAGAAGTCTCCACGTGCTTCAGTGCCGCCCACTGATATCCTTATCACTGTTGTATCGTTTCAACTACACCTCGTCTATTGTTTCGAAAATTTTTCAATGTCGTCTTGCTCTGCCTGATCCGTCAGTTTCTTATTTGTTGCAGCGCATGCCGTAACAGGGATGCAATGTCTTATCAAGAGTTCTGATCTTTCTGTGATTTAGGAATTCTATTTGCGATGATGATTATAGTGTGATCGGCGATCAATCATTCAGACTGCCTCTTCTGGGATCCAATCCTTGAGCAACCTCGTACATATTAAAGTCAGCATAACAGAAACAAACTTCATTCACTTCTGTCACTGGAAACACTTTCTTTCTACAGCGAAACAGTGAAATAATGGCCAGTTGTTAGACATGCCTAAAGCTTTACGTAATTGTCGCCCACGTGAATTTTGCTTTCCTCCAACCCAGCTGAGTTGGAAACTTACGGGCCACGAAATCATCGAGGTCGTTTTCCTCAAGGCTTCTTCCAAGCCGACATTTCACGTCGAGAACGTTGATTCTCACGAAACTTACCGTCGTTTGGCATCGTTGGTTGCCGCTTCTTTGGACAATTACCAGACTGCCGATGCTCGAGTTCCCAAAGACCCGAATTAATGAAATCGAAGAAGCAAATGATAATTATACTTTCACTATTTCTTCAATTACATTTCAATCTCACCCGTCCCAATGGCAACATTATTCGTTTCGTAGTCACCGCAATCGCAGTGCAAATATAAACGAGATATGTCCATGCCACTTGAAATAAAAGAATAATTATTACCAAATTTCTGGGATACTATATGTTTACGTGCACGTGGACTATTCTTGGAAGAAAGGGTTACCAAGAACTCCAAGCTTTTCCAAAATCCGAAATTAACTGGAACGAAAAATCCAGGAAGGGTGACTGTTTGATTCTCGCGAAAAAGCAAATGCCAGTAGAAGGTGTGCGCACGGATGGAGAGGGTTGAATGCGTGAGAGAAAGGGACAAGAGGCAGTGAGGAATAGGCGGGAGTGAGTCACCGCACGTGGATTTTAAATAGAACGTAAACGGCTTTTGACTCCGCAGATGCTGACGACGAACCAGAGCCAGAGCAGCAGCAGCAGTTCGAGCAGGGTGGCCAAGTCCTCGCAGAGGATTCTTACCTCGTCCTCGTCGAGTGAGATGAAAGCGAGCTCCATGAAGAGCGACCTGAGGGAACTTCAGCGCGGCATATCCGAGATGAAGAACAACATCTCGACGAATTTCTCGCAACGACTGCGGAGCAGCATGGAGAATCTTGTGGACAGGTGGGTCTTCTTCGTCGTTCTTCTTCAACACTAGAACTGCCAAGCAAGTCGAGATCACTTGTTTCAGATTTCTCGCTTTAGAATTATTAATGCAACGGTGTCGTTGTTAGCAATTCATGATGAGTTTTAATAAGACAGAATGATAATTATGTATCTCTATTCAATGTCCATTCAACGACTTTCGTGTTCATAATCTGTCTGACGTATGCTATCTGAATAGTACCAAAATATCTGTCGGTAGTTCTGGTGTTAATACACTTTCTAATCAACGCATTTTTCGGGGCTTTTTCGTTTTGTTTCGAGAAATCAACGAGAGCTTTAATTCTGCAAACGTGCATCGCACGTTAATATTTATATGTACATCACGATTATTATTGAATGGTCACTGTATTGTGAAACGTTTAGTATAGTGTGTCGTGTTGCAGTGATGTTGGACAATCTTTTATTTGCCATAATTCTTCCCAAATCGAGATCTCTGTTAGCATTGAAACGTTACAATCGGTGTTAAAAACAGCAAAGATCGTCCGTGATTGTCCGATTCAGCTGACTGGAGTGAAAATGTATCTCAGCTTTCATTCACGGTTACGCTTCTGTTGAAACTCTGTCGCAATCTCGAGGTCTCTCGAAATCTGCTATCCCGAATTCGATTTCGCTGCTGGTAATCAGCAAAGTCACGTCCACCGCGTTATTTATAAACGGCGTACGCCCGTTTTAGCCGCGTGCACCGCGAACATTTTCGGAGCTTCCCCCTCGTGTTCCTCGGCGTCGCGTAAACACGCGTGTACACATCTGTACGGAAATCGGCGAAATCTCAGGAAAATCCAACTTCTGTTCCCCACAGAGACGGAAACGGCGCAGAAGAGGGCGACCTCACGGAGCCATTGGTGACGTTTCCGGATCCGGACACGCCGCCACCGGTCACAGGAACAGTCAGTTTAACCGGTGGATCGCCGTCTCAGCTGAGCTCCCTGAATTCGTTGAACAATCTTCACAATATGAGCCCACCGATCAGCATGTCGAACATATCGAACATGACGAACCTACCTGCTGGTCAGGAGACGATGAAGTTCGAACAGAAGAAGATGACCAGCGCGTCCAAGACCAAGGTAACAAGTTTTAGCCTGAAGAGATTGAGTTGAGCAATGTCGCAAATCAGAGAGGAAATAATCGCCGAACTTAAAAGAGTTTTATTGTGACGATTTGTCTTCGAGACTTGGTTTAACAATTGCCAGGTGAAAATTGGAGCAGAAGTAAGGAAAGATTTTATGATTTTAGTTATACGAATTATTAGAAAGGAACGATGTTACAAACTCGGAGTGTATTAGAATATTTGATTTATTTCTGTAACAGTAATTCATCTTAGACCAGAGATCCGTTTGGTATCGAATCACTTCCTATGCGAAATTGCGCGTGAAATAATCGATATCGCGTTCAGCTCGCAAACATTTGGCGACGTGGAGCTGTGCAATGTTTGGCCGGAGGTGCGGTTTCCTCTAAAGTAGTCTAGGTCAAGGACTTCGAGTCTATCTCGAAGTGACTTCTTCGGCCAACCTGCCAGCCACGTATTCATTGGGGGTGATTTTCGGGGCGCCCTATTTTCTCATTCCCATATTTTCTCGTCCACTAAATTTGTCAGATCGAAAACCATTATTCTAAAACAATTTCCATCTTATTTTCATCCTACGTGTTTCGTTCCTCCATCGAATTTCCTTGCGTTTGAAAGTTATTTTTACGTGAAATTTCACGCTGTTTCCTCGACAGCTGATCTCTCTTCCTGCGGGAATTCTATCTTTAACTGCATTTCCATCGCGACCACTATGCGCTAAATAGAATTCTCCCCTCGATGTAACATGGTCGGCGCACATGGTATAAAGAAATCGGTCTCCCTCGAATAATAAATGTACCATGAATACAAAAAGGTCCAGGCAAATGACTTAGGAACCGATTTAATTATTTTTATAATTGCATAAATGTTTATTGCTCCTCAAGAATTTCATGTTTAATAGATCATTCAGAATTCCTCATTTCAATCCATTCCAATTTCAGGTCGTCACGGACGGCTTCAGCGCCGAGAAGGCGACCGCCAACACCGCCGAGATGAGAGCTTTACAAGCCGGCGACGTCTCTTACAAGGAGCAGAGCGCCGCGACGGCGGCCAGGGCGCGCGTCGAACTCGATGGCGTGTCAGCCGAGAAGAGCGTCGCCGCTGCGAGGGTGAGTTCACGTCCGAATTTCCCCCTGACAATCCCGTCGAGCTTTCGCGAAACTCGCGTGACCGACGAAACAATATTTAGCACCTCTTCAATTCCCAGCAAACTCGCGATAAGTCGTTCCCATAGATTTTATCTAGCGCACAGAGTCAGGCCAACTTTCGTTACGTGGATAAATGATGATCCAGCGAGTCGAATAACTGAGATTCTCTTTGCTGCGGCTTGTGTAGCTTTGAAAATAGGAAAATGGTACTTTGACAACGAGCTTTGGTGGAAGACGCAATTCTGCGTGCGGCGTGAACTCGTTTGGTATTGAATAGTTTGGCACAGAACGCGCGACAGAACTCGCCTTTTGGGTCGTTGACACGATCTACCCTCCTGCTGATGATCCCCCGGGTTCTAACGGAGTTCTGTTCTAACTTCGGGCTTTGCACTTGTGTCGACGAACGAATTTATACGAAGAAAAGCATTGATCGCTAAATAGTCGAAAAATGATTTACAATGGAACGACAAATTATTATAAAAATATATAAGGTTCGATGGAGAGGGCATTCAGAATTTTCAATCCTCCAACATAAGAAACAATTCTGTCAGATTTTGCAGAAATCATTTCCTCCTTCCACTCGATAGAATCTCGAACAATAGCTTTATCGAACGTGCTTACGTCGTTCACAAATAAAACGATATCACGCCCGCAATCGGTCGGACTTGCGTGACCAATTTTCAAGAAACAACGATAGCTTATCTGCACCTGGTCAACGACGGTCGTGCAATCATATTATTGTTACGTGTGCGTCATTTAAATTATTACTGCCTGTACGTCGTTTAAATGTGCCGAAAAATTGGGCAGGAAATTAATTAAAAATAAAATGTATACCCAGACCTGGTTAGTTCGGATCGAGGTTTTGTCGATTACGCGACCCACGATGATTATTTTAAACGAGTACTTGCCTACTTACGCGACATCGATTCCCTAAATTTAACCTTTTTCGTCGGGCCACGTAGCTTTTGATTCACCGATGGAATCTTTGGTAACAGGCCAACAGTACGGTGTTACCTTCTGGTTGCATTTTGTGATAAGCAGGGCTTGTATTGTCTGTTGCTTCAGTTTTGGATATTGCGTTTCGCAAAAGAATGGTGGGTCGATATTTTAGATTCGGAGCTTGCGCTTAAGTGAAAAGTGACCAAGATTGAAACGTTTACTTTATTTTCAATTTTTTTGTAGTGCGCCTGTGACGATGGAATTGTTACATTTCATTTCAACCGAATAATGAAACTTTCGCGTGCCTGCTGCTAGTTTTAAACAGCACGAACCGGGCTATAGAATTGCCTGGCTGCCATAAATCATTCCCAAGAAGTCGCGTGCTAATATACACAGACCTTGACCTGCGTGAGAATCTCTTTTTTTATCGTGAATCAGCAATGTGAAGCACGCTGAAAAATTCTACGTGCTAGTTGTTTCTCACTGGACACTTAAAGTTGAGTTAAGTATATTTCGGAGCTGACGTACGAGTTGATTTATTATTAATATGGAAGAAACACGTAGAGAGTCGTGCAATGCGCCCGTGTTTCGTAGCAGAACTCGATAGAATTTCGAAGAATAATATTTTAAAATAGGATTGCAGACGCTTGGTATTTTTAAGCATTTCTTAAAAGAGTGTTTGTCAAAGTTATGCAACTTCTCGAAATTCTATTACTCATACGGTTCGATCTGGGAATGCTTGATCACAAATCGTTCAGCTAACTCTGGCAAATATTGCGTACCCAGGAAAATTGGCCAACTCGTCTGATCGTTGCGTGCAATTGTCGCATTCTTCGATGAATCACCGAATGCACGTGCTCGCAATGAACACGGTTTCATACAATAAATTATAGAAATTAGCTGGCAAAAGTATTAACCCGACAAATGATTTAGTACGTACAATTGATTCTGTCAAATAGAACACGTCGCCGCAATATCTACTGTAATAATGTTATCGAGCACTCCTGGCCTTACGATAACAGGGAAATTAAAGAAATATAAAACTAAAACAATATTAATTTATTTCACGTAAAGAGACAAGTAAAGAAATTTCTAAATTCTCAAGTTAATACATTTCCAGTCCAACGATGAAAAAGAAATCTCCTCGAGGAATCTATCCTTCCAAGGTTTCCATTTCACGCGTAAAGCTATTTCCACGGGGTGAACTGACTCATGGGGGTGGCCGTGGGCGAACCAACAGCCCCGACGATCGATCGACATTTCCCCGAGGGCAAGGCAGTTTGTTTCTGGCGCTGATAGTCGCCAGTTCGCGTGCGTCGATGGGGCAGCAATTGTCGAATTTCACCCGGGGTGTATTTCCCGTTTTGAAACCCAGAAACGGTGTTGAACGACGAAGAATCATGGCGAACGAGGGCCTCGGGGACAGGCCATCGAAAACGGTACGATTCGAGTGCGACGATTCGGTACTCGGTGGTGATGTGTTGTGTAGAACGGTGCCTGGACACAGGTCACAGTATCGTGGGTGAGGATCGATTGTTTCTTGGTTGGTTGCAGCCTGTTTTCCTTGAAGAAATTAGGAATTTCCTTTGGTAGAATATTGCGATGATCGTGGGAGAATAATGCCGGTGGAATGTTTCATTCTGTGAATATGAAAGTTCTGCGCTGTTCTATTGAACAGGGTAGTTTAGATTTGGGTTTGATTTCCTTTGGATTAGGCCTGCGTACAAATGTTTCAAGTAGATATAAATTGAGATAATTAGAATTAAGGTATTCTGTTCTCTTAACAGTAGTGAAGTAGTCGTAGAACCTAGCGATCTCATTTCTACTATGATTTAAATAACAGATGCGTGGAATAATATACCCTATACTATTCGACAAATAGATTGGCGAATTGCAGGCGAAGTTCAGATCAAAATTCAAGTATTCACAAAGTAGCAATAAAATTTTACCAAATCCATATTTATTCGAAGAAAAATATAAGCGGAGAAGCAGGAGAGATGTCAGAGTTTCAGGAAGCTTTTGTATGGTCAGACGACAGCCATAATCATTTCTTAACTTAGAGGGTGGGGGCGATAAGTGTGGTGAACGAGATCATTCACTGGTTGCTATGAAAAACCGATAATTGCAGAGCTTTCAATCGACAGAGTGCAGAGTAAATTGAACGCTGTTACGTCAATCATGATAATTCAAAGATCGTCCAACTTCAGTCCTTTAATTTTGCGTTTGCGCATGAAACACATTACAGTCCTCTTACGTAACACACCTCCACCCTCTTTGCAATCGATCGTTTAGTAAATGATTGCTAGCCTTTCCAACAGAACATGCACCGTACCTTTTCATCGGTTCGTCAAGTTTATCACTGTTTGTTGCCGCTTAAATCATATCTCGAACGCTGCCAAGTGTGCCGTGGGTTCACAAACGCGACCCGCTTATTACGCAAAATTGTTTCTCTTCGCCTGTCCTGTTGCGTTTACCCGGTTCATTCAGTGACGAACGGTGAGATCAGCCACCAAATTTCAGTCGGATTTTCGAGAATCGTTGCCAACGAGGAACGTGGTTGTCACCGATATCTCCACGAAACCGAAATAGAGGCTCGACCCCGAAAATTTGTCTCGGGTAGATTGCCAGCTTTTCGCCCTGTGCTTTTCAAGAACACGTTCAAGGCCGTCGAAGCGTTCACAGAAATCTCTTTGAACCGGAGAACTCGATTTTTGTTGTCGTTCTTTTTTATATGCTTCGCATAAAAGCAAATGCAAGCAATTCTATAATTGAAGATTTTTGCCAATAAAAAAGTAGTGCAATATTAATTTTTCGTTTCGAGACGATTTTAATATTATTCGCGGTACGTCGTCTTCTCGATATTGCTGGAACAATTGTCATTCATCCAACGGCGAACCGTTTTATTTCTAGAATGCAATTGATAACGTTATCGCGTTCACGACCTGTCGTGATTCATGAGAACATTTTTTTCGCAGCGTGTCGTTTCCTCCACCCCGATCATGGAATCGTCATTTAAATTTCTTCATTACGGCGGACATTCCAGATATCTTACTGCTGTTGTCAAGTAAATGCCTCGGTTTACAACCAAACAAACACGACGATAATCTATTAACCACGCAGATTGTTTACAAGCGTATCTGTCTAGAGTCTGGATGTTAACATGCTTAATGAGTTCTCGTTAAACGAAAGGAGTTAATTGTTGTCATTGGCACGCGGCATCAACTGCGATAACGTGCTTCTGATCTTCCTGACACGCAACAAGATACCTCAGTGCCAATTACGAAACATGTTGGTGCAGCAAGATGAATTTTAACTCGTCTGTTCTTAGCAGTTTGACAAATCCAATACGAGAAATATATTACAATAAAAGCCTCGCTTATTATATATTTCTTTCAACTGCCAGGAGATATTTAGAAGATTGCGATTAAATTCGTTGATTTTACGATTTATTATCCTCCTATGAAATGATTTGAAGATTGAAATAATTATCCAGAGGAGGATAATTATTTTAATCAAAATCCACACACACGTTTCACTTACCTGCCTCGTAACTTTCAAAAAAAACAAACGTCACCAATCGTCCATCGTTCTCCGCGAAAACGAAGGCGTTAATCCGGAACATTGGGCAACGCGGTCCACACAGATATCCTGAAGCTCGCGACAATTCGTGCATCGCGGTGCGAATGATGCTACCGCTATTTCTAGTCGCGGAAAAATAGAAACAGCTCCACGGAAATCTGTCGAAAAATCGTGTCACGTGGCTGGCCGTGGAGCACGGACGTTTTCGAACCGAATTAAACTTGTGGATGTCTCTTTGGTTAGTCGAAAGGTTCGCGTCGCTACGCCAGGTTCGATTGATCGACCGTTTCTCTAGTATCTTGTGCCTTCTTTTCCTTTCTTGCTTTCAATTTGTTTACGAAAGAATCATTGTACCGTCGTTATCATTTCTGGCGAACAAATATCGCGATTCATCTTATCGGTCCGCGGTTATGGAATCGAAATGATTCGTGCCGCTCCGTGTGGATCGCCATAGTGTCGAATTGATAAACCGACGAGTCTTATCGGGGAGAGGAGTGATATGAGCTCTGGTCGAAATGAGCGCACCGTGGCCAGTGCATCGTGGTGTGGTGCAAAGGAAAGTGTTCGATGGAGCGCACCTGGTAAGTGCAGGTGTTGATTGGTTCGTTAACTTTGCTCGCGGGAAGAAAATTTTCGTAACTTGACGGAGAACAGTGTGAGCGTGGGAATAACGAATAAATTGCAAGACACCGTTCCGTGTGCTGTCTACGCGTTACACTATCAGCGTGTCACTTGGAGCGATGGCCGGCGAACGTTTGAAAAAAATTAAATTTTATTTATAGTCGAGCTCCATTCAACGTTTCTCGCTGACGCAAACGATTCGAAAACGGATGGCCGCAGAGTGTATTTAAATTAGACGGATTTGTTTCCGTCCGTCCGCTATTCTATGAACGCGACAAAAATCGACGAGCATGCAAAAGAACTGACCAAGCGTGAAAAGAGAAAAAAAGACGAGAATTCTTTGCGCAAACCAACGTCGCCGTCGTTTATATTCTAAAAAGAAACGAAACGCTCCAGGGTTTTTGCGTTTGACGCATCGACATTCGCAGCTCCACACATATTTCAGACATCTCGCGTCATTCATTGCCAAAGATGCTGCTTCCATTTCTGGCGATTCATTTTAAATTCACATTCAAACAAACATTCGCCGCAGCAATGCACGCGCATCTGATGCACCGCTTCTCCGTCGTATCGTGCTGGAAAAGTCGGGTTCCACGTGGTGAAAATCTCGGCGGGGAAGCGTTTTTCGCGCGCAAAAGCGGCAGGGTGGAGCGGGAACCAGGGGGACGCGATTCGTGACGACACGCTCGGCTTATATTTAGAGAAATACGTCAGAATCCGCAACGTGCAGAGAGATGGAGCCGTGGCTGTTGAGCTTTCGACGGAGCAGACTGTTATGGAGCTTTGCCGCGGAAACTCTTCATCGAGGCTTTCCGCGTCGAACCGCTCCGAACGGTGTCGGACACTCCTGCACTCGTTCGCCTCTCCTTCAGTTTCCCTAAGTCAAAGGAGTGGTTGTTCTTTTTCGTATCAAATTCGCGAATTGACGCAATCGAGAATTATTTCCGCGCAATCGGTACCGTTGTGTAGTGTTGGACGGGCGATATTTATTGGCGACTTTCCTCGTGGAAATCGAAATTGAAATACATTGAAACGGAATGTATCGATTTCGTTTGGGATTTTCGTAAAACCGCGACCGCATGGAATTGTTCACAGAGGTACGAAGGATTCTGTTTTACGGTGAAATCGTGCGCGGAATTCAGAGAGGTGCGATTAAGTGATGTTAGCGTTCTGGCAGCAAGTGGTTCGAGATGAAAAGGCGAGCTTTACAGAACTCGTGGTTTAATAGTTCATCGACCTGTCTCTGCTTGCGAGCGTTTTATGTTGTGTCATGTTTGGAAAGTACTTGTTCACTGTTTCTAATGCTCACAGAAGTATAATATTAATTAATAGTTAGCATCGAATTATAATTGCAAACGCGACAACGAAACACAGCTGCAACGATCAACAGGAATAATTTATTTATTTATTTATTTATTAGTATACGGGTTTTAACCCTTTGTTGAACAAAGTAATACAAAGGCAATAAACTAAAACAATTAGATTATACAGAAGAGTAGTAAGAGGCCAGAATTCGCATAGCATTATTTCTAAAAGTAATAAGTGAGGAAGAGAAATTGGGAGAACAGTAAAAACTATTGACATTGATAAAGATTCTATTTAGACAATTAAACAGCCGTAAACCGTCCTATGAGCTTCAGTACGTAATATTAAATGGTGTCTCAGAGATGGCCGAGATGTATTTAAATAAAATATCGATAAGATATCAGGACAGCAAGAGCGATAATATAGAGCAATAATAATATAGCAATGTTAAATATTAAATGAAATTCGAACCTGGATTGAATTATAGATCGCTGTTAAATTAAAAAAAAAAAGGATCGAGGTATTGAAACCAGATCTCAGAAGCGCTTCAATTAATTAGCCTGCGAAGGGAACGATGAAAATCTGCTACCGAAAGCACAGTGGCGCGATTGTGGACAGGCGTCGCGATGCTATCGACGCCCATCCGCGAATTAGCACCGATATTAGCCAACGTGAGTTATGTAGACCTTCGATCGCGTGCTAATTCCCTGCAACACGCGTTTCAATATTAATTCTCGGCGTCGTTGGAAGCAGAAATCGTTCGTTGAAACACTTTACAATCTCCGGACTGTTCTGAGATTCATCGTCGAACACTCCTGGAATTTCCCTCTGGGGATTTTCCCTTGGTCTTATTTCGAATTTATCGGTTTTACCTGCTTTGAAACACTCCGTTTACCGAACCGGGTTGTTTAGCGTTCGAGTTCTCTGGAAATATTCTTATGCGCTGATTTTCCCGGAACATACGTGTACGTGTGTATACTTTGGTGTTCTTTTTTCGGCTGCCTTTCGACATAAAATATTTATCGAGTGTTGCAAAAGAAAATATTACACTTGGTCGCTAATGCAGGGAAATCGTGAAACGTTATCTCTGTAGGGGTCGCTTAAAAATATACGAATTATCGTGTCAAGTGACTCAGCTTCGCTCATCGTAAAAAATATTAATAAACTTTATGCTTCTGTTTCTATCGCAGGAACAGAGAAGCCTGAAAGCTGGCGATCTATCGCACCAGGAGAGCAATAACATGGCCGCGTCAACTATGAAGCTGCAGAGCGATTCCTTCAGCACAGAAAAGGTAAACTGAATTCAACGAAACAAAAAGAAGTACCTTTCCCTGCGCACCAAGTTCAGGGAACACCGACCAATCTTTGCCCCCTTAAAAGAAGAAGTACCAACGCGCGAACGCTGCTCCCGGTAAATGAAAGTAATGCCAGAAAATTCGACAGTTTAATCGAAATACTCCTCCCTTTGGCCATCTACCAAGCGAAGACTCGGAAAGCACGCAAGTTCCGCATATATTTGTTCGCTGCCCTGGCACACGCGTTGGCCGTTCGCACATCTACACGCCCGATACACAACGCAAGCGTGTTTCCCCGCTGTGAAAAGTGGGATCCGTCGATTTAAACGTTCACCAGCTCGTCGACCGCGTTCAGTCTTTCTCGATTTCTCAGCTGGCGGCACGACACCCCGTCTCGGAAGCAGGCATAATGCGGAAGTGCAGCCTCGACTCTAGAATGGTAGCCGTGGTCAAGTCTTTTTTTCCTTGATGCCGTTTCAGTATTTAACGTGGACGAAAGGGAACGATTTACTGTCGGCGGTAAACTGTACGGCGTGATCGTGTTCGATTTTGTACGGGCAGTCGGGCTCGCTCGAATTGCAGACGCGTTACGCAGTGATACAGAAATAATGGAAATACCGGGGGAGGATGTGACACGGTCGTGATAACTCTTTGTGACGCGGTTTCGCGCGTGTTCAGAGCCAAAGTATAACTCCCGCGGTAGAGATTGATGATGTCCTTTGAATGCGACGACAGGAGAACACTTGGAATATATTCGCAATGCCTGGGAGTGTATTTTTGAGACGTCGAGTTTCAGGAGAATTGTTGTTCGCTTTTGTACTCGAGGGGCGAGTATCGTTCAGATTCTAGTGGGACAATCATTTCCAATTCACGTTCGGTTCAGTCCCCAACGAGTTAGAGAGGAAGTGGAGAATCAGCAAAATTTCGATACTCTATTCTAAAAGGGAGATAACTCATTTCTATCACTCGTGAAAATAAATCTAGATTTGTTGGTCTACGAAATATCACCGTTCTAAATGTTGTCAATATTCTTTAACCACTTTTTCTTCCATAGAAAGCGATGGCGGCGCAGCAACAGAGGCAAACAGTCACCTCAACGGGGATCTTCAACCACGAGAAACACATTTCCGCCGCCAGTTCGCAATCGAGTATCACGATCGCCTCCAAAGGTGTAACATCCAAGTCATCGATGATCAGCGCAGCGAATGCGGTGAATCAGTTGATGAACGGCATGAGGCCAGCCGAGGACGAGCTTCTCTCTTTACCCCTGGACGATCTAGACCTCCTCTGCTCGAAGTCCAACCCCCAGGACGTCGACAGAGCCATCGCGAAATATTCCAGCTTCCTGGACAGTTTCGTGGAACGGCTAAAGGCCAACGACGGTAAAAACGGCAAAGCTCCGTTGCTGTTGAACAGAGTGAACGAGATAATAAGAAAAGCGTGGGCGGTGCCCACTCACGGCCACGAATTAGGATACACCCTGTGCAATACGCTAAGAACGAGGGGCGGCCTCGACCTGCTGATGTCGAATTGCGTGGCCAGCGACAAGGAATTGCAGTTTTCCTCCGCCAGGTTACTGGAACAATGTTTGACCACGGAGAACAGGGCGCACGTGGTGGAGCACGGTTTAGAAAAGGTTGTAAACGTTGCGTGCGTCTGCACGAAGAACGCCAACTCGGTGGATCACTCCAGGGTCGGCACAGGGATCCTGGAGCATTTGTTCAAGCACAGCGAGGGTACCTGCAGCGACGTGATCAGATTGGGCGGCCTGGACGCCGTTCTGTTCGAGTGCAGGAAGAACGACGTGGAAACGTTGAGACACTGTGCCGGCGCATTGGCGAATCTGTCTTTGTACGGCGGAGCGGAGAACCAGGAAGCGATGATCAAACGAAAGGTGCCCATGTGGCTGTTCCCTTTAGCATTCCACAATGACGATAACATCAAGTACTACGCTTGCTTGGCGATCGCTGTGTTGGTAGCGAATAAAGAAATAGAGGCAGCGGTGTTGAAGTCCGGCACGCTGGACCTGGTCGAGCCTTTTGTCACCTCGCACAATCCATACGAGTTCGCCAAGTCGAATCTCGCCCACGCGCACGGCCAGAGCAAGAATTGGCTGGAGAGGCTGGTGCCCGTGTTGAGCTCCAAGAGGGAGGAGGCCAGGAATCTGGCGGCTTTTCACTTCTGCATGGAAGCCGGGATTAAGAAGCAACAGGGAAACACAGAGATCTTTCGGGAGATTGGCGCCATCGAGCCGTTGAAGAAAGTGGCCAGCTGTCCGAATGCGATTGCATCTAAATACGCGGCGCAGGCGTTGCGATTAATCGGCGAGGAGATTCCACATAAACTGAGTCAGCAGGTACCCCTTTGGTCCACGGAGGACGTGAGGGAGTGGGTGAAGCAGATTGGGTTCGCAGAGTGTGCACAGAACTTTGTGGAGAGTCGAGTGGACGGGGACCTATTGTTGCAGCTGACAGAGGAGAATCTCAAGGAGGATATCGGCCTGACGAATGGCATCAGGCGTAGACGGTTCACCAGAGAGTTGCAGAACTTGAAGAAGATGGCTGACTACAGTAGCAGAGACACCGGGAATTTGAATAGCTTCCTGCAATCTATCGGCCAGGAGTTCTCTATTTATACGTACAGCATGCTCAATGCTGGCGTTGACAAGGATTCGATCAGGAACCTATCCGAGGATCAACTGTTGACCGAGTGCGGTATAGCGAATAGTATTCACCGTTTGAGGATACTGGACGCGATTAAGAACACGCAACACAATCAGCTGGGTTCCTCGGAGGATGAATCGCCAGACAAATCGTTGGACGTGTTTGTTAGTTACCGACGATCGAACGGATCTCAGTTGGCCAGCTTGTTGAAGGTCCATTTGCAGCTGCGAGGTTTTTCTGTGTTCATAGACGTTGAGAGGCTAGAGGCTGGTAAATTCGACAACAATCTACTGCAGAGCATTAGACAGGCCAAACACTTCCTCCTTGTGCTGACGCCCAAGGCTTTGGAAAGGTGTGTGCTGGATGCCGAGTGTAAAGACTGGGTTCATAGGGTAGGCTGATGATCTTTGTCCTTATTAGTTTTAGATACTTATAGACTATTGCAGCAATTATTTATCGTGAACCTGTGCTGTTCGCAGGAGATCGTAGCAGCCCTACAGTCGCAGTGTAATATAATTCCCATCATAGACAATTTCCAATGGCCAGAGCCAGAAGAACTTCCTGAAGATATGCGGGCAGTATGCCATTTTAACGGCGTGCGTTGGATACACGATTACCAAGACGCCTGCGTAGACAAGCTGGAAAGGTGGGTTTTCAGAGCTTTCACCTGAGGCTCAAGAAAATTGTCAAGAATTTCCGATGAAAATGTTCCTACTTCAGTAATTATTTCTAACAAAAGAAGAATTTACTTTTCCAGTGTCTACAAAGTCTTCGTAAAATTCATTTCGATATTCAAATTTCGGAACGCTTTGCTTTTTAGGTTTATGCGAGGTGAAATACCGGTCAGATCGGATATTCCGAGAAGCATCGCGACAAAGGACGTGACGCAGCCAAACACACCAGGTAGTACTAACATCCGACAACCACCGAATTACCAACGCATGCACAGCAATGAGAGCAGGGGTAGCGACAAAGATTCGACAGGGGGGCGAGATTGACTAGAGGGCCCGCCCACGGCCATACCGAGCAGGTAACGTTGTTAAAAAAAAAAAAAATTGAGATACGTTTAGCTAACTACATTTTTTAATTAATGATTGGTGTGCAACAGATCTAACACAAGATTTTATTTATTTCCATGCAGCCGGGATTAACAATCGCTCTAAAGACAATCAATGACGAATAGGTCAGTCGAGGAAATTTCATTTTTATATTCGTGTTCTATTGGTGTCGGTTTTTATTCATATTGGTGTCGTATTAAATTGCTCTCGATGTTGTCTGAGTATTTGCTATCATTATTGTTCATGTGGCTCCCAGGTCAAAGCACGAATGCAACTAATCCTAGAATGATTTCGAATAGGGGTGGTAGAAAATAATATTTTAGTTGCACGAACTTTAAATAGTGGTACTTAAATAAAAAAATGAATTCATTTTAAACAATATTTTACATATTTGTCTTACATAAATTTCACCTTGCACTCAGAATCATTCTAGGATAAACGAATAGTTAGTGTCCAGTCCCAAAACGAAAATAAAAAATTGATTGGGTTAATACCAGATTAATTGCATCCATCCACTATTCCTCGTGAATACAATATACTATATCGTTGCCATTCAAATTGCAGGCTTAGAAAATCGTCAAGTCCGTCCCGTTGGTTAATGGGCTTGCCTCCCACTTCACCACGATTGAAGTTCACCCACACACACCCTGGTGGAAGTCCAGTGCCTCAAAGACCTCCGCGTCATCCACCATCTCCGTCCGCCAGATCTCGATCCTTGGAGCTGCTAGATCAAGATGAGAAGAAATCGGTCTCCCCTATCAGAGAGCCAGAAGTCCAGACGAGGCCAAGGTCTAGGAGCTTGGACGGCTTGCTAGACGACGATGGTATAATATCGGACTTGAAGACCGAAGAGTCACCGCAGCCCTGCAAGGAATCCATAATCGACCCTGGAGCATCTACCCATATTTCAGATCGATTATCGGACACCAAAGTAGAGGACCATTGTCTTGCTCGGCGTACAACAGAGGAGACGGAGATGGGAGAAGCATCTAATGATCTGGAGGCAAAGATCAACGTAGATCGGAATCCAATACCAGTCCCCAGACAGAGATTGAAAACAGCTGTGGAAACGAAACTGGATCCGGTTGATATGGTGCAACGAGAAGAGACGCCAAAGTCACCGAGTTCCGAGGAATGCAGCGACAAAGAGGAACAGTGTCCACCAACGAAACCACCGAAGCCAAATCGTTTCGTCAGCGTGGACGGAATTTCGTCGAGCGTCGCCTCGAACACGGAGGACGATAAAGACGATTCTCAGGCAAGTTCAAAGAGCGTGGGCCCGTGTGATAGCTCTGAACTGGAGAAACGATTGGCGGGGACGGGTAACGATAAATCGACACTGCTCAAAGCGAAGAGCTGCGGCGCGGGTCTAGATTCCGACGAAAGCATCTCGTCCAACGAGTACAAGCCCAAGACGAAGGAGCAGGGCTCGTTACTCTCGCTCCCTACGGGTGCCGAGCCTAAACGAAAGAAGAACTTCATGGACAAATGCGTGAACAAGGTGCGGTCTTTCATGCGAAAGTAACTCGTCCAGTTACGGTGATATAAAGACTTGTTATTTAATTTTAAAACGTTTAACTGTATTATACACGGATGTGTTGCCGAACGAACACGGTAATTGCAACCGGGCGGCGACCAAATGTCGTATATATTCGCTTGTTTGTCCAACTGGTCTTTCTACTCTCGCCGGAAGAACTGTTTTCGAGATGTACATACAGATTCGCCTTGTTAAACAGTATTTGCTGTCCCCGTTTTTTTCCTTTCTTTTTCTTTCCTCTTTTTTTTATATTTCGACGGTGTGCGTGCAACGAGTGTATATAATTCGACTATTCGGGGAAGGAAAAAGGGGAGATACGATGCAATATTTTAGAAACTCAGTTTATTATGTGACCGCGAGTATACACGATATTTGATGGATGTACAGCGAATGAAGGAAATGATTGTAAAGCATCGCCATGGTAAAGTTACGAGATGTAATTTTTACTTTTGTACAATGACAGGCAGCATGAATGTGTAACTAATGTTGTGCCTATTATAAAGTGTCTTCTTAGGAGGTCAGGATTTGGAGACGCGAGATTTGTCTCCGGTAATAAAAAAAATACACAGAAGTGTAGCCTGCTTTTTTCAGGTGGCTTTTATATTTCCTTACGAAATTGTATTATAATTATATATACATATATATTATATACGCGTAAATAGATAGCGTCGTTATTTGTAATACTATTTTTTAGTCGGTTTTTTTTTTTTAGGATATCGTCAAAATAACGTTCCACTTGCGACGCATGTCGTGAGTGACGGCAGCTAACTCGTATGATGTAACAAGGAATGTTAATGTACCGATCGGTTACGCTATATTTTATTGTTTAATAAGCGTTTCTACTGTATCATCTTTAACTGAAGTTATGTACGTAGCAAGAGCAAGGCCGAACAAAAAATCCGTGCGAAGTGAACCTTACGAAGCTTCGATATGTACTATTCTAAGATCCTGCCTAAGAATCGTGAAATGTATATTTTACCAAAGTTTCGTAAAGTAAACGTAAGAATTTTATCAAAGGTTTTTCAATGTTTCTCGTAAAATAAATTTTACAGAGCAAGCCCATGGCTGATATATTTTATGATCGTTGAAAAATTCTCCAAATAATAATTACATTTGATTCTTGCACCATATAAAGCGCGCAATTACAATACACTTATTAACTATTAATCGGTACTATTTACAATAAGTTCATCTGTTTCGTAAACTAAAATTAGACACATTATTGCCTTTCTAAAAGCATTAGTCGTAACAGATAAATGCATAATTGAAAATTGATGCATTGAATGAAACCTTTCGCATTGTCTGTATCAAAGTAAAAGACATTGGGTGTCAGGTACTACGGAACATCTTACAAATTTCTTTATGGAACTAGAAAAATCTAGAATCAAACTACTTCATTATTTATTAATAATATCGTCTCTTCCTCTCAGTCGTCGCATCAGAATCATATCTTGAATATAAAGGGTAACACGCTTTGCGTGCAATGACAATAGTACGCAATCCTCGAAGAATTGAACCAGATACGCTTCTGCTGCCTCTTGCAGCGCTTCAAGGGCTGTTGACTGTATTCTAAATGGAAAGTACATTTATATAAATACGCGAAAGACCGAATTAATTTAAACAATTTTTTCCAAACTTTACCTGTTTACCAGATTATTCGGGAATAACTCCGAAATAACTTCTCTAACTAAACGTGCAAACGGTGCTTTCGGTATGAGCAAGCTCACAGATCTCCTTAACAATCGTATTTGTTGTAAAACGTGCGACTTACGAGGTCTCGCCCTGCTCCTATTTACTAAAATGTGAGTCTAAAAAGATTTCAAGGCGATTAATAATAATTACGTAGCAATTGAAATATTAAAATTAAAGTTGGAAATATTTAATTACAATTATTATTAAATATATCGTCGTGAAATATACGACTTAGAAATAATTCGACAAATATACGCACACTAGACCTTTCGCTACCCGCCTTTCCTGGACTTAAGTGTCGTCTGAAATAATAATAACGAATTCTTCACGCATTTCCGAATGAACACAATATTAATACGTAATACGACAAGTACTGCAACTGTTAATTATATCGACGCTGTATCCTTATCGCATTTACGCATCTGATTGTGACGGCTCACAAAAAGTGCTATTCAAAAAAAAATTCCTTTTGGAAGTTTGCCGGTTTTCCGTGAAAATTTGTATGAGAACACCTGTACGGGGGACAGGAAGCTTCGAATTTGATTAAAAATCTCATTGTCTCATTCATTAAATCGCCCTCGAAAGATATACGAAATCAGTGCGTAAAAACGGTTAACTAACCTTGAATTAGATTTTCGGCGCACCATTACTGCTATCTTATAGTCACGTTAAATTCCACATATGTTCCTAACGCCCCTTGCTGTCCCCGATAGTTTGCACTCTAATTTGTCGAAACAGTTAGTCATAAAAATATAAAATACATCAATTGATAAACAACTTTTGTCAATGGCGCCAAAATGTGAGTAACTTGGCGAGACTTTGATTGAAACGCCGCTACATACGTAGCCGCCCTCTGAAGTAAACTATCTAAAACGCATCCAGGACTTGTCAGCTGCGTTCCTGGTTGCAGTGTTCAACAGGTCGTCGACGCGACGGTGCTGAATCAGCTCCGATTTGTACTCTATAGTCGTGACATAAATAAAACACTGCGTTCAGTCGTTCAATTGTAATGTGATATGGGCGATACACGAACGATTTTACATTCAGAACATTCAGTATAAACACAAAAAAAACCGGCACCCTCTGTCGACATGCTGTTCAACCAATCATGAATAAAAGCACGTGGTTCCAAGCACGTGACATGCAACAAGTGGCGCATCACGTGTATGACTGTAAAGAGGGTAGGAGGAATGCGGTCGATAAGCAAAAAGAGTTTAGTAACGCGTTTCTATATAAAAGAATATCTTTTATTCGTAATCTCACATATTTACATATCCTTATAAAAAATATAATACAGTTCTATTTTATTTTGGAGCGTTAAATAACAAACGTAACGATTAATGTATTTCTGTTACGACTTATCGAGTACCTTTTTCAATAGCGCTTTTTTTACATACTTATCTACAAATTCCGTTTTGTTCTTCTTTTCCATTGATTCTGTTGATGGTAACGTTTCTAGACCCGCCAGGGATGGTAAGCTGACTGTTTCTGCGATTGATGAATATTCTTTCTTACATAATTTTTTTTTGGTCCATTTTAGAAAGTGATTGTACTTTTTCTTATTATCTTTCGTTTCACTTTTGGGCTCAGAATTAAATTGATCTTTATTATCTTTCCGTTCTTGTAACTGCTCTGTGTCCGAAGATTCGAGATGTTTTGTGTTCTCGTTAAATTTATTAGTTTCAACTTTCGTTTCTAAATTGTTTGAACGGTCTTCCCTCGCAGGACAATTCGTTAAATTTTCTTGTACCTTATTTGGAGCTTGCACAGAATCTCTCAATTTCGCCCAGAAATCGTACAAACCCACTCTGTTGTAATCTAGTATAAACATGTAGCTCAGTTGTGGTGGTAATCGACATTTTTCGTACAAGCATGGTACAATTTTCCTCTGCCGTTTCTCTAAATAAAATTATATAAGAGCAAGATTATTCTGTCTATGCTATTATCATCAATAACAAACGCGCAATAGTAAAACAAAGGCTTACCGATCCCCAATGCTTGAGCATAGTTCAAAAAGAATTTATTCTCGGGACTCTTGAGAAAATTCGATGAAACTATGACAATTAGTCTATTACAACGCTCTGATATCAAAGTCATTACAGCTTCGTGTTCGAACGTAATACCGCCAATTAAATCGCGATCTTTTAAACAGAGCTAAAAAATACATACATTTATATCTCATTCCTGTTAAGTACGCAAACAGTGTATTAAATTTGTACCTTTAAATTATATTGACCTTCCAGTTTGTCAACCATTTCCGTAGCAAATTTAATATCGTCGTCTGCGTACAATAGAAAGGCATCGTAATATTGATTTTCCAATCCTTGCCTTTGCCTATGGAGATCACCTGTTACGAGAATGCAATCAATGACATTACTTTAATTAGCTCAATAACGAAGCAATATATTTTATTCATTACTTGCCTACAGTAAGAACCTTTTCATCTGTATCATTTTCAAGTGTCTCTGCTGATGTCCGGGACTTTTGCAATTGATCCAAATATCTTTCAGCATCCCTTTCTGGAATATAAAAGCGATGAAACTTTAGAATGGAATACTATTTAACAAATGTACATAGAAATAACACGAGTACCAAAATGTTCAAGAGCATCGCACAAAATATCCCATCTATCGATTTCCTCTAGTGCCGCTTGGAAATCCTTAAGCGTAATAGTTTTTTGCTTCTGTTCCCAAGCTGTTAAAATATAGGCAGACGGATCCGGATGCGTTGTCAGCAATGGCATTACCTCTCCGCTTAAGTTGCATAAGTGGGCTAGTCCCCTCCAATCTCTGCGTATTTTAATCGATATTAACGTAACGGAAAACATTCCAAAAAATACCACGAGATCTCGCAGGTCTTATTAATTGATTTTACCTCGGTAAACCATTGTCAGATGGTAGAACTTTTGGAGGATTCAACAAAGTCGATATGACTTGTTTGGACTCGCTGGACAGAGCAACCAATGGCACTGCTGACAGATCTACTGTCATTTTTTGTTTGTTTTTTATAATTCGTCCAACCTTAAAGCGTTCAAAATCACTGGAATTATTGCCAAGGGTTCGCCACGTTCCGATTTATAGCAATGCAGATCAGACGCTCAGAATAGAAGCGTTAAAAAAAAATGCACCAAAAAATATAAGTCGAATGTACCTTATTTGCAACATAAAAATTTATTCGTTTACCGTAATAGAATTTACCTAATTCTACCATAAACGAGCTACGGTAAAGTCTTATTGAAATACATTTCGCATGTTCTGTAATATCGACCGGCTAAAAAAATCATTAGAGTTCTTCATACCAAATTACATTTATTTAAATGCCAGAATTAATAACATAAATAATCGTGCGTGACAAAATAAACGCACTGTCAGTGACAAATATGAATCGAATGATAAATCTATTCGATGCACCGTCTGCGATTAAAATGTAGGGTAACGATGGTAAATTCGTCGGTAAATGATAAATTAATTCAGAAGTAGACCGTGACGGCGCTTCTGGTGCGAGTAATTGTCACTTTTCCGCAAGACTGTCGTGTGAATCTGTGCGAATATTTCGCGGTGCTCGTTCGTGAATACAGTGATGTTTTAATTGTTGCTTGTAAAATATGTTAATTGAGTGTACGTGAAAGCCACGCGTCTTGTTTAAATAAGGTATGGTACCAGCATGTTTCTTTTTTCGAACGACAGTAGCTGATGCAAAGAGAGGTTAACCTCCTCGTTTGACATTTTTTTTCAATGTCATAATACTCGCTCGCAACTTTCATTGGCGTTTAAATAATTATTATTCTCACGCGCAAAACCGACTGATATTAATTGTGCAATCATTAACGAATGTCAAACGGTAATCATGCTTTTTACGTATTTTGCGTAAGTGCGTGCGCAGTTGTGTGTTTCGATTTCAATTCAACGTATCGTAACGACTTTTCCATTGCGAATTTTGAATTCGGATTGCGCGATAAAGACACTGGTCTTGTCACTAAAAGAAATCGCTGACAAAATTTAACAGGGACAAGGTACTCGAAAACTGATTGCTGGTCAAAATCATTTAATATATTTCATTGATACTAATTGGAATAATATTCTGTTGTATGGAGTGTGGAATTTCACATTGCGGAAAATTTTTCACCGCAACATTTTCTATGTTATAATTCGCCTAACGTTATTGCTGTACTTCGTTTGATTAAGAAGTGAATATTTAAACATTTTTCCAGGCTTCTGTAATTTTCTTCTTTTTTTTATTCTGCTGAAATTTTATTCGAATTTTACTAACCCATTATTTTCACGTTTCAGTGTTACATAACTGCGAGCGTATACATAGAAGATGAGCGACCTAAAACCGTCAGGCATTAGACCCCCGTCAAAAATTGGTCGACCGTGCAGCAACTTACCGCCGAGACCAGCGGTTCCACCGTCGCCACCGAAACCGTCAATGAGTGAGTCTTTAGCTAATCTGCCTGTTTCGTTATATCGTATAAGCATGTCTCGAGCAGACCAAACATTGTTTTATCCACTGTTCCTGTAGCTTTAGAGTTTATTGTACTATGTTTTCTATATTTGTAAAATAATATTGAACTCGACGAAAGCTCCGAATATTTTAAGAAGCATCAGAGTTTAATAATACGCAGTGCTTTGAGAAGATTGTCCCGAAAAGGTAATATCGTCATAATCAGTACATTATTTAATTATTAAAAACCTATATATTTATCTCCCATTAGAAACGCAAAGATCAGCAACACACGCAGTTCTGTTTTTAAAATACTATGGGTTGCAAAGAGATCAGTGCATTGTTCACCGATCTGAAAATCCTGTAATATCACAGGACGGATGTACAACGTCCTAATTTATAAATATATCATCTATTTATAATTAACAGTAAAACAATAATTGTAGGTGCAGAGTTTGATATTAAACGAGTTCAACGAATCGTCAAACACGATCCACGATCGGCACATGTCTATATATACGTATGCATGTACATACATCGAGGAAACGATACAGATAAAGGGATAGATCAGTCCGAGGCTCGATACAATTCCGTTAATTCCCCACGCGGCGTAAACGAGTACACCCACGAGACCCTGAGACGGTCGTGAACGAATGCTTTTACAAGCACGAGCCCGCGAACTTCTGGCGAGTCGTTCTTCCACCTCTCACCGTAACGCATCTCGTCTGAGCGATCTCTGGTAAATATACTGGCCTCTTGTTAACGAACGCTTCGATCGTTATCGAGCACCGCGACTACATACTTTTATTTCATCGAAGGTAAAGTGATCTTAAAGTTGCTAATTTAACAGTGGATCGTTTAATAGCAGCAGCATTTCATTTTTCCGTATTAATTTCTTCTGTTCGGTAGGTCTCTTCTTTTGGCCCTTGATGGATCAATTGTACATTACTGTTGGATTAATTAGAAGCTTAGTGTCCTGTCCATCGTATACTTCTGACGATTGTATACTTAGGAAATAGTGGAATTTTTTTGTGGACCTTGGTTTGCAGATTGGGATCGTTAGGTCTATAGATTTTCTCAGTTTTTAATCAGTTCGTTTAATTACTATTAAGGTATTACTCTTCGTGAAAAAGGAACAGAGTAGTTAGTGGTTCTAAAATTGTTATTTCGTAATTCTTTCCCAGACCCATTGCGAATGGATTCGCACTTTGATAATAACAGGAAAAGCGACCCAGCTACTAGATTCGGTCTTCAAAAATAGCAATGTTTACTTTGAACATTTTACCACTGGATCACCATCTACCTTCTACACACAAAGAGAGTATCAAGCCTCCAGTAATTATTTAACTAATCTCCGTCCAATCAGCGACTAATCGATCAATCGTCCATATCATAAGCAGTGCACACACTTGCTGCCCAGCCTACTATTACCATCGCCTCCACATGTCTCAAAGACATCTCCAAAAAGAAAACCCTTCATCGTCCAGAGGTCGATCAAAACAGTATCCAATCGCTGTCTAATCAGGGTTTGATTAGTCCTTGATCTTCTTCTCGAACGGCCGATAAATCCAGATAGCTCGCTCGGTTATTCGCAACGCACGCTGCGGAAAGAGACACTTGTCACGTACAAAAGAGCCTGGTCTTGCATCGAGGGCAGCTATCTTGCCTTATTGGTTCATCCAGTTGCTTGATTGCACCGTGTGCGCTAGGAAGGGACCAGCTTGTGCAGTCGGTGCAGTCATCGTTGTATGACGCACACCGTATTATGCAATCCGTGTGTGTTTATTGTACATACACTTGATTTCCAGCCGTTTCGTCTTTCCTCCCACGTGCTTGCCACGCTTCCCATTTCGGGCAGAACTTTTCACGGCGTCCACCTTGTGCCCATGATCTGCCGCAAGCGTCTCGGAAACGAACGGGCTCGGATTTCGAAACGCGATAGGAAAAGCCAAGGTGACGATGCCAATTTTCCGATTTCACGTGGAAACTGATACGGTTTACTGATATACGATAGTTGTCGGTGATAGAGAGCAGATCTTTCGTTGATTAAGACAGGGAAAAAATATGGAATGGACCTGTTGGCGTCCTCTGGCATTTAATGAACGAGCGTTTTAAATAATTGATACTTATTGGCAATGTTATTACGCTGGAGAGAATATTAGGGTACTACTTATGCGATTCAGCTTTCGATTGTTCTATTAAACATTTGTTATTGCCGAAATCATTGATCCACAATGCAGACTACGCGGAAGTACTCCACTACCATAGACCTTAGAATATTGAAACGTTCATTAAATTCTTCAGTCAAGTTGTTGTCGCTCGTACCTATCCAAACATGTAGACATGTCGCGGGAATGTTTACACGTGTTTTTTTTTATGAATACCATTAATTTTTGACTGAGGTGACAATCTTTGGGTCTGACGTAATTCTGTCTCATGGTGTTCTGTGTTCAATAACACCGTGTGACACCATCGACTAAATACGGTGCGCTAGGATGAGACTTTCAGTATTTCCGCGGTTGTATCGGCCAGTTTTTTAACCTGATCGTTGAATTTGAATTTAACAATTTATTGGCGACGCTGACATAAGCACATTGAATGATAATCAGAGTCTTCCTGGTCGATCGGAAATCATTCAGTAATTGTCTGCCTTCGTCATGGTTACAGAAATAACTTTACTGTTCAGATCCTTTAAAGTAACATTATCGTACGACAGGTTTCGCGACAAACCATCGGCAATTTATACATTTCTTAAAAAATTTACCTTTTTTTAAGCCGGTTTTGTTATCCAGGAATTCTTTTTCAATTATGCAAATATAAAATAAAATAGAAACCACTCGTAAATTTGCTCCAGCAATAATTCGATGAAAGAAAATAAATACATTCTCCGGAGAAGTTCGGAAACGAACTGTGCTATAATAGAATTACAATCTTTCCCACGATTCGATCAGAAAATATTGAAGGTTCCATTGAAAATAAATTCTAAGCCATTCCAACGCACATTTCGAAGCTTTACAACAAATACGGCGTCGGAGTAGAGGGAAATTTGATACAGTGGCAAGCGACTCGTTGAGCCTGATTGAAAATCGATTCTAGAGTAGAGTTCACGGAGATCGCGTTATCCATGTTCATTAGATCAGGTTCCAGGAACAAATTGCTACTAGGCGACCGTGGTGGCAATCGTATCTGTACACCATTAACCTTGTTCACATATGAATAGACCACATTCGCAAAGAGAACAAGTAATTTGGATTGTATGACCACTTACGTGGTTCTAATTACAACCCATGCCGCGTCCCAGCTGATCAAGGTGCTTGACACCCCGTAAAGTTTATTTTAACAAACTTCAGCCTATGCACTGCCCTTGACTCCAAAGACAGATTTAAACGCAGTGGTTCACTTCATTTTTATAGCCGTCTATTGTGCGTAAGATTCACACCTGAACTTAATTGGCCGCTGGACTTGCATCGTTCCTTTTAGTATAGTCTTATTTTTTTTAGAGTGACTCACGTGCGATCGTTGGAAGCGTTAGATGATGATGCATCGCACTTTATATAGTATTTGTAAAGTAGAACTGCGTTGCAGTGATTGGGGATCAATTGTATTAGGATAGACAGGTGTTTGAGTTAGACGATAAAATTGGTAGATTATAGGTGGTACTATGTAGCAGTACTGTACCATTGATAACAAATACCAGGTACAATGTGGATCTGTTTAGTGTTTCGCAAATTTAATAATCATTTTGCATATTGTATGGCGTAATTTAACGCTATGTACCGAGTTGTAAATTTTATTGGCGATGAATTACTTTTGCTAGAATTTTGTATGTACCGTCATAGAGCAAGCAATAATTCGCATATTTATTAACAATGAAATTTAATGTATCGTATTACGCTCGTTGTAGTATATGCTTGATTGACGAGTTCATTTTGGCGAGAATTAAAAGGGCCGCAGATTTATTTATTTTTTGAATTTCTCTTGGATTCTTTTCACTGTTGTGCATTTTATACAAAAAATCGGTATCGTCGTACGAAATGATTATGCAAACTGCTTACGTTGTAACAACGTATTTACAACCTGTTTGCAACGCACCATTCACATCTTGAACATGATCTATCAAACATTCTGTATGGAGAATCATCTTTGACCATGCATACGCGATGCCACGTTCGATTATTTCGTTCTAATCGTGAATCGATCTCGTGGAACAGAGGCTTCTGCCCACGCAAACGACCTACTACGGCTCGCCCACTGACCGCTTATGAATAATTAATTAAGTCTCCAATCGTGACATTTTTCTTTGGTTTTTTTTTGCGAGATATCTCGTGCCACGAGATACATAATACGGTTTACACGTTGTAATTGAATTACCGCCACGGTAGATACCACGACGCGGAAAAATTTCATTTGGATATGAGGAATAAAATTACGAAGCTATTGTTTAAAAATAATGTTCTCAGTATTTGTGTAAAGAAAGGTAATATATATTTAGAGTAGTGGAGGATGTTAAAAAGAGTACTGCATTATTTTGAATAGTACATGAATATTTAAATACCGTACAAAGGGAATTCAGGCGAAGAATTCTGTACATGGAATAATAGGCTGCAATTAAAAATATCTATTTTATCAAAGTCGTACTTGACTTGTAGGTATTATTAAGAACACGCCTCGTTGTCCCGTTCTTTACTCATAGGAAATGAACTTCCTCTCTTACGTATCTGCTAGTTGCAATTAAAAAAAACATATTACGGTTTATTTTATCGTGCGTGACGCTATTATAAACATTGCACGACATTTCATTTGTTCGTTGATTGTTAATCTTTGAAACTGTGTTCGGTGCTGTTTATCAGCTCTTTTGGAAGGGTTTGACACGATCGAAGACGGTAAGCTTGTTTGTCCCGTGAAAGTATGCTTTTGTATCGTATTATTCGCATTGTTCTGCGTTGTTTTGCATGATCACAGACCACATGGATCATCTCTGGGAAATGCATGGCCGTCGATTAAGCGAGGCTGGCCTGCGCAGGGGATCAGGTAGGTGCTTTTATTCCTTCTTTTGTTTATTTATTTGTTCTCCTTTGCATTTTGTCCACGTGTTACAAGGATAATCGTAGGATAATCAAGGATAATTCCATTTATTCTTTTTAAGAACATCTAACAATGCATTGCAACTTTTAAAGCATTACGATTAAAAATGTTTATCTTCCCATGAATATTGCACATTCTTCCCATGGAAGGTTTATTCATTTAATTACCATATGGTATTCTCCAAAGCATAAAATATTAAAAAAATATATACATGGGGCCAATTAAGTAAAGAGTACATATTCAAGAAAAATGGTTTAAAAGATGCCGTATCGATCCCAAGGAATTTCAACGCGGAATAGTGCAGTAGTAATTCCCTCGCTCCTTGCGTTCACTGCATACCATTCCTGTTATCTTGGCATTCCTCCAGGAACGCCGTTCACATAGTATGTCAATCAGCACATCCGTGACCTGAAATTCTTTCGATCTTGACTTACCTCCCCCGAGCCCTACGATTACTTTGCATCGTCCACTCGAGTATCAGTATGACAAAACTGCATCAGATGTCTGCAAAAGTCTGCTTGATCGACATTATAATACAGAGAAAAAAAATCATGCAACTTCTAAAACAGTTATATATACACTCTCCACAATTGTTAACTTGGACCAAACTCTGCCAAACGTCTAAGAAACAAAAAAATCCTGAATAAAATTGAAACAATCTGTACTTCCATCCTGGACAGATAACAGCGTCGTCCTGACCGAGGACACAGACAGCTTCATAATAGGAGATCGAGTATGGGTGGGTGGCACGAAACCAGGTTCCATAGCCTACATAGGGGAGACACAATTCGCACCTGGAGATTGGGCCGGCATCGTCCTGGACGAACCAATCGGTAAGACATAACCGTCGTCATCGCCCAGGATCTTCCTTTCCGCGTGAATTAACAAATAAAAGGGACTGTTCAGGCAAGAACGACGGATCTGTGGCCGGTTCTCGGTACTTCCAATGCGAACCGAAACGTGGAATCTTCTCCCGATTGACCAGGCTGACCAGGACACAGTTGATGGACTCCTCTGTTATCTCGCCGATACTGAGAACCCCCACGTCGCCCTCTGATAGCGCGAGAGGAAGCCTGAGCAAATTCACGTGCCCGTCATTGAGTAAGGATCGCTGCAAGAGATACTCCCCTCGTCCGTAGTGTGCTTTAACCCTTTATTGCCTGGCGAGTAGTTCGTAGTACCACTTGCATTAGAATGCTGCCGTGAATTTAGAAGCGGGATGAAACTTGCACGTTGCTGCTTCTTCGAAATCTTCTGACCTAGCTCTGATTCGATGATGAAATTGTTTGTAACGAAAATCTCTATAGCTGGAGTATGTTCTAGTTGATTAGCATCGAGACGTATTTAGAATGAAAATTGTGCGGCAATATAATTCAAGGCTTAAAGGGTTCACATTTGTTTGAGAATGCTAGAATCGTGAGTTGTATGAGAAGAACGCGATGGAATGCGCATTTGTATCGTTTCTTCTTGGTGGAATCGTAGAATAGAATTGGAATCGTCGCTGTACAGAGGATTTTGCAGTGCTAGCTTTTACTGTAAAGTGCAGAGCATCGATTTTGTAAATCGTGTCTCGTATCTGTTGCTTGATTGTCCGTCGAGGATATCCTTGCGAAATTCTCTGCAGTTTGTCGCTTCCAAGTTGTATGGAATGTCTTGTTTGCACGCTGTGTAGCTTAAGTTGCACGATTTTAGTTCGTTTTACTGTTGTATCTAACATGTAGCACTTGCTGTATCTTGTTTCGTGGTGTCAATACATATACGTACAGATTCCTGTTCGAATTTCACTATCGATAGAATGTTGCACGCTGCATCTTGTGTCGCCTGTGCATTTAGACATTCGTTATTTATATGGTTCAGCCTGTGTGGCTTATGTTTTGCGTGTGTTTAATAAAAATATCGGACACTGCTTCCTCAACTTCTTGCCACCGATTGGGTTTGAAAAAATAAATGCAAGAAATGTAGACATTCTTGGAACGACCCTCAACTGAGATTAAAAATCATTTTTACACGTTGAGCTTATCGTCGCTAAAAAAAATAAAAACTCCTCAAATTCCTGCTCTTATTCCTCGGTTTAAAAAATTCTAGCATTTACCATCACGAAAAAGGGAAATATGTTTCTCGAACGGAGTTTAAATTTTGAAGCTCCTAACACTAGGTTTACGGAACGCGTCAATTTGACGCATTTCAGAATTCGGTAGACAGAAATTAATGAAGGTCCGTTAATATTATAGAATTATTTTAATTATATTTCATTTCTAAATTAGGTGAATTAATTCTTTAAAGAAAACGCGCACTTTTATTGGCAATTGTTAATCTGAGGGAAGTCAGTAAAAATAAGTGTTCAAACTTGTTCGTAAACCTAGTGTTAACAATGTGGCTATAGCAAAGCAAATTTCGAATTATAATTCAGGGATGTTTTTGAGAACCAGTTGAGGGTTAGCTATATGCATCGGTACTTCGAGCTTCTCTTATTATTTATCTTATGTAACGTCAATTCATTGTCTCCTGCATGCACAATTTCATCTCGAAGAAACAATAGAACAGTATAAACAGCGTATTGTAACTCGTCAGACGCATCAACGACGAGTTTGTCGTCCTCGGTGTCGCACAGGGATCTCAGGATCGGCGACAGGGTAATTGTATCGTCCAGCCAAGGCAGCAGAACAGGTGTCCTCAGGTATCTGGGCACCGCGGAGTTCGCACCTGGCGAATGGTGCGGCGTGGAGCTCGACGATCCGATTGGGAAGAACGATGGTTCCGTGGGAGAAAAAAGGTCTGCATCGTAGTTCGTACTACTGTATACCTTGGACCAAAGATTTCCGTCCCTGAATCGTGACAATTATTAATAATCTATCGACTTCTTTATCGTGATTCAATTTTAATTTTATTCTCCCGTCTGCCGAATCTTCAATTTAATTCCATACGCGCCGATTACATTGTTTCGTTATTTTTATCATTGACATTATCATTGTCCACGTTTGATTCATTTTCAATTACATCTGTGGACTTCTGAAACTTGTAAAAACACGGTGACGCGAGATGTTGCGTGACCGAAATCTTTGGTCGAGGTTTTTGGAAAAGCTGCGTGGGTGGAGTGTGTATGTTCGATCAGGCTACTACTCCCTCGGTTCAGCAACGTCGAATTAATTAACACGAGTGGATCGTGCCAGTAGGTGTATTTATAGCCTCGATCTTACGTAGAGCAGATGTAAACAGATAACGAAGACCGCCTTGAGATTTATTACCTATATTCTTCTTTTATGTGTTACATTTAGAAAAGAAAAGGGGGACTCGGTAGTCCTATCATTCTAAATCTGAACAATGAAAGGGAACTACTTATCCGAGGGATCATCGGACGTTTAATTTTTATTGAAGACATATGTATATATATGGAAGCCTCACTTGCGAAATCGACTAACTCCACTTTCTGAATTTTATAGAATCCACTTTATAGAATTCAGAAAGTGGAGTGAATCGATTTGGCAAGTGAGGCGTCCATATATCAAACGAAACGACAGTAATTAAAATTCTTTTCCTGCACACGATACATTCCGTTTTATAATAAAAACCAAATGAATTTCTTTTGAATATCCTCGGCAAGATCACTGCGAATTCTGTGTTCTCGATGAAAGCAGACGTCCGAGCAAACACCTTTATTAACTGCGTAACTGAATATCGATACAACAGAACTGCATTGTAGTTTTAAAAAATCAATTAGCTCCTTTCTGCCTCTGCATTGCTAACTGGTTTAGCGTTGATTCAGGTACTTCGAGTGTCGACCTAAATACGGCCTGTTTGCACCCGCACACAAGGTCACCCGATCGCCGTCCAGCAAAAGGTCAATGTGCGTAATGCACAAGCCGACAGGCGCAGCCCTGAACATGTCCCTGAGGAAGACTGGTTCCAAGGAGTCGTTGGTCTCTGTATCGAGCATCGCCAGCACCACGAGTACAGCAACCAGAGCTGGTGTTGGTACCGCGAGGGTAAGATTCACCGTGCCAGAGTGACGAGGATGGCCTGCAGCTTGTATCTTCTCTTCAGAACGCAGATTTCCGATTGTCTACTTTGTTTCGTACTCGTCGTTGAAAGAATAATCAGAGGATTCAGAAGGATATTTTATTCGGGACGAGAGAAATTTATTTTATACAGCGGAGGGTTGGAGTATGTGGGACGAATGTGAAGATCAAATGTTTCATATAATGTTATTTTATATATATTTATATGTATTAAATTCCGACGTACTAGAAGTTACCATTTACAATAAATGATCCTCTAATTATTTTCAACAGTACAATAAACGCGTGTGCGAATGGAACTGCGACCCGTTAGCTCGTTAGTCTCGTAGTAACGTTCATTAGTTGAAGCGTAGATATATGTGTTACAGTTGTTTGTTAATTGTTGCTGCTGTTTTTGTTGAATAACATTGTCGAGTGTTAGATACAGTGAAGTTGAATTTAAAAATCCAAAGAATTGTCCTACCAAGACGGTATTCTTAGTCTTTGAACGCTTAAACAACTGTGTTACACCGTACAGTATTGTATTTAGAAAGTTCATACAATTATATATATTTTTTTTTAGAGAGAAAAGATGTATTGTTTGTTTAAAAAAAAGTAGCCGAGAATAGGAAGTTTGCAGCTTAATTATATGGCTGTTGCATGATACGTGGTTTTTTTTGTTGCATCCAATATTCCAGAGGCCTGGTTTGCGCACGTCGACACCTGCACGAATCACCCTGCAGGTGAGATAACGATCTAACATTAATATTAGATTAATTTAACTAGGTCTGTAACAATCGAAATGTGTTCTTTGCATAGATGACACTGTAGATAGAAATTAACAAACGTATTGTTACTGTGTGCTGCAGAATTTTTTACTTAATTCTGTGCAATCTGAAATTCAATCCGTTTCGCTGGCTAATTTAGTCATTGTAGACAGTGCGATCTTGTTAGTGCGTTACCGCTGATTGTACAGTAGATAATATGTAGCTTAGAAAAGTGCATATTCCGCTACTTGTATGCGATGTTGAATAAAATCATCCGTCCATTCCTTTTTATTATCCTTGAAATCTGATTCCCATCAAGGTGGGTAGTTCTGTTATAAAATGATTTCTTCGTTTTTTTTTTGCCGGATGAAACGACCTACTGCTATCATCGGTTTCAGACAATTTATTTCTGTTACTATTTGGTAATACCGACCGACATGTATTTAATTAAGCGTCATCACTGGGAACGTGTAACAAATATGTAATTTCGATTTACGCTGCTTCGAAGTGCACATTGATGAATAATAAAGTATTCAGTTTACTCATTTGCCGATGACACATCGTCGATGATGTTGCTACAATTATATATACTCGAGTTTGCAAATTTTTCTTTATTTAGAAGCCTTAGTTTACACGCTTTTCTCATATTAATTAAAGACCGGTTCTCCAGCAGTGTAACAGTTATCATGACAAAGCAACTGCACGAGTAGAATAAATATGTACACTGCGTTATTACATAAAGATATACGTTTCGATGACAATAATTAAATATTTTCTCTTGCGCACTTCTTAGTAATTATGTATTGCAATGTTGTATTAAATTCGTAAAATAGAGCAAACGCAGTAAATGATACCATGTGCTATGTGTACTATTTTCTTATCTATGTGTCCATCGTTTTAGGAAACGCTGAAGGAGAAGCAGCAAGAAATTGAAATTCTCCGAAAGGAAAGAGATTTAGAACGTGAACGAGTTACAAAAGCGGCGAATCAAGCAGACCAGGCGGAACAATCGATCATTTCAATAGTAAAAGAATATGAGCAGGTTGTAGACTTATAAAATCCTTTTAAGACGGCCCATTAAATATTATTCTAATTCTAAAAGCGGATGATCTTAACTTTAGTATCGAGAGAAAATGGAGAAGACCGTCTCGGAGGCGGAGACAGCGTTTTCGAAATTATTGGAAGAGAAAAATGCGCTTGCTGTGCAATTGGAAGAGGAGAAAAGGAAGTGCGAGGACCTACTGTTCCGTTTTGAAGAAGAATCGGTTAATAAGGACGATATACAGGTATGAATCTTAAGTGTACAACTTTTATTTCAGATACGAAGAGTACACTTGTTCAAATAATAAATAGTTTGTTACGAAATAAATATAGAATAAAATTCGAGGTGAGTATGGACATTTATAGACCAAAAGTTTTTCAAATAAACTAGCAATATAAGAAATGAAATAAGATAAGAAATGTCCATCGCCTGAACTCTTTTTTTAATTTTTTTTTCGTTTCGCCTTGGTTCATCGGTTATCTTTTCTTTGTTCCAAAATACTTTGCTCGTCGATTGCTTGTAAAAGTTAAGGGGAAGCACAGAAACTTTAGCATTAGGAACTAGAATAATAAGCTCTTTCTAGAATCTCTAGAAGTATGCGCTTATGTATGATATACGGTGATGGGTAATGCTACAATATATACATGTATACATATGCTATTTCGTTTAAACAAAAAAGAAGTGCAATGTTAAAATTGTTCGATGGAAATAATAAGCCATACTTGGAACTATAGCGAAAAGGAAACAGTTTATTAAAAATCTAAGATTTCATATGGTACTTGAAACAATTGTATCTTGGCTCTGGGTTAACGCAAAAACCTTATCGTTTATTTTCAGAAAGAGAAAAGTGAGCAATGTGTGAGTATCCCATGGAAGCCGTTTGGGACACTGGCGGGGTTGATGATGCTGTTTTTCTACATCGCTTCTCTTATCGTCACTGTAGTCATGTCGATTAGCATTTCACCGCAATTTTGTCAAAAAGATGTGTGACGCCGCAGTATATCTCCTCAGTGCTTTCGCGACTAATTAATTCTCGTTAAATTCTTCATTAACATTAAGCACCGGTGTAAAAATAACGGTAGTATCGCAAGGCTGCCCTTGTAAATTAATTACGATATATTCGGAGGAAAAGAATAGAATATTTATTTTGGAGGAATTGAAATTGTATTATATAAAGGATAGATTTAATTGTTACGCTGTTGCATATCGTTAAAAAAATGGTGCGGGTTTAACACGCTTTGCGGGTGCACTGAAAAAATAATTTGCTGTATTCGGTAACGCTTTCTTTCACGCTGAATTTGTGCTTTACGTATAAAATAATAATTAATACGTAATAAGTAATTAAGATATCGTTCAAGATACTTCAAGGATCAATGTAATTCATTTATTTATTTATTCGTTCATTTATTTAATATTTATTTATTTAACCACTTATTTATTGTAAATGTTTGTTGGCACATTTTGTTACATTTGTAATTCTCGCGATTCAATTATGTTACGAAAGGTTGTATATTAATGTTGTTCTACAAGATCAAATAATATGTGTTACATTTGTTGAAGCATATAAAAAAGGAAACATTCTTTGTATTTTATTGCATTCTTGCCTAAATCAACGTGAACTGTAAACGACGTATATCTTGATGCGCTTTGTGTTAGTTGTTCTTTGTATTACGTGATTAACCGAGATACTAAACAGGTGCGTTTGTCGTTAGGTAATAAATACTGTAAATGAAAATAAAGTCAGGGATCTTGAGAAACAATTACTGGAGGAAAGAGAACGTGTTGCACAACTGGAACACGATAGCATAAAATTGTTCGAAACGGAAGAGGAATTGGGACGACTTCGCAATGAACTCTCGACTGTTGCTAATCAGGGAAAGCATCAATTCGATGGTACTATAAAATTTGTATACTTTAGTTAATATTACTTTACTTAGCGGCTTTCTTCTTAACTCTGAATTATAATTTTTAGACCTACAGAATCGCAACAAAGTTCTGGAGGAAAGCAAAAATAATCTTGAAAAAGAATTGCTTGAGAAGACCCAGATTACAGAACAATATGTAACTCAAATAAAAGAGTTAGAATCGAAAGTGAACGAAAATCAACAGCGAAGCACGGTGCACGAGGAGTCAGAATCTTGCTTACGTGCAGAATTAGAATTTGCGTCCAAAGACTTGCAGGAGAAAAATACGTTGATAGAAAATATGAAAAAAGAATTCGAAGATAATACGAATACTATAAAAGAGCAGTTAGTGAAAGCTGCAGAAACATTAGAGAATACGAGGAAAGAAAATGCAAGCGAGAAGGAACAATTAATGTCTAAGTACGAGATGATGATCGAGGAGAAGGAAAATCTTCTGAAAACAAAGGCGCAAGAATTGGAGACGGAAACGAAGAAACAAATGGAAGTACGAAGCGTTGCTTTGGAGGATCTCAAAACCGAGAATATCAAGCAAATGAATAAACTATCGGAATCATTCAACGAAAAATTGAATATGAAAGATTCAATGATTAAAGAGGTTTCTATGCAGCTGGATCAAAAAGTATCGGAAATCGCGAAATTATTGAACGAACTCACCGCGCAAACTGATATAAGTAAAAGGAAAGACGAAGAATTAACTATCGCTTTGAAGAAACTAGATGGTACGTTGGAATGAAACAGAATTCTGCCAATTGTTTTTAATTTTTACCATTTGTAATTTGTAGAACTAAATGAAAAGCTCAAATTAATGGAGGGGAAAAATTTGTTGCTTTCCACGCAGATAGGAGAATATCAATCCAAGGCTGAGGACAGTTTCAAGATCGTTCAAGAAAAGCAAAAATTAGTAAGCAGCTTCTTTGTGAGTATTATATTTATGAATTCTGATTCACTTCTGTTTTAGGAGCAAGATATTGCTTCTTTAATAGCCACGGAGGCTAACTCTTGGGCGCAGGTGAAAAAATTAAGCGAAGAGCTGAAAGTGAAGGAGCAAGAATTGTCCGTACTTCGTTCGTCTACTGCTGTAGAAATAGAACAATTAACTAAACGTTATCAGGGCCAGATCGAGGAGAAGGCAAAGAGCGTCGAAGAAGCAAACGCAAATATATCACAAAAATTATTGCTGCTCGGCAAATTGGAAAACGATATATTGGATCTGAAATCACTTCTCGCGAATAAAGATGAAGAAATAAAAAATCTCACGCAAAAAACTACGGGTAAAATGTGCAAATATTAAATTTAATCGTACTGCGTGTTCTATTGTATTAACAATATTATCATTTATTTTTCAGAACTGCAGACCGCGCTTTCCTTAGCAGAGCAAAGTAAAACGAAGTTGCAGGACGAGCTCAAAGTATTCGAAGATAATCTGGAGAAATTAAATCGGCAGGTAGCTGGTACCGAAAATAAACTATCGCAAGTGACTGCTCAAAAGGAAAAATTGGTACACTTCACACAGGTTTTCTTATAAACTAAATTGGTTACCTTGTTAGGTATTCAACATTTAATTTAAATGTTTTAAATATTTGATAAATCGTGTTCTGTTTAGGAAGCTGATATTGCGAATCTAATAAATACCTCTGCCGATTCATCGGAGCAGCTCATGAAGTACAACAATGATTTGCGACTAAGGGAGAAAGAACTCGACGAATTTAAAGACAAAGCATTCCAGAGCGAAAATATGGTTAAAACGCTGGAAACGAAGTTAAATAATACGGAAGCCGAGTTGAGCAAGGTTAATGCACTGATAGAGGAGCAACGCTCGGAACTAGAAAGTAACAAATCTGCGTTAGAAAAAGAGGAGAACTTGTGTTCTGAATTATCTGAGAAAATTAAAGGATATGAAACTGACAATGCAGGACTTAGCAAACAGATAAAGGAAAATGAACGTGTTAAAGAAGAGCTTAAAGAGAAGTCAGAGGAATCATTGATTCTTGCGAATGACTTGAAAAGTAGCAAAGAAGAAATTCTTAAACTACAAAAACTATGTGACACCGCGCATAGTTCGCACGAAGATGAATTATCTTCCCTTCGAAAGGGAATTGATGAGTTAAAATTGGAATTGAGCCACTCCCAAGAAGAAACGAAGGCTTTGCAAAAGATTAAATCCAAATTGGAAGCAGATCAAAGCGCCAATCGCTGGTCGATTGAAGAGTTAACGGAGAAATTGGGGGTTGAAGCGGCGGAGCGGGCAAAATTAATCGCTGAGAAAGATTCTAGCATTCAGCAGTTGCAGAATAAGTGCGAAGAATTACAAATAACCAACGATTCTTTAATAGTTAATAAAGAAGCTACAGATAAAAACCTTACAACGTCGTTGGACGCTATGTCCATTGAAGTGGAAGAATTGAAAAAGAAATTAGTTGCCGCGACCGAAGCAATTACAATAAAAGAAAATGCCCTTGTTGAAATGGGAAGAACAGCCGATCAAACTGAAATAGAAATTTCAAAGCTTAACGATACTGTCGCATCCATGCGACAAGAACAAGTGGATAATGTAAACGAACTAAAGAGAGTGCAAGAAGTGATATCGCAGAAAGAAAAGGAAATTTCTTCCGTGATGGAAGCAAAGAATTCTTTAGAAACTCATGCAAAAACTTTGGAATCGAAATTAGAGGAGAGTGTAAAAACCTTGCAGTCGCAGTTAAAAGCTGCAAGAAACGAATTAGATGTGAAAGATAACGCACTGCGAGAGATGGAACGCATGTCGAAAGAACTGCAAAGCTCCAAAGATGACTCTGTGATGAAACTACAAAGTACTTTAGAATGTGAAATTAAAGCGAAGCAAAGTGAAGTTGAGGCTTTAATACAAAAGAATTCAGAGTTACAAAATCAACAGCAATCGCTCCAAGATACGATAAGGAAACAAGTTAGCGATTTGAATAATAACGAAACAACGATCAACAAGATGACGGCACAAATTAAAGCTTTAGAAGATGCGCAAACAGAAAAATCTAAGACAGATGACCAGGTGCGAAACGAAGAAATGAAACTGATGCAAACGAAGTTGAATGAAGCGATAAAGGAAAATAAAAATCTGATTGACAATAAGGAATCCCTTGAGAGATCGTTGAAGGAACACGAGCAGAAAATCGAGACGTTGACAAATACAACGAAAAATAAGGAGAAGGAAGTTGAGAAGAATACGCAGAACTTAATAGAAAAATTGAACCTCGTGTCTTCGGAATTCGCTCAGCTAAAAGAAGCACAGAGTCATTTGTGAGTATAAGAAATGATTACAAACTTCTAATGTTTGGAATATTATCAATATTAATATTATCGTTTTTAAGGGAAGGGGAGAATAAACAAATTACTGCTAAATGGTCAGAAACGACGAATCAGTTAAAACTGACTCGCGAAAACAAGAAAAATAATTACGATGTAAGTATGTGGTATTAATATAAACGTGCCATAATTAAAAAATTATTGTCTATATTGCAGGCTGGTGGTGGCGATATGAAACAACAGATAGGTACGATTTTCTTTTTTAATCAATTTAACTTCACTTCTACACTTCATTATTCTTCGCCCCATTTACTGCTAATTTAAATGATTTGTTTCAGTGGATAAGGATACAGATATACTAAAATTAAAAGAGCAATGCGACACAGCAAAGGGTCAAATAGATTTCTTAAATTCCATAATTGTGGATATGCAGCGTAAGAACGAAGCTTTACTGTGTAAAGTTGAAGTTCTTGAAATGGGCGTACCTGCCAACGAAGCTGACGAGTACACCCAGTTCGTAATGTTTCAACTTGGAGTAAATCTATGTCGAAGCAGGTAATCTATCTTAATTAACGAATTTCAGGACAACAATGGAAAAACGAATGATTGCGCCACGTATGTTCTGTGATATTTGCGACGAGTTCGATTTACACGAGACCGAGGACTGTCCGCGTCAAGCTCAAGATTTTCTAGAAACGGAGAAAGTTGTCAAATCTCCAAAAAAACCGTCGGTCGAGAGACCGTACTGTGAAAAATGTGAGGGTAAGAATTCATTCTTTAGAGTTATACGTATTGCAATTTTCTTTGCATCTATTTACAACGTTCTTTCTCTCAAGGGAAATCAGAAGCACCTCTTGTTTTCTTCTAAACTAAAACTCTCATAAAACAAAATTCAAATTCTTGAAACATTTAACCCGAACATATCGCACTAATCCTTACGACCATTTGTTTTTCATCTCTATTCGTTCCTATATATAATTGTTACAATTGTTTTGCAGTATTTGGACACGATACTCATGATTGCGATGATGCTGAAACGTTTTAATGGCGTGTTATCATTCGTAGACCTGTTTCACTGCTTCTTAAAGATTCTAGATATACAAAACAAACAAAAAAAAAAAGAAAAGAGACCTGTTGAAATTTCGCAGAGTATATTTTTATATAAAAGAATTTAATGCTCACATTGTGCGCATGTCTTCCCACATATTACATGCCTGTCCATCCAAGAACATCAACGATTTCGTGATAATTTGTGCTCCTTGTATTAAATTTATAGTTTCAAAGTCTATATGTTGTTCACCAACATGTTTTGTATTGTGTATATTTGTTGCGCTTCCACGTGATTGTTAAAAGTACAAAGCCATAGCAATTCTATTAGGAGGCAGAGTTAACGAATAAGTTATTTTACGATACATTTGTTGAACCGTATGATAATTTATAGATCGGGGGCATAATTTGTACGTGCATAATGTAAAAGTTAAAACGCATACGAGACTCATAGAAGTTAAATGTAATTATGTACATAATAGTTATTTATGTCAACCGTATATGTATTTATTATTTATTTTAGCGTTCAGAAAACGCCGCACATACGATACTACTAGTTCCTTCAATCGAAGAATTCGTAAGAACTTATATCAATGTAATTAGTAGTGCATTTTTCTTGAACGAATGTTTGTATGTATGAAATTTTCGAAGTTACTGTTTTGTATCTTTTCTTTTTCTGTCATGAAATACCATACAAACATTGACTCAACAAAATTGTACTACTGCGACCTACTATTGTCTTGCCTTTCGACTTTAAGCTTTAATACAGGGTTGATACATTTATTGAATTAGTCCTTCTCCCAGAATGTATGTACATTTGGTAAATTAGAACAAAGCTTTGTAGTTAAAGAGAAATAAAATTATAAGAGACTGATTTTAGTATTTTGCATAAGCTTATTATTAGGATTGAATAGGAAATAGAAGTGATCAATTTTGAGGAACAAGAAAAGCATAAATCTTTTCAAATATTCGAATTTATTTATTCATTTATTTGTACATAAAAATATCACTCGTTTTCAAATTATTTATTAAAATGCTCATCAGATCATTCAATAATCTATGAACCATGCATACATACATATATATTAACACTTTATTTACAAAATTGCTTAACGTTTATATTCAATTGTAAGGGATAACGACTTAATCCAATCCTTCCTTTTTCTCCTTTATAGCCTCCTGAAATGTTTTACAGACAATTTTATTCAATTGCGATACGATTAATTGTATTCCCCGAATAGCTTACCTTGAATCGTTCTTCGAACAGTGAAAGCTCCGCGATAAGATCTGTAATCGCATGCATAAAAGCCTCGTGTGGTGTATAATCCGATGTCGTCTGGATCCTAATTACAAACTTGTGCTCTAGTGGATGCGGAACTTTGTATCCGGCGAACAGAACTTGAGGGTCCTTTAGCAGTTGGCTATTAATATAAAACAGAGGGAAATGAAATAAGAAATAATATTCGCTTGCAAACGTTCGTTTAAACATCGTAATTCCGTATCGCGCATAAATATGTAATGCATACTTGCGAATCATATTTCCAAGCGTGTGATCCTCTTTATTAACGGTGAAAATTGCGGCATTAGGTACTTTCGTGTCCTGTTCTTTAATTATTCTGAAATAGGTGAAACGACATTACATACGTTATTTGTAGAAAAACTTTGAAAACTACAGGTTAACCGTTACCCGGTACATACTTCTTTTCCCCTTCGTATAAAAGAAACGATTCGAAGGTTGGAGGCGCATTCATCTTGCAACAAGATTCTTATATTATTTTATACAGAAATGAAACGTTTAATAAATAAAATCGCCACACCAACGGGAAAGATGACAGAACGCAAAGCCGTACTAAATCAACGTGGTTTATTGTTCTATCAGATGAAGAACTTTAAGTTGCGTGTCGACTGCAGCGCCCTGCGCATTCTCATATCTCGTTGCCGGACAAACTTGGAAACCTCGCGTCGGTAAAACTGTGTCGGTAACAAAGTAGAAAAAACAAAAGGAAACGCTACACGAAAAATTGTACGTAGAATGAAAGGCAGAGTACAGATTTAAAAAAAAACTGTTTCTTGTACACGTTCCATACCGTCTAGATTTTGATATATCTTTTTATTAAAAATTATTGCACGCATCAATAACATCGGAATCCATAATAATGATCAGGCTCAGAAAAAGGGGGCGGGTGGATCGGCTTTCGTGACTCGTAATTGACATGTAACGCGTAAAATTCACAGTCAGGTCCATCTAATCATAATGTCGTTCGTGGTGAGTCGGCTGAGAAGCAAGACTCGTTCTGACTTCGCCGGAGCCGCAAAATAGTTGTCAAAATGGCGGGCGAAGGTTCTGCAAGTGTGAATCCGAATTGCGAAGTTGTTCGCGGACAAACGTTCGAGGTTGGCCCACGATACACGAATTTGTCGTACATGGGCGAGGGTGCCTACGGAATGGTCGTGTAAGTGGTTTGAGCCAGTTCCTCCCGGTACTTGCGAGTAGTTTCTAGCCTTCTATTGACTAAGCTGACAGGCCGAAAGATAAACAATGAAAAGCACGTTTCTTCGTGAAATTATTCGTTCTACGACGACATTCTCTATCGACGAATCATAGAAATGTTTCTGCTTTTATCCTGTCACCGTGTGCACCCGCTGCTAAGTGCTATTTCATCGTTATGTATCATCTTCTTTTGGCGCCAGTTTTAAACGCGATTGTCACACCCTTTCAAATCCCTATCCACTTGCGTGTCAGTGTTACAACTTCCTTGTTCCCGTCGCTTATCACTCACTTATCGGTCTTATCGTTCGTACCGTGAACGAGATGGAGATTATATTCCACGAATACCTTCGCGGGGAAAGCCAGACTTTTGCGCGCAAAATTAATGAACTTAATCCTCGCCAAAAAATTCTCCTGAATCTGCTTCGATTTATTCTAAGCTAATTAAATTCTCTCCTTTCCTTTTTTTTCGTTTCTGTTCTGTTTGTTGAAAATTTCCTCCTTCGTCTTCTCCTATCATTTTGGCCCCTTAATAAATTTCTAGTTTTTGGAAAATTATTTAACCAATTGGGAATTAATATTCAGAACACTTTAAATATACAATGTTACGAATAATTCTATGACATTGGAAGTGCACTTCCTGTATCATAATTGCAGACTACTACACGCATATATCATGTATCTACCGTTAAGAATATTTAATAGAGCATTTCTTCCATTTGTATGAATCTTAAACCTACCTGTAATTGTAAGCGAATGAAATTATTTTTCTATACTATGATATTCCTCCTTGCAGATCTGCTTATGATAATGTAACGAAAACCAAGGTAGCTATTAAAAAAATTTCACCCTTCGAACATCAGACGTATAGTCAGAGAACATTAAGGGAGATAAAAATTCTGACTAGGTTTAAGCACGAAAATGTGAGTAACCCGGTTGGCATTTGTCCGGATATTAGTTAATAAAATATAATGGCTGGAAGTTTCTTTTATAGATAATAGATATAAGGGATATATTAAGGGCACCTACTATAGAACAAATGAAAGATGTATATATTGTTCAATGTCTAATGGAAACCGATCTCTACAAACTTCTGAAAACGCAGGTGTGCATAATAATACGAAACGACGAATCGAGCAATTTAAACAAATCTTAATACATCTAAATATCCTCCGTCGATTCCAGGCTATTAGTAACGATCATATATGCTATTTTCTTTACCAAATATTAAGAGGATTAAAGTATATTCATTCCGCAAACGTGCTGCACAGAGACTTGAAGCCGAGCAACTTGCTGTTAAATACCACGTGTGACCTTAAAATCTGTGATTTTGGTTTAGCCAGAGTTGCCGATCCGGAGCATAATCATGCCGGTTTTCTTACTGAATATGTAGCAACAAGGTGGTATAGAGCGCCAGAAATAATGCTCAATTCGAAGGTAAATAATAACTTGAGCGTTGGATTCTAGTTTGTGGAGCAACGAAACGGTCGCATTACATCTGATTATCCATTTTACAGGGCTATACCAAGTCTATAGACATTTGGTCGGTTGGTTGCATTCTTGCAGAAATGCTTTCAAGACGAGCGATATTCCCCGGCAAGCATTATTTAGACCAGCTGAACCATATACTAGGTGTCCTTGGATCCCCATCACCCGAGGATCTTGAATGCATTATAAACGAAAAAGTATTGATTATACTTTTGCGTAGAATAGCGTATACTTGGGCTTGTATCACGTTAACGGTATGGAATATTATTTCAGGCACGAAATTATCTTCAATCATTACCATACAAACCAAAGGTACCATGGACAAGTCTGTTTCCAAACGCAGATCCGCGAGCTTTAGATCTGTTGGATAAAATGTTAACTTTCAATCCCAATAAACGGATCGTCGTGGAGGATGCACTCGCACATCCCTATTTAGAACAGTATTACGATCCTGCTGACGAGGTACACGAATGTTCTTTACCATAGACAAGCAAGGGAAAGAAAAAGATATTGCTCTAACATGCAAATATTTCTTAGCCTGTCGCGGAAGAACCGTTCAAGTTCGACATGGAGCTGGACGATCTTCCGAAAGAAGTATTGAAACAGTACATATTCGAGGAGACTTTGCTGTTCCAGAAGAATCATCAAGAAAACGCTATTTAGTCTACTGGTACCTACTATTCACCCACGTTAAATCATTGCAACTACTGTGCAACAGAAAATAATTATATTTAAAGCGATCGATATCGTTTCAGCTGTGTCAAGTGTTCAGGCCGATCAAGAAGGTGGCGAATGTTGTTACGTTGGATTAACAGAAGCGCACTTCTTTTACAGTTGTCTACGATCAAAGGAGGAAAGGAAAAGGGGCAAAACTACGAAGACGTTTAATCGGACAGGCGCTTAAGTTCAGCTACGACATACATACAGACACACGCACACAAAAACACACATATACACACAATACAGGAGGTGAGTTCAGAAACGGACGAAGGGAGCGGTGGTAACGAGGTAAAACAAACAATCCGCAGTGTCTGTGCATATACTTGTACATTTTGCATGTCTCTTTACCGGAAAAAAAAGGAAAAACAAAATACAGTGTCTTTTTTTTTTGTTACAATTGAATGCATAATATTAATTTGTACAATAACTTTTATTTATCCCGAATTATATATAGGTAACACTAGTTGACGATTTATTGTTAATCACCGTATCATACACATTGTCTGTGATTTAATTGCCGAGCGAATGACGTGGTCGGTGTAATGTGCGAGATATTCTGAGCCACGTAACACGGCGACCGATAAAATGAATGCGCGCAGTAAAGGGATAGAGGAATAGAGAAGGAGAGGAAGAGTGAGAGCTAGAGAATGAGAGAGAACGCGGAGAGAACTGTGTGCTTGTAACCGAAGTATGTATATTTATATATAAATGTATAAATATATATATATAAATATCAATATACTACGAATAACAACCATTAACTTCATCTAAGTATTTGCTGATAATTTCTTTATTACTATTCATATTAATATTATTATTATTATCATCATCATCATTACCATCATTATTATTATGTAATATTCAGTGTCATCGTTTTTATGGTCGATACGTACCTCACAGAAATTCATTTCTGTCTCTATCGGATTTTGCTTCCAGATAAACGAGTGCATGTGTGAAAGAGAGCGAGTGAGGCAGATAAAAGAACAGGTAAAGAATGTGGGAATGATTGCGTGTGCGTCCAAGAACGATAGGGCAAGTGAAGAGAGAGAGATAAACGTATAATTCGTAATTAATTGCATTCGACAAAGCTTCCGATTCCTCTAAAATATTTAATCGCGTCTTGTTTCACGATCTACAGGTATTATTAAACTGATACTGCCAATCTTGTGCGCATGGTGTCTGTTTGAATATATTTATCCACGTACCTTTTCTATCTTTTACATTTCTGATCTGTTTACACATTGCAATGCATCACATATGTATTTTTTCTTCGTTGTTAATACGCATTGCTTCTTCTTCGCGAACAACTAAACCGTCTCTAATTACAAAGAATACTTTTTGTTCTATTTAAAAATTCAATCCACAATGTTCCTTTTAATGTTCGCTCGTCTAGATTCAAGCACTCACCATGTGAGCTAAACAAACGATAACGGTGTGAACGTTCTTGTTTCGATTCGTGTTCTTTCGCTTTAAATGCACGCGTATATTCGAACGATCCTTTTTTTATATTGAACATAATAAACCTATGGTTGATACAGCATCCAGAGAGAAAAGTATGATAACGACAAACAGGAAAAGAGGGAGGAGAGAGAATAATCGAAGAGTTATGTACACGAACGTGTCGTCGACGACGGAACACAAGAATCTAATCCGTTTACAATAGTCCGAGAACGAGTTCGAATTCTTTCTTGTTCTCCACTAAATAGTCTTTAATGGAAGAAACGAATATCTAATGTTGCGTCGTTTTCAGTGACAATCGGATGATTTTCGAGACGACGAGGACACGCTTGGAACGCTTTTATTCAAAGAACGTGTAGCAAAAAAGATGATATGATATTCTGTGTCTTCGAAATCAAAGTCCTCGATGTATAATAATAACGAGAACAGAACTAGAACGATATGATCTGGTTAATAAGAGTGCAAGAAAGATAGAAGAATGCAAGCGAGAATGGGACACGAAGAAAGAATTAAGTGGGGGAGGCACACGAACGATCCTGTGCGAAACACATTTTGCCTCCCACGACTATCAGGTCTCACGCCTTTTTTCGATCCATCTGATAAAACGATTCTTTATCGATAACACGTGTCGATGGTGTGTTGTATATTCGTAATGATTCGCTCGAAACGGAATTAGAGGAAGAAGGGCTGCGTTGCATTTATTTCCCATGGGTTACGAGTTATCTGTGAAAATTGCAAAAAATGTTTCGTTACCCTCAAAAGATTTGAGCATTCTTTTCACGATCTAGCTGTTCAAAAGAGATAGAGAGAAAAAATGCTGTAGGTACTATGCCTCGCGGTTGTCCTTTTCCATTTCTCAGCATATTTTACGCTTTACAGAGCTTTGAAGGATGTATTGGATTATCGATTCAGCCTTGTCGCTGCTTATATCTGGAACCTTGTAAAAAGAAAAATAACAATTCACCAGAGTGGAATGTAATATTTCTGGACAATCAGCGTGAATTTCAGAAATTCACATATGAAAATTTAATTATTCAAATTCACTTGAAAATTCTCCTTCGAATTCTGTGCATTCACAAAGATATATGTACATCCTTTTTTTTGTCAAGGTCTAACAATTACTAATCAGGGCACAATGGGAAGTTAAAAATAATTTTTTTTTTTTTTTTTAATTACGTCTTTCTATAGTTAGATGTTTAAAGGAGAAATAAATATTGCTGTTATTTTTGGATCTCGTTTCGAGCAGTGATTTAATGCAAAGCTTACTTGCAACACGAATTGTACGAATTATACGTGTACGATTACTTACTTGTGCGAAGTTTTAAACGGTGATATCACCTATGGAAAATAACAATCGAACAATTACGTGTTGCTTCCTCGCGTTGGAAAATCTTCTTCGTGACCTTTCATCCATAAATGCAGGAACTGTCGAAGAAGATACACGCTTGTTGGCATACGTGTGCCATTCTTATTAAATCATCTATGGGAATCATTTCCGAAATATTTTTCTTTTAACTTATGTTACCGTTAATATATAAAATTGTCAATATATCTTTGCGTGTTCTGAGCACAGGTGCATTTATGAGGGAATACAGGAAGAATGATTTCGAAAGGTCTGCTAAAAGCTTTTCAACCTTTGTTCATATCTCCATGCTATAACTTTCATCAATGATTGTGCAATAAACTTCTAAACAAAGAAAACAATAATATCTTTACCACTGTTTTTAAAGCAAACAAAAGTTTAAAACAGCGCCGTTCCCTAAAAACTTTGTTTGGAAAGTAATCATAAAGCAAAGAGAAGGGTCGATACACGATCCTTTCTTCCTCGTACCCTTTCGATTTCATCTTGAGAGCTTGAAAAATAAAGATCCATCGAGCGCTTGTAAGTGAAATTGATTTTTGAACGTTTCCAGACGTTTTATGTGTCCGAATTTTTCTGCGTGTACAGTTGCTATGTGTCCGACTTTCGTGACTAATCTATGTATGTATTTATAAAAATTAATCCAGTGTCTCGAGTAGCTGCGACTATCGAACGATTCGCGTAACCGTGAGATGTTTGTCGAATAATTTTCACAAGCTGCCTCAAGAGACTGAGGGTATATATTATATGTAATGAGTCGGTTGTCTGACAACGACGATATCGGTGTTCCAAAACTCGTTTTCACGCGTGTAATTACTGCAGAACTTGCAAGTCAGAAAACTATATGAAATTCGTAATTTAAAATGTTCATCGAGAAATCATTGGCTTGTAGGTTTATCAATTTATTATGTAACTAGTTCGTCTAAGGACCGTGCCGAGTCTTTAAATCTCTCTATTCGTTTGTAAACGTAAGGAAATACGAGATCAGCATCAAATATCAAGTATTAAAATGTATCACGAAGTTGCATTGCATCCGAATTCCATAAAATGTTTCGAATTCGTGTCTGTTCTCTTCTCGGTATATCTGGTTCCGATGTTTCATTAATAAAATTCATAAATGAATGCAAGAAAAATATTGTACATTCGCTGTGATCGCCTATCAAGTATTGCGTACCCTGTGCTAACGTACAAATCGTTAAGGATCTTTCATAACGTGTATACATTGTCGGATGTTCTCCAGAATCCATGGCGACTGTTGATGTAAGTTAGCTGCACAAAAATCAAGAGAAAGAGAAGAGAATTGCATTGGAACACCATTGTCGCGAAGGATGAGGCACAGGATGCAAATGGAATGCGAGCAACGATAGATTGTAGCGTTTAATTATACAATTGATAGAACTATTATTATCGATATCATCAGGCCTAATATACTTAAACGTTGCGTGTATTTGTTGTTGTTGCCGATTCATATCTTATATATTCGAATATTAAGAGAATATTTCGTCTATGGATTTTAAATGTTACACGTCATTTGCGAGCAGAGAAAACGAAAATCGAAGAAATAAGGACAGGATAAGGAACAATGTCAGAAGAGAGCGAAAATGGCGTTTATCGATTGGCTTGGGAAAAGAGGACGCGTTAATTAGGTGATACATCAACAGTTTTTATGTAGGATAAAAGAAAGGGATCCTCGATATCTTTGCACGATTGCCTTTTAGCAAACGAGATCGATATTTCTGATTCAGAGGCATACAAAGGAACGAATACCAGCAGATGAGGACTGGTTTGCAAATTAATAGATCATGTAAACGTAATGTATGCAATGGTAGAAAAAGTTGAATCTCACTTAGATTAGTGTATGAATATAAATACTAGATAGTTTCCGTTCGAACGAAGCAGACAGAAATTAGAATCGTTGTGCGCTGAAAGCATACAAAATATGGCATCTCGTTTGTTAATGCATTAAATTACCTCGTGCCTCCAGCTGCATTCATAGAATCTATCATTTCGATACCTTGCCCATTTGTTTGCATTCCTTTTTGCACGATAGCTAGTGAGTTTGCATTGTTTTTAATGAATCGTAGGATCGAAGAATTTTTTTGTTTAAAACATTAAGAAGTACAAAGACATGATTAAATTAACATGAAAAAAAATAATAAAAGTACTGAGTGTAGAAACCTATGAATGCGGCTAAAAAGAATATTCCGATAATCCACTGTGTTCTTCGAACGATTAATAAATCTTTTTTTTTCTCCGAATAATTGTTATTCGTGTAAATTTAAAAATAGCTATTATACATATATATATGTACTGAAATCGTAATTATCAATTATTGTATTTTAAAATGACTATTCAAAGTATTATTGTGCTAATATAAAAGCGGCTTTATTGGTCAATTACTCGGAATCGATGTCACAATTAATTCCCATTTCAATTCATATGTAATATTGGGGTAATCTCTTTTCTTCGTATACGAATAAATGTGATCTCCTAATTGAAGTCGAAGGGGGCCGGTTAAACTAATACGTGCTATCAAATCGTATCATCTTTCTTTCAAAGTACATTTAAGAAATCACAGACTTCGAAATGTTTCATTTGTTCGTAAAATACGCGAGGAAAATATATTTTAAATGCTCTCCATATACGATATCAGTATCGTACAATTTTATTTTTATTTACAACCGTATTGAGTATTTTCCTCGTTTTCTAATTTTTTAACATCTGTATCTATCAAATTATAGGGAGAAACAAAGTTTTACCTATATACTATATATCGTTTCGATGTACGATCAATTAAATATTCGTTTGTGCTGTACGTGCTAGAATATAAATTTTTTTCCTTGTTAATTAAGTATCCGAAAATATTTGTTTCGAATTAGCATTACGAAACGCATGATTCTTAGTGGAAAAAACCTCAAGTGTACAAACGAATATTTAAAAATAGCTTTTGTTTCTCAGTGTCCGATCTCTTAATAAAAGTATGTTTTATTATCTATACTAAGATAATATTTACATCCATTCTAGGAAGCACTCATTACCCGCTTATGAATATTTATGCCGTTTTAAGTGTAAGTTCCAATACATTGTTAAAGAGTATTGGCATCGACAGTATTAAAAGATCAATGCATAAAATATGCTTGTATAATTAATAAGTAGTACAACATTTTTACTGTTCATACCATGATGTCAGTCGAAACAAAAGTACTAAAAGAAAACTCTCAATGAACAAAATTATGTCCTACATGATTATCTTATAAATATATTCATGATAAGAAATTCAACCCCGTGCAACATTATAATATTATTCGTTTAAATACAAGTGTAGAAATTACTTCGTAAAATTGCAGTAGATCCGGTGTAATGAGTGCATTTCTTACGTTTTTTTTATACACCAATTATAAAGTTTGCACCATGCTGTACCCTTCCACTGAAATATTACACCCCAACCATGTCTCGCACTTTTATCAATTCTTTCGACTAATCAACAATTATTCCGTTTCACTTCCTTCGGTGTATTTGTCGTTTTTTACTTCTATCCTTAAAGGAGATCGTCCGCGTGTATGATGCCCAATCCGGGATCGAAGATCACCTTTCAAAGTACTTCTCAGATCGCGAGTTCTAGATTTTAGTTAAAAAACGTTATTGCATATTCAATTTCCAATATTATTTTTATATCTACGAGATATTAATTTGCTAATAGTCACCTGTCTCTGTTAGAATTATCGATAACTTCGCTTTTAACATTATTCAATCTTGCCCACACTGTAGATGCGACACGAGGTTTGTGTTGAACTACTTTTATTACACTGCCTTTAGGTCCTTGAACTTCTTGCGCAGGTTTATCGCTATCCACGTCACTATAGTTTTCGTCCTCATCTTCTTCTTCCTGCTCCTCCTCATCAGATCCTTGCCATTCGCCCTCTTCCTTTTCTTCGTTTTCATTACCTTCTACAATTTCACCGTCTTCCTCCTATGTAATAAAAATACAATTATCTTTCCAATTCCAGTTTAAACTGTATACATACAGTACAATAATAATTTGCTAACAATTGCTACCTCTGAATCATTAAACTTTATCGAACTCGTTTTCGTTGCGTTTGTGTTCGTTACAACTACTTGAATTGCATCGCGGAACTGCGTTTCTTTCCTTGGTTTGCCGAGCCTCGATCGTAAATCATTGCCTCTAGTTAAGGTGTTTAGCATCGTCTGTGAACGTATAATGGTGTTTAAATAAATTATAAGACCGTAAAAAAACGATACACGCTCATTCATCATGCTGGCTATCAATAATACCACTGACTTGTTGAAGCTTGGCACGACGTTTGTGTATTTTTTCTTCCTCGTCGTCCGCGTGCATTCGCATTCGTAACACTTTACTCTTTTTACACCATTCCTCTTCGCTCTCACTGCCTGAACTAACATGCTCTTCTTTTGTTTGTATTAATTCTCTTTGGGGCTGTTTCACACCCAATCTTTCCTTTATACTACGTCCCTGATCTTTCGGCTCCCCGTTTCTGCTCGTACCAAAGTCATCTTCCACAGAGTCATTGAGGCCCCAACATTCCGATAACTCACCCCACGGATTTTTTGAGTCCTTTTCATCTTCATCGTCGCCTTGTGTTTCTTCTTTGAATCGTTTCTTACTTTGCTTAATTTGTTTGTACATACGTTTTCGAGACTCGGTCAAAAGTCCTTTAATACCTGCCCGAAAGAAAGGGTGCAATTTATTATACTTTTCTGTGAATGCAGAAACTTGCATATTTTAAAGATACACGCGACAATACCTCCGAAATTGGGATTTCCGTATTTCTTATAATAGTCGCTCATCTTTTCTGCTTTCGGTTGTTTCTTATCTGCTCTAGTAGCAAACCTAATTAATAACGCTTTAGATTTAGGATATTCTATACCCTTCCTCCACAAACCGGGAGGCAACGGGCAATCAATATCTTTAATGCTTATGTAGTCTTCATTAGTATCTTTTGAATCAATTGTAGTATTGTTGTCGTCTGCCATTTCTACAGTGCCTTCATCGTTGGTCACGTTGTTTTCTTCATCTGGACTACCGTCGCCTACTTTTGAGTTCCTCTGATTTTGTTTGTCCAGGCCTACAATTCTCTTTGATAGTCCCAACATAGCCCGAGCTGTCGAGACATTGTCCAGCCATACTACGTTACCTATATTGGTGGTTGATAAATCAATAATTAAATTGACGAACATCAAACGTATATAAGATCATTGGAATTAATTGTAGACGTATCCAAATTATCCTTACACGATACATCATTGATCCACTCGATGGAGGCAGGCGCGTAATCCTCGAAATATTTGAATACATCTTTGGTACTCATGTCTTCGGTTCCTCTCATATGTATCACGTTCAGTCGGATATTTTTTGTGGTATCATTATCTTCTGCGATGCCCATACTAAAAAGCAAGATACCGAATTGTCCAACCGTTACATCGTATATTTCGAGCTAACGTTTATGTGCATCGTCACCTAGAGTACAAGTCCTGTTCTTGATTCGTCAGATCAGTTGTTACTTTCTCCATTAATCCGAAACGCTTGGCCCTCTCGTCCATTTTTATTTTCTCTTCCTTGCTGAATATGTCGATGCCGGTCGTAAAGGTACCGCCACGATTTTCATAACGACTGTCCAACTGTATCTGCTCGAATGAAAATGAAACATTGTCGTTTGATGTGAAACTCTTACCTTGCTTCTTTTACAACAGAAATTATGATGCTACGTTGCGCAATTTTTCAATCATAGTAGCAACAAGGAAATACAAGACGCTCGCAAATCGAATCGCGGAAATTAATGTTCTGTAATATTCTGTTACCTCTGGCGCTTGTACATTGTTCGTATTAAACGGTTTTACGTCCGTTTCGCCAGAATCAACAACTTTACTGTCATCCGTGGCTGGAACCATTTCCACGTCCATAGGCTCACCCAGTTCATCCATTTTCAATGCCTGTTGTATTTTTCACGATATTAAAAAATATATCGAAGGGTGCATGAAATTTCACCTGTCGGGTCGTCTATTTATGATGTATAAAACGAAGAGGAAATGATGCGATAGGTTATGATACACTGCTTTGACTGTATAAATATCGAGGTTACATGTTCTATAGTTTTTAATGCTGCGGGCGCCTCCACCTTTTCCGCGGGAAATCAAATTTCTCGATGGAGAAATATTGGGAATTTTTATTAGCGCTCCATATATGAATTTTGTTATAAAAAGAAATAAAACAGAATAAAATAATAAATATAGCATTAGTGGCAGTAGTAATAATAATCATAATAATAATCATCTCTTTTCATAGTTCCAATAAAATAAGAAGGTAAGAATGTTTATAGGGTATTAAATATTGTAGTATCTACTATTTCTAGGAACATATTAATGCTCTTGTTTGTATTTAAACCATATCTACAGCTCGGCAAATAATTCTTACTATTCCACGTCCAACTTACCATCAATATAAGTTTGGATTCAAACCGTAAATTTAATATTTCTCTAGAATTAAAACGCGACCAAAATTTCATCCATTTAATAATCAATCAGATATACATATATTATCTATAGAATAAAGCCAATAGTATCGTTAAGCAGTATCAGTACATTTTCTCGAAGAATCCAAACGAAACTATAGATAACATTATTTTTATCAATACAAAGGTATACACCCGAGATTCCTTGGCAAGTAAATGACACGTGCGCCACCGAAAGATTTAATTATACGACCTGCGTGGAACACAATAAATGACAGCTTAACATGCACTAGTCCAAGCAGTAAAACACCTTATTCAATAAATTCTAAACGTCTCGAAACTCTTCTGATAATTTCCTATTTCGAACGACCTACCCCCCATCAATTACATTCGATCGCGTTTAATTATTCTACAACAGGACAGTATTTCCTGGCACGTTTTCGTTTATAATTCTTATCAAATAATCGCCGACTTGATTCTCCTCTACTTATGAATTTTCAGCTGCATTTTGACTTGCATGATGTCGAAATAGAAGGAAATCCCAGTACGACGAATATCTAGCTTTCTAAGCAGCCATTTGGTGATAAATTAAGGAGCGTTCGTGTTTATTAACACAGTTCGTCGCCAACGACGGCCCCAGGTGGATGTTCCTTCGCGTGCAGAGTGGAGTGTGGAGCATCCACCATATACATATACCTTTTACCTTCCGCAATTCTTGAGGAAACATCCGGAGTCTCTGATGACACTGGTGCACGGATTACGGTAGAAGATTTTTTGATAATAGTGGACATCAAACTTGTGGGCGTGCATAGTTCAATTTCAAGATGACTGAAAACGGAATGCAAATGACTGAAGTGGTAAGTGGCTGATAAACCGGTGTGAAATGGAACACTTTAATAAGTGATTCGTTTGCGATTGATTCTTTGAACATTCGACATTGGAGAAATTCTTGTCCAAGCATGGACAGATTGTTTTTATTTCCTTAACCGTATGGTAGTCTAAACAGTCGGAGGAGAATGCAGTTAGATAACTTGATCCCTTAACAAGATTTAATTGTGATTTATTATTAGCTGCGACGATCTTACAACGGAATTCATTTTATTTTTGTGAACAGATGAAGATGTCAGACATATTTTTATTTTACTGTATACAAATTGCAATACCATGTTTATAATTATTCAGCTTTAATTTTTGCCTCCGCGAGAAATTAGTTACTTATTATTAAATTAATTATAGTTTTATTGGTACATCATACAATTTCTATTTCCGATATAATGTTTGTTCTATTAGACGAATAACACCAGCGTTTCACACTGTCCAGCCATGAATCGCGAGTTAATTTAATGCCATCCCTTCACGTGTAACTTAATTTAAAATGCAAACTGTCGTTATAATCTGACGATAAATCGCGTTTGCGGCAATTACGATTAAATCACGGTGTGGATATCTGGACCACAATCTTCCACTATATACCTTCAACAAAATGAGTGAGAAACGCTGAATAACAACAGTAACAGAGCATGAACTCGATCTTGAACTTCTGCTTCCCAACGTTGAAAAAAGACAGTATCGATGTGTATAGTTAGGTTCGAATCGAATGATTAAGAATAACGATTGTGCGTTCTAGTCATTAGTCGTTAAATATTCAAGATCATAGGAAACGTTCAACTTTAACAGAAAAAATACAGAACTCGTTCCACGCCTATTATGGAATTGATTCGTTGCATACTTAAATACAATATGTACATACTTGTATTGCACTGTGCTTTATGGAAACTTTTATCTTTTGCCTTTTCATAATATCTTTGCGTCGAATGGACTAAACTTTCAAACGATCGACGCTGATATTTGCAAGCTATTAGCCTTAAGCTAATGTTCGTTAATGGAGAAAAATTGAAAGCTATTAGAACGAAGGCTATCAGAGCGATTAAAATATTAATTTGATGATAAACAAACTTGGACAAGTAACTATTCTATGGAAACGGTAGAATTATTTTTCATTCAACCATTATCGTTTAACATTAAGAATCTCGATAGGTTTATTCTAATAGTTTTTCTCAAATTAATTTTATTTTCTGGCGATACACTTACAGAATGATACACTCATTCCAATCCGGTTTGTTCTCTAACGCGATTGCATAACTGGGCTTATTATAATAACAAATAGGTATATCCTTTTTCCAGTTTCATCGTTACAGTTTTATCCTTAATAGTAAGAAAATACTAGGCAAAACAAGCGTATAAATTGGGGCAATTCTTAAGAGAAAACACCATCGTCTTGGCGTTAATATAGCGCGTAATTTTTAATATACCACGAAGTCGAATAATTTCGCGGCGCTTGAGTTGTGCTCTACCTGTGCGCTTGTTTCTTGTTACAGAACGTAGAAAATTCATCCTTCACGGCCTCAGATAGTAAAGTTGCTGACGGCAAGAGAAAGACTGATCTTACTTATGGCATCGACGATGTCCCGCCGTGGTATCTCTGTTTGTTCATGGCTCTACAGGTATACACTTTCCCTAACATTCAGCTAACCAGAAATCCTACAAGCAACTAAATAAAACAATTGACATTAATAATTTTCCAAAAGTTTAGACGAGCAATGGGTCCTTTATCTAAAGAAAGAATTACGAGGGACATACAAAGCGAATTATTCGTTGATAAGCAGTTGAAGGCAGCATTTCTTATGTCCAGAAAATATTCAAGATATCAGAAGAATCGTATAATTATGTTAAGCTTTGAATCTCGGGACCAGATTAGATTAGATTATTTTATGAAATATTTCTCGTGGGTAAAGGGCTCATCTATATCTTTATATAATCGATGCAGCGGGCTATTGTATGGGATTCAATTCAATTAATTCTGAGGGGATCGTTGTCGAACCTCCCAATTTCCTTCCCAATTTTTCTATTCGTTTATTTCAGAATGATTTAAAGAGGTACATGGTATATTTTTTAGCACTACTTAACTATGATAGGTGCTATCGTTTCGATTCCCTTTATCCTCACGCCAGCCCTGTGCATGGCTGAAGATGACCCGGCTAGGAGTTACATTATCTCCACTATGATCTTCGTTACAGGATTCGTGACATTTATCCAGACCACCGTAGGATGCAGGTAATCGATACAGATACAAATTATTTCGTATTTTATATTTCTTCGTTCTACCTTGCAGTTTTCTGGATGTTCTGTAGCAATAATTATAAAGATAATTATGCAGACGAATTGTTTCGTAATTTGAGCAAAAAACAAGATTGTTTTATTGCGAAACAGCTAATTTATAACTTCATTACTGTTTAGTATATGCGAGGATCGTTTCATCTGTAAAGAATTTACGATTCCTCTGTGCTACCATTCTGATCACAATGCTAATGAATAAATTACAGTCTCGCGATTATTATCTCTATTACCGCGTAATACTAAGGAACAACATTAGCACAGTAAATTAGACAGCTGCAACGACTGGAAACCACTTGAAATATAGTTTACAGATTTACCGATCATTAAAAATATCCCGCAGGTTTCCGGAAAACAGAATTGGAATTAGTAGATGTGGTCGTTCTTTTCACATAAAATTTTATTGCTCGAATATGACGGAGTTTACATAATTCTCGAAGATTGTTCTTGTGGAAATTATCGATCCACAGTCTGCAATTAAGCTTGGAGATTTCCGACAATTTGAATTTTAAATTTTCTACATAATAAGGTTTCGCAGTTTTTGCATTGCAATTTTGTTACCCCGTTCTTTTACAATTCTACGATTCCAAGGTATCAAGATTCTAGAATTACAAAACTCGTCAATTATTCCGCTATTATTTAAATATTACCGTATACCTCAATCTTCAAATATTATCGAGTATTCTCTATTTCTGTACTCATCATTATAGACTACCCTTAGTCCAAGGTGGTACGATATCGTTTTTAGTTCCAACATTAGCGATATTGAGTTTACCACAATGGAAGTGTCCAGCACCAGAAATTTTGAACACAATGTCGCCAGAAAATCGTACAGAGTTATGGCAAGTCAGAATGAGGGAGCTTTCTGGGGCCATTGCAGTCTCATCTTTATTTCAAGTGGTCGTCGGATTTGGCGGTAATGTAAACCTATCCAAATCGTCTCTTAGATATTAAATTTCATTTACCTACAAGCGGAATTTCTTGCAACAGGTATCATTGGATATTTATTAAAATTTATCACGCCACTGACAATTGTACCGACTGTCTCGCTGGTCGGAATATCCCTTTTCGAAAACGCAGCCGACGCAGCGTCACAGCACTGGGGCATTGCTGTTGGGTAAATTTCTTTATCATTCTATCTTTATAAACTCATAATATTACCTCGTAATTGTTTCATTTATTCTTTCCAGTACAATACTAATGTTAACGTTGTACTCTCAAATTCTCGTCAACGTACCATTACCCGTAGTGACATATCGCAAAGGCCACGGATTAAAAATCGTATGGTTTGAACTATTCAAACTATTTCCGGTATTTATGCCTCTTAATCTTAATGGAAAGAACGCCGGTTATCGTTCGCATTCACGTGTCTTCGAGGGAGTTAAAATATATCGGAATTTCAGGTGCTGCTGACGATAATAGTAATGTGGATAATATGCACGATCTTAACAGTGACTGATACTCTGCCAGTTGGTCATCCAGCTAGAGTGGACACTAAAATAAAGATCATCAGTGATTCGCCATGGTTCAGAGTACCATATCCCGGTCAATGGGGTACACCGACTGTAAGCCTGTCCGGTGTACTTGGTATGTTAGCTGGAGTATTGGCGTGCACGGTGGAATCTATCAGCTATTATCCAACAACGTCTAGAATGTGCGGTAAGCAATTAATAAATTATCAGTTGAATAGTCTAGATAAGATTGTACACAAGATCGGATATATAAAATTTCATTAATATTTCATTTTCTTTTCGTATGTAGGTGCTCCCCCGCCACCGGTTCACGCAATTAACCGAGGAATCGGTATGGAGGGGCTCGGTACCATGTTGGCTGGACTATGGGGCAGCGGAAACGGTACAAACACATTTGGAGAAAATGTGGGAACTATAGGTAGATCGCCGAATTTTCCGTTTAAAAAACATCGGAGAGCACGATGAGTCACTCTATTACAATAGCGTTAAATGGTATATTGAGCTAAATTGTTTGAACGAAATATTAACAGGTGTTACGAAAGTCGGTAGCCGCAGGGTTATACAATGGGCGTGTGGATTGATGATTCTGCAAGGATTGATCAGCAAATTTGGGGCTGTGTTCATTATTATTCCTGAACCCATAGTCGGTGGAATATTTTGCGTGATGTTTGGGATGATCACTGCTTTCGGTTCGATTAAAATGAATAACAATGTATTTGTACAAATAGGTCTGATAAATATAATTAAGAAGTCGTTCTTTCAGGTCTCTCTGCTTTACAATATGTCAATTTAAATTCGGCGAGGAACTTGTATATTCTTGGATTCTCTATTTTCTTTCCATTGGTAATAGACCTTTTGATCTCTATAATTCCATAATTATTCTTTTATTAAAATTGATAATATAAATCATGTATATATTATTGAATTAATTAATTATTAAGTATTACTAAAACAAAGACTAGTGTTACCAATGGAATTTTAACTTTCCTTTCGAAAGATAAGTACTATAAAATATGTTCGTGAATTTTTAGGTCTTGTCCAAATGGATGATCCAGCACTCGAACGTAATAAATACTGGAAGTGAAATAGCCGACGGTGTGATTACTGTGTTACTTAGCACAACTATCCTAGTTGGGGGTGTGGTGGGATGCCTGTTGGATAACATTATACCAGGTAGGATTTAAATCGTAGAAAGAAAATGTTTTCTATTCATGTACTGTTATTAATCGTTATTATATGTTAAGTACAATTATTCATTTTTTAAGGCACTCCCGAGGACCGTGGACTCGTTGCTTGGTCAAAGGAAATGGAACTAAATACGGGGGTGGAAGAGGAGGACCGCGATTACGTACCTAATACCTTTGATTTCCCTTTTGGAATGAATGCATTGCGACGGTATATTTTATTTAATTTCTTTTTTAACTGTACACCTTTCGCAATGTTTTGTAATTTCTGAAAATTTCTTCCAGATGGAAATGGACTCGTTATGTACCATTCTTGCCTACATACAAGCCTGGAATTTACTCATGTGGTCAGAAGAAACAATGAGTGCCACTTTCATTTTACCATACCTGATAATGTGTACAGTGCTAATCATTAGGAGAGTATATGTATGTATGCATGTGACGTCAAGTAGCGTGACTGAATTAGTATGCGAATAACGAACTGTCGATTGAATGAAGAAAAAGTATTGTGTTTTAATTTTCATATTAATGCAATTCGTTCATTTTATAATTACAACCTGCAAATAATGTATGTACATGCCGCAGTTTATGTAGTTTACAAATTCATTCCCTTGCGCAATAAACACGCAGGGTAAAGTTTTATACTCAGGCTTCTAACACTTTATTAATGTGAAATTTAGGACACGAAATGATTTTCAAACTTAATTTTATAAATAAAAAATAGTATCGCTATCTATAAAGAAGTCCTTCAAACTATTTGCACCGACGAGATATAACAATAGACAAGTCACCTATGGACTTTCGTGGCCCAACGTGACCGACATACCGACACAGAAATCCCAAGCTGATCCGAGCGTCGTCTGCACACGAACGGTCATCACTTGAAGAACTATTATTTACTGAAGTAGTGTTGGGGATAGGATTCATGCGATCGTTCAGCTAAAAGTTGGTCAGAAACAATAGAAGTCCAGTTGGCACGGCCTTAGAGTCGTAGGTCCAGCTAAAAGTTAGTCAGAAACAGTAGAAGTTCAGTCGGCACGATCCTAGAGTCGCAGGTCCGACTAAAAGTTGGTCAGAAATAGTAAAAGTCCAGTAGGTACAACCCTAGAGCCGTAGGTCCGGCTAAAAATTGGTCAGAAACAGTAGAAGTCCAGTAGGTATGACCCTGGGATAGAAGACCTCACGGCCACGGTCGATGACCTTCGACGATTTTCGGAAATAGCGAATAGCACCGAGCGCAGCCGACGCGCCGGCGCGGTGTGTCACGGAGTGGGGAGGCTTGCGGAGTGGGGTAGCGCGCGCCCCGTCAGTCTTAATTGAAGCGTCGCAGCGTAAGGTTGTCTATGCTGTTGAAGGTTAGCGACATACCTCACTCTACAATACAATAGCACCTCGGGTTTTACTTTACCATCGTGTACGTTTAATTATTAGCTTCTAGTAATTGATACGCGTTTAACTAACAATTGTTCTACTATCGCAACAGTACATTAAACTTTAATGATTAAAATCTTTCTTGAGTCTCCATTGCTGGACGAATGACCGATCATTCAATGGGGATGGAATTCGATTCTGATTTTAGAACAGGTCTATAATAGGTCTATTCTTTTTGTTGCAGGTATACTGAATGATTCGTTGAATAGAGTATTGAGATAGAATTACTACGACGCTGAACGGTTAAACTGACGACCTTTGCTGAAGGAATGGTATCATTTAACGTATTATCTCAGAGGTTGATTTCCTTCCGTTTAAAGCTATTGAGCACTTTCATTGTTGTAAATGGATTTCAATAATTATTTCACTCAGTGCGTATGTCATGTTCTTTAAATAATGAAAACATTTCAAGTAGAATTTAAAATATATCATTCGCGATTGAAATTAGAGTCAGCAAAATTCATTAATTCTAAACGAAAAATTGAAATACGTTCATGTTTCGCTGCATTTCGGTCGCGATTTTTATTATAGCTTCACTAGTATTTATTAAACACTTTTATTATCTCTGTGACTTGGCACAAGTACGGTCAAATTGAATTTTCGGTGCAGGATTGCCCGCGTACTTACGTATTTGTTGCCATACCCTTAGAGCATGATAAATAGTTTCGAGTCTTGATTTCTGCAAGCAGCTACGAGAATTTATAAATGCGCGATATTGCTTACTAGGATCATGATCACTTTTAAAACTCTGGCAATGAACAGTCACAGTACGCTTTTGATAAATCATTTATATTAATCTATAATAATATGTCTTGAATAGACAATTAATAATACAGTAGTACTTTATTAAAAAAACGAAAGCAGTAATAATATTTCGTTGTCTAGTTTTTAAGATCATAGGATATATTTTTAAGAAAGTTCTTGATTTTCTTTCAGGTTTCCTTCTGATATTCAATTTAGCTTTCGGTCGTGAATTTTCCAAGTGCTCCTCTTGTTGTCTTATTTGTACTACGATCAATTAATGAACGTTCTACAAATTGACAATAACAGGAGATTTTTTATTTCTCACATGTTATATTAGAATTAGTTTTCTCGTAATTGGAGGGTAGAAGGGCCGCGGCAAGGGTGGGTCTCCATGCGCAGTAACCTCCACGTGGTGAGACCCGGGCAATCAATTATTTATCGTATAATTATTAAACGTTTAACTGACGTTTGATAATTATGTGGAAAATAATTTGAGCTAATTGACTGCGCGTTGAACTTAGGACTCAAAGTACCGTAGTGCCCGCTTAATGTCCGTTTTTTCCCCCCAATTAATGCTCAGGGAGTTTTCCCCTCCAATTCTTGGATCTGCTTAGAGCGGGCGTCCGAGTTATTTCAACTTTTAATCAACAATGGAACAACAGTTGCTGGAAAGTCACATCCCCGGATAGTTTTCGGTAGGTAGCCCCTAACCAGCGAACATTAAGTGAGCATTGGTAACTGTACTCATTTATGTGAACAGAATCTCAAGTTCTTATTGTAATTACTTTAGAATTCTCGTTTCTATTTTTGTATCTACATATTTGTAGTTTTAAATAATATGTATTATTTACTGTCGCTCTAGAGATAATTCTTTAGTAACATAGTTCATATATGTTTCGCCTTGAAAATTACATTTTGTTATTCCTCAAGTTTTTTTGTAATGGAAGTACCCATGTATATGTATATTTCAATTCATAAATTGATTAATATGTGAAATATGTGTTTGAAACTACGCGGGTCTCTGCTATATCTACAGTGCCTGCTATGGTATCGCCATCTCCACGAAGCTCCTTGAAACTACTGGCACCTGCTATGGTTTCGCCATCTCTACGAAACTCTTTGAAACTACTCGTGCCTCGTACTTACCTTTCGTGTAGATACGGCAGAGGCCCGAGTAGTTTCCAGATGTTCTGTAAAGATGGCGATATCATAGCAGGGGCGAGTAGTTACAAGGAGTTCCGTATAGATGGTGATACTATAGACCAGTTTGGGTATAGATAAAACAGGAATACGAGTGTTACGAAACTTCAAGTATGTAGTTGTGACACCGACGAGGTATCTCGTCGGTGGTTGTGATATGATTATTTTTGGATTCATTTATAATATTAAGTTAGTATCGCTGAAAAATTGTTGCGTACTCTCACTGACATATCAATAAGGTGTTAGTGAGCACAGTATTACAATCTACTTACATTAAATGAATATGTGAATAATGTTACTACATTGTATGTTCCATTGTTCAGTTTATTCTGCAACATTCAAGCTGTTTAGCAAAGGTAAATACATAGTAATAACTGTATTATTCTTTATTTCGGTCTCGCAGTAATGAAAGTTGGGCTTAGTGTACGTATAACCTATCTTTACAATACCATCTTCGCTCTTGCACTCTCATCTTCCGATTCGCCCTTCGTTTTCAAACCTTCTCTACCCTACGAATCGCACTATTCCTTATCTCTTTATCGCACATCTATTATTACATCTTTCCATTTCATCCCTGGTTCATTTCAAGTCCCTAAATAATTTTTTCGGTATTAATTGCTGACTCTTTCCTATTCCATTGTTACTTTGGTACTGTGGTATTGTTTCTGTTTTAATATATTTAGACCTTTCATTATATCTAGCTTCTTTTATTTTTCATTTAACACTCTACGTCAGTGTTGAGCAAACTGCGGTACACGGGGCACATTTGGCCATTTGGACACAGACCTGCGGCCCACCACAACATGTGACACACGGGCCACACAGGATTATTCAACAACGTTAATGCGTATATGTTAAAGAAAGAAAGAAGAGAATTTTGCTGTAAATCAAATAAAAAATGGCCAATTTGCGTCTTAAATTACATTATGTGATTAGTATTTAATATTACAGCATGTGTAAAGAAGTAGATTTCAACTGTCGGCCCAATGCGAGCCAAAGCTTGCTTACCACTGCCCTACGTCAATTCCTTTACTTCTGCTCTTATCAAATTTGCTCTTAATAGACTGATTTCATTCCTTTTTAAACAATCTTGTCTTGCTCTTATGCTTTTTGTAAGGCCCTCCCATATTTCTTTTTCCTTTAGACATCCCTGAACAATTTTTTTTTCTATTTCCATTTACTTACTAATATATTTTTGGTGTGCGCAGGTTTTGCAAGCAAAGAATAAGGAGCATTGACCAGCACTTCTCATGGTGTATAAAGACAAGAAAGAAGAAAGAAGAGCTCTTGCCACATACTTCAGTTATAGTAAATTGGTTTTGCGGGATTGGAAGGTTTATGCAATCAAGGCCGATGTAAGTGTAATATAAAATATTTATATTTGATACAACAAAAGATACTTTGCAGAACTAAATGTATATTTCTTAATCTATTCTATAGAAGCCCACGCTGTTCCACAACGCTGCGCTGTTGACACTCGGATCCATGCTGCATCAGTCCGAATACCACGCTACCCTGCTGCTCAATCTACCCTCTTCTGCTCCTCCAACTACGCTGTGTAATTTCCCTCGTTTATGCACGGCCTGCATTGCATGCCGTTGCTACATGCTGCAGACCATCCCTGTCCCTGGTGGCCCAGTCATAAATGCCCTATGTTCCAACGCTAAACCCTACGCACTCCCACAGTTTATAAATATAGTTGGTAACTATTAGCCTGCAAGTTTAATTTAAAACAATTGCGTAGTTAATTGTTATGTATAGCTATTATATATTTTATTCTATATTCAGTTTATTCGGTAGATCTCATATAAACTTTAATATTACTTTCACTACAAATTCTACTGAATGTGCTAAATATAAAATGAAAGATATAATAAATACTTTACATATGCACAAGTTACACAACAGCTGTAAATTAAAATAAGCTTCTGCATATAAAGTACATACATTTTAGTATAAGGTTTATTAGTATGATATATTGTAAATTAACTTCAAAGAATAGTTTATAAGTATTAGATTACTTATGTTTATAGTATTTGTTCTATTACATAAATGTAAGTTTAGAATTAATACATGGTTTAGTTGTACGATGTATTGTAAATAGATGTAATAGAATAGTTCATAAGTATTAGCTTGTAAATTTGAACTACAACATTTTTGTAACTTGTATCTTCGTTGATTAGTTTAAATAAATGTTAAATGAAAAGAATGCCACTGCTCTTCTTATTTTCATACCTTACCAATCCTTGAAAGAACCTAATTCCAATTCCTTATACGAGAAGTACCGTGGACGAACTTTAAATGCAAAGTCCTGAAGCGAGAAACTTGTAAAAATTGCCCTATACGTTATTAAACATCAGTCTTCATCCCTCGCAAAATTTGTCGAGAGAATCTAGAAATTTAAGCGCCCGGAAATTCCTGGAAAGTGACGTCATTTCTGAGAACGAATACCTCCTTGCATATCATATTCTCCTAATACAAATCCACGATTTTCAGCGAGGTATTTTTGCCAGAAACTCGGAAATTTTGCGCTCGGAAATTCCTGGAACGTGACGTCATTTGTGAGAACGAATACCTCCTTGCATATCATATTCTCCTGATACAAATCCAAGATTTTCAGTAGAAATTTAAGTGCCGAAAATCTTGGATTTGTATCAGGAGAATATGATATGCAAGGAGGTATTCGTTCTCACAAATGACGTCACGTTCCAGGAATTTCCGAGCGCAAAATTTACGAGTTTCTGGCAAAAATACCTCGCCGAAAATCCTGGATTTGTATCAGGAGAATATGATACGCAAGGAGGTATTCGTTCTTACAAATGACGTCACGTTCCAGGAATTTCCGAGCGCAAAATTTCCGAGTTTCTGGCAAAAATACCTCGCCGAAAATCGTGGATTTGTATTAGGAGAATATGATATGCGAGGAGGTATTCGGACCTTAGCATTTCCAAGAAATTACGTCATATTCCAGGAATTTCTTAGCGCTTAATTTAACAACGTATAGGGCCATTTTGACAAGTTTCTCGCTTTAGGACTTTGCATTTAAAGTTCGTCCACGATACTTCTTGTGTAAGGAATTGGAATTAGGTTCTTTCAAGGATTGGTAAGGTATGAAAATAAAAAGAGCAGTGGTATTCTTTTCATTCAACATTTATTTAAACTAATCAATAAAGATACATGTTACAAAAATATTGTAATTCAAATTTACAAGCTAATACGTATGAACTATTCGTTTATATCTATTTACAATATATCGTACAACTAAATCTTGTATAAATTCTACGCTAACATTTATGCAATATCAAAAATAATATAAACATAAATAATCTAATACTTATAAACTATTGTTTGAAGTTAATTTACAATACATCTTACAGATAAAACTTATACTAAACTTTACATAGTTTACGCAGAGAAGATTATTTATTTAAATTACAGCAACTGCGCAACTTGTGCATATGTAAATTATTTATTATATCTTTCATTTTATATTTAGCACATTCAGTAGAACTTGTAGTAAACGTAATATTAAAGTTTATATAAGATCTACCGAATAAACTGAATATAAAATAAAATATATAATAGATATAGATAACAATTAACTACACAATTTTTCTAAATAAATCTTATGCCCTAATAGTTAAAAACTATTTTTATAAACCAATTCATTATAACTAAAGTATGTGGCAAGAGTTATTCTTTCTTCTTTCTTCCTTTTATGCGTGATGAGAAGTGTGTGTCAATGCTGCTTACTCTTTGCATGGGAAACCTGCATGCCATAAAATGTATGGCAAAAGATATTCTTTCTTCTTTTTTGCTTTTATACGGGATGAGACGTGGCCGTCAATGCTGCTTACCTTTGCATGGGAAACCTGCACACACAACAAATATATTAGTAAATATGTAACAGGAGAGGAAAATATTGTTAAGGGTTATTTAAAGGAAAAAGAAGCGAAAGCCAAACCAGAAGCATAAGAGAAAGGGAGGATTAATTAAAAAGGAATAGAATTAGTCAAGCAAGAATAAATTTGACATGAAGGGAATTAACCCTCCGACAGCGGGTAACTTCGGCAGCGAACGTGGAGTCATTTTGACTCACACCGATATTTCACTACTACATATTCACGAGCCCCCAAACCCTCGCCGATATGGTACTGACCAGTGACGGTTGCTCGACCCTAAACCCTCATCGATACATTGTATTCTATTCGCTTTGCGTTCAGGTATTTTTTTCTTTACTACGTATAGGAAAACGTATAGGAAAAAATAATAATTTCGTGAATTGTAATAAATATTATTTTTCTTATAAATTTGTACTGCTGCATTGCCATTTTATAATTTATTCAATGATTCTTCAGAAATGTAGACGTCTTCCGGAAAATCACCAAAAAGAACTTGTTCCTTTGTTCGTAACACAGACATTGCGTTAATAAAAATAACAAAGAAATAACAGCAAAAAAGTTTCTTTGGCAACGTATAAGACTCGAGTAAAACTGAAAACGGTATAGAAATTCGAAGAGAGGTGCGCTCAAGTCGCTGGTCGTCGCAAGAATAATCCCTCGTTGCACATTTGTTTCCATTCAGCCAACCGAGTTCCGGGTTTTTCCTATTTTGGGGGTACTACTAAAAAGGTCCGCTCGCGCCTAACACAAACAGCTCCGTCACTGTGTGCGTATCGGTCTCCAAACCAGTGACTCCGGCATCGCTGTCGGAGGGTTAAACAAAGTAATGAAAAGCCTTAAAATAAGATACTATGAAATACAATGGAAGGAGAAGAGCAGACAAATAAAAGGAGCAAGATATAATGAAAAGTTTAAATAGATTAGAACAGCAACACGAGGGGGGTTACGATAAAGGATCTGATGCGTGGAACAAGAGATGAAAACTTCGGAATTCGAAACAGAAACATATATAATAGATGTGCAATAAGGAGACGGCCAAAAAGAAATAGGGCAATATGTAAAGTAGAGAATGTATCCAAGAACGAGTGGAAAAGAAGAATGCATAGGCTAAGATAGTAATCGAAAGTTAGGTTATATGTATACTAAGGCGACAATTCGTGACTGCGAGGCCGAAATGAATATTAGTATGTATTTATTACATGTTCGAAAATTTATTTCACGCAAAAGATATAGACATATGTATTTACCTTTGCTAAAGAACTTGATTGTTGTAGAATAAAATGAACAATGGAACTTGCAATGCATTAAGGTTAATGTAGATTGTAATGCTGTGTTTGCTAACACTTTATTGATATGTAAATGAGAGTACGAAACGATTTTCAAGCACCATTAACTTAACTTTATAAATGAAGACATAAAGAACCAAATATTACGAAGTTTATCGTAGCACATTTATAAACAAGTTCTTGTATTGCACACCTACATACCACTCGTATCCCTGTCTTATCTACATCCAAAGTGCTGTTTAGTTTTGCCATCTATAGAGAACTGCTCGAAACTACATGTATGTCTGCTTTATCTAGGTGCATTAGTATTGCCATCTATGCAGAGGTGAATGAAACTGCGGGGCCTCTGCCATATCTACACTTAAGGTAAGTAAGAGGCGCGAGTAGTTTCAAGGCGTCGTGTATAGATGGCGATACCATAGCGGCGCGAGTAGTTTCAAGGAGTCCCGTATAGATGGCGATAGTATAGCAGGCGCGAGTAGTTTCAAGGAGTTCTGTATAGATGGCGATACCATTGCAGGCAATGTAGATATTGCAGAGAGCCGCGTAGTTTAAAATATACAGATGGGTATTTGATTCATAAAAGAGAGGCTTTTTGGGGAATAAGGAAATGTAATTCTCAAGCCGAAACACATATGAATTATCTTTCTAAAGAGTTATCTCTAGAGCGTCAGAAAACAGAAGAATCTACATTAGAAGCAGGGCAATAAATAATACAGAATATTTACAGCTACAAATAGATACAAAAATAGAAACGAGAATTCAAAAGTAATTGCAACAAGAACTTAAGATTCTGTCCACTTAAATAACTACAGTGGGCAGTAATGTCAACTTAATCCCCGCTGGTTCGGGGCTGCCTAGTGAGCCCAGTCCGGGGATGTGACTTACCAGTAATTGTTCATGCTTATCGCTTTACGGCACGCTCTGTTTAGACTGGATTGGTGAGATATATTGGGGACAATTGGTGATCACAAGTTGAGATAACTCGGACGCTCGCTCCATCCGCGATTTATCGGAACAGGTCGAAGAATTGGTGGGGATGACTCCGCAAGCATTAATTGGGGAGAAAAACGAATATCGAGCGGGCACTATTGTACTTTGTATCCTAAGTTCAATGCGCAGTCTATTCGCTCGAATTATTTTCCATTGGATTATCAAACGTATCTTATCTGTCCAGTGAGATTGTGCAAAGAATCGTTTAATAATTATTATAGAATAGTATTCTGTGATAATTTAAGGCATAGCCCAGCAATAGTTACCCAGGAGCAGCTCGCACTCAATCATGAAAAATTTAAAGAATTTTATAGAATGAGCCAGGAGAGTTTTAAAGTGTTGGTGGAAATTATAGGACCAAGAATAGAAAAACTGAATATTGTATTATCAGCGTGTATTTGCAATAAATACAAGTATTATCTTTATAGACTAATTATACCCAAAAAATAGTCTTATGTAAACGATCATGGCCCGAGCCAAACCAGAGCCCTACGTAAAATCTCCTACAAACTGAAAATGTCTTCTCTACTACCGCGGCAAGACAGGCACAAAATCCCGCACGCAGTAGTGTCGCGCAACATGTGCAGCATGCATGTCTGGTGTACGAGGGTAGAAGAAGTAGCTATACATTTTAAATGGTTCTGTGCGGTATTAGTATGAGCGCGGTATTTACCGCATGTCGCATGTTGCGTGTTGCGTGTTTCATGCTTCCTTGGTGTACGGCCGGCCTTACACATCTGCATCTCTTTCAATATTGCTATTTGTTTTACAGGCTACAAGTAAATAAAGAGAAGGAGAAAACGTTTCTATATTATATGCAGAAAGAAGAGGCCTATAAAAAGTCCAACTCCAACAAAAGATAACATTTTTTACGTTTTAAATTAGTACTTGTGCAAGCATCATTTAATACATCTATTTCAAGTTGCAGGTGGAAGTTTCACTAAAATGCAGTGAAGAAGAGGAATCATCACAACAACGAAGAAATAAGCAAAATACTAGCAGCGACATGATTTAAAATCATGAAGAAATATAATTTCAAAATTCTTCTCTTCATGTTTGCACTGCTTACAGTCCTGATTTCAAACATTTAACTGATAGTATTTTGTTTACACGCATTTTATTATTCGTATATATTTATCTATTTAAATAAATAAAAATTAGTAATAATAATTTTGTATTAAGCTCATTTAAATGCCCCAGTATAGTCCAAAAAATGCCTCAACTGCACAGAACTACCGCCGACCTGTTGGCAGGTTCTGTCGCGAAGTCGCCGCCGATCTGACGTTTGAGAACGTTTGCAACCTTTACGCAAATGATTCTATAGACTGGTCCTTCTTCCGCGCATGAAGAAATATAATAGAAAATAAAACATACGAAAGTTTCCTGTAGCAATGATTCGCATTAATCAGGGTGAAGCATCGTAACAAAATGTAATACTCCAAAGCTTCGATGACTGTTTCCATGTTCACTAATTAAAGTCTTAGGAAATATATGCGTGCATATACTCATTTCACTATTTTCTTCGAAATGAGTACCCGCAAGAACAGTCTGCTAGGCACTTCGGTTACCAGCGACAGCGGAATGGCACAAATGTACGTAACGATAAGCATTCCGAAGAAGATAGCTAACTGAAAAGGAGCAGAACGTTATTTCCAATCTGCATACGTTATATCGACCGATGTCTTTCCGAGGGAAATTAATATTGACAGACTTACGGTTGTTAGGACATCAAAGAAGATGGGGTAATTATTCGACAAGAAAATTGACATTATAATCAGAGGGTTTAAGAGATACGCGCAATATGTTAATCTGCTCAGGGGAACCCACATCGGTAGCGATAGAAATTTATTCACGATACCTAGAAGGAAAAAAGCACCGCGTTTAAGAAATTGTAACCAGCATGCAACAGTATTTTCGCAACAACGAATGATAGAGAACGAGCATTACCCGCGTTATTAGTGCAGCACGCTACTACGAGCCAGGCTATACCAACCGCCCAACCTGTTCTGCCCAGGGCTGCGTAAAGAACAGACAAACCAAAAGGTATAGGTTTGTTTACAATGCCGAATAGAATCGAGCAATTGCACATAATTCCAAGTGTCCAACACACGGCCAGGGCTGTCTGAAACACGAATGCAATAACAATACGCAACGTTACAGCTGTGCATATCTTGTTCAAGCGATGAAATATAGCGGATGTACGCAGTTTATTACTTTCGACAGATGCAACTTATAGTTCCATTTTGAAAGAAGCTGCGCCGTGCCTATACCTATCAGGAACGGTGGTATTCTGAGCCACGGTCGAATGTACAAAATATTCAACGCTGCGTACTGCTCGTTCAACCTGCGAAGAGACAGAAAAATATGTACACGCATCCGCGCTACTAATATTCTAGAACCAATTGAAAATATTTCGTTGCACTCACGTTAAGGTGTAATCGAGACCGTATGCGAAGTAACCGTTTAACAGCACGGATAAGATCAATGATCCAAGACCAATTCCCAGGGCGATAAAGTAGTGACTGGAATTGTGAAATGAACTTAGGGGTCGATTAAATTAAACATCAACGAACAATTAAGACTGAAGCGATAAACTTACGTGGTGGACAATATTAGTAAAAACGAACCAAACACGAAGAACTGCATATCATTGGCCAAATACCAGCTCCAGGAGAGGCACTGAAACAATAATTATCTTGTACATGTGTTTCTTCTTCTTTTTTTTGCAAATTATGTTTAATAAAATTATTCATACTAAGCTGTCCCATTCGAAAAAGTTATTGATGTACAGTATATTCCTCCACCAGTACTTGGAGCACATATCGTTCACCGACTCGAAATAATGTAACAGCGAGATTTTTTCGAGCCAGGAAACGTTTAATATTGCTATCAGTATCACGATGAAGTAGGAAGGTGTGAGCCTTTGAAATCAATCAGCAAAAATTCAATACACGTCAGCCTCCTCGACAGAACAAAACTGAAACGAATTCGAAATACCTGATGAATCGTTTGAGGATCAAGAGAAAGAATTGCTGCACTTGTGTCTGAATCCGCGGGGCCCCCTTTCCCTGCGGTTGGCCCTTCAGAAACAGGTACGACAATAGGAACCCGCTTATAAAGAAAAACGTGTCGACGGACAGCGTAGGGTTGCATACAAGTTGTACGATTAAAGTGTCGGTCGTCAAATAGACCGTCGCCCTGTTTGCTGCATACGCGAGTTTTCATATTAGAATTGTGGGCATTTAAATCGGAAGAGAGAGATTGGTCCTTCGCGAACGGCGTTCTCACCGTACATGTCTTTTCCGTAGAAAACCGTGTGCGCCATAATAATCCACATCATGCCCAAAAATTTCAGGCCGTGCAACGCAGACACGGCTTCGCTATTCTTGTATACCTTAAACAGTTGCAGTATGTTGGTGTAAAACGAAAAATCAAGGACAGCCTGATAGATACCATTCTCTGGCTTCATCTCAGAGATTGCGGCATCTTTGTTGTCGTTCTCGCGTTTCTCCTCCATGTCGTGCTTCATCTCTGTTCAAAAATTATCCAAATATGTTATACGATTGAGAAACTCCGATACGCAGGAATAAGTCGGGCATAATTACCGGAGGTGTTGTTCTTCTCAAAAGTAAGGGACTTCTGTTTCCTGCGCAAATGTTTCTGATGGACAAGAATATCGTACAGAGTGGCCACTATTGCCAAGCTTGAAATCAGTACCAGAATGAGCCTGCAATTAAAAGTTGGAAGGATTTTCGTCATTTCTTGTTCGCCATTGTCCCTGTACTCGGTTGGGGGCAATGAGCGCGAACGCGGAACTTTCTCGATTCGTCGAAATTCATCGAACGAGTCGAGATAAGGAAAAATGTTCCACCGGTAGTATCCTGAATTTCGCAACGATTACCTTCGTCGCTTACGTACATGATCGTGATAATTTTTCCGCTGAGGAGCCACTGATGATTGTCCTTCATGTCGGAGACATCGATCAAGCGAAAGTCCGCGGAATAAAGCTGCCCGATCAGGAGGGACCTGTCGTCGAGCACCTTCGTCAGCACCGTTGCTACTTCGCCCAAGGTGCAGGATGCCGGCAGGCAAAGTCCAAGCGTTACTAGGTCCTAAAACAGCGCTATCTCTGAAACCTCTGTGCACCGTTGCAATTAGCACGTCGCTTCTCGTCAACTATTCTAAAACGAAACCGCGGGTTTCGTGGCTCGTTACGATTCTATCGTTCGAACTGCGAATCCTTACTTCCGGGGGCATCTCGATGTGATACTGTACGGTGCTATTGTGGCGCATATGCGCAACGAAGAATTGAACAACGAAAGGCGGGAACTCCTCGCTCGTATTCCGATACATCGAATTGTTCCTGACGATTTTCTCCGACAGCACCATCGTGACATTGTTAGCGAGGAAGCCGCACAGTTGACGATCACCCAGCCAATAGTTGTTCCCATTGAGGAATCCGGAGTACGGTTCTCCGCTTGCGTCCAGCACTTGAAAAAAATAGAGAGCATCCGTGATGGCAGTGATCTGGCGAGCGTAAACTGCAAACGCGAAGGGCAAGCGCAAAAACTCGGCGCGGTTCACTTTTCGCGATAAAAAATTCGCCAGGTTATCAAGTCTTACTAACTTCTCAGGCTCCATAGTACGCTACGATTCACCGCGCCATGGAACTTCTGCAGCTCTTCGCCGCATCTGCTCGAATTCAGAAGTCCGTGCTGTCCAGCAACGGCGTACGCCGGCATGACCTCGGTCATCGTCTCTGGGTGTCGAACGGTCGCGTGAATCGTCACGCAAAACGTCGCCAGCAACAGAAGGGTTAAAAACGGCGTCGAAATCCTCGTGCACTCCATGGCTGCGTGGATCTACTTTGCACTGATCGGTCGAAAATTCACGAAATTCACGAAACACCGTTCGCGGCTACGCTCGATTCGAGATCGGGGTTGATTGGATACGTGATTGCGCGGTTCGAACGGAAATATCGGAGGAAATCACCGATACCGGGCACGATTGCGACAAGACAACGCGCATCGACGGAGGAGCACACGATTTATTTGCATGGGAACAGCGACCAACTACCGTAATTTATTTCTCCAACGATTACATATGGTCCGGTTTATCGCAAATTAATATGTTGATCTATAATGTTATTTTATAGCAATGGCAAACACGTTTCAGCTACGTAACTATTAATTCTCTGCAAGCAACGTTTCAGGAGAATTATATAATTATTACAGGTCTAACAATTTAATCGAATTCCGTTGACGCAAGCGCTAAATAAATAATCGTAATTGAAAGCGGCAGACGAAGCGAATTATATAGAAGAAGATAATAAAATTCATCGTCTGAAAAAGAGGTGAAACGAACACGTCGCGAGCCCCTCGCGAGAATCATCCCGTTTCATCGCGATGAAAAGCCTTTGCTACATCGTGTCGGGTGGTTACAATTCGAGTTTGTTTTCATCAGACGTAAAGTAAGCCTTTCGCTCTCCCTGGTTCGGGAAGATTCATTTTCTTTTCCTGTGGTATATCCCATTGATGAATCGCACAGCAAACGAGAATTTGTGTACTTTTTGAAGTGTAAACTTCTTTGGGCGCGCCGCGCACAGAATTTTGCTGGGGAGGGAATGCGTCACGCTATTCGGGTAAACTCTGGAGCCGAAGCGCGGGACGCTATGTATGTATTCGGGTAAACTCGAGGAGCGAGATCGTCATGCTCACGACCCGATAACCCCAGAGACTCGCTACGATCCGAGAAATATAGCCGATTTATACTCGGCGATCTACGTGCTAAAAAGCGTTAAGAAAACGGTCTCGTGACTCGAGGAACCGACCCGAACCAAGTCGAGATAACATTCGAAGCTGTCGAAAACGTTCGTCGATTTACCGGATCGATTCACACGAAAGATTCGTCTTATCGCAAGCGGCTTACTGCATGCGACCCACGGAACCTTCTAAGCATACTCGCTGCTTGTTGCACACGTTATTTCGCTTGCATCCGTCTACTAATCCCTGTCCCCTGCGTTCACCTGCTTGATCGCCACGAAACCCACTGAAAAACGGGCCCCAGCTTTTCACCTTTGCATCTGTTTCGTTGGCGTCACCTCAACAACAGTCCCCGTGTTCCTTGATCTTTGCACGCCGGCACAGAATCGATATAAAAAAAGATCATCGTCAAAAACGCGTGCACCGTAACGACCGATTTGCTGCCAACAGTTATGAATATTTATCAGTCTTGTCTTTTTTGTCATGCTTGTTCACCTCTAATGCAATCTTTTCTCGAGTTTTTCAACGAGCCCGGTTGACGGAAGCGTACGTTTGTTAAAAAATTAAATAAGTCGTAATTGTTTTCTATGCCGGTGTTCGGGAGAGAGAGAGAAGGAGTTTAAAGGTCGAGGACAAGGGTAGAAAGGAGTTTCTTCATCGTTGACTCGTTTACTTCACAGAAATCCATCTGGTGGGTCTGGCCTGAGTGAAACAGGATCTTTGGACCGAGCAAAGGCCGCGCTGGAGCGCAAAAAAAAAACCGTGGATGGTACAGGAAATTTAATCCTGTGTAGGGTCGAAGTGACCAGGCCGAATCCGGATTCCCTGATCGACGAGCTGATCAAAGCAACGAACTTGGAGCAAACGGATCTCGAAAGTTCCGAGAGTACGTCTCACTAACTCTTCTCTATTAGCAACTTTTTTTTTTCTATCTCTCGATTAATCGTACAGTCATTGTTAACTTATGTAAAGTCACTCCGCGCGTGTATTCAGTTGCGCCACGCAATTGTCCAGTTGCCATACGCAATTGAAGAATCGAGGCGTAGCCAACCCCAGGTGGCTTGGAGACCATTCTCTCTCAAAAACGCCAAGCCAGAGGAAATCCTCGAGGCATACGACGTGCTGAGTAGAGAGTCCTCGAATCAGAAATCCAAGAGCCCCCTTTCGCAGGGCCCCCACCTGACAGAGACCCGGATTGCTCCCTGGAAATGATGCAATCCAGACTCGAAAAGGTGTGCGAGAGAACCCTGCGAAGGAAGATGCTTCCGAAAGGCACGAGGAAACCAAACTTCTGGTGGAACGAGGAAATCGCCAATCTTAGAACGGCGACGTTCCGAGCCAGAAGAAGGTACCAAAGAGCCAAAAAGAACGACCATCCAGATGCCCCAAACCTCCTTGACCAGTACAGGTCAACAAGGAAGAGTTTGCAGGCCGAAATCTGGAAGAGTAAAGAACAATCGTGGTCTGAATTCTGCGCGATTCTCGACCAGAATCCCTGGGCACGACCCTACAGGGCAGTGATGTCAAGACTGAGGAAAGCGAGAGGTATGGTAACCCCCCTCCCCCGCGGGAAGACCGACAGAGGAGGTAAACGCATGCCCAAATATCGCCCCAGCCCACGACACCTTGTGCACGACCCTAGTCACACAGAAGATGGTGACAAAAGCGGCAAAAGCGCCTACTCTCGCCCAATGGAGTCAGAGAGACGTCTTGCGCTCTCGCAATGAATGGTTGAACGCTCTCGGCCAATCAAGAGCGGAGGATCGGCCAGGAAGGAGGAAGGTTGCTTCCTGGATTCAAAAGCGTCGCTTGGGAAACCATTCCTTGTGCAAGCGTCCTTTTGAGTTGTTTTCTGAATTCTGTGTTTTACTTTACGTTCTTTTTACTGTTGACTCTTTGTTATTTGTTAATAAAGTCTAATTGTTTCTTCACGTTTTAAATATATATATGTGCGGTTATTTCTTACGGAGTCCCCCACACACATGTCACTACACAGGGTACCATTGTTGGACAATAGTGGCGTAAATTATGTGTTTGGCGCGAATGAGTCGCAAATAGTCAGTAAATCTTATTGTTGAGAATTCGCGTGAGAACAAATAAGTGGGAATATGGCTGGATCCGCAGATGTTGCCACGGTACTGCACACGCGTATTATGTTTTCAATAACGATCAACTTGTACACTTCTCTAAAAACATAACCTGTACCTAACCTTCAACATATTAACCGGGTTGCACAAAATATATTGACACGATAGTTCTTTATTTTTCATTAATATATTGCAATGTACTATGCATGAATGAGAAATTGTATTACTTTGTGCAAATAAATTAATGTATAAAATAATGCACACGTCTTATTTTTATATAATAGCATGTAACTAATGTACTCAGTATTGCAAATAGAACGAGAATTATGAAATATATATATCGACTTCATATGCATGCATTACAAATGATACTGGTCGTGTTATGCATGGTTATTTGATACAGTTAGCGCAATGGTCTCATCCGATTATTTGTATTTAATTAACATGCAGATCAGGCTACAGAGATTTCTGAACATGCCATTGGTGCAAAGATGCAAGGATATAGCAATGTTAATAGACGAATCGAGTACAACAGAATTGCAGCACGTGTTTCCAATATTGATAGACTCGTTGTTTGGAACGACTGACAACATCGGTTGGGGTCTGCATAGCATCACATTTAAAAGGAATCCACAGGAGTACGAAACGCTATGCAATTTCCTTAATCCGCAAGGGCCAATTTTTTCTCTATGCTACAAATTATTGCCCGACTGCTATTTAAAATACAACTTCCCAGTCTCTTATTTACCAGTATGTGAAACCATAATTATCGGATACCAGTGAACGGTGTGGAACAAAGGAAACTAATTTTTGTTTTATTTTAGGCAAAGATACGTTCAATGCTAGAAGAAGGTGTAATACCGCCCTTTTATCTTGACAAAATCAGAGATGATCAAGGTACACGTGGTGTGTCTGCTTTAAATATGAGTATCCTTTTTTATTTTAAATTAACGTTTAAATTAACAGTAACTTATTTGAATTTTGTGCGCTAGTAAATCCTTAACATTTGTACATATCCCTTTGAATATTACATCTTCCACTTTGCGTATCATCTAACGAACCCTTGGCTGCAAGTGCAACAGCAAGAAAATGTATGGGTCAATTGGGAAACTGCTTATGTTCAATTAGCGCACTGTTATTTATATCATTTTCTACCCAGAGATAATTCTCCGGTTTTGCCCATCATTGCACCGTACATTAGGAAAACGCATCAACGAAAATTGGTACAGTCACCTGAATCTAAAAGGTATTAGAAAGTATATACGTACGTACTAACAGAGGATGCATTAATATTTATACGGTTCCATTGCTCTAGGACTAAACAATATGTTAAACATTTAAATCAGAGATGTTTACAGATTGCAAACGCCGCGACTTTTGCGAACCTCAATACTATCACCAGGATCATCGAATTCTACATCTACTGTACCGCAGCAGCAATGTTTGCCACAAGTTTGGAGGAGCGAGACTGTGGTACAAGTTTTCCTTGACTTTTGGGTAGAATATACGGAAGAGGAACAATTAAATTCACGCTTAAACACATCGTATTCTGCGTCTGTTCCACGACGAGTAAGTTCACAATTGAATCTTCCTGTTAATCCTGCATCTATTTATATCGAATTTCATTTGCAGCAAAGTATTCATTCTGGAGAACACATACGCCTTGTCCGAGCATTCATTAAAACTTTGCATGAATTTGCGAATAGCGCAACAGGTGATAAAAGTGCAAAGGATGAATTGAAACGGTATATATATATATATATTGGTAGAAAATCATTTTTAAATTGTAAATGCAACGTAGACATTTTTTAATGCGTTATACTATTTGCAGAATCATTTTGCCTTCCGTTCAAGGCAAAATCTATACGTTTCTCCGGAAGGCTATACACCATTGGCCTTTAGATAGTTCATTTAGATTAATTCTTGAAGCATGGTTAAGCTTTATTCAACCATGGAGATATTTCCCTGGTATATCGTATACGAGGGAAGGGTAAGTTTCTAGTTTAAAAAAGGAAGATATATTTTTAATAAGTAACTACGAAAAAATTGTTTGACGTTTCATAGGAGATCGGAAGAGGAAGAAAGGGGAAAGATACACGATTCCTACAGATGGATACCCTTCGTTGCACACAATTTGTTAGCGTACACGGCAATATTTCAGCAATTATTACCGCGCTTTATGAGAACAGATTTGGTAGCGCCGAAAAATGCGTTAATGTTATTTAGAGTTACAAAAGTATGTTAAACGTTTATAGATAATAACGTTACGCAGGAACATGTATTTTAAGCAGCTTATTGTGTAGGTTTTCTCGCAACCGCATTTGGCAAAAATAATATGGGAAGTAGAAAGTCATATGGACGATGTTGGCTTAAGTAGAAGTCGAGTGGCAGCGAATCAATGGGCATCTGCGGTTCGGCAACAAATTTTAGAACTCGAAGGACCAACGTTTCAATATGTCCCATTTTTTTCTATGACCACTTGCTCACAGGTATATAAAATGTAAAATGTATGTCCGAATTGTTTAATTAGTTTGCAATATGAATTCTAGGTTGTTGGTTTGCTACGGATAATTAAGCAAGCACATTTAACAGCGACCGGCTTGATCGATGCGCTGGAAAAGAAAAGGAAGAATAGACGATTTTTGTTAACAATGTGGGAGTTCTTTTATGGCGAAGAATATACAACAGATGATATTAGTATCGACGAACGACGGCGTGTTCCTATATATCTGGCGAATGCCCAGCAACAATTGATCGATATCTTCGAAGTAAGAAGACGCGACAAATATATTTTCGCTTTGAATAAAAGCCTAGACTGGTTTAAACATAATTTTAATCACTACAGATCGACGTAGAAGACATTCCTCAAGTAGCCATCGAAGCTGATCAAGAATATAACGATAGCATTCTATCAACATCTTTCTGTCATCAGTCACAAGTATAACATTAAATTAGTCCCCTAATAATAATAATCAGAAGAAGAAGAAGAAGATACTTAACGTCTGTCGTATTTCAGATGGATAGCAGTTTAGATACGAGTAAACCGGGTGTCTTTGTCCCCATCCAAAATGATAGACAAACGTGCCAGTACATTGAATACATGGGAGATCCAGAATTGCAGCCAGTTAGAACAAACGAATGCGTGTTTTTAGTTAGAAATTTGTACAAACTATCATCCCACATAAATGTAAAGGTCAATACTTATCTAATAATGTTTTAAACGTTGAACCAGATAATTCGTATAATTTTCAAATTGTAATCGTCTATCTTTAACAGTACCGATACGAGATAACTGGAATGTACTATCGTCGCGGATTCCTCGGCAGTGTTTGCCGACAGATCCTCCAACCACCCACGAAAGTCATGAAACTACCAAAACGAACACAGAATGGCTTTTCCAGCCGTTACGAAGAACGTATACCACCCCGGCTGAGTTTACGACCATTGGCTAATTATAGTTTACTCGCAGCCATGAGTATAGGAATAGTTATCACCTGGTTTACAAAGTACGTACGACTGAACACCGTAATCGATTATTTTGGTAGCCAAGGTAATGACTGTTGTGTAACATCAATTTATTTGCAGCTATGGTGTCTTCACATTCTTCGGTGTTGCCTTTTGTATGTGGTTTGTGTATATAATAATACGCGCAACGCTGGAACCCTGGACGAGATCGAGCAGAAACACATTTAGGGCCAGCACAGCTGCATTCTCCGTGAACTGATACATAATGCAAATGTTATATTGTTTAAATGCTGACATGTACTATTGTACAATACGCCGTGTAATTCCGCAAGACAAATGGACGCCTCACTTGCCAAATCGATTAACTCCACTTTCTGAATTTTATTCAACTTTAATGTCGAAACACATTATTAGTGTTTATTAGTGTTTTGACATTAAAATTTCATAAAATTCAGAATGTGGAGTCAATCGAGTTGGCAATTTAGGCGTCCAAATATCAATGCAATTGTAATGTTTCATATGTTAAATGTAATTTAAAATTAATTTAACAAAGCACTGTAAGTTTTTGATAAATACGATGAACGATTCCTGTGTGTTTTTAATTCCCTGATTGAAATGAAAGTTCGATAATACATACATATGTATAGTACGGGTCATCGGTCAATTATCAGTCTATATGTATAGCATCAAGTGAAGTACATATCCTTTTCAAATCCTGCTACGAATGTCGCTGGAGTGGTTATTATTTAATCAATATCGTGTACGGATAACTGATCATTTCTGACGTTCGTGCAACGCGTAATATTGCCTCTGCGTAAGTACAACTGGGTTCGTTAACGCTGATATTGTCAGCCGGAAAATTGGTATCGGACTGCAGTAGAAACGACCAGATACGAGCATACCGGGAAATGAAATTGATAATTTTCTCTTTTTCATATCGACCTTTCTCGGTCTCACATTAGAAAAAGATAGACTACAGAATTTCGTCGTAATTGTTCTGAAACAAATACCGAGACCGCATTATATACTTTAATTTAAATTTAATAAGAAAACTTTACGAGCAAACTCTGCACCCGACATATACTTTACGGAGAAGAACTACCCCTCTAATTAAATCCTACCACTCGACACCGGACTCCAGCAACTTTCTTTACGTTCTCATAGGTGGGGGACTATACCTGAGTGAATCAATTATACGTACTACCCGCATACGTAGCCACGTAAAAATGAACTACACAACGAAGCCAATTGGACCTTGTTAACCAGTTAATTATAATTCCACTGCAATTTCACGCGGTTATCAAAACGTTTCCACTCCAACTGTTCATTAATCGATTTAGCATCCTATGAAACATAAGCTTCGAAACATTATCTAGAAGCAAAAATAAGTGCTCATTAAAAGAGGGAAAAGAAGAAGGACAAGGATTCTCTATTTATTTTTCGTTTTATCATTTATTTGTACCTGACCAAGAAGTCCCATGTTTTTGCCATCGAGTTTCAATCGCATTAGTCGCGTTAAGTTGTTATATGTAGATATACATATTTAGTAGCATGGGCGTGTTTGCATGTCCCGTGGAACCACGAACACGACCCGTTTTCGATTAGATCCGTTGCAAAGTTGCATTCTCAGCGCCGTTGTCCAGCCACACGACTCATTCAGCTTCGCAACGCAATTGCGAATCCTTTCATACGATCTCAAACGACCTGTTATATGCCTGTTACGTACAATAAGCACGTTTTGAATTACTCAGAATGGACTCGTTCATTATTCGTTAAAGACTGCCTCCGTTTTAAGGAGGTGCCTTTAAGCTGTGGGACACGTGTCCCGCGAAATGAATCGTGATCAGTGATCTTAATTGAGGAGACTGATTTCTTGGGGCACGCCTCTCTAAAGTTACAGAGATTAGTTGGATACTTTTTTATTGACACACTCTTATTACCTTGAGGGCAAGACAAAATGGTAATGAGTCAGTTATATCACAGATATTGATTTCACGAACGTTGATTGCGATTACTGATTGCGTAATTATATGCTGCGAATCGTGAACGACGAGGAAATTCTTTGCTCCTGCCGAGGAAATTTGCAACATTTTTGCAACCGCGTGTAAAATATATCTTGGAGGCAATGTAACATCCGTTAAAATATAATTAATTTCGGGGCTTTGTTTCAGAGCAAAAAGGGCATGGAACTCTGAATCGGTGTTCGACACGAAAATGCTTTCACCGTGGAGGATAACTTATATACCAAAGAACAGACCTTTTTTTTCGTCGCGTTCGAAAATTACAATCATTTTCAGTTCATACATTCGCAAGCACTTCAGGCAAAAAATAGCTCCGTGAATCATTAGCCTAATCAATTTCGCGCCGTGTAAAAACAGCGGTGTTTAATTTTAACCAGTGATAAATGAATTGTACAATCTATTAATTCTATTTCTCACGTGTTCCGCTTCTTTTCGTAAACTGTATTCTTAACCAGAGTATCAAGAAAACTACAACATAAATTCGAAACTTTACTACTTCGAAGCAATAAGATATTCGACTACCAACGGGAAACCGCAACGTTGATGGCGTCACGTGCTTCCGCATATCAAGTCAGGACGTAATTTTATTGATCTTCAACACTGGGCAAACTTATAAAAATCGTAGCACCCTTTCCTTTTACATCCTTCAATATTCGTTAAACAAACGGAGTAAAAGCCTTCTCTAAAAAATGGAATTAAAAAAATAAGTGTGTATAAAAATTGTTCAATGAATATTGTCAGTTTGATGAGCTTTCCAGAAGAATGATCTAGACGGCCTTTGAAACGCCCTTGATCCCGCACAGACTGAATCGTATCTTTTCTCTCTATCAAAGTAACAAGGAAGAACCTATACTTTTGCTTTTAAAGATTCATCCGTTTTTTAAGCTACCTGGAACTCACTGAAGTTGTTGGCCCTCGCGCACCGTATCAGGTTAATTACGTAATTGCCGGTTATTAGGAGAATGTAATAACTGGCAGAGGTCGACGAACACGCTTGAGGCCACCTCGTCAATTAAAATTGTCATTAATTTTATTAATCTGTATATTTCTATCCCGCTGCTTTAACTCCATTGACGATTATCCGGAAATGGTAATTCCGACGAGAACGAAGAGAAATACACATTTGAATGTCAGGATAAATTATAGCACACTTAGGCTTTATTAAATGTGAGATGGGATCGATCGTTCACCGCGGAAGTATTACATATATATCCTGGCATAAAATTGGATCCCTAGAAACTCACCGGAGAACCCGATTTCTCACATGAAACGAACTTACGAAGACACGCGCGTACTGCCACACGTATCGGATATAACCACCTTCTGCGAAAGGGAGAACGAAGAGTACGGACACCTATTTGTTAGCCTTGGCAGTAATCTAATCCTGTCGAACGTCGAACTGAATAACAAATACTCACCTGTTTGCAAGACGATCCACCGTGATTGATAGACTATCCAGTAAATATGTATATGTATAGTCTGTTTCCGCGATTCACATCTTCCAGACATGCTTTTTTAAACTGCCACACGTGGTAGTACAAGTAGACAACGAACGGGGGGCCTAATTCGAGTATCGTATAAACCTGTCCGAGGGAAAATTATGGATCAAACCTTTTCTTATAATGTTCACCGATGCAGACGATATAAAGCTTTCGACGGCGATCGTAAAGATCCGAGTGACGACGTTGAAAAACAAAGGGAACGGAAAGTGTATAAAATATTTGGTAACGCGCCGGTTAATGAAGTTATACAGCTCGAAAGATATTAATTCCATCGCGGAAACACGCGTGACTATGTGTATTTCCCAGTCCACGTCCATTAATTCAAAGAAACGACTGTCAGTCTTATGCTCGTAATTTCATAATCGACATAATGGCGTTGATTGTCTCAATATTATTGCGCGCTCCTCCACCCCCCGATGACCTACTAAAGAAACATCCCCTTTCTATCTTGCGGCTACGTTTTCAAACGTGAGACACGTGGCTCGAATGAAAAATCTATGCACACTCGCGTATAACTTTCAAACGCGAATTGCAGCGAGGGAACCTCGCGAGCTAGTCGTGTTACCCGAATGGAGGACGTGAAACGTAAAATTTTCCCAGCGTCGAAGAGTAAAGTGTCGCGAGGAGTTCCAGATGTGAAACGGAACTCCTCATTCTGCTAAGAGGAAGCTAAACTAATTTGTACTTACTTACTCTGGCGAGCAAGGTGTGCACTCACACGTTCAATTAGTACACGCACGTGGCGCGTGTCCTGCGCTGCCTTTCTCAACCGGAGATATATGTACATATAGGGCCTGTGCCATTGGATTCTCTTGCAAGTCTTTCCAGCCAATCCTGTAGATTTTCGATACGTAAAGTACAATTTTTAATACACTGAAAGAAAACATTCGGCGAAAGAAAAATCGTACATAGAAATATTAATGATTGGGGATAGAATGTTGTACAATATTAACCTGGAGATAGATCTGTCTATCGTAAGATTTAATATCGATTACGTGATTTCTATATACAATTTTTCTTCTTGTGAATAAAATCATTGGTCCATTTACCTCCAGTTCCAAGGAAGTGTACTTCGAAATGGTTCAGCCGTCTGAGAAATAAAGTATAGAATGAGTATTTAGCATAAACGATTTTCTTCTACGGTCTACCACTACCGCCATAAGCTAGAACAGCTTCTATTCCACCTCCACCGTAGCGGTGTCCCCGGTGTCACGAAGAGGAACTCAGTTACGCGCCACGGGGTTGAGAAGACGGACGCGTTCCCTGGGTGCGTTTCATCTACGAGCGATTTTCTGTTTAATTCCTGTTTGTTGAGGAGAATCACGGGCACGCAATACCGTTTGATCGTTCAGTCGATCTGTGATCGTTTAGAAAAGAAAGGTGTCGTTCGTTGACATTGATCGGTTCGGTGAAAATTCACGTTGCCTCGATTTGTTTTATCGAGCGAAGTCGAATCGATTTTTCCTCGGGTATATACTATAGATTAACATCAATATGAATTTTAATTCGAGTCTGTAATTATATTGGTGGACTCATGGTCGAAAGAAATTCGCGGCGTATATTAATTGCAATAGTTGCGAGGACAATAATGATGTTCGCAGAGTGATATGCCAAGCCTCTATAAATAAAGATAGGCGTAAAAGCTTAGAATAGAGGTATCGTGTATGATGATATTAAAGCACGATTCCGTCCACTACTATTTACGACGACTTTTACTCCTCTTTGACTCGGTACTGGACAGCAGATTTTGCTTTTCGTTTGGCGTTATCTTCTTTTACTGTCCACTTAGGTCGAAATATTAAAAACAGACTTCCACTCGACAGTCGAAACGGAAATATCTGGAAGTTGCTGCTGCTTTGAAACTTACTTGCGAACAACATTCGCACGCTACTACATTCTGTAGGAATACTGAGGAAATTCTCGAGCGAAACTTCGACGATTCTCGATGCCCACCTGTATAGATTTTCCTTCCTTGCGTTCCGCTTGCACGCGACCCAGTAACTTCGGGATTGCGCCGCGAATTAATCCCGATCGAAACTCTAATCCTTCCTTTGTCATCGTTCAACAATTTCCAGCGACAAAGTCCCCGTCGTTGCCGTGAAGTTGAAAGTACACTCCGTTTCTCGCCAACGCACACGAACAGTTTCTTAATTACGGCGACGATCAGCAAGGGCCAGCCTGCAATATTTCCTTTAATTCAGTGCCTCGATAAAAAAAGGTGTACCGCAAGGAACGTTATAAAAGTTAATTGCTCGTTGGACGAGAGAAGATTAAAAAACATCGACGTTAATCCTTGGCGATTCTGTGTTAACAAAATCCTTCGCCAAGTCTGAAATAAAACGGAAGAACTAATTACGAGCGTAAAGGTGCATCGAACTTGCCCCCAGGAAACTTTACGCTCGATTAACTGCCCAAGGGGAAAGTTGAAGCGCTAAATCGAATACATCGTCGTCGTCCTTCCTTCCGAACGATTTAAGTCCAGGCGAAAAGAACATTCATAAACTTTAGTGGAGGAGAATGAGGGTAATCGAAAAGCCGATAGAGGGGGGCAACGAAACTATTCAAGATCCAGAAGCAGCAAAGGGACACCGCCAGGATTTATGATAGAAGATCACGTAGTGACCTAAATATCGCCGCCAAGCGTGGTCAAAGGGACTGCGTATCGCCGCAAGCTAGGATCACCCTTCGACGAACATGCGCTGGAAAGTTGTGGCTCGCTGTGAGCTTCGCAACTGCGCGACCAAAGCGTGGCTGGACTCGAAACGTCCACTAAATGAACTTCATCATTCGCGATCTGTGAACTCCAGCAATCTTGTCCCGCAACGGCCGTTTCTTTGCCCCTGGATGCGACGCGGCTACTCGAGGATGGCTTAGACCACCCGAAAATGATTAGAAGCTTCAGATACTTCTGAGTCGAGCGGTAACGATACTAGTCGGAATATATGAATAAATGTTCATTCACTGTGACGGATAAATTGGACGGAGAAGAATTCAATGATACGACGATAACAGTAATGCAACGTGGTTGGCATTCACGACTTTCCAACGAAAGTTGCGTATTCGTAATCGAACTTGAATTTTTACGTACGAAAGAATCGCGCGATGTACTTGAATTGGATCGATGAATACTGTTAACCGGCCGAACAAGGACGAAGCTCGCAAAAGTGGAGCAAATATCGTCGGGCAGCGTGTCACGTCCATACAAATAAGCGGCGATGCTTCCTTCTTCCGGTCCTTTGCTTGGTACGTGTCGTTTTGTTAAAACGAGATCGATCGGTTACGTGGAAGCGTGACACATTTGTTAAACGATACATATCGGCCGCCGTGCCTCCGAGAAGAAGATACCGATGACCAATTTCCTATTCGACCAGTCTTGCACGCGAATGATATTTCTCTTTGGCAAATTGAGAAAGCAGGATCTATTTAAGGACGTGGCTTGAAGCTTGCGTGACGGAGAATCGCAGAAATTCCGCAAGGAGAAATTCAAGGGTTCCGTTAAGTACTCCGAAAACCTTGGCTCGATCGAGGGTAATAAAAATGCTTCGCATCGCATCGACGAAATTACACCCGCGTGACAATTAACTCGCTAACAAGTTCGCTTGGCTGTACAGCAGATCGGAACGACGGACAGCGTTTTCTGCTTGTTGCTGGATCGATAGATCTATATGCATAGATCAATGACCGATTCCATGCGAACGAACAATGGCCTGAGCTTGGTACTTCGTTGGAGGTGTATCAACGGCTATTGATGAGCATCGCTATCGTTGCATCGTTAGATGATAGATAACGATACAGTATCGGATACAAGTGTCCATCGTGATGGAATTTCCATCAAATGCCAGCGAGTTGGCCAATAACCGGACCGTGACAGCCGTGAACGCATCGACACACTCGGAGCTGAATCTGCCGTACACAGTGTGCGAGATCCTGGTGGCGGTTTGCGCGGTGTTTGGCAACGGCCTGGTGATCATCGTCTTCAGCAAGGAGAGGAAGCTCCGTCGACGGACCAATTATTATATCATCTCCTTGGCCACGGCCGATCTGCTGGTTGGATTGTTCGCCATACCGTTTGCGATTTTGGCTAGCATCGGATTGCCAACTAATTTGCACGCCTGCCTATTCACCGTCTCTGTATTGGTTGTGCTTTGCACGATCAGTATCTTCTGCCTGGTTGCGGTGTCCGTGGATCGTTACTGGGCTATACTGCATCCCATGGGATACTCACGCACCGTGCGCACCAAAACTGCCATAGGTAAGAGGTGAACGATAGTGGCAGTGGACGATTTAAATGCCGGTCTGACATGTAAACGTATTAAACGCGGAGAATTTGGGAATTTTTGTTCGGCTACATATGGTTTCTCGAGTAGCGCGAGGGGAGGGTCCAGTTTCTCTGCTAAAGAGTATCGAAGTTCGCAGAGTTCCCAACTTCTTTAATTTAAGTTTCCAAGATGGATGGGAAACTCGGGTAGAATTTTAAGCAGTTCCTCCGGAACGTCCCATTAATTATAAAAGGGAAATAATCGCTGGGATTGTAATATCTCGCGCACAACGAGCATCCTCGAATAAATTGTTCTTGGCGTCTCTTCTTCGTTATACGCATACGGGCATCAGTTTCGACATCGTTAAATAATAAATCTCGTCGAGAGGCCTGCGAGTGAGACTTGAACCAGGCTGCTCGTCGGGACAATCGAGGGAAATACGAGCGGCGCCAAAGGAATATCAACGGAAGCGACGACGCACGAGTAGTACGAGTCGATAATTATTGTCGACGCTGGCGGCATTGTGCAATCCGACGATCCAATTAAAATCGCCTCTTCCCAGAAGCGTTCTGCATGGCACACGTAATCGTTTAATCGAGCTGCGATAATACGACACCGGGACGGGCCACGCAATTATAATTTGCGAAATTGTTTGCTCGGGAGCACCTGTTACTCGCGTCCTATCTCGTCCAGTGTCTCTGGCCGGCATGGAGTGTTCCAATCCGTATCCGTTGGTTTCGATACAGAAATCTCTGCTGTCGAGTGGCCAACGCGTCCTTGATTTTATTGCGATTGATATTTCTATAATTGGTCAATCAGTTTCGCGTTGGATATATTGGCATTTGCGCGGTCCGAATAGTAAAATGTTACTTTGTGCGATGCTTCGAACCACGAGTCGTTCAACTCTTCTCAAAGCGTGCTATGCATCGCTCGATGTAAACATAGTTCTTGAAATTCCACTAGATCGAATTTTCTCTCGATCCTAAGTGCATCTGATATGGAATGTTTATCACGTTTCACTGCGCTAGAATACAGAGCATCAACTTGTGTTTGAATTGATTAGACAGCACTGTACAGATGTATCCTGGGAGATCATTGTCACCCTGTTTCAGTACCTATTCTGTCTGAATTTGGATGCAGTGCTATGGTAAATATACATACGTAGACGATCTTTCATTCTAAATCGAATCGTTCTTGTCCATCTTTCTCCTTTTTAATGAAGTTTTATCATACTTTTCCAAAGACGGGCTCGACGAAATGCAACAGAACGCCACCTCCGTCTGCAACAGGTGGTGCGACGTCTCGGTGCATAAGACGTTTTTATAATGCACATGGCGGGAGTATTTCATGGGAATTTTAATTCACGAATTAATTATGCAACTACGGCGCTACATTAATTCAGCTACTTCTACGGAAATTTCTATTAAATTCAATTCTTCGATCATTCATTACCCTCTCCCAAAAAGGGTAGAGAAACGTATTGATTTCGCGTAATGAATAGATAGTTGCTTAATTAAGAAAGGAATTCACAAGTTTTCACCTGCGTTCCATGCGCTCCGACACGATACCACCGACACATACCATCCACTCGATTTCCCATAGGACTTTGTTTTCTCTTTATGCTCGGAGGAATTGAAGAAAATCGTGTTCATCTGTGTCTGAGTTACATATTTCAGTGACTCGATACAAGGAAATCGAACATACTCCTCGCAGACTTCACGAATATACTCTTCGAAACCGTAAAGAGTTTCCTGCAGCATTGATCGGTCGTTGGCCAAAGGTCTTATTAAAGCCTCGTTGTTAAGAACAATTTACGGGAAATACCATCGTCCAAACGAAAACAGCTGGTGAAAAAAAATGAAGGGCCCTGTCAGACACGTCTCATTTCGCGGCCAGCCCGGTTGGCCGTGATTAATTCAACCATTTCACCTGTTTATGGCGGGGCTGATTTTAATTACGAGCCCGTTGACTGATACCATCACTCCACCGGGTGAAAAAGGTGCGTTTATTGCTGTGCTCTTCAATCAATAACGTTCACGTGCACCACTATCGTTGGTTCCTTTGACCGACTTTTCACTTCCTCTTTGGAAACCTCGATAAGCCGTAACATTCTTTCTTTTCTTTCTCCCCACCGAATTAATTTCTACGCATAATCCGGGGGGCGTAGAAAAGTCTTACACCCTGTGGCAGATAGTAGCGAAAGATTAAGGTATATGAAGCAAAGCCCAAATGAAAGAGAAAATTGTAAATCTTTTACCGAATGAAAGTCTTTGATTGCGAAGTCTGGCTTTGCGATTTGAATACTTCAACGTTAGCAGGCATTTATTTAGAATGAATCGAATTACTGATTCGACAATAGGGGATGCGCGCCATTTAAACGATTGCTCCCTTTTTTTCAGAAATAATTTGCGTGTGCTGGATCGCAGGGACTCTGGTCGGTTTTCTACCACTTTTCGGATGGAACGCAGGAAAGAAATCCAACGAGAAATGCATCTTCACGGAGGTGATGGATTACGATTATTTGGTGTTCCTGTACTTCGCCACGATCATCTTTCCAGCTCTATTAATCGCAGCATTCTACGCCCACATATACCGAGTGGTTGTAAATCAGGTCAGACAATTTTGCGGTAAATACGCGGGTGTAACACGTAGACATATATACAGTTTGCTTGCATACATACGTGTATGATCGCGTATGTACGTGCTTGCAGTATTGAAAACCGCGAGATCGAATGGATGTGAATCTTGTACCGTTTATATCGCAGAATTATATGGACGCCTCACTTGCCAAATCAATTAACTCCACTTTTTGAATTTTATTAAAATTGAATTTAATAAAATTCAGAAAGTGGAGTTAATCGATTTGGCAATTGAGGCGTCCATATATTACAAATATATAAATATTATACGTATACAATATAATTACGATGCAACGAATAACATATTTTACAGTTGCAGCAAATTGTAACGATGAACCCCGGTCGTCGGGCCGGTAATCAAACAACTGGGACCATGTTGCGTTTGCTTGGCGCCGCAAGGAAACGCGAGGTCAAAGCCACGCAGAACCTATCGAGAATCGTGATATTTTTCATCATCTGCTGGTTCCCCCTCTACACCATAAACTGTGTAATGGCGTTCTGCCCGCGGTGTAAAGTGAACGATGTTCTAATGAACTTTTGCATCATTCTGTCGCATTTAAACTCTGCTGGCAATCCGTTGCTCTACGCTTACCATCTGAAGGACTTTCGGGCAGCTCTGAAAAATTTCATGTGGAGGCTTCTATTCCCGCACAGCAATGTGAAATCCAGCGTGGTCAGCGTGATTCATGATCGTGGATCTTTGGTTGGTTCGCAGAGGCAATTGCAGCGGCAGGCTGGAGGATTGCCTGCTTCCAGGGTGCAGAGATCCAGTTTAATACGTCAGGTATTAAACTTCTTTCATTTCTTTTCTTTTCGTCAAACTATTTGCTGCCTTTATACTTTTGTCTCTGTTATAACAGTTTCTAAAAGTTACTGCGGTAACGTTCGTTGAAATCTTCTTTACGACCAAAGAAGGGTAGTCAATTCTCGATCGATCCCTGCGTTTAATATCTGTGGACCCTATGTATATTTCACTTAAATGATTCGCCTCTCTCGGGATTTATAACAGCTGCAGTCGATCATTGTCGAAAGTTTTGGGCGAATAAAATTGCCGGTTTATCGCGAAATTATATGTCATTGCTAATTGGACATATATCTTATCTTATCAACTGAACGATTCCATCGAGTCATGTGTGTTTTAACTACAGGTGACTGATGTCAGGTCGAGGGGATCGCTTTATGCGGCCCGTAACGTTTCGTTCCGAGAAAAGGACGCCGGAAACGCGTCCAGTTCTTCGCACAGCGACAGGCAAGAAGTGGACAACGTTAGTCAAAACAGCGCCGAGCTTCAGAAAACCGAGAATGACAGTTTCGAGAATAGCAGGATCGATTCGAGGGTCACTAGATCAACCAATGTAACCTCGATGGAATTACAGACTTACAAACCATTAATGCCGCTGCTTCCGGCGGAAGTTGATCACGTTGAGGAAACTCCACCAGCGTCCATTTTTGTAATCGAGGTGGACGTAAATCATATCGTTTCTGTTCACGAAACAATGGACGAAGAATTAATGGAAGTCAGTGACAAGGCTTAATGATATTTTTTACAAATATTGTTCTTTGAACGAATTTGTCACAATTGATTGCAACTGGATTTAATTTAATTTAAAAATGAATGAAAAATCATATATATATATGAAGATTAGTAAATTAAAAATTATTGGTACAGCGAATTGAACGACGTATTTTTCGTGTTAGTATTGTAATTCGGTGTATATGTATATAATACTCTGAGTCCTGATGTTAATACTCCACGCGAATTACGAAGAAATGTTAAGACAGCGAATATTTGTCTGGACATGTTTTACTGTATGTTGTAACTTTCGTACAGAGAATTATGTTCTCGTTCAAACATTGAGGAGCAAGTGTTCTTTTTTACCGACAATGATTTACCCTGTTTTCAAAATAAACCGTAACGTTATTTAAATAATGCATTATATATACGACGAATTTTTTTGTACGAATATATGTAACATATCTGTAGTAACATATCTTCAACGAGAAACGACGATCTCATACTGGTCACGTTCGAAACTTATACAAGCTGTGCGAAAGACCAATATTTCTGACTTTATGATGTAAATATACAAACGGATACTTTAGCTCTCAGATATTAAAAAATAACTATGAGTTGTCCTAAAATTTAGTGTTCATTCCATATTCTGTATATCGTAAAGCAACTAAAATAAATGTCACGAAAACGATCATCCACATACCAGCAGATATAAATTACCTTTCGGTACCCTAACCCAAACGTATTATATAAAACAGTTCCTTACCAATAATTGCATGTTCAACAGACCGTGAAATGATCCACTATCCGTACAAAAAGTTCACGAAAACTAGTTCAAACGATACTTCGAAGTACGAAGCCACCTGCGCTCTGAGCATGTTTGAAGTTTGTGTATTCAGCAACAGATAGCGTTTCAAATATGGCACCCAGTGGTTTCCCGCCAAAGCTAGCCTCACGCCGCAACAAGTGTGATCACGAGCGTCGTTCTAAACAGATGTCAAAGTTTCTTTACTAATCGTTGATTATAATAATCTTACGCTCGCATAAACAATGGATCCAAGTGAAGTGGAGTTTCTCGGTGAAAAAGAACTGGTGTCTATCGTACCGAATTTTACTTTCGAAACGATACATTTAATTTCGGGTTCGGTGGGCCCTTTTCGTGCTGGTTTGCCTGTCAAAGTTCCAATTTGGTTGGCAGTGAATCTGAAACAGCAACAAAAGTGCCGCATTATTAGTCAAGAATGGATGGACACGGAAAGTTTGAACGAGGCAAAGGAGGAAGAAAAGTTGTCGAAGTACGATGAGCCGATTGTTTTTCTTGGGGGGCCACGTGTTTCGTCCGATTCGAATTTTTCTTTGTTTCAGATTGTTCACGAAGATGCCTAGCAATCATTATATGGACGAGGCGCAGCTTTTATTGAGCGTTGGCAGCGATGACATATCTGATTCGGACAAAATCAGAACGGCGGTAAAGGTAGAAACACGAATGCGCGATTTATTCCACGGGAAAAGTCTGTGGAAGTAAACAATTGCTCGCCAGAGCCATCTAGTCGACTGCGGGACGTACCAACAATTTTCAAATGCGATAGTACCTCGTTCGCGACGAAGTCTTTTTTAATTTAAGAATATTTTTCAATTAAGTCAGTAACTGAATAATTCAATTTTCGTCTCTGAAAATTATTTATCGCGAAGCTCCACTTTCGAATTTTCCCACGAAATGTATCATATGTTTTTAACTTTTTTTAAAATAATAAATACGCATTAAATTGCAGGACATATGGGACATAAGAATGTCGAAGCTTCGTACATCGATAGACGCTTTCTTAAAAAGCGAAGGTTTACATGCAAAATTGGATCACCTAACTGCTATGGAGATAAACAGTGTTCGCCCGCTACTGCCACACGCTCTAGATCAAATGTTGAGGATTCAAAGTGTACGTGCGATGCATAGAAAGCAATTTAGTATAGTAGAATATTTATTTCCTTGTTTAAATGAATTTTGTTTCTCCAGGATGGAAGATTGGGGCAATCACAGCATCCAGAAAATTCTCAATAAGTACTTGATCATATTGTTGTATCGTGCAACTATGATGTTAACTATAAATATACATGTATATACTTATTAAATATATTTATAATATATTCTCGTCGATCTCATACGTACGAAAGGGAATGGATAATAGTAACGGCATGTTTTGTATTCTCCAATATACGAATGAGATATAATCGTTTTATATTTTACTCTTAAATCATTACATACAGTCACTAGCATCTCAATCACAATTTCTCGTTATCACTAAACGGGTACTAAACTGTATTAAACGTGTATTTACATCGGTACATCTGTCGTCTCAACTAAACTAGCAACATTCGACGCTAGTTTGTTTTTTTTCACAATATATACATTCCTTAAGCTTATAGTACACAGTCCTTTAATAATCTTTGATTTGAATCCTTAAAGGTAAATCTCGCGTTAGCAAACTTAACGCTGCTGAATCTAGACAATCTTGCCAGAAAAATCGCCCTACATTATAATACCAGTCAGAAGTTCAACGCGATGCTAAGCTTGCGAACCGAAACGCCCGTTGTACGTTGTAGAAAATGTGGAAATTATATGTTACAAAATAAAGGATGGCAATAACTAGGAACTGCAGCAGCAAGACGAGCCCTAATGCTATCGAAAAGAAGCTTAAAATTAAACGGAACAGGATATAGAAATTTTCACGGCTCGATATTTCAGCGTCAGTTCCTATTTAACTGAAATGCGTTGATCTAAATAATTAGGGGATCGATTATTCGTGCGACGGTAATACTTATGTTACACAAACTCTATATTTCACACGGTAGAGAGATTAAATATAGATTCAAGTAATCGCTCCTCAATTCGAGATACGTGATCCTCCAACTATTTTCAACAGCTGTAACTTCTCTCTGCGAGCAGTTAACGCCTCGTAAAAAATGTCACGAACATTCTGACTCAATTTCACTATAGTATACTGCCAGTGCAACGCCACGTAAGTACCACGTGCCCTGTATGTCAAAGTACGTCGCCCTATCACACCAACTTGTATGCAGTTAATAAATATCGTGTGCCCTTAAATCGTTTATCGGACTGACATTGCGAGTAGAAAATAAGTAATGCTTATAAACCACATGGAGGAACGCGTACGTGGTGTTAACGATATTAGACGTATATTACGTGGAACCATAGTAATTGAGTTAGCTTTATATCTAATACAACGTGGCCAAGTGGAGTACGATACCCTTTTAAACGGCCACGATTTTGCTCGGGTCAACCTTTACCCGAATGAACATTGTGTTGTCTTTAACGAAGTGCCGTTTCTTTACCATTTCGTGGGAAACGAATCGGGGGAAACCGAAGCCCAAAGAATCGGGCTCGCGACTCGGCCTCTGGAAATTTTTCCATGTTGGATCCGGTATGAAACTTTCCACGATATTGCAGGCCTTTTCCGCGACCACCGTTTGATCGAATATAGTGAACGACACACTGTGCGAGAATGGCCATCGCAACAGAGCGTCATATTCTCCGGGAAGGATCTTTATGTATATGGAGATGTGACTTCCTTCGCCGGTGCCATTTCCATTTAAGAAAACTGACGCCTGAAACATTAATTTATTTGTTAATATAACTGCACTTCCCCTGATTAATGCAATACCTAACCCTTAACAAATTGCTGTTGCTATCAACTGTTGCTTACCTGTAGCTTGTAACCATACTGACTAGTGTAAAAAGGAGGGCTGACTAGCTCCATTCCCTCCTTGGCTTTCGCCTCGGACATTTTTGCACTGTAATCGGTGATCTTCCATATCAGTGTGCCCGTGTAGTTTAACGACAATTTACTAATAGCGGATTTCAGGCTGGTTATTTGGTGCTGCTGTTTCGTCACCACGCTGCACATCAGACTCAGGTGCATCTTAGCTGACTCTTCCAGGTGTTTGTCCAAGGAAAATCTATTGCCCTGTAAATGAAGAAAAAAAAATGCAACAGCATGTTAGACTAATGTTCGTAACAGCGAAGAAAACATATGAAATGCCAAAGATAAATTTCATTCGCGTACCTTAAAGCGACAGCCGGCGTCCTTGAAGGTACAGGATAATAGGTGTGTGGTGCAATGATCTTTCAAGTGAACTTCCAGATCTTCCCTAGGTAAGACTGCAGTTTCGCAACGATGTGGACAAGCGACTGGGAAACGGCCACACTTTGCGTGGTGGGCACCGAGCGTGTCAAAAACGAACTCTTTGTTGCAATAACGACAGGCAACCAGCCTCTTCGCGCATTCGCCAAGCTTGTGCTGGCTCAGGTGCCTTCTCTGTACTTTCATGCCGCACTTGTTCTCGCAGTACAGTGGCTCGTAACCGCACGTCCCCGTGTGTTTCTGTAAGCCAATAGAAAATCGCAATTATTATACACAGAAGTGCAAGGAGAAGCTTTGTAATAAAATTTTAGACAGAATCCAATCGAAGTCCATTTATTTCAACGAAACCTGACTTTTTTGTAAAAAATTGACAAGAACGTATGATTCGATAAACAATCTCAATTTTTAATCATGCTCATAAGGACACGAATAAAGTAGAAAACTCGAGAAAGAATTCCAGATATTTCGCTGAGTCTGATGCTTTCGCTCGCATCCGTTCCCACTATAGTACAGTTAATGGCTGGCAGCCGATCGCGATTCATCTAATTAATGCAGCCTCGATTACCTCGAGCGTGTGACCGGTGAATTCTTTGGCACAAAAGTCGCAGCGTGCTCGCCGCTGGGCGCAAGTGTACTTCAAATGGTCCTCCATGAGCACACGTGGTATCATAGCGCCGCACTTGTTGCTGCAGGGGATGGCGTCGTGCTTGCAGGTATTCAGGTGAGCCTAAACAGGATAGAATGGAATTTTTTAGTTGTTTTGCCATCTGCGCGGTGCATTCCTACTTCGCCGCCGATGATCGTGCTCTTTGCGTTGTACACTTTCTCTGCGATATTCGCGGAAATTCAGACAATCATTAAATCGCAACTTATTATAACGCGTTTTTCTTTTTATATATGTTTTACTTGTCGCGATTATTATTACTGTTTTTAGTAAATTGCACTTATTTATTATGCATTACACGGAATGGAATAGAGAAATATATTTTTTTCAATTACGGACAAAATCGGTGTAACTGTGAACTATTTTTAACTCGTAACTTGGCTGCGGCTCATCTGTTGCTTGATATGTTAATGACGGCAACAAGAGTCGATAATTATTCTTATAATTGACCGGAAGGCCGTCACAAGTAGTCGCGTGGGAGTGAACCGTGCAGAGACCAGTTCAACGACCTATCGAAGCAAGGCCGTTCAAGACCAGAAATGCAAAAGTCGATTCTAGCCAGCGAACGGTAATTATTTCGCATAATCATTGCAAATACAGAAATAATTAAACACCTTGCAGTATCATCGACGTACTCGTTACAAACAGTAGCTAAACAGTTATATTTAAAAAAAGAAAATCGGCTATTCCTCTCGGCATCCCTATTTCTATCCGACGAAAAATCCAAATGGAAACGTATAAAATTACCTTCAGTTTTCGAAGTTCGTCGGACCACTTGCAGCCGTCCTTATGATGTATGCAGTACACAATGGAGCCCATTATTGCCTTTTCTGCCTCCAGGTCCTGGAAATTCTGAAACATCCAAAGGGACCAACGATCTTAATCTCGTTCGTTCTCTGTTCGTTCGACGTTCAATATCTACCGTTTCATCTGTAAAGAACACATCGGTCTATCGATTATTATTCGTCGGACAAAAAAAGCGTGACAGAAAAGGAGGAGAAGAAAAGGAGGCTCGACAAAGGAAAGCAGGTCGAGCGTGGAAGGATGAAACTTTGAGGAACGACAGAAAAGGCGATTCGCATCCAGCAAACGTCTAATGGGATGTTTGAGCATGAAATAAATGCCTAGAGCGTTTTGGCCCCGAACGGATGGGTCCTTCGAGTGTTTAGTTTCCACGAAAGCCACGGTCGAGTGGAACTGGACCTTTCCGAACGTGGGTAGCGATTAATTAAGTAACAGGTAGTCGTTACCAAGCGGCCATGTCCACGGGACACGAGTGTGCAGTGGACTCGTGTCCAATACACAAGAAGTTTGGCATTCCAGCCAACGCCACGTGAAATATGGTAATCAATTTTAGTGCGGCTCGCCTCCGCGACGACGAGTTCTGGGCCTAAAAAGTATATAAGTTTCACCTGGCTGGGAATTCTTTTCGGGTCGCGATTCTTAGAGTTGGGGATTCTCCTTGAACATGTATGTATATGTATATGTAGACATGTATTGTACTATCTGCGAGGAAGGAATTGCTACAGAGATAAGTAAAGTTCCATCGGCGGGACTTTCTGGTCAACGCAGTGCGTATTATTATTTTTCATTTCGACTTGTATATTATTGAAAGAATACTCACAGTAAATTGTAATGGAATATTATATTTAAAGTTAATAGCCATAAAAATGAAATTAAAATGAAAAGCCGCCGTCATAACTCGAAGATTGCGAACGAAGTAACGCATGACAAATAAAGAATTACCTATACAAACTGTGCATACACATATGTACATATACTAAAACCTGTTTGCTTCTGATAACGTTAGTTAGGAATTCCTAAGTTGCAGAAGAATCATTTTAGTATCATCGACTGATTTTCAATCGCAACTCTCGTTCCACAAAAATCGTATCTCCTCCGTGAACAGAAACCAGATAATCCAGTTGCCGACTGATAAAGTTCAGTGGGTCTAGTTCATGCAAGATTGAACTTTCTCCGGAAAAGCGTGGCATATTCATGGAAATCCATTAGGGACTTGAGAATAACTCCAGAACAATGTAATCGGTTACTCAATGCATCATTACCGTGTCGTTACTTGTAATTTCTTATTGTGCCGCTTAAATGATAGACCGTGTCAATGAATACACGTTTCTATTGTTTCTATGCTAAACAGGGAGTCCATTAGTTACCTGAACGGTTCCATCAATGGAACTGAAGAATCGAAACGAGAACTTCCGACAATAAGTCTGGCTTCTGAAATCGGGTCATTGCAAGACTAATTCAAAGTCGATATAATGTCTACGTATTGTGCGTTCTTTATTTTTATTAATTTCATTATAGTAAAATAAAATAATATTTTATGTACGCTTCATCTTGTATATTAATCGCAAAATAAAAATACCATGTTCCCCGAATCGAAACTATAATTTCCCCTCCAAAACTACCCTTCGCTAACCAGCTTACTCCCAGACGAACGCTAACGAAACATGTAAACTGGGTTAAAACAGTAAATCCAACAGCAATTAACCGGTGCATAGCACGTCAAACCGGAGGAGCAGTAAAACACGTCGAAATAACGCAAGAAAACAAACTATGGGCGTTGAAACAACGTCCAATAAATCTAAATCCGTCCGTGGAAGACTTTTCCTACGCAATGGAGGCACAACGAGCATACGGAGGACGGCATGCCGATCGTTTTAGAATTTCCATGCCACGTTGCTGCTTCCAGGAAGAATCGTGGTCGTCGACGATGGAGTCGTGACGATTTTCGGAAATAGCGAGGTTCAATAATAACCCTTGATGCAGGAGGTAAAGCCCGTAGCGAGAAGCGATGCGGGAGGCAAGATGGTCAGAATAAATTTAACCCGTTCGGTTCTCCGTGGAAATAATAATTATTGCTTCTAATACCAGATACGCGTTGGACGTTGCGATATGTTGCTGTTAAAAGGAATGACAAATGTTTTTGGGCGACTTTTGGAAAGCCGAGTGTGTTTGAAGAATTATGCATTTCTACTTTAATCGTATTATTTTCATGTTCGGTGAAATATCTTTATTTTAATACTAACAGAGATTATTTTTAATCGGTTCGCTTTCAGAGTTCCATTGAACCTTTGATCACAGCGAGTGGAGGCCTTTAAAGGGTAAATTGAACGGGGAACGGGGTCGCTTTTAATGGCCCTTTAATTGTTTCAACAAGTCTGTGGAGACAAAACAGTCACTCGAACTACTTCCTCTAACCCTTTAAAGGAAGGGTGCAACTTGAGTTATGCCCTTACCTTCCTCATCGTTCACTCACAACTTTGCCTTTGTACTTATTGAAACGGTAATGGTTCAACAGTGAAAATATTACAGCTGCTCTAACCCTTCATATTATTATGATTTATGGTTATGATTATATCATTAATCCGTGAAATGATCCTAAAACGTTAATACTCGTGCGCTTCGGTACTGTTCATTCAGCTTCGAATGGATAATTTTTACACAGGTACACCCGGTATATACGTCCGTAGGTGCCTGCTGAAACCTGCACGACCGGCAAGGTCGAGGAACCTAACGCAACCAGCCAGTGCCTGGCGGGATATAAACACCGCCAGGAATGGAAGAGACAGACCTACCTCTTCAGATTCGAGATTGCGAAAAAAGGACGAACACGAAGAAATAAGAACACCGGACTCGCAACGATACCGGGAATAAAAATACACTTGCACTGGTCGCGATCGAGTCTTCATTTGGCTCCATTATCCTCAGAGACGAAGGTTGTTCTTTTGTGTGCGCATCACTTTTTGTCCAAATATAGAAAATCTGTGCGCACGTAATGCGCAGAAGGGAAATTTCTACTAAATAAATATAGTCTGATATGCTCTATACGCGTCAATTCTACTCCCTTTCCCAGTTAAATTGTAACCAATTCTATCGCGGTGTAAATCTAAATGAAGGAAAATAAATTCATTACTCTGGCAGTGAACTTCGCGAATTATATTTAATTAACGCGATAATAGAGCGATCGTATGAATTGATGAAGCGTGTGCCATTAGACAAAGTTTGAAACAATCGAGAAGAGTACTGGTGACGAATTAATTAAGACAAAGAGGCGGCCAATTAAGCCGCAACGGGTAAAGACCTGAACGTTGCGCAAGTTCCGTAATACCGTCAAAACAAGACTGTGCTTTCTCTCAGGAAACTAAACGCCTCAACGCAAACAGAGAACGATATTAACAAAAGCATTTGTTACGTAAGTTCGAAAGTTCGATGGAATAATGATGCGCCCTGAGCGACCGAAGAACGATGCAACTTTTACGATACATGCAAATCCCAATAGTCAAATTCGAACGCACATCTTTAATCCTCTCCTGCACATATTGATTTCTATTTTCAATCTCGAAGGTTTTCATTCTTCCACAAAAGATTTATACGTTTATCACGGGCCTATAAATTCTAGACATATTTCCTTATTCATAAGTAAAAGGAACTACTCCAATGAATTTTTACATTCCATTAAGTTACTCCAGAATCGTGCATCAACTTCAATGCAATCTTTCTTTTCCGTACAGTGAACAAAATTCCTCCAACTTCACCAAACATACTGGCGATACAGAGAATACAAATGGTGTAGAGTGTACTGTCTATTATCCTTTATTCCAGGAACCTCTGTAAAGGCTGAACCAGCGAATTAGAATACCGACATGGTGCATCACGAACGGCCCCTCTCTTTCCCTCTTTTTCTCTTCACAACGATGTTACAGCGGTTACAAGACTTCGTGACGTCAAGGCGAAATAACGGACACGATCTTCGCGTACGTTCCACTTATTCTCGAGGACGGCGATCATCTCCGCGTTACACGGTCCCATAAGAATTCTCTAAAGTCCCCATATGGAAAGCCCGCATAGAAACACGAATCCCAATGGTATCGTTGCTCTAACGCTGGAGAACAGCAAATAGAGGCTAAGAAGCATGGAAATTAGGTGTGAATTGTCTGGCCCAATATGCTCATTCTTAGAGGATTATTCATATTTTTGGTATGCTCGGTATGCCTGGAATTTCAGTTGGAGTTAAAGCATTCACACTTGTGAAATCATTTAAATCGTCGTTGGAAATGAGTTTTTGGTTAGCCCTAATGAGTCTGTCAATTAATTTGTCAAGTTCACTGAAGTGTTTAATGTAATTGCTTGTATTGGTAATAGGTACATTTCTTTAAATGTTGTTACTATCAGTGTATGTACATGATATTTTTATCCTCCAAAATGTTTGGCTTTTGTAGAAGAACAAGGTCAGATAGACACTTGCAGTATTTTAATGAAACGGAAAGCAGTTTGTCGAGACTGTCCGGTATTCGAAAAATTCCAACCGGCGAATCTCTTCTTCTTTTTTTTTATCGGTTTCGACCTTGACAACTCGATGACCAAGGATTACAATATCGTATCTCCCGAATTGCCGGACCCGTTGATCAGTTTCGACCGTAAGGGAAATTCCACGAACAGTTCATAAAATTATCATTCTCGAGCCGTTTAAAACAACAGAAGTTCATCTGCAACGTATAAATTAATCGCTCCTCTATAAACTTGCACAATTAACCAAAGCCGAAACATTAGCTAAATACAAACAAAATCTAAATCGAACTCAATTGAATTGAAATTTTCATTTCTACTAAAAGAAGTCGCCTTCTAAAAACTTCTAAAATCAACGCGCAATAAATACCTAACAACGATAATAATTACGGAAATACTTTCGCACCATTATTTATCGATGGCTTGCAAATCGTAAATAAAAAGAATACCATTTATGACTAGTAACAATTTAAAGTGTAAATCCACTTGAAAATTGCCGCACGTCCATCTATCGTAACCGAGGGATGCGCAAGTTCAACGATTACGGGTCGTTTGCTTGATTTCGAATTTCCCGTCGCGGCGGAGCTATTTGCGGATCGATCACTCCGACTTGAGGAAGACAGGATGATCGCGTGCGAAAGGAAAACTTCCTGTCGGTTACAGTGGACTGCCTCTCAGTGGAGGAACACTTAGAATCCCATAAATTAGCTGTCGTGGGACGGCATTCAACAATTTCCGAGTAATCCCCGTGACCCCGGAATTTCGCACGAAACCGCGCCCTGTTTCTCCGATTACATTCTGAATTCTGTTCATTCCAGAAACCAATGTTCGCATCAGCGACGCTTTACAAACGATTTTTATTTGCCGGGTGTGCCATTGTGATCTCCTAATTGGGGCGAACATTGTTTGTCAGTGGGTAGAGGCGAATTTAACAAGCAATTTGTCGAACTTCCGCAAATAAAAGCATTGCACAATAAGCTGAAGTTTTATGATATTAGGGGATGGAGGTGAAACTGTTTTCAAATGTATTTTGGACGTTTGCGAGAGGGATAGAATAATTTTTGAGTGTCCTATATAGTTTTGTGCGGAATCAAGGAAAGTCAATGGAAAGAGAAAAGCCTCCTCCGCTACCTTTTCTCGTCGTTAGAAAAAAGAACGACCACTTTATCATTTCCTCGACTTTCGAATGAACATTGAAGAGCTGCAACGTGGGATTTAAGGGTTCCAGAGTTCACGACCCGTGAACGAGCAACTGGAATTTCAACGAGGGCATTTTAATTTCAAACGGTACGGTTCCGACAGTTCCACCGCTTACACTGCAGAAGAAAAATTAATTCCCCGTCGCGATAGCATCAAATATGTATCTTCTTCCAGAGAACAATAACACTTGAGAACAATGTTCTAATAAATAAGTCAAACGAACTCCGTGAACATTTCCGGGATTCCATACGAAATGTTTATTTATTAATTTCCGAAAAAATCGAAACAAAAGTATTACGTATGTGTTACGAATGTTTGGAACATCTATAAATGTGCAATATCATTGTATACATACGAATTCCAGTGGTTACGTCACTGGAACACAAATTTGTGCTGTTTTCAGAAGCATCTAAGAGATTAGTTTCTATGTATAGAAAGCTACTGATAGCCCTTTATCTCTTACGCACTCTTTCGTCCTATCTTATCGAGCAAGAGAAATTTACACATTTTCAAATTCCAGACATATGTATGTCAGAACGTAAATACATCTCCTTTCACAGTGCACTAATAATCCCAAAAACAGTAACTGATTCACAAGGTTTACTATCGTTATAACGGAAACGTCGTTGCATCAATTTAGAGAGATAAGAGCATTACGGAACTCCTGTGCAACAATACTGGCGCAGAACTGCTGTAAAAGTGCCCGGAAACGAAGTCGCGATCGCGCTCGAGTTCATTTAACAGAGCCCTGGTTAAACGTAATTTCTATCGCAATCACTGTCGCTCTATTGCTGAGGAAACGAGAGACAGACGGTCGTTACGATGGAATGCAAGGAGGGAACAATACATGAAGGAATAACGAAGAGTCTAGCAACTTCCGGTCGCGACGAAGGCGGTGGCTTCCATGGGAAGGGGTGAGTGGTTCTCCTTTCAAATTAACACGCGGTAATTACCGCAGCTCGCAAGCAGCCGCGTTATCTCGCATTCCTGAACAGGGGTCACCAATTACTCTACACGAGCAGCTTAATAAGTACTGACTGGAGACGATTCGTGACTCAGAAAATGGCTAAATTGAAAGTACTTTTTGGAAATGTACTATTTATTGGCTTCTACAAGGAATAGTTTTGGTCAAACGGAATTTTAGAGACAAGATCAAATAAAATTGGAGTACTATTTTCTATAGGATCATTGTATCACTGTCTTATCGCGTGAGCTATGGGTATTTTAATTTGGCAACATTCGATTATTTAGAATATCATGGAGTATAGACATCTTTGCGTTGCAAAATAAAGGAGAAGAGAACCTTGGATAAGTTGTTGAACAGAGATAAAATTTTCATTTTATCTGTGTGCAATTAAATAGTTACGAGAAGATAAAGAAACTATATTTTCCATTTTGAGTGCATCCTATGAAATACTCATTTCAAGGTCTGAAACTCTGACTAATAACTATATCTGACAATTAACTAGAGCATCAGCGCAAACGTATCGCAGAATTTTTCGTAGTGTACGCTTGTGTATATTACTTTTTATAATCCATGAAACATATAAACACTGATTGTAAGCAGAGTGCAGATAACTGGGCAGATGTGACACAATACATATAAGTATTCGTGTTATTTCCTGAAGATTAAACAACCGCAAGAAATTACGATACTTCCTGCGACAATTTCCTGTATCCTCATTATTTTCTATTTCGCGGAACTTTGCGATTGTCTGATTTACCTTGTTGGCTTCGTAATGATCTGAACAAAATGTTACTATTTTGATCTCACGTGCTATCATTTAAATCTCCTTTAATCCTACAAGATTCCATACCTTGAAATAGATAGGTATACATATTTTCTCAATTAGTATGTTCAACAGTTCTTAGAACACAAAATCGTGCGCAAATTTAACACGTGTTTAATCTGAATTTTCTGAGACCTTATCGGTGCGTAGTATCGGGTTAAGTGCTAAGATTGCTTGCCAGTGCACAAGCGCATCGCAGCGTGTGCATCTGCTATTGCACATTTTGTTTCGCATCGTTACCCTCTTAACCTATTCTCCATTCTGAATCGAACGGCTCATACACGCTTCAGAAATCGATTATATACATAATCTTATTCCTCCCCGTATCATTCAAACCCTTTTAAAGTCTACAGACCAAGCTCCTGCAACCTGCAACATAGCCTTTGAAGTACATACTCCAGAGACTAATTTATTTATTACCGTGTCAGAATATTGAGAATTAAACGGTTCAACAATTGTCTATGGAAAAGATGCGTGTAATAAATAATTTAGCTGTGAAGGTGATCAAGGTATTGACGCATCTGTTTTTCGCGAGAATCGAGTTGCATCGATGCATAGAACGGTCGAAACACCCGAGAACGGAAAGCGGAGCCGATGGCACGAAGGTGCACGAAGGAGACCGAGCGGGTTCGGAAGCAGCCGAGGCCATCTGTTACGCTCGGTTCCCACGCTTCCGCCGTCGCCTTTCCCCGCCTTTGGACCAGTCCTCATCGGTCCTTTTCTTGCCTCCACCTTCACAGACAGTGTCGGCTCTCGCTGTCGGTTTATTTTATATACCAGAAGAACGCATGGACGTTTTTAACCGCGGCTTTGTGTTTTCTGTATGCGAAGCTAAACTTTTGCCCATGACCAATGGGATACAGGATTAAGTTGACGTTCTGCGATATATTTTATGTAAAAAAAAAAAGAGAACAAAACGGGCCGACCAAAGTGATTATCTCTTTCGGTCCCGCTTTGCTCGAGATAACGATATACATATAGGCAAGAGTTCTCCGCGATGTAGCTTGGTACTCTACGATCGTCTCGAATAAAATTGGAATTTTTATAGCGAAGCGTCAGGAATCTCGTGTATAGTACATACATATATCTGCACCATAGATTTCTCTAAATGTGCACGTTTCCGTGGGAGTAGTTTAGACCTTGCTTTCTCCGCTCTGTTCGTGAAGTCGTTCGGGATACTTGAAACTGGTCCAGGCTGGCTACGTAGCAAAAGCCAGAAAAGGGGTCGGTTTTTTAGCGAAAGAAAGGCAAACGCGGATACCGTCTTTCTTTCTAATTTAATGCGATGTAGGACCACCCCGAATTTCTACATACCACCAACGAACACGTGCTTTCGACAATTGCAAACGGAAGCTTTAATTATTGTTTTGAAACGTCATTATAGTCATTCGAAATGACAGGACGCGTCGGTAGCTCGAATTTGTATGTACAAAAAGAAAAAAGAAGTCGCTTTCATCGCGAGGCACGTGCCCACCATGCATGTGCAGTCGTGCCTATTGTCATCTTCCCAGAGGCAGTGTTTACACAAACGAGTCCCCCCGGACACCCTGTGCTGAAAAAGTTAGCACTCGTGGCCACCGGGGCTGTTCTTTTAAATGCGCATGCACAAAGGGAACCGTAAACACGGAGCACGTGTGGTGACAAGCGTGTCGTCGAGGGGGTTCGACCGATTAAAGCTAACCGCAAACAGAGATGAACTCGATTCCCTAAATACACGGTCGATATGGCAGGGTAGGGTAATGGGTAGCTCCCAAAGGCCCCTTATTTAGCCACGAATAAGTGGCATTTATTTCATCACGCGAAAACATTAGGAATAGGCGTAAAAAGAGGGGGTATCAATTAAATATTTGGACAGAAACGATTCTAGATGCCACCACGTGGACGTTTAGAGTAATTTTAAATCAATTAGAGTACGTAAGGGACTATAATAGTAGTTTCACGACCCTGTTAGTAATCACTGTGGTATGCACTCGATAATAAAGGGACAACTGAGTAGATAAAAGTCTGTCCTATATGCGAGTAATTTGAAAGCGTCTTGCTAGTAGCCGCGGCATAAATCAGTCGCACTGTCGGCATGCTTAGAACCTACTTTGAAGAACAAGGGGCGAGCAGATGAGGGAATGGCGTGGTTTCGTTGAAACATCTGGGTGTCCCATGACAACCTTTTTCAGGCTGACTTAGTTGACTAACGTTTTGAGAACGTTAGTTTGCGTAACGTAGATTAATTTTTAGAACCTGTTGATAGTGCGATCACGTGGTAACTGCCGAGAAAAAAGAACAGTTGGTACAACGTGTGTTTCAGTTTAGACGGAGCTACATGAATGAGTTCAAAGAACGAATATTGCAACCCCCTTCGATGTTCACGATTTATGCAGTCTTTTGTTCTGGCAATAATAAGAGTGCTTGCACTTCGATGGCTACGCGTGCATGCCTGTATTTACTTCGATAAGAAAGCTCGCACACAATGTATGCAAGGGAACGCGTCCGTAGAAAAGTGAGTTCGTGCCAACAACTCTGGCAACGATCGAATCATGAATGGTACTGTTGTAAACGATATCGAAATGCAACCCTCCGTTTCCGTTTTATCTAATAATAGATTCCCCTGTTCTGCGGTTGTCCTTTATTCGCATGGAGATTATGTTACGTAGCTACTCAGGACGGTTATGAAGTGACAAATTGCAACAAAAATTAAAAAAATGCGCAATACAAAAAATCTCTGACCGAATAATTTTAATTAAACACTGTATTCGTCTAGTGCCTCTTCCTAATGAGTTACGATAATTGGCGATCCAAAAGTAAACAGTCGCATGGTCAACTAGCATAAGCATAACTGCATGCAGAACTGAAACGCATAACAGGCCATTAACCATGGTGGCTCCAAGCCTATAGCAACAGACCGTTATCTGAAACACGTATGACGATAAACTTGAAACTCTGCTCCAGTATATTCGTGGTACGACCTGCGTGGAAGTTGGTATATACACCAACTAAGGTCGTCGGCAAACTAAACAATGTATATACACAGACAAGACTTTCTAATTCACCCTACGACGTTAAATCATCGACTCGCGCAGTTATGTTTACAAAGTGCACTACACAATGCATCCGCCATTTTTTTCCACTTTTTAAACTCACGAACCAGCGTTGCAAAGTTCAGGTTTCCAAGCATTACACTAGCCACGGTAAATGTATTAGAAGTACATATATGGAAAAAAGTGAGTTTGTCTAACCTCGTCGGTAATAATCGGCGTCTTGTCCATGTTGTCGTTGATCGGGCTGGGTGGCGACGTAGGGCTAGCACTGGGGCTCACATGAAACCCCTTCGACTCCTTGGCAGACCTCTGGGGGGACACCCTCGCGGGGAAGCTCAAGGTTTTCGTCCACTGCGACAAACCACGCACCATCTTTTCTTCTTATCCAATATTTCACCGATACAATATGTACGAAAATATTATATTTCGTATTCTACGTGTTTACACGACAGTTCAACGCGTTATCTTATGCACTCGCGATTATTGAAAGAAACGGGTAGAACATCAGTAAATTAATCCGATATCGTCATTTGTTCATTCCTCGAAATCTTCACCCGTTTACACAAGAACGTCGAATTCACTTCGAAGCGTTAACCGACCGCTTATAAATATTAATAAGCGTTTCGAGAGATCGACTGGTGTGTATCCGTGTCGTGACACGCATGGAAACGAACCGCTAGCACACGCGCCTGCAAATGCACTCCACGAAGTTTACTGACAGACTGTTCGCAGTCCGGTCGGGTCGGTCCCCTCGACAGAACGGTCGCGTCATGCCCGCTGGACCAAGCGCACTGATTGGTAGATTCGATAGAAAGCGACAGGCAGCGCGCGGCAGAAAAGGACACACATAGTGGAAAATGGCCAATCGGGGTAAGTTCGTACTGCGCGAAGGAATGAGATAGGCGTATAAAATTTCCATGCGAGGAAGCGAGAACGCGATACAATTTTCAAAGGTACATATCTCTGTCGCGTTGAAGTCTGCTGCCTCCTCGTCTCTTCGTTCCAGTGAACGAAGGAAAGGAAGAGAGAACGGACGTTCAGGTCCCGGCCACGGGACGAAGACAACGGCCAGGGAGAGACGGTGAATGAAGGAACGTGTGAAAGAGATTATCGGATATGTGGCACAAGTACAGTCGCCGCTGACATCATGGGTCGCGGTTTAGAAATCGTTTAAGGTTACCTGGTACACTCGAATTGCTCTGACGAAATGGGTAACAAAAATCTGTAGGTGTCTGATATTAGAACTGATGCGAATAAAAATAACCTCTCAACCCGCACGACTACATATCTACTTATTAATAAAACTACAGTCTTCGATACACACCCTAGAAATTCTAAATATGCATCTCCTTTGGAGAACTGTCTGCGTTACTATTTGCAGTTTACTAGAATTAGGGCAGGTATCTAACAGCTAATTAGGACTAATGTATATCGGTCCATGGGACGGATAGGCAGGTAGTCTAGTCGCGGCGGTGCCTATCAAAGCGGTACTTTTACTGGCACCTACTCCGGGACAAAGAATTTGTTCTCGCGATAGCGACTCGTGATCGGTAAAGACAGTCGTGTTGCCAACTGCAGGTCCGTCAAGATGGTGGGGAGTAAAACGACATTGTAAGGCCCGACTGGCAAGGTATGTTCCTTACATTGAGCCGCGTTCAGCTGTATGTACGCGGACAGGATCTAGCCAGCTGCGGCCTTCTTCGACCTTCCCCCCACCAGGACGGAATTGAACCTTCTGGTCAGCTACACGAACCGGTACCACGGCGTTCTAACAAGGAACATCCGCGAAGACTCCGCCTTCGATCTTCGTGAGACACTATCTCTCTAGAATAGTCGAAAACGGAGTAATAATGGATAATAATAATAATAATTTTCTAAAATATTAGATCATGAATTTTCTTTTTACTCTATTATAATTCTTATGTGTGCACTTTTTTATTTTAATAGATTTGTAATGTATAATAATGGCAAAACAAATTTTTGTACTTGAATAAGTGAAGAAATAAATACGAGCAAAGTTGTGAACAGTCATTGGAGTGTAATTTTCTTCAGTTCCCCACGCATACTGGGCTCCAATATTTACAGGTCAAAGGTCCACTAATCCGTCCAAAAATTCTACTGACCTTTCCCCCCCGTATCACCGATACCATCACTTTGCTTCCGAATTCCAAACACATTACTCAGTCACCCCATTAGTCATTGCGTCTCGTCTAGTCGACAAAATTTCTCCCAGTGACATTATCCTCTCATATTCTTACCATAGTCTATTCTACTAGTATTCAGAGGACTCCAAGAATGAATATTTCACCAAGAGCATGCAATTTGAATTTTTAATTCACCCTGCCCGCATGTTTTAAAGTTCATACCATCTGTTCCGTCTGACCCTGGAAATGCCTGTTCACCATCAGATAAACAGTCGATTTCACCCTCCTCCATTGAGTCTGTCCCAAATTTCATTTTAGAAGGGGGCGGTCACTGTCGAATCGGAGGCACAACTCCCCGAATTGCTACCAGTAGACATTAATTAGCTCGACATATGTTGTCGCGAATATTCCACTTACGTGTCACCACAACCCCAAACTTTGTGAAATTGCTCGGTCGAGGACAATGCAATCCGCTCGAGGGGACCGTAACGTTTCGAGAGGATCGTTGTTATTACTGGTTACGGCACGGATGTCTGCAACCGATCGTTACACCCGCCGCGGTGCTATTAAAAAGTCTCAAGTGCGCCCATAAACTGCATTCTGGAAAGTTGGCCGGCTAATGGATGTATTGTAGCGAATGATTTTATTGCTGGGTTTACTAGCGGACATCTAAGGGTGTCGATTTGTCGGGGGTAAGGAATGCATAGCTGAGAATCGGTCGGCGACGATTGGCTGGAATATTCGCAGTTGAATTCGGGGTTTCTTTTATTCGAAATTCCCAACAGGTGCACCGCGCCAGGGCGTATTAATTCTCTCAAGACGTACTGCAATTTTACAGGCCCGATGATATTCACGATCGCGCACCTTTCCGACCCTTCTCATACGACGGGCAGGTGTCTCTCCCCTCCAGTCGGATTCTCGATCAAAATCTTTCTTTCTCCAAACTTGCCCGCGTTTCCCCTTCAAATCCTTCTTCACGGATTTTAGCTTGGGTTCGTAGAAATTCGTCGGGCAGAGTCGGACTTTTTTTTCTCTTTTCGGAAATCGGAAAGGAATAAATGTGCTTTACTATGGTGAAAAGATTTAGAGAGAATCCGACAGGAATTGAAGGCAGCTTTTGGGATATAGTGACTGGCAAAGGCTTCGAAAAGCAAAAGAGTGTAAAGATATACGGGTGCAGGCGGATTTCACCTCATTAAAAATTCGAAAAGTCTTAATTATTTGTTCGTGTAGAGATAAACGTGGAAAGTAGAATTATGCTAGGTTGCATTTTCTAGCGACACAGTTCAGACCACTTCTGCGATAGAATATCGCTAATGCAATTGGTGCGTAACGTTTCTCCGTGTCAAGGGATCCGATATCCTTAATGCCTAGTCTCTCTGATTTCCAAATACGCGTCCCCTGATGGCGATATATAAGTAATCGGAACCGTATGTGCCGGCACATTTAACCCTCGCAGAAACGAGAGCCTAAAAACCCGCCCCTCGTCAATATCTTCAACTACATTTAGTCGAGCGAAGGAAAACGCAACTCAATTGAACGTCATAAGTAGGATAAATGAGGCTATCGACGATAATTGTATTTACTCATAATTTTACTGCAGAACTAATACACAAGATTAATAAAATATAGAAGGTACTGCAAAAGTGTCCAATCAAGAAGAATATGCACTATGCAAAATACATTATGTACATTCCTTCGACCTCCCAATTGTGAGATAAATTTTTTTTTAGCGTCCAGCAAAGTAGAAAGTTTGAATCGAGACGTCAACAGCTTCTTATCGTCGATAGCTTTTAACCTGACGATCCCATAATTTCTCCACGAACATCCTGTCCAAATTTTAGCACGAGGGTCCTGCTAGCAGGAGGCGAGCCGCGATTACGTTCGTGCACCAGTAACCAAGTACGATTGGCACGCGCTCCCTTGACGTTTAGTCCAGTTTTGCATCCGGCACAGGTAGACACAGTGGAAAGGTCGAGCGACCGACCTGAATAAGTTGATGGTTGCGCAATAATTGTTGGCGCACCGGTGCGCTTTTTACGCTGCAAGGCTGGTCAGCTTGTACCGAGAATAGTCTGAACCCGTGCATACTTGATCGGAATGAAATGGGACCGAACGAAAGTATTCTACCTTTTACGGAAGCCATGAATAATAATAGGCTTCGAATATTCAAATTGACAAAGACGTGGAGGACAATGACTCCTTCGCCGGGAATTTTATTTGGGGCCGAGACATTGAAACGAGGAGAAACTCCGGTGTTTAAAATTGGTTTAGAGAAGAAGGAAGATCCTCCAATCAAGAATTCACAGAGCAAGTATTCTGAGAAATTCAATAACAATAAAATATAAAAATATACAGGTGACCGTAGGCTTTCAAAACGGGCGGTGCGTTTAATTGAATTAAAGAAATGTTAGTAAAGTGAAATAATAATAATTCCAAAGCGAGTTCCAAACTCTCGTTCAGGATTATTCTACCGAGGCAAACCTGATCCATGTTACCGACCCAGGTAGATCAATAAGACTCACCCCCGAATCCATATTAGACGAGACGGATCGCACATACGGTGGCTGAACGCGCTCCAGAGGGAACAAAGAAAGATTTTTCGAGGCGCCGATCCAGGCAGCACCTGGAGAAGCAACGGGAGGGACCATTCGGAGGATAGGAGAGGCTCGGGGAATAATATTGGGAAGTCTGCAGCTGTCACAGCAGCTGCAACCCTCCTCCCTTGCTCACAATCTGACCGGCAGCTTTTCTACCTTCTCCTCTTCCTCAACCTCCTCTGCCACCTTCTCATCTTGTGCGCCATCACCTCGTCCCCGTGGCCTAACTTCTGCCCTGCGCTCTCATCCCTGTCCAAATTTCGAGGTATTCCGACAAAAACCACCCTGCACGTGTATGCGTATAGGTATGCTGAATGCATTGTTCGCGCAACCCTTTGACTATCCGCCTTTGCAGCGGTGAATGTATTCTAAAGTATTGCTGAACCATTCCCTTCTTGATTTTATTCGTGAACTGCTCAGGGAACCATACGAATCTGGTACGCACGGTATATATATACTTTTGTGTATGTACAAGAATCAGGTTCTATATTTATTTTCTCAGTTTTGGAAGTAGCTACAGGCGTGAAAGGATGGAAGCTACTTTAATGCTGGATAAAGATATTTTTAGAGAAGAAGATCTCTGTTGTTTTGTTATAAAATTTGGTATTTTAAACCGGTACCAGATGAAACAAATACGATGCACCTACTCGTTTCCGAAACAAAAAAAAAGGAGAAGAAGAGAGTATCGCCGCTCGTACCCCGTATCCAATAGGAGCATCCCTTGAAACACGAAAAAATGACAGTGTGTAGCAAGGAAATGAATGTGCCCTCAGCACATTAATGCACTGCTTCTTGAAAGGGCCCCCCTTCGTTTCCAAGTGAACATGTGGGTGTACATCTAGGCCGGGTTAATTCTTCGTGGCAATCGACCCCCTTTTTCAAAACCAACCACCGAGACCATCCTCTTCCACGAGGAATGCACGGTGTCGGTCAGCTGCTCCTCGTGTAAAACTAAACTTCCTGCGCCACGTGCACATCTGCTCCTTTTTCGGCACCATAGTAGGGGGAATCTCGTGCTCCTGGATGGGTATAGGTGGTCACGTCTCGTGCATGTCCCGAGGGTTTCGCCGTGGCACGTAATGGTCGAAGAATATACGTACACATAAATATTCTCATGGTTAATTGCAGGTATGGGAGACTTATTCTTTGATTCGTGTTCCTGGCCACTTGTGGTGAATGGCAGTCTATTGTTATCGTTGGATTTGTAAAACTCTCTTTTTGTCTTTTACCGAGGGGCCCCGTATTATTAATTGTTGCCATTAGGGATTCTGTATTGTATATTGTGTACAGTCGATATTGATTTCTATGGTACCTTGAACGAGTTGCTCTAAATGGTGATTGTAAGTACATTCTTTTCTAGACAATGTGAAAGAGGAGTAGAAAGTTCACATTATTCTTTAAGAAAGTAAATTTTATTGGTTTCGATTTGATGGTCTGTTAAAATGTTTGGAATTAGAGAATAATGATATTATTGTTTGCGAGTGTAGTGAACTTGTTGGAGTTTGGTAAGAAAGCGATGAAAATGAAACTGTCTGTATTGAATGTAATGCAGGCCAGGCAATGGGTATTCATTATTCAATAGCAGAGTGGAACAATAGATTATTAGAAGTTTGTAATTCATTTTTCGACCGAACAATCAACGCGCTAAAAGAATTAACAACAGCTAGACAATGTTATTGAAATAGACAGAAGCTCCAGCCCATCTCCGTTCACCCACAATCAACTCGATTGAATTTTCTCGCCAAGTGGCTCTAATGAACTTAAGTACTTTGTTCAGCAGTGTCGAAGGTTAACCGCGTAGTCGCATCGAAGAGTATCCAAGAATTTATAGCAACACCAACGCGAGATCCAATCTTTTTATAATCGTAAAATAAAAATGGTTGCTTCTGTAAAATCGTTACTGATCTAACATCAGCCTCCTTCGAAGATCTTTAACTCGAATTATCAACAATCACCAGACAATTCTCGCGTACCCATTAGTGCTCTAATCTCAGCAATTAGCAAATGAGCTGCAATTAACAAATTGACCATACCGTCCTTCAAATTGATTTTTTCCTACGTCAGCTATATTTAAATACAATTTTATAATACCACAACGAATATCCAGTTAAATTTATTAATTACTCCGAAATTAATTGATCTAAATAGCGTATCTACTCCAAAGTTATTTGTAAAATATATTAAAACAACAAAAACCATAATAAATCAGGGTATATGTATTCCAACAGCGTTTTTAATTAATCCATCCTTCTCACCCGTGAACGGAAGTTCAAGTGGACAGCCGATCTATCGGGGGACCGGAAGTCGGAACTATTAAGACCGGTTTCGAGTGGGTGATCGATTATCCGGTGCAATTATATTGTGTCCAGGCCCATGGCACAGTAGATGTTGCGAAAATCAACCTTTCCCAAACGTATCGTTCGTAAAATTCTCTCCCACGTTTGATCAGCCGATAAATCTCGCGGACGAGACTTCCACGGGGGTTCAAGTTTGCCTGTGGAATCTATGTATGCCGTACGTGCCGCGCAATTAACACGAAAGTGGCACTGACAACGTTCAAAAGAATCCACGACAAATCGCCTTGCTGTGCCTCCTCTTTCGGCAATACATACTTGAGAAACTCGCCAGATTCTACAGTCGCTATTCCAATCGTCCTTCGTTGCCTAAAGCGTTTTTAACGCGAATTCTCGTCCACCTAATTTGTCAATGGAGAAGTTCTTCACCTGCGTACATTGCTGCTAGAATTGTTGTTCGTCGTACTACGTAGCAAGTCGATGGCAAGGTGGGTGAATACTTTGTGGACTAGAGGATGAAAGTTGTTGCGGGTTTAACGAACTCTGATAAGACCAAAGACTATACAGGGTGATTAAAATTAGTAATACACGCATCTCTACATATATACTTCTTGCAATGGATGATGAGAGGAGAGAGAAGTCTTACTTTCTGTTGAATGAAAATATTCGACGCGACCAGTATCCTTTCAAGGAAGCTATCGATATAGAAGGCTCATAATCTCATACAGCGAGAGATACGGGTATAATTTCTGCCGGTTCATTGCCTCGTTCACTTCGTACGAGATAACACTAAATTCTCTAATGTTTCATTCAGTCGACAGATAAAAGCAATCGCAATTTCCCTCCTCGATGAATCTAATTCCGTTTCCCTTGTATAGAAACGAAGAGGTATCCAGCTTTGATGCACCATTGTGATAAGTAAGGCGAATTTCTTGAAACGTTAGTGGCCATTTCAGGAAAGTCGTCGGAATTCTGAGCAAACGGGACACACTGTATTCGCGTGGTTGTGTAATCGGCCTTAAGGATAAATGAACGCACACACACGGGAGCGTACTTGTTGCGAGTAAGGAGGTTCGTATCACAAAACGGCCAAGTGAAAGGATAGACACCAGTTCATCTTGTGTCTCAACCTCTCAGCAACCTTCTCGAATATATCCTTTCGTGCTGCAAGTGCGTCAGCTATCTGCATAAAACAACAGTTAATTCGGATTGAAATCGTTCCCCGAGTGCTGAACGCCGAGCGAAGGAAACTAGAAACGCAGCTACCTTTGCCTATCTTCTCGGAATTAGAACTGTGCATCTAAGTACTCATTTCTGCCATTCGCGGATAATGAAATATTATATATACCATTATGTATACCATACCATATATACCATTATATACCATTCGCCGGTTTCCTTAGCGAATCGTCTTTATTTTATTAACCCTTTCGCGAAGCAATAAAGTGACCCACCGTGGATACGATTCTTTTTACAAATCTTTTTACTATTTTTATAGATAAGAACGAGAGCACGATTTGTTTGCAACAGTCGTATATAATTTAATCTCTCTAGAGATTTTAGAAAGTTTCCAGAAGAAACCTGCCACTTTGTCAACGAAATTTTTCCAACACTTCATCACTCTCTACCCTAAGTTCACACCGGAAGCCTGCCCCCGTACTTTCTTCGATTTACCCAAACCCCATAAATCTCGACTTCGAAAACACGTGGAGCTTATCATCCCGTGACATTGCATCTCTTGTTTCAAAATATCCTTCGTTCCCACAAATATCGATATACGCGTACACATAATAAAAAATCCACCTGCAATGCATTTACATACGTGTTCAATAAATTCGCGATGAATTCGTCGTAGCAAATATTTTCCTACAGCTCATCGTAATTAATTACTACAAAATACCGTCGGAAAAGACATCACTTACAAAATCATAAAGCTGAAAAATTTTCAATCAGAAATTATGGTACAATAAGTTTGAAGTCCAAAGCAACGATTCATATCTGCGAGGAAATTCCAGAAACTTTTATCTCCAAGAAATATCTGATTGTATTTTACGAAACGATGCGCCCAATCGCCTTCCGCGCTATTCTTTTCCCCGCCGGTCTAATCAACAACGGAGATCTCAGCCCAGGTGAGTGTATCATTTCCGCGAGCGATGCAATTTCGCGTGGAAAGAAAGCAGTTGCTTGCACAACCGCGTGCCAGGCTGCACGCGGGATAACGATATTCTCGTCACGAAACGACGAGGGACGTCTTCCAAGGAGTGTGAAGCATCTGTTCCGTCTGACCGTAAGCCTGTCCAGGTGGAAACAATATGTCGAACTTGCGACTGATGAAATAGCGACCAAATCACGAAGCACGGCGGTGCCCAAACCTGGATGCACCTGCGTCGGGTGCATCTCTGGGACGATCACCGACCAGATGCCCCTCACACCAATCTCTGTCCCGCGTGTACATGTACACGCGTCCCTTGCTGCTGTTCAGGTAAATGGCTTATTCTTCGTTTGGAGATGAATTTAGAAACGGTTTGCCAGAGGCAGGGTGTTCTAGCTGCCGAGTTGCGGATTGTTCTTGGTTGTTGTAGCTGATTTATTGGTGGTGCAAAGGTAAAATCTGGGCAGACGTTTTTTGTCGCGCGAGGTAGCGCATGCTAGGTGAGTGTAATTTGTTACGGGATTTTAGGTTTCTGCTGGGCAGATGTGCTTTTGGAGCAGCGTGAATCGAAGGAAAGCAACGCGGCGTTGATATTCATGGAAGCTCTTCTCGCATGGTCGCAATCATTATTTGCATACTAATGCGCAAATGGTCAGAAATTTTGTCTTGATTATGCAGTGCGACGTGTAAGGCTAGTTACGCGAATTTATTTTTGTTTTCGCGTGCCTAAAACTCGCTTATCAAGTGCATTGTCATTATCGTGTAATAGGATACGGTTTTGCGTTGGCAGCGTCGATTCCATCTCTTTTTCCACGAGCTTTTTATCAGTCCGTGGCGTGCGACCGGCACGATCATACCGTGCCTGACGTCTTCCGCACATGGAAACCAGAGTAACCAGTGCAACGAGTAAAAAGCAGCAGCTGTCACTGCATGGCAGCTGCGGCAAGCGGTGCATCGTCGATGATAAGAGGACGATTCTAAGCCGTTTTCGTATTCGCAACGAAACAAAATCTCGCTAGAATTCACCACGGTACCTTAGACACTGGGAGGGGACGAGATGAATTTATGGAAATTTTCATTTGAATTATCTCGAGGCTCGGGAGATCGAATAGTTCTGTAATGTACCGACGCATTTAATCTTAAACTATACAACAAATATTATTTCATCTTGCCAAACCTTCCCCATCCTTGCCCTTACCTTGTGACTCACCCGTCCAATGTTTCCAACCCCTGACCTATGTCCCTAACTATTTTCCATTCCTACTTTCGACCTCTCCTATCACCCCTACTCCTATATTTCAGATCTCTTATAAACCCTTGACCATTCCTCCTCAGTAGCATTATTATTTCAAAATCCGAGTTGCAAGTCCATCATCGTCGTATAAGTACTTTATAAACCTAAAATAAAAGCCAGTCTTCGAACAAGGTTGTTCCGACTTATTTTCACGTGTAACCCATCCATTACAGTTCACTGTCAGAACAATCTATCGAACACCTGCTCCCGATTCGATAAATCTTCGGGACTTCAAATCATTTAATACTGTCGCTTCAACAATTTATTTGTGTCCACGATAATTTGACAAATATATAGAAAATGCGGAACAAACTAAAAAATAACAATAAAAGACAACTTCTATCGAAGTTCCCTAAAATTCTGCAAAGTTTCTAAACCAATCAGAATCTCCTCCTTACCCCCGTTCCACCGTTCCACCGTTAGCAATTTGGCAATATCCTTATTCTAAACGCGTACAGGCATACCTGACGTCTCCAGTGTATACATGTCATTGCGGCGAACGTTTCACCTGATGTAACTCGCAGAAACGCGGCAGGTAACAAAGGTCATAAAAAGGGGCTACGCTAATCGGTCAGCCTCGATCTTTTCGTCGTTGCTGCTGTTTATCGGTCAACAACGGCATTCCGTGCATATGCAACCGCGCACCTAAGATGGATGCACGGAGATGAGAGAAAGTCGGGGATCCTGGCCCCGAGGTTGGCTTCAAGAGAACATAACGAAGCGTTTGTAACAGGTATACACGTACGTGTGCACACGATCGTCGACATAAGATAGGCGTGAACGTGCCGCGGGGAAAATGTCATCGAACGATTTCTTGCCTGGTCCCGGTATCGATATTACTTGCTATCGAATTGTGAATGACAAGATGAGAGATAGCTTTGGAATTTCTGTTAATTAAAACGCATTCTTTCATATGGAGCACGCAAGCGGGGGAACTTCGAGTTGGAATTCTTTAATTGTCGAAGGGGCAGGGATCTCTTTTCGTTTTGCTTAAGCGCTTCGCTTGGGTGGGTTTTTACGGGGGATTAGATGTACACGTGGATCTCAGTGTTTAATATATTCTCCTACCATCGGGATGATTATTATTATTTGTTTGCCGTTGTGCAGGGCGCGCGGGAACGAGACACGGAAGCCCCAAGGAGCAAATTAAAATAGCAAACTGTACGAAAAATTTTGAGGGATGAAAACACCGGAAAATTCATGAAAATCGAAACGATTTGTTTATTGTCGCGTATTTATTTTTCTTTGGAACGAGCCACATAATGGGGAGTAGGCGAGAAAGGAAGGTGTACGTGTACATGTTTCTTTGTACAAGCTACTGCAGCTGTACTCGCAGCGATAGATAAACAATCTGGAGAATGGTTCATGCATATGGCCCCATTATTCACCCTCGCCAATCGAATTGTTTCGAATTAATAATTCATGGTGCCGGTTTATTTCCCATCGCGAATTCTTCGTGCGTTGCAAGACCGCGTGTAAATTAGCAATTATTAAGCCGCAATTAAAGCGATCGACTAACGACGTGCGTTCGCAATTCGAGAAATTTTAATCGGGGCTATAAGACTTGTTAAATTGAATGAGACGAATGTTAGTTTCCGGCAAGAATTGACAATTGTTCGATACTGAATAGGAGCGTTCTTGTTACGGAACAAGCTAACCCTTTCCAGCAATCGTTGGAATGACAAAGGCGTGATGCTTGATATTAATTTCAATATTAATTCAATTGTACGCAAAGTTTGTCCCAATATTAATTCGAGTGCGTATTAAAATCGTGAGTTACTTTGAATCGTAAGAATTTGCAAAATATGTACTGCACGAATGAAGTGCTGTGGGAAGTGTTGGGGTTGAACGATCGAAATTGCTCGATCTTGGAACGCGGCCGGAACACGTGCGCACTCGCGCCAGGAGGGACGCCATTACATTCTCACCTGTGAGAAGAAACGCGCGAGACTATTGTTTCAATAGGCATTTACTACCTGCCTCGACTGGCAATGCCCGAAATTAGTTTTTCAAATCGCGACCCTGAGATTTGCGTGACCAATCGTTCCTATCGATCCTGAATACTTTACGATACAATTCGATATTCCCTGTTCCACGTACGATCCTCTTACTCGACAGTCATTTTTCAGATAAAAAGGAAACGAATATCTTAACAAAATTCCACTTACCCAGTGCGCAATCCAAATAACATTCTAGAGCACCAAAGGCTCCACTTGCGAACAGTCCAGTAACAAGACTGAACAACAGTCACTTTCCAGAGGAACGTACTACGACACTAAACAATCCTTCACAACTGGTAACCATTCGGTTCACACACGATTCCCCGGTCACCTATTCAATCCGCACTGGAATTTTCCTCAGCCTGCTGCCCCTTCTTCTGGAGTAGACCATGAAACATAAAAACGTTGCACGTTAAACGATACAAAGATAAAATAATATGCCTCCACAATAATATTCCCTTCACGAAAGGTAGTCATGGGTTCGCCGATGGATCGACATGGACTCCCCCAATACCTGCCACTCGAATCGATCTTAATCCCATAGACTACACCATGGGGAATTTCCAACAGTACCAGGTACCACGCGACGAAAGGCAATATCACCATTGCAAGCGGCAAGAAGATGGAGCACACGGTAATAATAATTTTCGAGAACGTATGAATTCGAACCTTTAGATTCCAGGTGAACGACCGGAAGTTTACTGGAGACAGTCGTGGCGGTAAAAAGGACTCGGTAAATTGACTCTCGGTATCGTTTGTTCGTGGCACGAGTGTTATCAGCGAAAGGAAAAGCTCGATAGCACGGCTGCGGCGAACGACAGCGTAACATCGACTGCGTAGCACACACGACGTGTTTCCAGGTGGAAGGTGTGCAGCAGAAGCGTGGTTGGCGAAACGAGCGGGGAAACTAAAGTCCCATAGGATACACGGTCGTCTCTATACACTGTGTACACTTAGATAGTTATGAAGGCAGGTGCCGGTAGACAGGTGAGCGTGGCGGAACACAGGAAGTGCCAGAGACAGAGAGGCATTATAAAACGGAGGTGAAATGGTGGGGAAGGGCAAGAGGCGATAGGAAAGAAGGGTGAGGGAGGAGAATACCGTGCGACTCAAGGATTCAAATTATTAAAAAATAAAATGCCCACATGTGTGTCCAAAATTTTCACCCATTCAATTCGACAATATGCAGCGGTAATAAAATTATAATTAATCATACGGTCGTGTAGTAATAAGCCCCTCCGAAAACCCCTATCCTTACCTACACCAATAACCTACCCGATACGAAGAGAAAATCCTTAAATCCACGAGGTTTCCGTTCAGGCCATAAATGGTCGGCAAAGTGGCGACAGCAATTCGTGGAATCGTCAATTGCATTCTAGGCATGATTAGAGACAAAACGAGCCGCCAACGTTCCATTTAAACGAGACACGACGATTCCTTCGCTGCCCCTGTCTCATTAGTCACGAAAGGATCAATGAAAACGACAATGGCGTTCGTTAAACGCCCCTGGTACCTGACTCGGGCTTGCTAAAAAGTGGCACGTGGAATTTCACGAAGTCGTCGTTGCGTTATCAATCCACCACCCTGTCTATTATAACCGTGGTGTTGGTAAGAGTACGCAACACGTCGAATATCGTCGCGTTGTTATGTTACTCGTGACTCCACGGCGTACAGGAATAGCTTACGAGGCACAGACCCACCTCTACGTCCCACGTGCGTGTATGCAGCACGCCATACTTCCCGCGTGCAGGAGTGCAGGCAAGTGCAACACCATCCGACGAAGTCGTTGACTGGAAAACGAGCATAAAGGGGTACAAGGGAACAGGGGAGAGCCGCTCTCCGTACGCTCGTTTATTCGCACTTTTACCGATGGATCGTTTAAGTGCGGCCGGTTTGTTTATCAGGCGCTTCTTGTTTTCAGAAATCGAGCACCGGCACCCTCGGATGCATTTCGTTGGACACCGGAAGCCTCGAGCTAACAGCGATATTCGTGGTGTGAAACTGGTTGGAGAATTGTTCATGTTTTACTTGACAGAGATTTCGATAAATGGAAATGGTCCTTAACGCCCTGTTTCTATTCGTTTCTTAATTTATATGCCTGGTGTAGATTTAATTGATCGTCGAATGTGTGTTGAATTAAAACATGTAACACTAATTTGTAACGCGATCTGCTTTCCTATCGTCAGGTAGAAAAAGATCAGACGCTTTTCAAACCATAGAAAGGTTTATTATACATGCGTGCACCTGAAAGTACGACTTTTTCCCCAAGGAAAAACCGTTAAACACATTACCAGCACTGATCGTTCATGGCTACTAGTAAAAATGCGACACGTGCAAGTCAGAGTTCCACTTTGTACACCGTAGAAAATCACTTTACAGTGATTTTCTACAGTTTTTTTGTTTTTTTTGCAAGGATCTCTAATACTCGTCAATTTAATAAGAGCCCGCATAGTACGCAGCAAAACGTCCTTAATGACCATTGGAGCCCATTAGTCTCGCCACTTCTTGTTTCAATCGGGTGAAATGCAAATGGTAGTAAAAATTGCTACGTTTTCGCTAATTGTGTGAGAGCACCATTGAATTTTCAATGGCAATATCAATTAGCAGCGCTGCTACACAGTATAAACCAAATCTATTAAGACAATTTAAGAAAAGAAGAAAAGAGAGCTCTACATTATGAAAAATATATATAAATAAGCAATAATAAAATTGATGCTTTTTTGTTTCTTCTATAAATCGCGCCTGCTTGTCGGGAAATCAAAAATTAAACGAAGCACGATCGAAGAATTTACTCGTGATCGTTATGTTACGTTTGCGCCTCCCTGACTTCCGGTGGAACCCGCCTTTCCGGTGCCCTCATCGTCCGGCCTACGCGTTCTAAGGTTTCTTTCAAACATTTCCTTCCCATGGGACCACCTCGAACACCACCATGGTAACATCTAGTTCTCGGTGTCGGATACAGATGGCAGCGTAGTGCAGGCAGGAGAAATGTGCAAATGCACCGTAAGATAAAGTTCGACCGAATAGCAACAAATTTGTACTCGATAAATATGTACAACAAATGATATGCTATTAATTTCTTCCACTCGATGTGTTTCTCTAAATTTTAAATACATTTTTATAAGTCAGGTTTTAAGTATCACTCACTGTAAATTATTGGCACGCGTTTGTTGAGGATCATTTAATAAATGATAATAAAACTACTCTAATAGAATATCGGTAACCTTCCCTGATAATTTGCGTGTTCCATTACCCGATGAAGATAGTTTCCCGTTTTTCGTCACTGAGATTCTTCTAGCAGATGAAATTACTTTTAACGTCTCGGCCTTCTCGTCCGGAATGAATAACGTTTTTCGCACTCTATGCGGTTCAACGTTGCCTAAACCTTGACCCTGAATCAACATATTACTCTTATTTCTGCGATTAGAATTACGAGTGTTATAAAAAGGCTGTGATAACCGTTTAGATATATCTTCTATAGTGCTCGATTTCCTTTGAAAGGCTTCTGCAATTATGTTTACTTGACCATCTGACGTTTGTGAGGCTCTGGTCACTGGAAGTCACAACGAGCATCCATATGTCGAATAACGTTTATCCATTTTTAATATATGCAATGTATTGAACGAATTTCTTTACCTAATATAATATCGGGCTCATACATGGGCGAGAGAAAGTCTCGTATTTTTTCATTCTTATCTTGCCACTGCTTCTTGCAATAATTCACGGAGTTACTTCTCAACCTTTTGAACTCATCACTAGAACGGTTTTTTAATTTCTTCAGATATTTCATATGTCCACTATTCGGATCGAATATCTTTTTGGCCTTCGCCGTTGAATTTCTACTGGTATTTCTAAATGACTCCGAATCGTTACGAGAATCGATAGGTTTTTGTTCCGGCGAATCTATTATTTTATTTTCAATCGTTTCATTCGCGACGCGATATTTATCCTCCATGTTTGTCGAATGTTTTAGACTAGAGTTCGATTCGTCCTCTGTTTTGTCATTTTTCGCTCGGGGTACTAAACTGCGCAGCTTGCCGTGCAGTTTCTCAATTTCCTCGAGTTTGTCTAAAATTTCCTTCACGTATCTTTCGGACATACTGTGTGTCATAAAATGTACAGCATATTAGCCGGGTGAAAAAAAATTGATGCTTTGCAATCTTTATTAAGTTACATGTGAGAACAGATGAGACTCGCACCGGTGTGAACTTATTATTATATGTTAATGATACATGACACAATATCTACAATATTTCAAAAAAGAAATAAATATGACTACGTTCGGTATGAAATACGAAAAAAATAATACTCCGCAGGAAAAACTGCGTTAATATTGTTAGCATATTATTTTTAGCGTGTACGATGTTGCCAAACAAAAGTGCTAATAAAAATGTCAACGAGCGCGAAGCAAGCAACGCCAAAGCGTTGCTATTGCCGGATTCAAGATGAGGAAATAAATCTCAATGAAATCGCAAAAATTATAACTGTTTTAAATTCGAAGATCGTGCGATTACGAAACGAGGTCAGTGCTCTTAAAAATGTTGGGCCTGTTAGAGAAAATCAATCAGGTAAAAAATCCGATGATCCAAGTGGCGATTTTTGTTCGCGTTGTTGTTGTGCAAGAGAACTTCACGCTTCTATAAATCATGTAGAATTTGATAAATCTACGGTGTCAGAAAAATCAAAGGTACTGGCAGAATTTTTCGGAAATAATTTAAAAGAAGTTGATAATAAAGTATCGACAGATACATCGCATGTAAATAATTTCCCTGCCGACGATAAATTACGAGTAACACGCAGTAAGCCTGTTCGCGAGAACGCTATAAAAAGGAAGAGGAAGAAAATTTCCAGAGGAATTCAGTGTGACTCAGCAATGGAACGTAAAAGGAAACGAAGTTTTTTAAATTGCTTCAAAACCGAATCAAATATTGGCGAAGAATATTCCTCGAAACAAAATAAAAAACTGAAGATATCATCAATAAATAATGGTCACGTCAATGTTGAACCGGAATCAGAGAAAGAGAATTTTAGAAGTGCAAGGAAGCGGAAGGACGAAGATGTTTCTCAATTGCACGAGTCTTATGCGCATGGGGAAGGAAATGTAGCGCGCGAAAACATTAATCAAGATTGCAAATCAATTAAAATTGTACCGAAAAAGGAGGAATCACAGGAAACTAAAATTATCAACGACGAATTAGCTGAATATAAATTGAATCAACATAACGATACAGTAGATGCGCACGAAAATTTCAAATATTCGATAAATCGAATGGGTGGTGGTGCAGAGATTCGTGGGAACCGTCTGATTGCCGACTTTGCCGATAAGATGCAAAAAATTAACTTATACAAGAACGTAAAGTTCGACGCAAGAAATGTAAAAAAAAGATTGGATGCCTGTATAGTCGAACTGAACGAAATAATCGAGGATGTTTCCCTGATTTTACCTAAAGCGAATACGACGAAAGAATTGGAAAAATAAAGTGCAGCTGGCAGAAATGGAATTCTTGTAAGATTTACAACAGCAAAAAAATTCCAACGCAATATTCAAATAGCTGGAAAACGAGGGAACTACAGTTTCGTTATATTTTTCTTTCGTTTGTACGTATCAGCGACGACTTTCTGCAGAAAATATCATCGAATATATTTTGATCGCGTACAATATTAGGGAATTTTGTTGCATCGATAGTGCAGGTCTAATCGCGACTTGGATGTAAAAGCGGCTATGATCGTTAATAAAAGTGCATATGTCGCCACACGGTGTATACAAATCAATTGAAAGTAATCTCGGTGCACTTCAAGATGCATGAGCGATTACTGTTCACCGAGGTATACGGGAGCCAGAAGAACAGGTTCTTCGTCAAATCGAAAGGTAACAGTTATTACGACGTGCTAAACGTCACTGTTCAATTTTGCTTAACCTATTGTTCGACTTGCTGCCTGCAGACGAGAAATCGATAACCGAACTGTTATCAGATACAACTAGAACGAAGTCTTTTTATTCTGCTTTCGTATCGATTGTGAAAGAGGTATTTTTACCTCAAGGATATCCCGACAGTGTTCACCCCGATTATACTACTTATCAAATATGGGACACAGTTCAGGTGGGTTTACTACATACAGAGCTAGTATAGAATGACACGTAAGATTATGATTGAAAATATTCTACCTAAATTGAGTTGAAATTGTGTTACGATGTATGTTTGTTGCAGGCATTCGCGAGTACCATAATGGGTACTCTTACAACGCATTCCATTATGCAAGGGGTAGGTGTAGGTGAGGCCGCGGCAACCCCGTTAGCGGCAGCAATAACATGGATATTAAAAGACGGAACTGGAATGATAGGTCGTATCGTATTCGCGTGGTGGAATGGGTACGGAACGTTACGTTTACAAATATTAAATTTCCACCTTGTTCCTGTAAAAGCAGCGTTCAATTTTGCATTCATCAGGGCAGATTTAGATGGACAGTGCAAGAAGTGGAGACTTCTTGCCGATATACTTTGCGATCTTTCGATGGGAATCGAATTGCTCTTACCTTATTTTTCCTCGTACTCCCTTGGTATATTGTGTATCTCGACGGCAATGAAATCTATTGTCGGTGTGGCTGGCGGAGCTACACGAGCAGCACTCATGCAGCATCAGGTATAGAAGATCTGCAAAGAAATCATTTTGTTAGAAATTATAGCGGAACGTTATACAAATTGCAGGCGTTGCAAAATAATTTAGCAGATGTATCGGTCAAAGATGGAAGTCAAGAGACGTGCGTAAACTTAATAGCGTCATTTGTTGGCCTTTTAATACTACCATTTATCCACAGTGGGCGGTAAATATTCAATTGTAAACGGCAAATTTAATTTTGCGAAAAGTATATCGACAATATTATTGAGCTACCTATAGTATGCATAATCTGTACATAGATACGTGATGGGACTATATCTTTTCCTGGCATTTATGCATTTGTATGCAAATTACTCGGCAGTGAAAGCGTTGTGCTTAAATTCATTAAACGAGGATCGCTTAGCGTTAATAGTAAAAAGTTACATTACGAACGAAGTAATTCCCGAACCCGAGGAAGTTAATAGAAAAGAATCGGTATTACTGTTATCGAAACCTAGTAAGATCATTTTATTTCGATTTAAAGCTCTAGGAAACAAATTTTCGAATGCTTGATTAATTTTTCCCTTTTTTTTTACAGCAATGGGAATGTTCGGGTTTAATGTAAGAACTGGTGTTTCTCTCGCAGCTTTAATAAAGAATAATATAATCTCAACGAGCGACGCCGAGTTATCGTTAAAATTGTTTTTAGATAGAAAGTACTTGATTTCTATTGATGTACAGAATAAAACTATTTTTATATGCCTTAAGAAAGACGCGCAGCCGTACGATGTACTGGAAGCATATTTTCACGCCTGCCTGTGTGGCTTATTTATTTGTATGTCTTTGAAAGTGCCACTGGTAAGTAAACTTTCATTTCTGAATGAATATTTGTATTTGATTATGCAATTTTTTATAGGATCTCTTCGTGAAGCCCGAAGTAAGCGATCTATCGTATCCTTTAATGCGCCTTTATGTATTTCATAAAAGATATTCTACCACAACTAATGGCGTACAATCGTCGAAAGCTATAGAGAGCATTTATGCTACAAATTTATTGATTTCTTGTGAATACAAAGCATTTATTAGTGACCTTGAAAGTAAAGGTGAATGACGCAATTCCTTATACGGTAAAGGTTTATGCACTTTCTCTTTATTTATACAAATGTTTTCCTTTCAGGGTGGACAACAGAAAGTAATCTGTTACCCGTAGCAGGCTGGAGATTTTTATAAAAGAAGCAGTACGTGAACATCGGACATTAAAATATCGTTGCTCCTTCCTAAATATTATTTACCACGATGAAACTTTATAATTGTTAAATATTTAAGTAATTTTATTTGAATATCTTGTAACTATCTGTTGGCATTGAGATAAAATTATCTATAAATATTTTTCATACAAATTTCTATCACAGGTGATTATAGTGTAGCAAAAACCGATATAGAAACCAGTTTATTTCCAATAATTTATAAAAATATAACACACCTTTAACCTGTACAAATATTCGAAAGTAAAATTAAGACTCCTGCTCCTGCTTAGGGCCTGTCTGTGACAAATGTTTTACTATATCCACCCAGTCCCAACCCCTCGGTCTTTCACCTTTTCCGTCCGCTTTATTCCATTGTCTACGCTTTTGAGCTTTTGTCAGATGTTCCTTCTTTGGTTTCTTTGCGGATTCTTCCAACTATAAACAAGAAATTGATTTTTCTTTCATTTATTTCAAATAAACCTGCAAATTAATGCAATTATACCATTACCTGTTGTGTTCCTTCAGTTATTTTTAACTTGCCAGCTTGGGAATTTAAATCGCCCATAGAGTCTGGTTGCGTGGAGATCAATTCGCTGTAATGTTCTTGAACGGATTGAAACAACGTGTACGTCATTGCACTACCCAACCATTGCTCCGCCTCTGCTTCCACATGCTGGGCCACTTTGTCTTTTACTTCTTGCACACTGTATTCCAATCATTCACCTTTAATGAAAGCAACAGAATACAAGAATAGTCAGAGAACAATGGAAATGGACTTACATGTGCTTGTTGTAAAAGGTGCTCATATTAATGGTTGGCTTCTCTGATGGATACGTCGCGCCCCAAGAGATTTCCAAGAGGAAAGATTTCATATCATTGTCTTCTCCGAACTGCGGTGCGAAATAAATATTATAAATAAGTGGACTGTATTTCAATCATTAGCAGTCTGTTGGCTTTACAATTTTTAGAAAAGTACGAATTTTTAAGGGCACATTTTCGAAGGACAAACCTTGTATTGGAAGGTAGTCGATGTCAACTCTTTAAATGCTGGGTCTCCTTCATATATCGAAAGTAGTACTTCCCTTTCCTCCTCTTGAAGTTCGGCATCGCTCATTTCCTTTTCACAATATTCCAATTGAATAGCTTAATCTTTTTCACGCACACACCTTTCATGCGTACTCGGAGGTTAGGAAATCAGGTAGACGCAGCTGTTAGATCGATTGTGCTGCCATTTTTCTGTAAGCGCGAAGTTCTGTGTGCTCGATATGGGGCTCAATATGCATGGGATACTATATGCATATGTATGTGACTGTCCCATTAAAAAACGCTTTCTATAGTAGCCATTGAAATTAAATATGTAATATTAAAAATACGCTTTTGTTCTTTGCCGCAATGAATGGCATTCACACACCACACACGACATATAGAAATAGACTGAATAGTAGTGGTGGAGAAATATCGATGGCACTATCGATGGTTGCTACTATCGAAAACAATAGATAATATATGTTTACTATCGATAGTTATCGAAAATGTGGGTCGATATTCGTAATGCCGCGAATTTAAAAATGTTTGGTAATTTCATGATAGGCATTTGTTCTATAATTGACGACAGCGATAGTATTTTGTGATTAAAGACTGGCTTTCTGTGTGATCTTGCGTACGAAATCCTCTGCAATTGCAAGAATTTTATATCCTTTGTTCAGGATTGAATTGTATTTGCCCGCTTTCAAGAGGGAGCTACTATATATATCACATTCCATCACTATCGATAACTATCGATGGTCGATGGTCCAACTATCGGAAATTATCGATAGTGCTGACCATCGATATTTCTCCTCCACTACTGAATTGCTCAGTTGAAAAAGTCAGTGCCTATGCCATATCTACACTTAGGGTATGTAAGAGGCGCGAGTAGTTTCAAGGAGTTCTGTATAGATGCAGATTCCATAGGAGGCACTGTAGATATGGCGGAGACCCGCGTAGTTTCAAGCACATCTTTACAGATAATAATTAATTTATGAACTAAATTAGGCGTCTTGAGGATTAAAGCGAAAGAAGGATTCAAAACTAAATGCAATTAGAATTTACGACTCTGTCCCGCCAAGAATTGGTGGCGACAACTCCGCGATCATTAATTCGGGAAAAGAACGAACTTTAAAAACGAGTGCTATTATATTATATGTACTTTGTATCCTAAGTTCAATACGCAGTCAATTCGCTCGAAATATTTTCCACATAATTATCAAACGTGTCTTAAACGTTTAATAATTATACGATAAATAATTGATTGCCCGGGTCTCACCACGTGGAGGTTACTGCGCATGGAGACCCACCCTAGCCACGGCCCATCCACCCTCCAATTACGCGAAAACTAATTCTAATATAACATGTGACAAAGAAAAATCTCCTATTATTGTCAATTTGTAGAACGTTCATTAATTGATCGTAGTACAAATAAGACAACAAGACGAGTACTTGGAAAATTCACGACCGAAAGCTAAATGGAAGATCAGAAGGAAACCTGAAAGAAAATCTGTAAGAGAATTCAATTTCCTGAAATAAAACTTTCTTAAAAATATATCCAATGATGTTAAAAACTAGACAACGAAATATTATTCCAGTGGTGAACACTGCTGCCTTAAAAACTAAGACACAGCTTAAAAATAAACCCTCCCTTCTTAAATACTTAAATACTAAGTATTCTTAAATACCTGCCTGACTAAAGATCTAACTTAAAACTAGAATCACCCTACCTAATATAACATCTAAGAGTTTAATTAAAAAAACAATTTCAATAATATCCTATCTACATAGGATTGTAATAGATACTTTACCAAACTCATATAGGGATAAGTACGTATGTGCTTAATTCCTCTTCAATTCGTCCATATTAATCATGTGTCCATGGTGTCCTAGAACAGACTGAAACACACACCAAAAAATTGCAGCACCTGCCAACAATTTTCGGTTTTCTAAACCCTGCCTAATTTGGTTTTCTAAATCCTGCCTAATTAAAAGTCAAATATTTTCAATTCGTGTAAAACCTCCCTGTATAAAGTTCTAAGATTGTGTGTTCGAACAAATCCTGCCTAAATAAAGAGCTAAACGTATTGATCGATCTTAATTGGGCCTACCTAATTAATTACCTAATAAATAAATGTGAGTTAAAAGGGCTGGGGTAGGGGCAGGGGCAGGGCGGGCATGTGGTCATATTATACGTATGTATTATCATGAATCTTCTTCTTTAGCTGATTATTTTTAATGCTTCTGAAACAAACACAGACACGAAATAATTAATAAAGTATTATAAAAATGAATTCTTAAACTTAGAAATTGAATCGACGAGGCTGGCTCTTTAATTTTATAGTTTCCAATCGTGCCTTTGATAGTATTTCTGGATCTGTATTGTATATATTCCACGTTTGAGCCTCTGACGTACTTCCATTTGTTTAATATATCATATTTGGGTTCACCTGTGAATCTGTAACAATCTCAAGCATTGGATTAGTGACGTCCCCAAGCCTCCCCATTTTATACTGAAATACAGCTGCTTTTAATTCGTAATAACTGATTTTAGCGAAGTTAATAAATCAGAATTGATATGAAAAATGCAGCTATTTTTTAATAACAATAGGTAATTGGATTTCGGCCAAAGTGATATATTCTTTTCTACGTTCTAAATCAAACTGAATTGTGGTATCACGTTCATTAAAAACTCCAAAATGAAGTAATCACATTTCACTACAATTGATTCTATTTTGCTTCTACAAAGAAGCGACAAACGATTATTCGGAAGCAAAATATCAAACTTCCACTATCACCATGCCGAGCCACAACTACGGCCAAGAACATTTTTCGTGCAAGGATTTTTGTTTACACATTTACGGATATCGCGAGTGAATTTCAATTTCTACAAAGCAAGCTCGAAAAGTTATAAAAATTATCTCTACTAAACAAAGGTAAAAATACAATTGCAACGGTTAGGGGGAAATATTTAAGAGTTAAACTCCAATAATGAACAGTTACTAGTATTGTCTCTAATTGAAATCTACTATCTAGAATTATTATAAATTTTCTTTTCTTTTCCATCATTTCGTCCACACGGTAATATACTATTATGTATGCAAATTTTTAGCAGTATTTCCATCAACGGACATTCCAGGTAGTATAATTATTAAGAAAACTAAATAAAATGAAACGCTGAAAAGAAAAAATACACCATGTAGAACAATAATTGCCAAAGAATTGGCTCTAATAAAAAAAAATTAGAAAAAATGCTTGAAGTAACATAGGTGGCCAGAAGGGCCGCCAACAAATTATTATTATTTAAAGAATATTTATGTAACGCAACGCTAGTATACTACTTTTAAACATTAAAAAATTCAATAGCAACACAAATTTGTAAGAATCAGACGCGAGTGGTGCTTCAATATGTCAAATAGCAACTCTAATTCAAGTTAATCATTAATAGTATTAAAAATCAGCAAAATCGCGATTGGACGCAACACTAATGAAAGAATGACTCGATGCTCTATGCACCAATTTTCTCTTTAAACGCAACACTAAACGCGGAAGATTCAGCTATGGTCTTTAGCTGATGATGATCTGCCACCCTCCAGGGTGGCTCATGAACAGGCTTCCAATTGGAAGCAGTTGGGGACTGGTATTCGCAACTCTAATTAAAAACACGATCTTTAATCAACGCAACACTAATGGGAACTCGCGATGCAATCATTTCGCAACACTATTTGTTAAGGCTGATAGAAAGCAAACAGTAAATTATTTGTAATATCAAAAAGCAATGTAATTGAAGATCCTCTGTAAAGTTAGCTGAAGGCTCAAGACGCGAAAATAATTTCCGCAACACTAGAAACTTTCTCATATGTAAAATATATTATAAAATACTACAATTTAACTAACAATAAGCACGGCAAAATTGCAAGAACCATCGCGATATCATTGTGCAACGCTAAATCAATCACGATTTTCATTTGGTCGCAACTCTAATTAAAAACCGCGAGTCACTTCGCAACTCCAAGAATACGCGAGACACGTTTTCTTTTTCGCGACACTACTTGAAAAACCGCGTGGGATTTAACGCAACTCTAATTCGACCCGTTCTCCAGTTTTTCGCAACTCTAAAGCAACGCGATATTTTTGGGAGGGCTGTATCGTTGGGCCGGAATGTGCGTCGGCCAAGTACAAATAAAAATTCTACAAATGAAAATGCAAGCACAGTGACAAAGTAGTAACAAAGAATGATTCCCCATTCTTAAAAAGAATGGGGAGCCATTATTAGTTGCCCTCTTGAGTGACAGTTTGTCGGGCCTCTTCGGCATATAGCCTCTTCTTTTCGTTGGACCCAGGGGCCAGCTGAAACTTAAACTAGGCTCGAGGCTCTAATCGAAAACCAAAGAAAAACTTATAAAGGTGAAATAAAGAGTTTAAATCGCGGAGTTAATGGAACACACGTGGCCGAATCACGATGAAATAAAATCGTAAAATTGTGATTACGGAAAATCGCAAAGATTACGATTAAAATTATAATCGTTCTTCGTTCACACGTGCAGCCTCGAGCATAATGTAACACGTTTCGTTTCGGAGCCTGAATCGCGACCACGACCGCGAAGGATTCGAAAAATCGATAGGCAAAGCCAGAGGCGAACGCATTTTCGTTCGGGCCACAGCTTCACCGTCGGCTTTTCAAATTAGATTTCCTGAAACAGGTTGAACACGCGAACGAGTGCCTACCCGATCAGAGACTGTGTCAACCTGCCCGGCCCTACCTACTTATATCTATCAATCACACCAGAAAGTATGCTACCTATGCTACCTGGACCTATATTTAAAAAATGGCAAACAGACACACCAACACACGACACTCCACGGTTCTCAGTCAAACACTTGGGCGCAAAAGCCTACACTAGGGAGGCGTCCCGGGACACCCCCGACACCCAAGTGCTGTCACACAACTTGCACACTCTAAGGTACGTACCATTTTTCTGAAATCGACTGACAGCGGCTGGGATCTTTGCGTTCACGTGGAAAAAACCACGCCGCGGTTGAGATATTTAATAGAATAATTAAATAGCACCGATACAAGAGGTACTTGATAGCAAGTATAGTAGGGATTATTAATGCAATTAATAGTAAAAATGATGTCTCTGTTTTAAATTAATGGACATCTTATCTTGGTCATAGTAGCTACATTTTAGTACGAAACGACGCAAATCCACAGCCTAACCACACACACAATGCGGATATTACGTCGTGCACGATACACCAACGCACTGTCAGTCGCCAACAATAAATCATTTTATGGCTTATAAACTAAAAAATATCATCGTGCACTACCACCGTTTTCCCACCCAAGTAGCACCGGGGCACGTGAGTGGGATCCGGGCAGTGAACACGGAAAGGGTTAAACCTGGAAATCCTCGTCTAAAAAGATGATAAAGACATACTGACTCTCTAACGGGCTAAATATATATATATGGATATATACCAGATCAATATAAGAATTTATTTGATTGAAGAGAAAATTAAATGACTCTACCTGATTAGAAAAATTATGCAATGACTCTACTTTATTAGAAAAATTATTCAAAGACTCTACTTTAATAGAAAAATTATGCAAAGACTCTACTTTAATATACTTTGAATAAAATTGAAACATCCTCGGGCGCTCCCGTCATCAAAGCATTGCTTCTAAAACGCAAGGTTGGTTTTAAAGTAGATTGCCTTGATTTCGAGAACTACCCGTTCGCGTATTGTCTTCTTGTACATTCAGGTTTAATTAATATCTTGTACGGAAAAAGTGAACGTATTGATATCTCTAAACGCTAAAGACTAATATGGATATCGAATAATAAAATTATTCGATAGTTCCAACAAATTGACAAGGTAGGTGATTACCTTTACTTTATATATAATCAAAGTAGAAAAAGGAGGAACAACTATACTCTTACTAACAATTTATTATAACTGTGCAGTAATTGCAATTGACAAATAAACGAAGTCGAAGGGTATTCGACTTCTCCACTACAAACTAATGCACGTATAATACTGGACGATACTTTATATTTATTTAATAATTAATAACTATTTAAATATCGCTTCATAGGTATTCAATTAAATACTCTATTATAAAAAGATATATAGTGATATATTTTGTACTAAATATGATCTGTTTTAAAATTATCAAGCTATTTAAAAACGCGTTGTACAAGAAGACCTATCCTCACATAATATAAAGCAGTAAAGAAGTTACTACTCATGAGTATATTTCCATATACCCATGGTCACAGTGCTTGCCAGAAAAATCTACGTAATTACAACCAGTCACCCGTGTCGGTTCGGACCTTTCGTTCTGCGACATGATTGAGTGACCAGAGGAACTTTAAAGCATGCCACTCACCGGTTGCAGACTCACCAGGTGTGCGGTCAAGCTCGTCGCCATCGAAGCCATGGAAGCTGCTGAAACATTCAAAAAGAGCAAACAACATTAAAATCTATGTATTTTCAGTACTTTTGGAATGTGTTAATTATCAATGATTATTGCAATACAAGATTAAAGAACGAAGGAGATACTTACTCGTCAAATTGATGGCTGAAAGCCCGAACTCGCCGAACAGGACACTGACTCTAATGGAACACTTATGATCGACGAACAAAGTGACTCTATTTTTCGCACGCCGATGGGTGGGGGGGGAGGCAACCTCGGGGTCGAATGCAAGATTCGCGCACGCCGAGGAGGAATGGAAGAATAATTATGAAGGGAAAAGGGAGCCTCAGGGTCGAATGCTAGATTCGCGCGCGCCGAGGAGGAATGGAAGAATAATTATGAAGGGAAAAGGGAGCCTCGGGGTCGAAAAAAAAATAAATCGAAGAACAAAGTGACTCTAATTTCGCGGTAACAATATTTCGAAGCAAACACTGACTCTATATTCGCGTATCTTTACTATTATTTATATTTAATTATAATTATTAAGAACGGTTGCGCTCTAAAAACAATAAAAAGAACATTGACCGAGCAAGCACTGACTCTACCAACCGCATTGCGCGCGGTCATCAAAATTTTCTGAAAGAGAATCTGTACAAATTAGTAAATGAGGAGAGCGGGTAGAAATTAAAGAAACACATATTTGATTTTATTTGTCTTTGTTATTTCTTTAACCTGTCGAACGTCTGTTGAGGAAATACTGCTCTTCTTTAATAAAGTACTATCGTATTATTATTGAAATTTAAGTACTATTAATTTTCTATTCAAGATATATGTATTATTATAGATTAATATCAACGATTTATCAAAACCATACTGTGACTGTTCTTTGTCAGAGTTTTAAAGGTGATCATGATTCTAGTAAGTTAACAATACCGCGCATTTATAAATTCTCGTTGCTGCTTGCAGAAATTAGGACTCGAAACTATTTATCATGCTTCAAGGGCATGGCAACAAGTACGTAACTACGCGGGCAATCCTGCGTCGAAAATACAATTTGACCGTACTTGTGACTAGGTTACAGAGATAATGAAGGTGTCTACAAAAACATTAGTGAAGCTATAATAGAAATCGCGACCGAAATGCAGCGAAATGTGAACGAATATCAATTTTTCGTTTAGGTTTAATGCAATTTACTGATTCTATTTTTAATTACGATTGGTATATCGTAAGTTTCATTTGAAATGTTTTAATTATTTAATGAACATGGATACAGGAATTGAGGGAAGTAACTATTATCAATTATATATCACCCATCACCAAAATTCAATGGCCAGATAACAAGAAATATACATCAACTCTAAAATAATACGTTAAATGTTACCAGTCCTTCATCAAATGTCATCAAACTAATGGTCAAGCGTCGTAATAATTGTATCTCAATACTCTATTCCTGCAGCCTCAGTACATTATTCTCTGGCAATCAATCATCCATTGTACCTGCAACAAAAAGAAAAGCAACGTGATAAACCTGTCCTAAAATCAGAATCGAATCAGAATAAAGTATAATAAAGATTCGAAGATGCGTTCAAACCAATAAATTAATTAACGCGATATAAAAATAAACGACTAGTTAATCGCGTACAAAGAACCGATGCTATCGGAAGAAGACGCGTCCATCCTCAACCGGTTGACCGGTCAAGTGTCCAACAAAACAGGCTTGAGAAAGACTTTAATGTACTCACGCGATAGTAAATCGATTATTAGATAAACGCGTATTAATTAATAGAAGCTAATATTCAAGCGTACGCGATGGTAAAGTAAAACCCGAGATGGCATTCAATTGTACGCTAATGTGTGTCGCTAACCTTCGACAGTTTAGACGACCCTTACTCTGCAACGCTCGAACTGATAATGACGCCGCGCCGCGCACCGTGCATCCCCACCCGACGCCGCGCCGCGTCGGTAGCGCTCGGTGGCATTCGCAATATTCGAAATTCTTTCAAGATCTCTGCCGCGGCCGTGCTTTGATTTCAAAGAAATTTTACTTCTGCGGGTTCTGACTAACTTTTAGCGGAACCTACTGTCCTATGGTCATACCTATTGGACTTCTGCGGGTTCTGACTAACTGTTAGCAGAACCTACTGTCCTATGGTCATACCTTTTGGACTTATGCGGGTTCTGATTAACTTTTCGCTGTACCTACGATCCTAGGGCATTTTGCTAGAAAGTGCAAAATGTATTGCAAGAAAATGGAATTTAGGGCTGAAATAATTATATATGTAGATTGTATACGATTGGCAGAAAAGGCGATGGGTTTGTTCATATTCCTGTAAAATTATTGAATCTATTCTTGTTTCAACTTAGAATCGGTAACAGATCATGCGAAACCAATACGTAACCAACACTTTTCATTCTCCCGTGACAAAGAATAGCAAAGAAATAAAAGAAGTTCACGAAAGTAATGATAATTGTGATATAGTAAAGCAATAGTTCATCTCGAATTCTATAGCAAACGTGAGTATTCGACTTTTAAACGTATGGGCACGCTTACGACACAATATCATATAACATTTATACGCGGTACGAATAATAATTTAATCAAGATATATTACTAGTATTTGTGCAATTCTACTTATTTCTAGAAGAAATATCAGAAATTCTTACCTGTCAACCAGATCGTTTGACACTTCGGCATGGCTTGACGCCATATTGGTCCTGCACATTCCCGCCTGTCAGCGTCGTGTTCCCGCCAATTCTGATTTGATTCTCGAAGCAAGTGAAAGAGACGCCATTGAACAGAATTGAACCGAAATTAGAGATGAATGTGTCAAGAATTACCAATAATATAATATTATTGCTGGAAACTGCAGAATATATTGCAAGATAATGGAATTCGGAGCTGAAATACGTATAAGCATACGTAAAAGCCGATACGTATATGCATAATCGAGTAGATTAAAAAATGCACGTCGAGCGGTGTGATTCCGTTCAGTGCACAATATTTTCTTAATTTCTTGCAAAATATTCATTAATATTAACAAAGAAACCACAGAAAACTTTGATGACAGGGAAATGAACGCAATGTACTCCATTTCCTGCCTTCAAGAATATATTAGACTACATGTATGTGACTTACCTTAATTCGCCGGACACTCTGAACACGTCTAATCACTACGAGATCCGTTGGGCGAAAGAGGGCTATTTTTGAAATAGATTGCGCTAATTGGCTAGTAACTGGGTGGGTGGTGGGGGGTGAGGTTCTTTTTTCAAGGCGGGTATTTTTAAAATATCATGTCGGACTGAATATTTTTTATTACAAGTATTACAGTATGGATATTAATCGAATAGTGGGATACATATATATTTATTAGTAATAATAAGCACGTCTGTATAATAAAATGTTTGTAATGTTTGTCACGCTACACAATAAGTAAATTTTTGCCGTCTAATTAATATTCGTCTTGCTTTAACTCTATTTAAATTACAATCTATCCCGTAGGGAGCGTTTAGATAGTTTTCTAGAATCTTTTGACACAGCACCGACGAGATATAAGAATTCATACATCTCGTCTGTGGAAATTGCTTCCCTGATTCCATCATTGTATTCACATATATTCACACAATTGCATGACTCTATCCCCAACACTACTTCATTCTATAATAGTGCTTCAACTGACCACTGTTCATGAGAAGAGGACGCTCAAATCAGTGTCGGATTTCAGAGTCGGTATGGCAGTCACGTTGGACCACGAAAGTCCATCAGGTGATTTGCTATGCATATATATATACATATATATATATATCTCCTCTGAGGTATATGTACATCTAACATCTGTATGCATCTAAATATGTCATATGCCGATACGCACGCGCGTTTTACAAGTAATGATTTCTATCAGCTTGTACGCTACTGCGTTTCCATCGACATCCTTGCAGTTGGAGTCGACTGTTCTTACTATACACTGAACTGTATTTTCAGTACTATCTTCAAGATTGATATTCTATTGCATATCAACAAATTTTACTAAATCATCGATAATGGCAGACATGTCGATGAATATTGTTACTCCGCGAAAAATGTCCTTTGGTATTAATGGAAAGTTGAACGGTTTAGAAAGCAAAACACCTTTTTTAATCGGTGTATCAGGTGGAACCGCTAGTGGGAAAGTGAGTAACGTATAATTTTACACCTCTAGTGTGTCGTAATTTTATTTATCACAATATACGTTGATATACTTTCGTGAAAACGTAACCCTCTCCAAAGAGGTGTATTAGAATTTAAAGACTGTACTGCTTGGAACTAAGTTTGCAATTGAAAAAAGTAATTAAGCCGTAACTGTTATCGTTCCAGTCAACCGTATGTAAACGTATAATGGAAAAACTGGGGCAAGTAGATATGGACCACATGCAGCGGCAAGTAGTTTGTATTTCGCAAGACAGCTTCTATCGAGACTTAACACCTGCTGAAAAGCTTAAAGCTGAGAAAGGTCAATACAATTTTGATCATCCAGATGCGTTTGACAATGATTTGATACTACAAACGTTGCAAGATATATTGGCCGGAGTAAAATGTGAAATACCTGCCTACGATTATAGGACAAACAGTTTGTATGTACTCGCCTTCGTTTTGTTCTTCTAAGTAATACAATACCGTGAGCTATGGTACTAATGAACCATTTCTGGTGTTTCAGAATAAAAAACCAAATTACAACTATCTACCCCGCGGACGTAGTTCTGTTTGAAGGCATTTTAGTGTTTTATTTTCCTAAAATACGGGATTTATTTCATATGAAATTGTTTGTAGATACTGACTCAGATACCAGATTGGCCAGAAGAGGTAATAACACGATATATTCAATGGCCTTCTTAACAAATTTTCATACATTTCATACCGAGTTAATGTTTTTTATGTCCCACAGTACCGAGGGATATAAAGGAAAGGGGAAGAGATTTAGATTATGTCCTGAATCAGTATATGAACTTTGTGAAGCCTGCCTTCGAGGAGTTCTGTCTTCCGACTAAGAAATTTGTGGACGTTATTATACCAAGGGGTGCGGACAATACAGGTAAACTATCACTTTGACTGAATTTATAAAAATGGCAATGCAAGAATCGAATGGAGGAAACTTACGGTTGAATTTTTCCTGCCAATTTACATTGATACTAAACATATAACATGTATTACTAGCTTATCGTTGAAAATTAATTTTACATTATATCATAACCAGAATTCATTATCGTCAAGTCTGCACCTAATCGATCATAAAAATTGATAGCAATTATAATAATAGTTCTGTTAATTTTAGTGTTAAACTTAATTATTTCAAATATATTTTACTATACAGTTCTTCATTAATTTTCATTGTTTCTTTACATTATTATGATATTGTATGTACATACATTGTTAGCCTGTAGGTGCAGATTTGGAATAGTAAGGCAGCTTAAAGTGTTATTCTTTGTATTTGTATATATGTATACATAGCGTTCATGGGTGCTGCCTGGTATGTAAGGGCTGCCAGAATAAGCTGTCTTTTAATTTAGTACAAAATAAAGGTCATATAAAAACGTACATCGTTTGGTTATTGTATGTTTGCAGTGGCAATAGACCTTATAGTACACCACATCTGGGACATTTTGCGTTTGAAAAAGGCTGAAAACTCATCCGGGCAGCATCCATTCATCTACCAACATAGGCGTACCTCGACTTTATCCGACACGCTCAGCAGATGATTTTAGCATGTTATGCTCACTTATAAGCACTACGTTTTTATATACCATACATTGATGTAGAATCGAGTCGGCAGTAATCTTTAATTATTTTTTTTTTTTTGTAAGTATATATAGCATGTTTCTAGTATACTCATACAACTGTATTTGCATTACATTTATACCATACAGCAAAAGATACTTGCTTCTAGTATGTGTGTATCCAGTAAAGCCTTAATTGGGTGAAATTAATTTTATGTTGTTCCTAACATACGGACGGTGCGTAAAGTATCTTGTCCGAATACTGTAATTCCAATATTGCATAACGATGTAAATGTACAACACAAGATTGATCTGTATTAAATGAACTAAAGTATTATTTACATACGATAAGAACCTTTATAAGTACGCGCAAACATTTGTTGTGCGTACTCTAAAAGAAATTTAGACTTTTTATACATTGTTATATATCAATCAATTAAGTGCATTACACAACGGTATAATAATATAGACTTAAACTTTGTATAAAACGATTTTTAAGTGAGCATAAAACATAAAATATTAGCATAATTCGTAAAAATGTGATATATTATTTAGTACATTATTCGCGTACTGCCATATTTAAAAACATTTAATTATTCAGTGTGGTGCTAATTCGTTTATTATTTGGTACTCTGTTTTTTTTTTATATATATGCTCAAATCATTTTAATCCCAGTAAAAGGTATCATTGTTATACAAGATTAATTATGTAATTTGATATAGCAACCATTTAATCTGTAAAAAGAGAATAACAATAAAGATGTTAAGTTCCTTATTATTAGATAAGTAATCTCCAATCATTTACCAATGTTTTATATTTTGTTACAGTGGCGATAGATTTGATAGTGCAACATATAAGAGACTTCTTAAGCAACAGGGGTAGGGTAACAGTCCAACCAGAAAGTTCGTTAAGCAGGACAGAAAAATTAGCTAAAAGGCCACATTAATTTTCTAAGAATCGATTGAAAAGTTGCTCGTGTTGTAACACTTTTTATTATTTTCAAATATTTGAATATCTCTTAATAACGGGAACTCTTCGATAAATTAGTGACACACTTGTATGCCATACGGTTAAGCATCAAAGAATACATTGTATGGTATTTTTTGCCTGTGCTTTGATATGGTTTAGAAGTGCAAAAACTTGAACCTATTTAGAATTAATCGATTTAATAGAGTGAAAGTTTTGGTACAACCGGTATAAAAACGGAAGGCATTACATTTCGCGACGTCAGACGAAATATATTTATAGAGATTTAAGTTTGTAAAGATAAGGTAGGAATATTTAAATATCGAATAGCAATATTAATTAGCGATCTCTGTCGATACAAACATTAATTTGTGACAAAAATTTAAGTTAAGGTTGTTTTTCCTGTTGATATTTTTATTTTGTTTGACGTGTATATCGTGTATATTGTATTATACATTATACACTTAAATGTTATGTAAGATATAAAATCATGATGCACTTAAATATCAAAATTATAATTATTGTTATTGTTGTATTTATATCTAACATTAATTTATATAACATTAGTTACTAATTATTGATAATAAAGTTCTAGATTCATGCCATCGTGAATTTCATCTGAAAATGTTATGTTAAGGAAGAAGTATTGACATGTTTAAAAAAATTATCCTATTGCAGAAATATATACTTTGAAAGGATACAATCTTGTAATTTTATATGATCCTTAAATATAGTGTACCATTTTTTCAGAACAATTTTCTCCCAATGCGTTCCGGTTTGGGCCGCTATTAACTTTTTCAAATCTCCTATTGTGTCGTCTGGATTGCATTTAACTCTAACTTTTTTCCCAAGACGGTCGTTGCATGTTATTTCTAACATTTTCTATCTTTATCAAACATAATAAAACAAAACGATTAATAGTATGTTAAACATTGTTACGTTTAACAACAATAGAGGGTAACCTCAAACAAGTATTTATTACTTTAAAACTAACAGTAAAACAGCTGCTTAGAAAAGAAGTTTTCACTTCTGTATTCACGTGGATATAAAGTAATAATTTTCTGTAAGAGGATACTACAAAGTTTACAGGTTATGATATGTTAAGGATAAAAAGTATCGACAATATATTTTTCCACTCATTACACGGTTAAGACGTAGATATGTAATTTATATGACAAATTTGTGAAAAAGCAATTTGTCTGTCGTCTATACACGTGATATATCTCACTTAGGCATAAATAAATGACACAGTATTTACTTACAGCGTATTATTATGACAATGTTGCTACGAAGTAAATTTTATTGGCGTGTCTACACTACTAGCAGAGCAAGTACAATTTAATTCAGTTTGTTCGTAAATGAACTTTAAAATTATTATACTACACGTTGGTATGTATAGCTAACCAGTGTTACAAAATTCAAAACGTTAACCACACGCGGAAATTGATACAAACGATGCGTATTGACAATAAACTTTATCGATTCTTCTCACCATTGATAGAAACGGAAAGGAAATAGCACGTTCTTTAGATTAAGTTACTTGGTCAAATTATCGAAAGTAAAGGGCTTAACGAAGAAGGATAAAGATAGAAAAGAATATATTCACGTATATTCTTGCGATCTTCTGCCATTAGAGAATTCGTACACGACGATGGCGGATGCAGCAGATCTTCCCGGCGCATCTTCTAGTCAAAAGATGTCGTTGAAACTTTTAAGACAAAAAGCTCAGGAATTTTTATCATCGAGAAAACATGCAAATAATTTAGTAGACATATTTTCCCAATGGGATGTAAGTAGAAATTCTCAACACTTTTCGAATTCACGAGTATATGTTAACTTTTTAAGGTTATGTCATTTATTAAAATTCCTGATCACTCTATCAGGAATCCACTTTATCCTGCCTACTTACAGTGGAAACAATATTTGTGGAAGTTCTGAAAAGGGGGGATATGTATTTAGAACGCACAATATCTCTTACGATATCAGGTATGCTTCAACAACGTAATGTCTTTTTGTTAATTCACAATATTTGACATAATACGCTGTTAAATTTGATTATGCTAAATATTACATATTTTTACTCGTTTACACTTTGTGAAAAATATATTTATGGGCACAAAGTTTAAATGCAAAGATGGGGAACGACTCCTTTTGTTTCTATTCGTCGATACTTGGAAATATGAAATAGCTTTTCTATAAGATTTTTAAAACAGAGCCGAGTCCTGAAGCAAGATACATCAACTGGCTGAGGAACTGTTACGAAGAGATATGGGAGAAATTGCTTGCATCCATAGAAAAAGGCAGACCCGTTGTACAGCTGCAAGCCTTAACCACAGCTATAAAACTTATGGCCGAAGAAGGTAAAAGTCCGCTAGAACCGACCGGCAACTTGGGTTACTATTTTCCACTTCATCGATTAAAACCTATTTTAATGAAGCTACTCTCGCCGGAGAAAGACAATGTCAGTTTAATATCTAGATTTCAAGAGATTATAGAGTATCCCGATGCTCTTTATTATACATGGAAATGTCTTCCCTCTCTTACACCGAAAAGGCAACCGCATGAAATTTATATAAAAAATTTACTCGAACTTATACACAAGTTATCACTGCCAAAAGAAACCCAAGGTAACAAATTAAACCTATAAATTATAAGTTATACCCATGATAGTTTTATCATTTCCATTATGATTGTAATGTAATATCGAACCTTTTTACTATGTTTCAGTAAATGAAATATGCGAAGATAAACATTTGTTATGTAAATCACAAGAAGGTAAGAAAAATTTGTTACACTTAAGCCTATTACAATCTCGTAAATGTAATATTTTTTGTTTAATAGCTACTAAGAACTTCACGTGGGACGAAGTTGGGGCAAGGCGTGCACTGAATAAAGTCTGGGCTTGTGTCATGCATTGGGAATTGACGCCACAGTTGCACAAGCAATTATTAATAGTTCTTTTAGAAAGAGTTATGCCACATTTAGAAAAACCGATTCTATTGACAGACTTTCTTATGGACTCCTTGGACGCGGACGGGCCTATCGGCTTGCTTGCATTGCAAGGTGTATTTTTGCTAGTTACCAAACACAACTTGGAATACCCTAACATCTTCACCAAACTTTATTCCATGTTCGAACCGGAAATCTTTCATACAAAGTACAAAGCTCGCTTGTTTTATTTATCTGATCTTTTCCTCAGTTCAACGTGAGTGGTCGATATATTTTTAAAACATCCGATTATCATGAATGATACGTGTGAAAGTCATTGTATTCTTAACTATTTTCAGACACTTACCAGAAGCATTAGTCGCTGCATTTGCAAAAAGACTTGCTCGTTTAACCCTTGTAGCACCACCTGAAGATATTCTTATTATATTACTTTTTGTTGGAAACCTTTTGCTCCGACACCCAGGCTTGAAACGTCTCATTGATCATCCGCAAGGCGGTGAAATTTCACCGGAGGAGAACAACGGTGCAGGAGACCCTTTTTTAATGGAAGAAAGAGATCCTTTATTAAGTAATGCTCTCCTTAGTAGTCTATGGGAAATCAAAGCCTTACAGTGGCACATAGTGCCGAGTATTGCTAGCGCTGCGCGTTTCATTCGCGAACCTCTCCCCTCTGTAGAATATGATATGGCATCGGCTTTAGAACGCACCGGAGGACATTTATTCGATAACGAATTAAAAAACAAAGTTAAAGATATTATGTTAACGTTTGAGAGGCCCAATTCGATGGCATTGCCGAAAGGTGAAAGATTACTGCAATATTGGCAATTAACAACAATGCACTGACTGGCAGTAATGAAATTATGCATTATATACGCATATTGTGCAATATGCATTGTTATCAAAATGAAAACTGTTCGTTCAAACGAAAACGCAATGAAAATGATCGTGAATTTTCGGCGTTTTTTTTTATACATTAAAAAAATGAAGAAAGAAAAATACTGTAGTACGAAAATGTTGCATACTTTTGTATTATTTGAAGTCTAAAAATAATTGCAACGGAATTGATTCGGAGTACATTATTTCACGGGCAACATGTAGATATGTATTTTTAGATTTCCAATCATGCAAACTATCTAGCACAATAGATACTCGTGAATGCTACCCAATTCTGTTAAATGAGGTCATTTGTATGCATGAATGTGTGATAATAAAATGAAAGATATTTTAATTTAATAGACCGCCCGTGTTTCATTTATAAATGCAATGTCTACTTGATATATATATACATCGTGCAGGTAAACATGAATGGACTTCATAATAAAATCGTATCATGGTACAATCTTATTATTATATTTTAAACCAGTATTGAAATAATCCCATAGTTCACTATGTTACATTTAAATAAGCACCCCATGTATTATTGCCTAGTGTTATGTATAAAAAAAACAACCTATGTACATAGTTAGAAGTACTTAATCTGAATAATTTCATGTATACCGCCTTCTCTCCAATATCTATAACATAAACATACAATTAGTTATTATTTTAAATAATTTCACCTGTAATATAATATACCGGACATGCAAATTTTTGTTTGTAATACGACGTATCGTTTGTAAACAATGTTGAATGTAAGAAGTAATAGTGTACATACCGATAACAGTTGTCGCCACTCGTTTTCATTTAATGCATGCTTTATTTTCACCAAAGTATTTGCTGAAACCTCAGGAGGTATTGTTGATATTTGTTCTTGTTTAGTAGGTATGTATTCTACTTGCAAGAGCTCGGCCACTGTTGGTCGTGCTTTCGGATCATGCTGAAGGCATTTATGCATTACATCAATTAAAATGGGCGGCGACGATATATGTTTATTACCATCTGCTGACGGCAGAATTGTCGGAAAACGAATGTTCGGCTTCGGATTAGTTATTGCATTTACTTTCGCCCATTGTGAACGAATGTGATGAAACGGTGTATGGCCATACACTAAACTATACAAAATACAACCTAAAGACCACACATCTGACTTAAAACTTATCTGCAAAATAAACATATCAAGAATATTAATTTTTTTACGTCTTATTTTTTCTAATACGTAGGGCAACAATTTTTATACTTTATATTTGTCGTTTCGTGTTGGAGAATCTGAATTCCCACCGATGTCCATTAAAGCTTCTGGACTGATGTAATTTAAAGTTCCAATTGGACAGTGTTTTACAACAGACGTCATATCAGCATTCATACTTGAAGCAATTCCAAAATCTATGAGTTTTAATCTTCCTCTCACTAATAAAAAATTTGCGGGTTTCAAATCTGAATGAATAACACCTGAAAAAATAATATACGTTAGTTGCTTGTCCCAAATTATTTCATACAATTGGAAAGAGATTTTACAGCATAAAAATATTTACCGTTATCGTGTATATGCTTAACGGCTGTTAACATTTCTGTCCAGTAGTATAGAATCATTGTAAGGGGAATTTGTTTTTCCTGCGACATTGCTTTTAAAAGACGGCTGAGATCAGTATCTCCCATTTCCATTACTACATAGACCATAGGAAATTTTATTTCGCTGGAATAAAAAAGAATTGAATGTAAATGTAGATACGTGAATGCCCGATATGTATTCATTTTTATATTATACGTAAAATAATTCCTTACTAATCGAACATTTTAACAACGCATGGTGCTTGCAATTTGTGTAACATCGAAATTTCTTCTAAACAACCTTGCGCTGAGTCTTTATCCATACGATTGAGATTTACACATTTAATGGCGCATAATTCAAGAGACGTTACATCTTGTACTCTTAAAACTTCGCCACTCATACCCTGGCCTAGCGTGCCCAAAATCAAATACTCTTTTCCCTTTACAGAAACAGTTTTGGGTTGCTTCGATGTAGGAATATTAGGCGGCATTGAAAATTGTACGTTCGATACATTATCTGCAATTTTTTTTAATTCCTTCTGCTGGTTCTGATTACTGACCTCTGGCTGTTGGTTTTGAAAGAGGCTGCACACTGGTCTCAATGATTCTTTACTGTCATTAGTACAATGAGAGGTTTGTTTACTGTTTGATAATTTAACTATTGTTTCTTTCTCCAACGATGCATTCTCTAAAGTTGGAAATTTATTCTCCTTCAATTCCTCATTGGCATCTGGCTCTGTATGCACAGCATTTTCTGACGTTTCAAGTATTCGTTTTGGCAAACTTCTTTTGCTATTTACATACTTACTTGACAATGTATTTTCTAATTTAGGCGTTACTTCGTTTACTTGGAAGAGTTGCGAGCCTTGTACTAAATATCTATTTGAAGAATCATTTTGAGCAAAACCTGTTGTATCAACCAAAGGTTTTCTCACTTTACCATCTATATTCAAGTACCTGCAATTAAATGTAACTTTAACTAAGAACAATTAGCATTGATTATTATGCAAATAACACATATTGTTTATACCTTGGGGTCTCGTGTCTTCCCATACTTGGTGTAATATAAACAGAATTCTTCGGAGTTCGTATAGAATCCAAAAAACTAATACTTCTATTTTGTAACGGAGTTTGTCTAACACTGTTTTGCGACCTGTGAGATGAAATGGTCGCTGGTGTTAATCCAAGATTCTTAGATGGATCGGATAATTTGTTCTGCGGTGTTTGAGTGATATTCCGACGAGAGAAACACGGATCCGGTCGTGTAGAATTAATTTGAGCATGTTTCAAAGGCGTTTGTAATGCCCATTGATCGGTAGAATTTACAAACGAGCCTGCATCCGACGATAATGATTTATTCGTCGATGGTATACTTTCTTTAAGAGTTTTGTCTTCGGTTACTATTGGTTTCAATTCTACTATTTCCCTTCTGATATTTGTATTGTTTGCGTTATTTATTCCAGGTTGAGACGGATTCTCGAAATCACGAAATTCAAAAGCCTTTGGCTCGCTATTACTGATTCCGTACGACTTTTGTTGATCCAAAGATTGTGGATCATTCTTATGCAATGACTCCTCGTTTGATTGCTTTTTATTCTCTACATTAATAATGTGTTTACTTTTATGTTCAGCATTAAATACGTTTCGTTGTACGGGAGCGTCGATATTCAATTGCATTTGGTTGAATTTTTCATGCATTACATTTATTCCACTTGTCGTACCACGTTCATGAACAAAAATAACAGAGCTTTTACCATCGGGTTTGCATTCTAAAACATTGTCCGTTGGCAAAGATTCATCAGGCCTGGAGGAATCGAATGTATGTACAACTTCACAAGTTGTCTTCAACTCATCGTTATGCGTTTTGCTATGAAAGGATAACGACTTGTTTAAAACATCTTCGATATCGTTGTCTTTTGGGAGAAGCTGAGGTTCGTCAGGATCTGATTCACTATCAGAGTTCTGCGGTTTATCTTCGCTCTCATCATCATCGCTTTCACAAAAATGTAATAATTCTTTCACCCTTATAGGTTGAAACTTTGGACGTGAATTAGTATGATTTTGAAAATCCATGTTATTCACCATGGACCTACTATTCGTTGACAGGCCTGACATGTTTTGAAAAATGTGCGTTGATTGATCCACACTAATCACCGAAGCAAACGTAAATATATAAATATGTATAAACAATCTAGTATCACTTCGGGATATAAGGCTTGTTTACAGGGGGACTAGAAAGTATAGAAAGTTTCCGATACATTTACATAAGATTTGTTTAGAACTAAATAAAACAAATCGATTTCAACTATATTCTGACTTTGTTGCACTGAAAACATTGTCGTACTTGTAATCATCAAAATCATTTAACGTTCCGCACGTTGCAAAAAAACACATTAGTTACGGTACCAATGTAAGTGTGAAACACATTTCACTAAATACTACCAGAACCACTTAACTTTGAACAAATCTTTAAATCAAAACAAATCATTGACTTTTGTGATTCTGGCCTGTTTGATTCATATTGTATACTGGTTTTTCGTTTACGTCATTAAATTCGAATTCTGAATATGCAGTTTGATTGGTTACAGCTAACAGTGTTGCACGATGCAACTCAATAGTACTAGGGACATTTTATAGAATTGCATTACAAGCATCTAGTAAATTGATTACGAACATGTGATCGACTTTAAATCAATCTAATAAAATTAACGTAAAAATATTTTTTTAATATTATACATAATGACATGTTACAGTACATTATGTTATGTTACAATGCCTTATATTTATATTTAATGGTAAACTCACAATCAATATACGATATAATAAACGACTGAGAAAGAACTTACTCATATTTTTAAATAAAATACAGTTTGCTTATTAATACATCTTTTTTTGAAATACTACAAACGCACAGATATTATGAATTATTTTCAGTTTACTTTTGGACATCTTTTTACACTTCTCAGTAAATTTTAGATCTCTATGCAACCATTGTGAAATTAATATACAACACGAGATTGATGTTGAAAGAATGCAAAAACGTACTTCGTTAAAACTTTTAGAATACATAGTACAGTGGGAAATATTGTCCTGTATCACTTTCATTGTGATTTACTTTTAAATAATTTTAATTTAGTTTAAATACAATACTTTTTTTTTTAAACTACGATGTTTAAAAGTACATAACTTATTTACTTTAATACAAATAACAATTTTGAACAGCTGTAATAATTGTAATAAAAAACAATTGCATTATTGAATTTATTTTCCTATATTAAAATATGTACTGCTTATGTTAAATATATATCATATTCGGAAAATTTATGGAATTTAATTTCTCGTCACTAAACATTGCATCTAGGTTTTCGCAAAATTACAATAGAAAACAAGGTTCTACATAATAATATGCAGTCTTTAATTTTTACTCCGCCTCAAACCTTGTTCATCCGATCTTACTATTTTATTGAAATAAATCATATATAAATAAATTCTATTTTCGCTGCTTAACTCATATTTAAATTAAATTATATTTAAGAAATTGTTGATTTGTATATCGTTCCATTTTGCTAGAAAAATTAATCGATGCACGACGCTACCTACTCTTCCATTTCGCAATCGACAGTCAGTTTTTGATGTTTCTTGCGCGTAGGAACTACTATAGGCAGCAATCTCGGGGATGAAAAACGTCTAAACAGGTATATTCCATCGTAATTCTCATTTCCATTCTTATACTATAGTAATTATCTTAAGTATGTATTTCATTTTTTTTTGTCTTCTTTTTTCAATCGGCCAGATTTGATGAAACAACACAAATACGATTTTTAACACATAAAAATTGTTACTAAAGCTGAAATAAAAACAAGCATGGCGCTTGACGAACATTGATAGTTTTGGTACCTCACTCCTTGATCTTTTCGGTATCCTATAAATACTGTGGAAAAAACCGAAAAGCATCGAGTGTTGGCTTTAATCTTGTAGTTACTGAAAGATCAAACAAAACGGCTGGTATTTCAGCGCCTTGCGATGATGTGTAAAGATCAATATAAAAAATAATATTTTATTTAATCCTTAGGGGCGAAATTAGGAATTGTATTTTGAATAATGAAAAAATGTTCTAGACTATGTTGCAATGTTCTTAACGCTTCCCATTATTATAATTAATAGCTCTCATTGGTGTTTTAAATGTTGATGCAGACTGTTGTTGCAACTGATATGCTAGAGGATGAATTTTAAAGCCGTATAACCTGCAAACACATTATTTTTGTTTCTTCACATAATTTTATCAAAAGCATGAATTTGATCATGTATCGTCAAAATAAATTTTTCGTCCAAACGTTTGATGGCATCTTTAAAGACAGTCCAATTCGTTTGTGCGTTCTTACCTAGGTACAAATTGATTTGTTGGACGTTTGGGTCGATATTCTGGATGAACCATAAAAAGCATATGGGGAAAACCCGTTCCAAAGTATGCCCCGTCTGTGTGATGGTGTCGAGAGCTTTTCGGTGTATAAACATCCATACATTTGGGACAATAACTTTTGACCATTGCTTCTCCGGGGACATCACTGAGACCCAATGGCAACATCGGCTGGGATTCACAATATACACGTGGACAGTGACCAAAATCCCCAGCTTGATATTTTTCGATCATTTGAGCGATGCCACGATTAGTCAAAATGTATCGCGCATGAATTAAACCATAAAGTAGTTCCGCCGCTTGTTCGACTAATTCAGACTGATTTGCATGGACTTCCATCTCGTCATCTACAAAAAACATGGAGGCTTGAGAGTACATCGGTATATTTTCTGGTAAGGTGTAATTACTATATTTACCTGGTTCAAGATCAAGTATCATATCTAATGCTTGCCTATAATGTGGTACTTGCTCGTTTAATCCAGTTAAATTGAATTTATCCTGAATGTAGTCTTCGTCAACCTGAAAAGAAATATTCTATCAATAATTTCACACCACAGTATGTAAATAACGTATATAAAATATCGGTTTCAAACTATCGATATTCGAATGATAGAGAACGTAAAAGGAAACAGAGAACTGCACAGATTTTCGATGTAGTCGTGAAGAGTGTTTCCAATCATCAACAACGCGAAAATCTTTAACCTCAAAAAAAACGTATGCACGAGAAGGTACATTCATGAGAATAACCAAACGAAATGTTGTTACGGCCAGTGTACTTACCTCGCAAAAAAATTCATTTCCTCTAAGATTACAAAACCACGAAATCCAGGATACCTCCTCAGAACTACTCATTTTCCTGTTGAAAAAGAAATGGTAAAAATGTTTCCGTATCACTGCACAAAGCAGGGACAACGATGTGGTAGCGTTAAATGAGCGCAGGATTCGTATGTAATGCGTAAAGGTACGTGCGCAAAAAGTTCTCGAATCTTTGTATATTATGCACACGTATATCTTGCTGTCGGTGCTTAGTGCACGCCTGGCAATTGGTTAGAAAAGCACCAACGAAAGACAGGGCACGGGGACCACAGAGGGAAGGGGGGAGTAACTGGAGTTTTCACTTTACTAGGCAAGATGCTCGACGTTACAGACTGTTCGGCGGTTCACCTACGTTTCCGTGGTCATTGCTGCTTCGTCAACTTATTTTCAAACACGATGTACAGTCCAACGCGGCCAGGAAGCACATTACTCGAGAAAAACCCTTGTAGGACGTATGAAAACCCAAAAATAAACAGCCTTTACGGCTTACCTTTTGGTGCTTTGATTAGCCACGCTTGCTCGTCCCAACGATGTAGATAGCGCTGTCGTACTTTATACTATCCGCCACCTTCCGGCTTGCTTTTTACAAATCTTTCTCTTTTATTTAAACGTTTCTTGTTGAAAACTGCTTTTATATGATGTTATGATGAATTTCATAACCTATCACATGAATATTAACGTAATAATGGTATTAATCAAGTTATTATACAAATTTCATAAGCAATCTTTCGTATACATACTTCGTTGACCAATGAATGACCGATGTATTTCTGGCGCACTATTTTAGCCACAAATTTCAATAACTTCTGTATTATATCTCATTCGAAATAATATAAACGTTAAGTCACACCATTTTTCTTTTGGTTTTGATGTAAAACCTTTTTCGCAGCCAATAGAATTTAAAACCGATATACTTATTATAATAATATCACGTGACTCTGTTTCCTAGCAACTACAAACAACATGAAGTTGAGAAACTCACTAGAAATAACATTTCTTCCTAAGGATTGTATGTTCTCTACGCAATTGAATCGTTATTTACATTTGCATGAATTTGTAAATATCAGATACGAGTTTTAGAGCAAACTGTGTATTTTACTTCCACGTGTTCTTGAAAGTGCGATATATCGTATTTAGCATGAAGCCGTTACGTATAATAAACTTACAAAACAAATTGAGTAATCATAAAATAATTGACGATGCTATAAGTATTTGCAACATTTAGTATGTATTCTTAATGTCTTAACAAGTGATTGTCAATACTATACAATTGAGTCATTAATGAGCAATTGGGTAAGGCTAGGTGGAACTTTAGAATGTAGAAGACAATTAAATGTACAGTCCTTATCAGTTCGAATAATTATCTGAAATTCCTCTGTATGCGGGAAAAAAGACTGAAATTAGCTAAGGTGCGTATAACCTGACAATTGTAGTTTTTCAATTATTATATCAATTTATGTATAGCTTGTCTATTTATAGATGCATATGTGGTTTTGGTTTGGAAGTAATTTGGGCGATTTCCTTCTACCAGGGTACAATGTTGTTACAACAACGAGCTTTTTTTGCACCTGTTTAGGTTTACTTGCTCTTACGATACTGTACGAGGCTATGAAAATCTTGCAAATTAAATTACACCAAAACACTATAATTCTAATACAAAAACAAAACGTACAGGTATCAGAGAATTCTTGCCTGTTGTCTAGAATATCGTCAAAATCATTTGGAACGCAATTTTCTTCGCACTGGTACAATTACATTTTACTAATAAAATTATTGAGCTAGATAAAATAAATTGTTCTTACAAATCGGTTGATACCGCGTATTATTTTCTCAGTATACGATGGTCTTCGTGGAGCTTTCAAGTATTTCATTGGTTTGTACATACATTTCTCGGCTATCTTCTAATGCTATCCGTGATGACGTACAATGCGTACATCAATATCGCCATTGTTCTCGGAGGTGGCTTCGGGTATTGGATATTTGGGCCTAAGCTTATAGAATTTAATGTAAAGCAATTTTATGAACGGCAAAGATTATGGGACTGTGATAAAGAATGCGCAGGTAAAGTTTCAAGTGCTTCAGGACATGGTTTCTACGGCTGTAATAAAATTAACAACTTTTTAGATAACTTAGCAAGTCATCAGGGGCATGGTTCAACAGTTTCTATTGTCGCGGAGCAGCTAGTAACGGAAGCTACTGTAGAAGTTCACATGCCAATAGAGGCATAAATGAAACGAATTTAATGTATACATATATTGTATATGGTTGAATTCTTTTGTTCATTATTTAAAATGTTAACTAGACGTATAAGTGTTTTACTGTTTTAATATAAATATATATATGTAAATATATAAAATATATATCATACATACCTACATATGTAAAAATATACATAACGTCTTTTATAATTAACAAAAATTAATTCTTTTTGTACATCTTGAATATAAACGTCAGACTTGTTTTCCTATATTGATAGTGAACGTTTCTTAAGTCTATTGGAATAAACGCTTATAGCAAGTGTTGTTAATAGACAAAAAGTGGTCGTATGGATTCGCTGTAGTAATAAGTGTACCACACATCCAACAAAAGTTTGCTTTACAGTGAACACACGTCATTTTGTTGCATCCATCGATTTTCACAATCATAGTTGAGCAATTTGGACACGCTTTAGCACATTTCTAAACAAAAAATTGCAAAATCAGGCGACTGTAAATATTGTAAATTGTTTTGCACCGATGATGTTAAATTAAAGGTATCTACCATTAAATAATCATTTGTCAGATGTCTCTCGACAATTATTTCTATTTGCTTTCTCCCATACTTTCTCTCCAATAATTTCTTCTGATGAGTGGTACCATTTTCATATTCTTTAATAAGTTCCATCGTTTCGATTGATGTCATAGGACATGGCTCAGCCCCATGATATCCCTATTACAAATACATAGTAAATCTTTATTAATATGAAAAGAAAGCGAGCATTTATTTGAACTGTGATGTTTATACCTTATAGCAGTAACAGCAAAAACTGTAATCGCATTTACTACAAATAGCCAACGTACCATTTTCATTCTTTATAACTGGACATTGGCACCACGCTCTAGGACAGAAAACTACGTCTTTCATAGCGTTTAATGCCCTGTTTAATAATAAATTGTCGTATTTGGAGAATAATTCTGGAAAAAAGTCTTTAATTTCCTTGAATGCAATATTAACATTACATTCTACACCAGGGCATGTAATATTATTTTCGTTAATATTTGTAACAATGTATTGATGTATACATTTCTTGCAATATATATGGCTACAATTTTCAAGTTTTATGCAATGTTTTCCGTAACATTCATCGAAACATATAGCACACGTGTAGCAGTTACTTTCGAATTCACTTTTCCGCTGATATTTGTCGTAATTCACGAAAAATATTATTGGATCAAGAAATGTTGCGTTGTACATAGCTCTAACGTCGTGTTGAAATATCGAAGATAGCTTAAAATAATTTGTTATACAGCGATATACCATGTGCACAAACGAAATGTCTATTGTGTCTTTGATTTGAAGAAAATTGAGAAGATCGTTTCTTAAGAATTCGAACCAGAAAAATAGGACTTCCTGGCCCATATTCTCCATCCATATATCGTCCAATTTTTGACAAACAAATGACAATTGCCAAGGCGATAGCCAGGATGTAGAGATGCAAAAATTTGGGGCTTCTTTGCTAGGATAATTAATTGGTAGCTGTAAATGTAGCCGTATCGGCGGTAGATATTTGATATAATATTCGGGAAATAAATCGAAATCCAAATATTCGCGAACATTTTGGATTCGTAGCCAATCGTTATTAGCAGTGGGAAAAATATTATAATAGCATTGTATTTTATCTTCACTAATGTACGAGAATTCTTTATAACTGTAAATACTTGAGAGGGTTAAAACTTCATCTTCCTGGCGGTCCCGATTACTCATTATAGTTTCAGACATTCTTTAACACTTGTAAACGTAATTATTATATTACTGTATATTACCATTGACTATTTTCGACAATAGACGAATTCTTGTGTACGTATATAACCAGCTTGGTGATCAGTGGCCGTTGTTTGAAATTTCAAATATTATTGGTTGGGCATGGATAATGGCGGGACTTAATGAAACGATATTTAATATTTCAAATACATTCGTTACTGGTGTACGTGCGTTTTTAATCCTAAATTTTTAAATAATTATTGTTTCGTGAACAGCTACACCTGTAATTCTCGTAACGAAAAAAACTTTGAGCAGAAAATATTTTTTTCCGTAACGAATAATCATTTGCAAACTTTTTTACCTTATCATGCTGACGAAGAAATATTAATTTCGCAAAGTCAAGAGGAAATTCCATTTTCGGGGCGATATTTTAACAAAATATAATAATAAACAGTGCGTAAGTTGTGTAAATTTGGCTTAATTTGTCTGAATAAAAACTGCTGAATTAAATCAAATGGAAATACAGTACTAATAAATTGTTATTATATGCTATTTATTTATGAATGAAAAAAAGATAAAAAATTAGTTCTGTAGCGAAGGATTGATCTACAGGACTTCATACAAAGGATACGCACACGGCAAGAGGTTCAGTTGGGGTACAAAGAAAGGTGTAGGCTAATTAAGGTGCAGTTGGCCGGCATGCGTGAAGGCTAAAAGTCGAAACACATAAGGAATCATACCACAGATACAGAATGGTAGAAGTAGAAGCAAAACATACCCTTCACAGTGGCATTTTTCACCCCGTTTTACGACAGTGGCAATCGCCAAATGTAGAGATCACTGTTAATAATCTTATGTATCCAATTTTCATCTCGTAAGTAGAATTTATAGTTTACCGCTTTTATCGTATGCACATATATATATACATATATATATATATGTATATGAACATGTATATCTGGTGTATACGTGTTTGTACTAAATTTAAATACTGTGTTACACGTTTATTTTAAAATAGTAACCGGATTAAAAGATAAGGTTAAGATTACCTAGAAATTTCGAATAGAATGTCTTTTAGGTGTTACATAAGAATATAAAAGAGTGTAAGTGTACAACGTTTGGTTTACAAAGAATTTATAAACTGTAGCCGTACAATGCTGCAAAGAAGCGACAATGGCTAACTTATTTATCAGTTAAGAATAGCATTAATACCGTTTTTAATACCGTTCTTTATGGCCACAACGAAAAGTATATTCTTGCAGAGACGAACAGGATGCCAAAGATTCAATCGCTAGTATGCCAGGAGTTTACCGATATGGTATTAATCATTTACGAAAAATGTTGCAACCATTGGTTTCGAAAGGACTGCAATCAATATTATTATTTGGTGTATCGAAACACTTGAAAAAGGTGAGCCATTGTGTAAAAGGAATGAGGACGTAAATTATTGAAAAATCTGTATCCTTTGGATAGGACCATGTTGGAAGTAATGCCGATACTGCAGACAATCCTATTATTCAAGCTGTACCGTTAATAAGGCAGTGGTTCCCGAATCTGCTAATAGCATGCGACGTTTGCTTATGCCCTTACACCATTCACGGGCATTGCGGAATTTTGAATGAAGATGGAACCATAAATAATAAAGCTAGTATAGAACGAATTTCGGAAGTCGCTCTTGCGTACGCAAAAGCTGGTGAGATTACCATTTCTCCCAAATATGTATAAAGCGAACATTATGAAACATTGTTAATTTTTTTTGCGAAGGGGCACAGATTTTAGCCCCATCTGATATGATGGATGGACGAGTGGGTGCAATAAAACAGAAATTAACAACAGAAGGACTGACGAATAAAGTTGCAGTCTTATCTTATGCTGTGAAGTTTGCGTCAGGATTCTATGGGCCTTTTAGAGACGCTTCACAATCTGCACCCAAATTTGGAGATAGAAAATGTTATCAGTTACCTCCGGGCAGTAATGGATTAGCTGCTAGAGCAGCTGTGAGTTGCATTGTTTTTTATTTTTATAAAGTATAAATGTTTCCAACAAAGTGCGAGATGTTAATCTACTTTCTTCTCCAGGCCAGAGATGTTTCCGAGGGCGCTGACATGCTTATGGTAAAACCAGGTCTACCCTATTTGGATGTTGTCAGGCACACAAAAGATGCGCATCCGGAATATCCCATGTTTGTGTATCAGGTATCGGGAGAGTACGCCATGCTTTATCATGGCGCGCAAAATGGTGCAATAAATTTAGAGAATGTTTTAAAGGAAGTACTTTTGTCGATGAGACGAGCGGGAGCTGATTGCATCATAACATATTTTACTCCATTAATTTTAGATATGTTGCAACCGAAAAGCAAATATTAACAACGATTATAACTTTGCGTACATTCTTTTGGCGAATAAAGCAAATACGTTTGAACATTTGTATGTTGTTTGATGAAGAATCATATGGACATATGTAGAAGAAATAAAATTGTGAAAAACAGATAATTTATCTTATTAAGAAAAAGGAGAGAATGAATGGAAAAAAGGAATAAAAACGAATAAATAAATTAATAATGCGCTTAATACATGGTTTTTTAAGGAATTTTTCTGAAACTCATTTTACAAAGATATATTTATCCATATCTTGTACAAAGAAAACGTAGCTGAATAAGTGAATATATAACTTATCAGTATTATTTTCTTTACGCTAAACTTATATTTATACACGTACTAATAACAAGTGGTTGTATTAATTTTCACGTGCCGCAATGACCCTCCTCCCGCACTGAGTCCACCAATAGTAACAGTACCCGAAATTTCCAGAAGTACGGTACCGTTGTGACGTGGGCCTATCGACTGCAGCCAACTGTATGCGTCTCAGCCAATTGGCATGCGCCTTTCCATTGGTACTGATACTGTGAGACCAATGAACGCAGGCCACGACGAAATCACCTCGTTAATATCCCGGCACCGAGAGCGCTCTGTAGTCAGTCATTCCTGGTTGTTCTTGTTACGTGTTAGACTTTTCATAAAACGAATCAAGTTTTTATAATAAAAAAGGGTGCATACGGCACGTTTAACTAGGTAAGTAATAGAGTTAATCGAGAAATGCTTATTTATGTACACGTAAATAAGTCGAGAAAAGTATTACATTCATTTTAGTAGATCGTTAAAAGTAACTCATTGTCTGCCACGTCTTGCCCCAAAATTACGATGTACATCTTTATATTTTATTTGCATTTAATTATTCCCGTTGAACTTTTATAGAACGGTTTGTATGGAATTTTTACATGTTCCTTCTAGCTGGCTTTTTTATAATTGAAATTTATCTATTGAAACGTGTTTTATAATTTTCGATATATGTAGTGAAGTATGTTTGCCGAAAATCAGTGTTGTACGAGCAAACGATGCTTTTATGGTAACTTATTGTTCTTATCAGTCGTATAGATGTGCATTCATAGCAATACGATCTGGCCATATTATTTGTATTTTTACGTGGTATTTTAATCACACTTAGGCGACATATTTGGATAATTTAAACGTCATTCGAAGTGCTTAGTTGCATCGTGTCGGAAGCTTTTACAAAAGAGACTTATGTCATTTGTAATATTTTCGATCTGGTATAACGCATCAAATCCAATAAACGAAATGTCTAGAGTTTTCAGAGAAATAATTGTAGAAATTTGATATTTATTTTCTAGAACTGCATACATTTGAAGGAAAATGAAGGGGGCTAAAGCTCTATTATTATTGGGCCTAGTAGTGGCCTTTGCTGCTGCAAAGGAAGAAAAGCAGAAGGAAGACATTGGAACTGTTATTGGAATTGACTTGGGTACAACATATTCTTGGTAAATATATTTAAATGATATATGATAATCATCACAATGATGCGTACATTTGTAAAGAGACATCAATTTAATAATGAAAATCAATCAATCATTTCAGCGTCGGTGTTTATAAAAATGGTAGGACAGAGATTATAGCTAACGATCAAGGAAACAGAATTACTCCCTCGTACGTGGCGTTTACAATCGACGGCGAACGTTTGATTGGAGACGCAGCAAAGAATCAGCTAACTACCAATCCTGAAAATACAGTATTCGATGTTAAACGATTAATCGGTAGAGAGTGGTCGGACGCCGATGTACAGCGTGATATCAAGTTCTTCCCGTTTAAAGTAATCGAAAAGAATACCAAACCGTACATAAGAATAGCTGTTAATGGCGAAGAGAAGGTGTTTGCGCCAGAAGAAATCTCTGCTATGGTACTTGGTAAAATGAAGGAGACGGCTGAGGCATACTTGGGGAAAAAAGTTACTCATGCTGTGGTCACTGTACCTGCTTACTTTAACGATGCACAAAGACAAGTAAATATAAAACGTTTACTCTTGTATGAGTCAAGTTTAATTTTCAGACTGTTTAACGACAAATTGATTTTTCTTATCTAGGCTACCAAAGATGCTGGCACTATTTCTGGACTGGTTGTAATGAGGATAATTAACGAACCTACAGCCGCCGCAATTGCATATGGTTTGGATAAGAAAGATGGGGAAAAGAATGTCTTGGTCTTCGATTTAGGTGGCGGTACCTTTGATGTTAGCTTGCTCACTATCGATAACGGTGTATTCGAAGTAGTTGCAACAAGTGGTAATACACATTTGGGTGGCGAGGACTTTGATCAACGCGTGATGGATCATTTCATCAAGCTGTACAAGAAAAAGAAGGGCAAAGATATTCGCAAGGATATGAGAGCGATACAAAAATTGCGTCGCGAAGTCGAGAAAGCCAAGAGAGCGCTCAGTGTCAGCCATCAAGTATGTTTCATGTTCATTGTTTGCCATTCTTTATTATTACTAAACTTAGCAAGACATTTCTATATCGTGTTATCGTTTGCATAGGTGAGGATCGAAATTGAATCGTTCTTCGAAGGTGAAGACTTCTCCGAGACATTGACGCGTGCGAAATTCGAAGAGTTGAACATGGACCTTTTCCGCAGCACCTTGAAGCCGGTACAGAAAGTTCTAGAAGATTCTGATATGAGCAAAAAGGATGTACATGAGATTGTACTTGTCGGAGGATCCACCAGGATTCCAAAAGTTCAGCAACTGGTTAAAGAATTCTTCGGCGGCAAAGAACCATCACGAGGTATTAACCCAGACGAAGCTGTTGCATACGGTGCTGCTGTGCAAGCAGGTGTACTGTCTGGCGAGCAAGACACCGACGCCATTGTACTCCTTGATGTAAATCCGCTTACTATGGGTATCGAAACTGTCGGTGGTGTGATGACTAAACTTATTCCAAGGTAAGGAAATATTTTGTTAACTTTTTATCATAGTAGAATCATTCTTATAGATAAATAACGGCGATCATTTTCGTTTATAGGAATACTGTGATCCCGACGAAAAAATCGCAAATCTTCTCCACAGCATCGGATAACCAGCACACAGTAACTATTCAAGTATATGAAGGTGAACGTCCAATGACAAAGGATAACCATCTTCTTGGCAAGTTCGACCTTACTGGTATTCCACCAGCACCACGAGGAATACCACAAATTGAAGTTACTTTTGAAATCGATGCCAATGGTATCCTTCAAGTATCTGCCGAGGACAAAGGAACCGGAAACCGAGAGAAAATCATTATCACAAACGACCAGAACCGACTCACACCTGATGATATCGAGAGAATGATAAAGGATGCTGAGAAGTTTGCCGACGACGACAAGAAATTGAAGGAACGCGTGGAAGCACGTAACGAGCTCGAATCGTATGCATATTCTTTAAAGAATCAATTATCTGACAAGAAGAAACTTGGTTCTAAAATTAGCGACGAGGACAAAACTAAGATGGATGAGGCTATTGATGAAAGCATCAAATGGCTAGAAGAAAACCAAGACGCCGATCCAGAGGAATATAAGAAACAAAAGAAAGAGCTTAGTGATATCGTTCAACCTATCATTGTCCAACTGTACCAGGGTGCAGGTGGAGTTCCACCTACCGGTGGAGAAGATGAAGATCTGAAGGACGAACTTTAACTAGAAGATTATCGGTCCTTGTATTCGTCCTAATTTAGACTGAATTAACGCAGTCTCGTGCAAAAATGCTGCAGAGATTAATACGTCGTTGATACGTCAAGTATAAAAGACTGATCGACGAACGTTCGTTATACATTAAGTTGCATCAGAACTAAACGATACACAGCTTATGGAGATACACTCTGTGTATTATTCTGCAACGTATTTGTCATAGAACATAACAGTCATCTTGATCCTGTCGATAAAAGGCGTACACTTAATGGAAGGAATTTTATCACTGGAAATATTCCAATTCCCCGATAAGATTCTGCGCGTTAATTTATTTTAATTGTTTTGTATGTTCCATTATATGTATAATCGAATAAGCAGTTGTATACTTCGCGTTACAGATTTTGCAGAATGCGTGCGGAATTAGAATGATCGTGCAAATATGTATGACTTGCCCTTATTTCTGCCTGTAGAGATACTATATCGTACTGTGTACAATATAGCTATTCTGTGTGAATGGATGTCACATGTATCAGTATCATGAAAATAAACATTTTTTCAATAAATCACAAGCTTGGCAGTACTTACGCAAAAGTGTGCATCTACGTTATGAAGAACTGGAGGTATTTCATTAGAAGAGAAATAAATTTTCGAGTTGGATTTGGAACAAATTTTATTTAAAGATATGGTTCGGTTTTATAACAAAAACAATTAAAAATTTATAGGCAGGATTATCTTTTTAGAGTCTAGTATCTTTACGTCTATTGTGTCTATTTTATCGAGACATAATATTAACAGACATAACATATATGTATAACGTACTCTGTTGTCGTCTGTCTGATATTTTTGTTTGCTCGGAGCGATTCAGTCACTAAATACATTTTTTTCACTTCGCAACAGATCACTTAGGTACAAAAATAACATCGTAATCCCGTAACAACATTTTTCTGCAGTGGAATCCTTTGTGGTGAATTTTGTACAACCACCTTTTTTGCACGGTGTCGGTTTGACAATTGAAAAACAGTAATACTATTTTCGTTTAACGAACGCGGACATATAAAATAAACACGGCTCGTCTCTTTCTTCTGATTAGCATAAAAAACACACCATCATACATTCGCAACTTTCTTTTCTCTTATTTACGAATACGCAAGAAGTTACTGAAACGAACAATAAATAATCGACACCTATACAAATTACAAAAAATAGAACAATTGTCCAGTTCGCATCTTTTTTTTTTTTTTGTACTTTTTCCTTAACGTTTTATAAAAATGTTAAGCCGAAAAGTAGGCATTTTATGAATTAGATATTCCATTTTTGTAAGCATAATTAGTACAACCCCACAGTGAATCTGTTAACACAATAAACAGACGAGGTATTTTGTTATTTTATTGTATGTAAAAGTTCAATATTCTTTTATATCTTGGCATTGCTTCAAAAGTTTTACAATAGATAAACGTTGAGCACTTTTCGCGCAGATGATCACAGGGTAATGCACTAAAAATGCAATTGCAATATTTTTGTTTTAATCTCCTTAGTCCTAAGGAGGATATTTGCTATTACAGTTATGTGTATTCTTCGACTTTCATAATTCGTATGCACTAATTAGATATAAAATCTTTACATAAATACACATTTATCAAACAAATGATTAAAAATGAAAGTTAAATATTTTGGATTCAAATACCAAAAGGTCATTCTCGCTAAAGAACCGCTTATATTTGTATCAGAAGTTTCTATAGCAATTAATACAACGTGACCCTTGTTGATCACGATGTATCCCGACTTTGTCACATTATTCATTCGCTATGAAATGTGGAATATTTTGTTTCCTCCATTTTTCTTCTTTCTATAAATGCCATTTTGTTTAACTAGAATGAACACATTTAACATATTGTTTTTCGCATTTCAGTTAGATTGAACAGCACGACCTGAAATCAATGGACTTCAGATAGAAAGAGGGGCGCAGTTTTACATGTGTCTTTCAAACGGCCCCAGCTGTTTCGGTATCTGATATTTTTTTATATTTTTTTTCCATTTTTTTTTCTCCACATTTTTGGACGTATGTACTCTTACGACAGACGATGAACACGCCCAATCTTTACGATACGATCCAAGAGAAATCTCATCCATGATTTTATGACAAGATATTAATTTAAAACATCGAGTCTAAATGAATGTAACAGAAATTTAAATATTTAAATATTCTCAATAACTCGAATATTAGAGTATCGAGCGCGGTAAGTTTTAGTGCCGTTGGTATGCTAATTAAATATAACAAGATCTAATACATAATGATGATTAGTGGCAATTATAAAATAACAGTGATAGCAAGTAATTTGACAGCATAAAAAAATTTGCACGTTTCTCTTTGATCGCTAAGTAAGATCATGTATATTAATCTACTTTACGTGATATCATTGAATACAATAAGCCACAAATACAGATGTAGCATTATATTCTATTACTCTCGAGGAGCAAATAGCTACTAAACGCGCAACTATTAAAATATCCTTCCATTTGCATGATTTCTTTTGCGACAAAAAGTTATTTCGCTCCTCGTCCCACATGGGGCGACATAATCTAGCAGTACATTATATTTTGTATAAATAAACCCTTCGAGCGCATTATACAACTTCGTGAAATTCGATCAGAAAACATTCATCTAAAAATACCTACTACTATTTGCAATAATTTATGATTGATAGAAGTCTCTATAAAAACTCGCGCTACTAGAACGAACGATTACAGGAATTTCGTTAAATTTCGTTTGCGCAAAAATTTAACCCCGAGTAAAATAATTATTTTCTGCATTACGGATTAATGATCCCGCTCAAATATTGTTCCTCCGCCTATTGAGAAACTGAAACGTTGTATGTTGCTACGCTTCGTGGTTTAACATATATTACGATTAATAGTCTACAACCGACATCGATCCATGAATTACCGCAAGGCTGCAAAGAACACGTGAATATTTAAACGCTTAATTTAAATGTTTGTCAGACCTGAGAATTCATCCACGCTGTACTTTTTACCTACATATCTTGAGAAGAGCTTGCTTTTCACTTTGGAAACCAAAGATCTTCGCGGGGGTAATTCATGGACCGAAACATAATTTACCGGGGGCAGTCGTAATTTTTTCTTTTCGTCTTTTTTTTAATAAAAAATGATGTGCTACTAGGTATAGATACTAATCAACAAATCAAGCAAGCACAAGCGGTGCGCCTCTGGCAACGTTTACTTATCTTTTCAACTAGTTCACCAACGATAACAATGTAGCCTTTGTATCACAGTATTATATTAGTAGTGTATTTGTCGTATTTACTTTGGATATGGCAAATATGAAATATATCGGTAAAATTATACTAATGTAAGTCTATATTCTTTGGGGCTAAATGCATATCACAGTGGGAAATTTTTCAACATTTTATGCTTTTGAAGATTCTCATTTAAACATCCAGAAGCGCACCAGTTTTCGAAATGTATTATAAAAATCACATTAAATCTATATATATCTTGTTAAGGACATTACAGAAAGCTTTACCGCCAACTAGTGGAATTAAGCAGGAAATAGTAAAATAAAAGTATCTTTTATGATTAGTTACAAATGCACCTCATTATAGATACTTATGTTGCATTCAATATGCGATCTTATCCTAATTTTATTTTGCTGCGCAACTAGTTTTATCAAATGATAAATGTTAAATCAGTAGTCATGTACCTGTTCCTAAATCATGCGAAGTGGTCCATGGAGTTTAAAACATTTTCATTTATATCTAATTAAGTGTCTGATCACAGATGTATCACATTCATTTGCTTCACATTTTATTCAATCATCTCTCAATGTGGTATTTATTTAAAAAAAACATTTCTAAAATTCAGTGGACCACCCTCTATAGGCAAAAATGAAAGATTTGTTAGTAAAGATTACACAGCTCACCCTAAATGCTAAAAAAACATGCAGTAAATATTCGTAAATGTTGACATGTTAGTATTAACATAAGATAATAATAATGTTAGGAGTGAGTAAATGAATAATAATAGAGTGCCGAATCTTTCTTTCCCTCATCGAAACAAAGCTTAAATGAAACAAAAAAGAATAAACGTATAAACTTCTTACAAGTATGGCTTTGTACTAAACTGATTGCGTAATGTCAATTGGCAATATTCATATAACGACAATATGGAAGAAAATACTTTGGATTAAATAAACCTTTCGGCGCCGTTAACAATTTTTCTTTCGATATCCTACATAAATACGTATGTATTGTTTCCTTTAGAATACTCAAATATTACATTTCGTAATAATCTCCATCATTTTAGAAGCAGGCGTTCGAGATATTCAAGTACTTTATAGAACTTGGTTCAACTATTGCATGCTCTGACTACTGCAGAAGTATACAGACTAGCAGCACTTATATCATTGGAAACTAGCTTTTGCGAGTCCGATTGTAATACACCACGTATTTTGAAGTAATCTTTAATTGACGTCCTCTCGTAAGAATTACTTTAGATTCAGTCGTTGAAGAATCAACTTAATGTACAAATTTAAATGTGTAATAATTCATTACCTACTTACTGCTCGTCGGGGAAGGAATTACTATATACATGTAGCAATTAAAACATAGATCTTGCGAAAGCCTGTATGATTACGGGAACACTTGCGTCGAAACCATTAATCGTCAAAATGCTTTTGTTGCTCTTGTTCTTTCGATAGGTTGACGAAGAACATACAGCGCAATTTATTAATCTAAAAAATGAAGAAATAAATAATATATCATCTTCAATACCAAGAAAACAGTTTAATGGAACATACTTTGTGAGTGGACTGTTGAGTTTTGTTTGATATGCTTGAAGAGCCTCTTCGGACGTATCAAATTTCCCAATTATTTGATCCACAACGTTAATAAATACATCGTATTTATTGTTTTGGTGAGCAGCCCACGATATCGGTTTACTCAAATTCACATTGCCCACGGGCACTTGCTGTAATCTCCTCATAGCCTGACCAAAAGAAGCAGTTTTATCAATATTCACGATATAAACCCCAACATTTTTAAACGTTGCGACAGTGACATTCTTCTCACTACGAAGAAGTGCAAGTGCAATCATGCAGCCTGCCTCTGCACCACTTATATTACCGCTATGCCAAGTGTGTGTTTCTGACATTACTTTGTTCATATTTATCGTTATCATGTAACGCAAACCAGATGGTTCAATGTGCTATATAAAAGAGACAACCATATTACCAGAAGTCCGTAAACACAAACGGAGATGGCACAAAAATATTTATACTTACAAGAAACGAGAGATTCAACATTTTATAGAGTGCATCAATGATTTTAGAATTTGGTTTTGGTGGAGGGGGTAACGGTGTCTCCAATTGCTCTTTCACTTTCCGTTTCTCGTATGTTAGCGGTCTTCAAAAATTATGTATAACAGTGTCAGTAATAATGGTAAACTATTCGTGCTGGTATTAATTAGAAATTAGTATTAAATACCGCTACTTACTTCCCGGAATTTTCGTAGTCCCTTATCGTGATTAATACTAAGGCTGGCTGGATCTTGTCTCTGGCAATATTGTTTTCATTAGTGATCTGCTCTACTATCTTAGTAACTGTAGGCGAATTTGGTTTCAAAAATTCAAGATTGTGAATTCTTTGTAGATTGCTTAAAAGTGAACCCAAGTCCATCGATGGTATTAATGCGTTCCAAACCTAAGTAATATTTCGAGTTGTATTCCATATATCGTAAATACGGTAAATGAATTCTTTCCTTTTTTATAAGTATACCTCTTTAGATTTTAATAAGTGTCCAGGTATATGATCCAATGTCAATTTGTACATTTCCAAAAGGCCTGCCGCACGAGTTTCATCTGTGCAATGTTTAAAATCCTCCACATGCTCGATATATTCTAGAATTTCTCCGAGTGTTGTATCTTCTCCGTGCATTTTTTTTATTTCTTCGAGACCACGTATGACATATTTAATTACCATTTCGCTACCTAGTAGACGGTATATTGTTTGATCGGCGTGACAATTGATTATATGACATTCGTATAACAACAAGATAAGTACCAGGATTAGCGGGTGTAGGATGAGAGAGTTTTATAATATCCTTATGTTTCCAGCCGTATCTGCCTTTGTACCTTGTTACACACTTTGCCAAGTCCATAGGTGTCTTTGATAAATACCAGTTGTTCACAGCTTTTCTCAAGCCTTGGCCCCATCCGTGTTTCGAACTGCCGTTCGTATCGAGTTCCTTTTGCTTACTTAATTGGGAAGCAAATTTTATGAATAAAATAAAATGTTTCGGCGATGCACAAATTGTGCTTAACGCCGCATAAGCTGCGTGACGCAAGCTTTCGCTTTTTGTTTGCCTGCAGCAAACAGCTAGAGCAAATACCAATGTTTCTGGATTTGGAGCAAGATTAGATTCAAATACCTAGAAAACAATGTATATATTGTATTGTTGACACAGGTGATTTAATTGGAATTGTTTATATAATCCACAAAGAGGCTTTACCTTTGTTATTATCTGAATTGGTACCCATTGTTTATCTGTATCTTCTGCCAGTTCTTCAATAGACGGGACATTTTTAGCCAGAAAGTAATTATGAACAAACCAGTTTCCAGGTTGATAGTCGGGATATTCTTTTCCAACATAGAGAAATTGTGACAAGCGTGTCTCAGGATCGGTCAAGTCCGAATCCATCGCCATATCTTAATGGAAAATGCTACAAGGATTAATTCACGATTGTATAAAAAAAATGTAAAAACGTGAATAAGTTTGGTTTTTTTTGTCTGACATTTGAGATGTATAATTTTGTTCATAATTTATTAATATATGAAAAATTATTTTCACAGCAGAACAAACACATACGTGTACACAGCGACTAATTACTAATAAATTGTACAATGTCAAAATCTTGTTAATCGTATTTATTTATTACGGAGTGCTCACAAATTTATACTTTGCGAAGCTTGAATCTAGAAGCTTTATTCTTGCATAAAAAGATGCATAATTCGGATAGCCAAATGTTATACGTCTATAATCTAAAATGGAACATATAGTAACAGGTATCGCTGGATGACCTGATAAGGTAACACGAAAATACGGGATATGCCATTATAATAGTACATGATTTCACTTCGTGCAACATACAGATGTAATATTTGCACAATTGCAAGGAATTGTATTAATTGGTATTGCTGTCATTATGCCGCGTCAGTCCTTATTACCTTGTATTAATTAAAAGAGCAACAACTTGAAAGACAACCATTCAGAACGACGTTAGTGACGTACAAAAATGCACTGGCGCAAGATCTTATGCGGTCTATGCAGACTTGGGGCCAAATACGAAATATGAAAGCTTATTGATTCTTGAAAAGCTCTACGCATTTGAATACAGTAGAATTTTGTAAAGATAAGAAATACAGTTTTCCTCCGATTAAGTTACTTATTGTTACCCCCTTTGTATAAATATTAAGATCACTGAAAGGGAAAAAGAATTCGTACATGTGTCAAATTATGTAGGGTGAAATTTAAAGTAAAGTCCAAATATTGATATTTTCATCAAATTAAATAATAATATTCCAACGTTGTGCTTTTATTTTGTCTACGAGTACAGAATTATTATTATATCAAGTTTGGTAGTCACCAGCTTGTTGGCATACGAAAGCTTGGCTAGTAACATTTTAAAAAAAAATGCAATGTCAGTATTCCGATCATGGCGGAGTGGTTGCAGTTGAAAATTGTTCGTCTCGGCGAGCTCGATAATGTTGAAGAAAAGAATCACATCTTATCAGAAATAAAAATTAAATTGGGAAGTTTAAGCAACAGAGAAAGCGTACAGATCTCACCCAACGTGGACCTTGGTCAATTGTTTTCTCAGTTAACCTCAAATGACAGGTATCATAAAAGTACCAATTTTACGACCACATCGTTCGTGATAATTGGATTATTTATCGAATTTTAGTCTACATAATTTTCATCGAAAGATACACTATAACACAAGAGTAGTTGAAAATTAAAAGCTGCCAATTTGTTAGGTAGTTCGTCGCGATATTAATCAATGTAGTAGTATAAACATTTGTTCCTTTTCCCTTGCAGAGAATATATAAGTCAAGTATGTGACATTTTGAAGACGTTGTTCGGCGTCTTAGAGCCTGGACAAGTATATCAAAGATATTCAACAGAGATATCCCAATTGGTAGATCATCCAGATGACATAGTTAGGTCCCTTGTATTGCATGAAATTTTGTGCGTCGTGTCTAATCCCCAAAAGATATCATTGGTGCTAACGGATGTTAGTTTGTTGGTCGCCGTTATAAATAGAATCGGAGATGACAATTTAATGGTAGCTAAATGCGCAATGTGTATAATGAAGGGAATCGGTAAAAATCCAAACGGACTGCAAATTTTATACAAGGGTGAACTGTTGAGAAGTTTTGCTAGGTTAATAGTAAAAAATGATACTACCAGCTTTCGCATATACGAAGTTATTGTGGACGTAGCAAAGTCGTCGAAGGAAGGTCTGGAGGCCTCCGTTCAATCCGGATTTTTAAATAGTTTATTCGAAATTCTTGAAAACGACGACATATTGATACAAGTAAATGCATTAGAAATTTTGACGCAATTGGCGCTAACCGAGGAAGGACTACGTTATTTAGAGCAGCAAGATGTTTTAAGGAAGTTGGTACAGAAAATAGTACACGCTAACGAAAATCCGTTGTCAAATTTATTGATCCCCGGTTTAATGAAGTTCTTTGGGAACGTCGCGCGTTATTGGCCGAACGAAATTTTTTCAAAGTATCCAGCTGTCGTTTCTGCGTTGTTCGAGGTGATAGAAAGCGGAGACCAAGCTATTCTTGGCGTTGCTCTAGATACATTGGGACACGTATCTATGCGCGCCGAGGGTAAATATGCTTTGCATGCTTTGGGAGACGCGATGCCATGCGCGTTGAAGAAAATTACCGATGTGATACAAAGGATGCCTACAGACTTAAGAATTCATGGATTGAACAATCTGGCTCTCATACTTGACGTACAAAAGGCGGAACAGGACAATAGAATATTGTCTTTGACAAAATCATGGTTCAATTGTATGTGCGATGATCCATTGGGCATGGTGGTAGGATTATGTAGGCAACCATTCGCAGACATTAGGCAAGCAGGCTTAGAGGTATTGACGGTCCTAGCATCGCAATTATGGGGTCAAGAATGTATATCAACTTATCCGGGTCTCGTAGAGTTTTTATTGGACAGAAATAGCGAATCCTTTAAGGAATGCAAGGAAGCCAAGTATGAAGTAGTAAAGCGGCTAATTGAAGCCGAACCAGATATATTCGATGCAGATACAATGCAAAAATTTAAGGACTTTGTGACTCAAGGACCGTTTTATGTTGATATCAATACAGAAGTTGCAGTAGAGGGAGGTCTGTAAGATATGTTATTTTTGTAACCATTATCATATGTAAAAAGAGATACATTGGTACATGAGCAAGGAAAATATTATTTTGTGTGATGGAGGATGCAGATATACAAAGGCAAATAATTTATTTTATAAGTAACAATACATAGTAATGTTAAGATTACATGTTTGTAATATGTCGATGTTTTCTCACTTCTCCATGAATTTTTTACATTAACTACAATAAAAACATAAATAATTTTACGAAACACGTTATGCATAACACATCTATGTCACTTCCTTACTGTATGCGCTTCCGTTTTTTCGGGGAAAGTATTTTTAACATGCTCACGATGGGAGCTTCGAAGGATAACGATATGATGAACGATAATATATACGATAGAACCAATTGACCGAAAAACGTGATCATCTGAAAAGTATATTGTGATAAAAATCATTGACAATGGCAAATAGGAAATGGCTTTCGCATTTTGAGACTGACGTACCATGGTGTAATTTCCCAAGTGAAACGGCGAATCCAAGTTCATAGCTGTTAATCGAATAACAAGTGGATGTACCAAATAAGCGCAATATGTTATTCTACTGACTGGATACAAAATCGGTGCCGATAGAATACTGTTCACGTATCCTATAAACATTCAAGATTAAAGTGTTTAAAAAAGACGGATTAATGGTTTGGTATATTTGTAGCTTTAGGATTATTATAGCGAGCAAATGTTTACCTCCGTAGCCTGTACTGCATGCAACAACGATCCAGGATAAACCCAGTGCCCAAACGCTGTGGCTTAATGAGGAATAAGCGGCCGCCATTATTGGGCTTAGTTCGGCTTCGTATAAACCATATAACAGACTTAAAAGGCACGCTGAACATAGAAGCCAGCCTACACAGACGGTCGTCTAAAAAGAGATTAAAATATTTTCTAAAATAGATTCATTGTCTTTGCAAGTTCCTCGCTGAAAATATTTCTGCGCACCTTGGACATTTTAATTTTACAATCAATCTTGAAAAGGAAGTATCCTATTGACATGCCTATGAAATAAGGACCTAGTCTTGTCCATGGTTTATCATAGATTTTATCGAAGAGCGCCAAGGGATCGTCGGAGCTTGGCATGTGATTGTTCACTAAAGCAATGTAACCGGTTGTTAACCAGGAGCTAAGCAGCAACGCGGACATCAGGAAGGTAGCAATTTTGAAGTGGTTTGTTGCTAATACCAGTACCACAGCGCCAACAATGTAGAATTGAGTGTCATCCGCAACGTACCAGCTCCAAATCATACACTAGAGAGAAGTGGAACGTTGAAAATTAATTTTAAACGACACGTAACATACCATATAAAAATACATATGTATATCGTTTCATTGATACGATTTCGAATTTTGAAGTGCAATCTGCGAACTTACCATTTGATCGACTGGGAATAAGGTATTGATATAGAGCAAATTCCTCCACCAATAGTTGGCGCAATTAGAATGATCCGCGGTCGGTGGTTCGAAAACAGAGTTCGAATAGAACCATTTCATTGCAATCTGAACTAATCCCAATACAAACATATAGGGAGCCGTAAGTCTACAAAATCGGTACAACAGTAGACCGATGAATTTTAGACCGCCAGCAACGAAACCCCGTGTGCCCTGTGTAAGTTTGTTCAGGTCTCCTTTCGCGTTTGTTCGAAAGTACAGGAAGCTCACGAGCAGTCCGCCCATAAAGAAAAACGTGTCGACGCTGAAAGCTCCGTTCGTGATCGTTTGAAAGAGAAACTTTTTTTCTACGACCTTTCGGTATTCCATATTATCAGAGTACTTGAATGCGGTGATGCAGGTGTGGCCTAGGATAACCCATGCCATCGATATTGCTCTGAGACCATGTACAGTACTGATCGTGTCGCCTCCAACTTTGTTGTCGCAAATGATTTTCACGTTAGCCGGGACGGAGAAGGAAAGCAATAATTCTTCGAATACACCTGGAAATTCGATAACTTGTACTCCTCGAACCTTGACCCGCTAACGCACCAATAATCTTGTTGGTTTCTCATTCCAAGCTATCACTTACTGAATTTATGTCCATCCGGACTATCTGATCGTAGGCTACCTTCGTGATCATTGTTGTTATTAACCGCCAACGACTGAGGTTCATTGATGATAGCTTCTGCCGCTGGAACAGGAAGGTAGACCTTACCTTGAAAAGCTACGGAATATAACAATAAAACTGTGTCACTGTCTCTGCTACTGTCCTTGTCCTGTGCTAGTCTGTAAGTGTTAGTCACCCTTTTGTTCTCGGGAAAGGGGTTGAAATGACTACGGTTGCTCTTGAGCCGCGTCGAAGCGAGGTAGCATTACAGGAAGGACGCACGAAGCGAGAAAATAACGCAACTGTATCGCATCTTACCACTTAGAGACTTTTCATTCCTGGCTGCCAGCTGTTCGAGTTTCGCGTGCCTCTCCAAATCATAGATCACGTTCCTCCCGCGGGTATATTTCCTTGTTACATACATGTCGTATCCGGAGCCAATAATCATCAAGACGAGAACGACACCGGTCGCGCCCCTAAAATATTTTCAATGCGTTCAATACAATGTTCTCGCGGTTAGTTCGATCGATACTGCAAACACGATGGAACGTACAACAGCATCCAGAATACGGGGTCCTCGTACATGTTGTACATGTTATGCTGATCTCGGATCTTTTCGATCGAGGAGTGCTTCGCCGCCTGTTCGCTCGCGGCGAGTTTCGTTATCGCTGAGACGTCCGAGGCAGAGCACGAGAAGGGTAGACAAACTCCGAGATAAATTGTTCTTGTCTGTAATTTGCGAAAGTTTAAAAAGTTCCAAGGATCGTTGGCAGGATATTGTTGGTAGAAATTTGCGGGACTCGTAATTGTTTACCGCGGTAGGCAGACTGGCATTCACTGATATAGTCATCATGTAGAATCCCATTTTGTAAGGGGATCTGTTTAATTTCGTTTCGATCCAAAGATTGCTCGCGCTGGGCCCGTTATGCCTTTTGCGCGGCTCGGTATTAAATTCTTCCACTTCGTCCATCGACGGCTCGCGTTGCGTCTTCGTGATCTTCCGTCCATAGTCCTCGTCGATGTAAGCGCACTGAGTGGACGATCCAACGTAGTAAGAATTACCCCAGAAGAAGCTGTTGGTGTATCTTCCCGAGGCGTCGTCGGCTGAAAAATAAGGCAAATTTCATACGGCTGATCACTTTACGAAACGGGTGCACGTGCCCGTTTTTTAATACGAGACGTCTCGCTGGTCGTAACCGGTGACCCACTTCGCCGGTCTGAACACTTTCTCTCCGCTCAACCAGCGACCATTTCCGGATCACTTTGGATGAAATTCCAACGAGAACCAACCCACGTGTATGTACACAAATTCAGCGCGGAGGCGGCGGTAGAATTATTTCCCCTCAATGTTAAATAACATTCTATCGCTTTATCGCTTTCTCGAGCAGGATATTGTATCGCTCGACGCTCCTACGTGCTTTCGTAACAAAATGCTCGCGAAACGTCGGTTCTAATACATAATTTTCATTACCAAACGTTACGACACGTATCGGGCGCCGCGAATCCAGCAATTCTCTAATAAGACTTTCTATTCGAGAAGAAAGTGATATTATCTAATCGTCGTGATCATCGTGGTAACGTTCCGATCGTTTCCACCGACTGGCACGTATGTACGCGTTGCACGGCACGCGGTTTAATCATGGGCTCGTTACGTCAACGTTAAATTGCGGTTGCACGATAAACTACGACGTCATCGTTGCACGCAAAAGCAGATTTGCCGAGGTTTCTCCCTGAAAGATTTCGCAATTGATTTCCGCTAACTCGTGCTACTCGATCAGGCAGACGCACAGTGGGGCAAAACGCCGATTTGGGATTGCAAAATTACAAAACGAAAGACGGAGTAGGTCCTTGATGCTATTTCCAATATCAACATAGATGTCCGTAGGAGCTAAACACGATATTTTGTTTTATTTAATATTTATTTAAAATATTTAAAATATTATTATTTAGATATTTAAAATTTCCGAAAAAGTATTGTTTTAGAAATACCATTAAGGTCCTAAGCAACGTTTTATTCATTTTCCAATCCTAAAGAGGCGTTTTGTCCCACTGTGAGACGCCGCCGCTAGAAATTCACTTATCCCTATTTCTCCAGCTCCGCCGCAGTAGAATAAGCCTCCCGCGGACAGACCCAAGGATCGATGAATTCTAATTCGGAAATAATTCTTGACCTTGCCCACATTTTATTTGGTATCGTACGCCGAGCCTCCTACCGATATTACTCAATTCACGATCCCGACATCGGCCAGGAATCCTATTATTGATTCTGTTCGCGCAAAGGTGGGATCGTGTACGCTTAACAATGGATTTTACGTATGTGTGTGCCATGATGATCTCTGACACAATCCGGCGTTGAACAGTCAAAGTCAAGTTCAATCGTCCGCACGTGACCCACGTAGTTTCCTCGTTCGTTCGTGAAAGAATGAAACGTGAGCACAATCTTATTAAACTTCATTCACGGGTACACCCAGCGCTGCGATTCGCCAAACGGGTCGTCGTATTTGGTGTACTTGAATGAATTCGAAACGGGAGCAATATGTACACATTTGTCGGAAGAATACATTCGCCCGTCTTGTCTTGAGAAGTATTCCACGCTGAAGATTCATTCCTCGTTGAAGTCGACGTCCCCTTCGAAGGGCATCGGTGCAACTCGAAGGGTGGTCGACACGATGGCATTGAGAATGATAAAAAGGAAATTGCGACGGGACGCAAGAAGGCAGTTAGATATGACCGGTTTACAGGAAGGTCTTTCTCCTCGCGCATTGCGCTCATGGCCGAGGTAGCCTTGCCAAAGATCAAGGGCTGCTGGAAAAATCTATCCGGAAAAACCGCTCGCTAAAGCTGATGCACGTGCTCTTCGTTCGTCGATCAAAAACGGAGCAAGTCTTTTTCTATACAGTTCAAGCCGACATTGGGAAGAAAACCAGTTTTTACGGGCGTCTAAGCAATGAATCGTGCAAAGTACTGCGATCGTTCCGAAACATTCGTCAATATTCGCATCGTGCATCATCGTTCAAACCGAGCCAAATAGAGATTCTATTTACCTGTTGGACCATCGAGTTTCAAGGCGTCAAGATTTCAAGAAGTGGAGGTTTCGATCGAGTCGTCGAGCATGATTGCTTTGGCCTTGTACTTCGGAGTGAACGACCAATAACCTTAGCTAGTAGATTTGTAAATGGAAAATTGGCGTAAACAAAATCGTAAAGCAAAAGCGGAATGATCCGAAGGTTCCTCGGTGATTAGTATTTATCGCGGTGTGAGTGGTTTTCCATCGCGATTGTAACATTGCGAATAGAAATATTTTCATTTATCGGCCGCGTTCAAATCTATAGCTATTTACTTCCGGCGATATGAACTCGGGACACCGTCTAGCACGTTTCGAACAGTCTGCCGGGGAAAGTAATTTGGAAAGAGAAAGCCTCTCCTTCACATGGTTCATCGTGTTGCAATATTAATGCGAGCCTATCCGAACGTGTTTGATTTCGAAGCGTCGCCCACATCGCCAAACATTCTAACCGCGTGTCCTCCGAGATTTTCTACGGCGGATCTTCCTACGCGCCATAGAAATTCATGCTTCTCAAGCGCGTTTCGCGCGAACCGAGCAACGCAGTCATACAACAGGTTTCACACGGCAAACCGGCGATTTGAAGGAAAAGAAAAAAACGTATCGGTGATTCGAAGATGCGTTCATTAATCAATCGCATCGACCTATACCGACATATACCGACCTCGGAATATAATTATAAATATGTTCGGCTGCTTCCTTTTCGACCCGAGGAAAGCGAAACTAGTGTCACGCGTGTTGTCCAAGTCCTACGGCATTGTACGGTTGTTGCAATCTTCGCTGCGTTTCGTAGGTGTCCCATAAATGGCGAGCAAGCGGGGGAAACTTCCCTCGATTGTATTCGCTGGCGTCTCAAAATCGTTCGGTCTGTTTGGTAAACGAAATCGGTCGAAACTGCTCGTGCTCCATTGACTCGCGTCGAATTGTCGGCCGAATATTACTAGCCGTTGATCTTTCCAGGCGATTATATTTAGGTACGACTACGAACATACGATTCAGAGGTTTGTTGCCCGTCGCTCGTAAAATTCAGCACTCGATTCCTTTGCCGGCATGAAATTCTACGAGTGGAAATTGTGTCAAACAAATTGCGGGGTTCATTTGCACGCACGCCGTTCCCTCTACTTAGCTAATTCAAAGTGGCGGTTCGTTAATTGAAATACCGCGGTACGCGATACGAAACACGTAGGAGAATGTATTTAGGCTGTTGCACAACTTTCGAGCGCCGCTACTTTCTACTCTTCCAATACTTTTTTTTATGAATGCACGCCAACTCGCCGCGACACAGGAACAGAGATTGATCGCCGCGCGTCTCCTCCGTTCGGGCCACCCTAATTTCAATTAGAGTTCGACGATGCCTCGAACCCGATAAATTAGACGCGCGCTCAGGGCGCTCTACTTGGCTGTGCAACCTTACACGAAAGGAAACCTGCTCAGAGGAGACACGTAGAAAGTACATAAGGGAATATCCGTTTACATAATCCCCGGGCCCGAGACATTAATCAGATGCGGGGAAAGGTCCGATACACGTGTACACCGACTGTAATCTAGAGGCGATATAACGATATTACATACGATGTAAGACGTATGGTCTTCGAAAGCAAACACACGGGACGATGGATCGTGAACGGCGTGCTCCACGAAGTAGGAAGCGATCAACGAGGGCGGAGCTTTCCTAACATGACTATTCGCCAAACTGTTATGACACACGTTCGCGAAAAAGAGCAGAGAAAAAAGGGGAGATAAGGTACAGGAACGAACGAGCTCCAACAGAGAAGAAAAGTCTGACGTTACGTGAAAGTTGCGTTTGCAAGCCCGGCTTCCACGTAATCCTTTCTCCGACGGTTTTTATATCCAGCGTGACGTAATCTCAATAATTGCTGCGGTTTCTACCTCGACCGTGTTCCTCCGTACGCGTCTTCCTTCGAACTTTCTAGCGTTACCTTTGCGCGAAACGCGAGGGATGTCCACGGAAGTTGTACGAATCGCCCGTTCGAGAGATTGATCGCTGGATTAAACGACGTGACGAGACGTTTTAAGAAGCAAGAAAAACGTTCGCTCCTCCGTGTTTCATCACTATTTCTATTCAAATTTAACTCGAGAAGGTTCTATCTGGTCTTTTGGTGTAATTTTAGATCGGCCGTTGAGATTAAGCGGAATATGGCAGAGCTGGAAAACCGGAGGATTCGGTCGAAGTTGGGCACAACCGAAAGCTGGTGGAAGAAGGCTCGGCTGGGAATGTGTGCGAATGAGCAGCATTTGAGGTGTCGCAACGGTATGGTCCCCGGCTACCTTTCACCTTTCTCCGTGCAATTGTACAAATTTGATAATAGACCACGCGCCTTCGCGGGAGGAGAAAGTTAAGAAATTCGCTGCGTGAACTTTTCCTTCGCTTGGAAATTCGGGAGAATTCACCGAACAGAGATCTCGTAGAGTTCTCACCGGAAGTAATAAACATTACAGGATAATAGAGCTTTAACGAAAGTTTATCCTCGCTAGCAGGGAGTTAGTTGGCCGAAACAAGATTACCGGCGAACTTTCTATCTAATAATTTTGCTGTCGTTAGAGGAGAATTTTCGACAAATAATTTTCCCGAGGTGGGAGAAAGAGTTCCTCGTAGATTTCTACTTCGCGCACAACCGTTTTCCACTAATGGGGAAAATCGCACGAAGTCCACCTTCTGAAACAGGAATCGTTTGAAACGAAGGCTTGCTTTCTCGAATTGTCCGGCAGTATCCGATCGCCGAGGACTTCTTCCTCGTAACGGAATACATATGTCGAAAGTGTGAGAGAAAAAACCAGTTTGTTCCTCTTTAGGCGAAATGTATGGCTTATCCAATGGAGTATTTGATCCGTCAATATATTCCTTCCTCTTTGAACAAGGGAAAGTAATAAGAGTAATTCTTCTCTTATAATTGCTATTTAAAATTCCCCGCGATTCAATTTTCCTGCGCTTCCACTGGAAAAGTTCTACTGTAAAAGACAGCGGCGCCGGTTTTCAGCGAACTCGTCGCATAGTTAACAATGGAGAACCGTGAACAATGGCAAGAATAAACAACAAGGTGACAAGTAGCCAGACTTTTATGGTGTAGAAGTTTAGCCCGCCACGATCAGTCGGATAATGATGATTGCATTTCTTTTTCGCTGCAATGTACAAAACCCAAGGAACAACAGTGACACATTTAACCCCTTCGCCTAGAAGGACCACACCTGGGCGGAGTGTTCGATAAGACGATCCTAAATGTAATAGAGGGCTCCACAAAAGAATCATATTCTATTCTTAGCCATTGCGCAGAGGTTGGTGTGTCGCATGGCATTCTTCGCTGGTATAATCTCACGGTGTGCACGGTTCAAATGAAAAATGAGAAGAAAAAGCAATTACTCATTGAGCATCAGTTAGCTATTCGCGTGTAATGAATTCTGTATGGGAAGAACACCGGATAGTACATTCGATCGAATGCTTTAATTATAGATTATCGCCGGTGTTGGAAACTTTTGCGGGGGGATGATTAAATGGTAACGCATGGCTGTGCTCGCTTTGCTCGGCTATTATGAGACAGAGACAGAAATCGGACGGGTGGTCACGTCGAAACTTTCCAAAAGGCGCAACGTAAACCTCTTGCGAAAAGTGGCATTGACCGAGGGAAACAGCGAAACATTGAAAGCGTTTCGTCGTAGGCCGTGCTGTATCGCTCGTAGGAGCCGTCACGATGCTGCTCTTTGTGTCGCGAAAAGTGAAATTTCACGATGAAAGTAGGCAAAGCAGAAAGAACCGACGCGACGGGAGGAAGGCAGATGCTTAGAATTTCTGGTATACAACGTTACTGTATTACCATGTAGCTTATTGACTTTTCCTATAATATAAATACAACCTATTTTTCAATATTCACAACTTTCTTTATTGTTTACTTTCCGAAAAAAATTTATAGAATGTCTAGTCCACCACGAACGGTCATTCGACCATTTGAAAAATTCATGTTACTTACGACTATATTCTTCGGAAAGCGCACTCCTGAAATTGTTTTACGAGTCTACAATGTAATTGTGGATCTACAGTGTAAACAAACGTGCGATTGGAACAAATTGCATAGCGTTCTTTGTACGACAGTACGGTCTTGCGATCCGAACAGAGAGCATCAAAATTTCACAGTGTATAATAGAAATTATTACGTGGTATAAGTGATAGTTTCGACAAAGTCAACAGAGCCAACAATATTTCGTGGTATGATTTACAATTTTTTTTTATCTCTGGTCTCAATGTTTTTGTCCCGTTTGATTTATATTTTTATATTTTAGTTTTTACTTATTACTTTATCATTTGTATATTCATCCCCAAAAATGTCAAGACAGAGGAATATCAATTTATTAGACAAAATAAATAATATCGACGAGGATTGTTCGGAAGATGACCAAGAAGTTTCCGATATTGATAATGATACAGCAGAAAATAATTGTGACTTGTTTGACAGCGATACGGACGAAGAGAATATTTGGAATATACGAGGAGGACAAAAAAGAAAGAGATTTATAGTTAGTTCCGAAAGTGAAAATGAGGAAGAGATTGAAACTGCTATGGGCGGAACTGTTTGGCAAAAAAAGTGTAGCACAAGAAAAATATTTTGTTTACTATGGAATTGGCTAAAATCTCTTTCTATATTAAGATACATATGTTTTTTTGAAGCGGTCATTTGACCGCTCATGGTAGGACTAGGTATACAGGAAATGTCGGTAGGTTTAGTGTTAAACGAAGTCATTGCAGGTGCGAACAATGACCTATCAACTTTCGATTTCCTCCCCGATGCGAGTAATCCGGATCCTGCTCCGATATTCGTTCGACTCGTATGCTGTAGCTAATTGTTCCTATATTTCCACGCCGGTTCTATTTTTATATTTAGATAATTTGATTTTCTCCAAGCCGTGTTAATTTGAAAGAGACACGGCAATTATGTCTGTTCTCGCCTAACTTCGCGCACTTTCTATTGGTGCAATAAATTTTTGCTCGTAAGCCAGGACGTCTCCCGGATGCGCGATAAAAAAGAAAAATGTATGCTTACAGTTAGCTCCTAATGAATAATTAAATATTGAACATTTGTCCAGGCACCAATCGCCGAAAGCCCGAATTTTTGCATAAATTTGCCTGGTTCAACGTACCTTTTAGTGCCCATACTTCGTGTTTCTTCAGTCCCTCGATGTATCTTGTGATGTCTTTGGCACACTGTTCCTGGACAGGATAATTTCCCTCGGTCCAATTATTGGCAAGATAACGCACGTTGAATATATCTAGCGCTTCCGTTAATGTGGTCCACTTTCTGTCCGGAACTTCTTCGATATCACCTGAAATCCGTACTCGCTGGTTCGCCTGTTGGTCCTGTGCGATACCCTCGGAGAGTTTCGAAGAAGATGTCACGCCGCAGATCGCGAAACTTGCGACCACGACTGCGAAGGCCCACATGTAATTCATTTTCATTCAGATTATGCTCACACCAAGCACCGTATCAATGAAATCGTTCGTCGATCGATTAATCTCAGCTAATCATGATCCAAGTTCCAACATCGTCGATAAGTTTGATGCTTGTCAGTGTCTTGGAGCTCCTTGCGCACACATCAATTCGTACTCCTTGCTCTTGCGAGATATTCGTAAAAAAAACAACGTTGATCAGAGACTGTCAAATGTATCACAGGAGGGAACAATTTCTAATCACAATATCACAGCTTCGTACTGCAGTTTCGAATTCTGCAGTGAAACCTTTTCACTTAATCGAATGCGCGTGCCCTTCGTCACCGATGCGAGCACAGGAAATGATCTTGATACTCTGAGCTCCTCCGGAGTCACGTGAAGCTTTGTAGCCGCATTTCCGAACTCTTCCATAGAATTTCTTCTTCGAACCTTTCCGTCCTGGTTATCATGCTTTTGGGAAAGCAACGAGGAAAGGGAGAGTGTGTACCACTTTGCCCGGCCGATTGGCCGGCCTTAGATAGTTCGCAGACGTCCTAAGCGCGGTATCCTCTCTATCCCGTGGCTTCTCGTTACTTGATGGGCAAGAATCACTTCGAACGACGAGGCTGGCAATGGTAGAAAAATGGCTTCGTCGGATGAATATCATGGTAGTAATGAAAGTGCGGGCAAATGGTGGGGAGAAACCTCCCCATATTGAAAAGTGAGTGCCAGTGGCGGACACCTTAGGTCGATACATGCTGTCTATAAGAACAAGTAGTTAGCATAATTTCGTGCCCGCCGACGAAACACGGGAGACAAGTAAAGGATCGTTCCTTTCGGGTGGCGCGGCCGCTTCTTTTTATGAAAACTGTCGAACATCTTTTATTTCTTTTATTTCTTCTCATTTTTTTTCTTCGTTCTTCTTACTTCAGTTGCCGCGGAAGGAACGCATTTATGAATAAAAAGAAGTATTTTGAATGAGAAATATCTGTCGGTTCAAGGTACCTCGGCAGAAAATGATGTATGTCAGAAGCTGAATAGATGCTCCAACTGCTGTAAAGTAATAAACAATGTTGAACGTTGTTTCTCGGTGGTGGTATAAAAAGAAGGAAGGAGGCCAGATTTTGCCTCATTAAAATTAGGAAGCTTACATAAAGCCAGACATTTTTTAATGCTGCACGGTAGAGGATGTTTAAACAGCGGCCGACCTTTGGTATCCGCCTCGCTACATCAATTTTCGGCGGCAAATATTTTAATGGTCGGTGCTCTGCATGAAAATTAATTGTCCCCCCCCCGTTCGGATATTGATATGAATCGATTGATTTACAGAAGGTATCGAGGAACCGCTGTTCGCAAAGTTTCCGGCCATGATTTGCATGGATTCGTCTGAAACTGAGGATCTGCATGATTCGTCTAAAACTGAAACTATTTCAGAGGTTTCACCGAGAAATTTCATACTATTAGAGGTGTGTTTCTCTTTCTTCGGCGTAGAACTTTCGTCAAACGCTGTCATTGGTTGCTCAGTCGTGCTGAAATTCGTTTTCTTCTTTTGCCGGCATTACCGGCATTTGCCATCCTCCCGTATAATTTCCGTTGGTAATCTTGCACGCCCACCGTCGAAAAACTATAATGACAATAAAGACACGAATTTCCTTGTACCTGTAATCAATCATTGCAATCGTTTGCGATCCTTCCCTGATCGAAAGTTAGAGTTATGTTTTCAACAGATGTGTCGAGAAAGTCATTGACATAAGTTCTAACAAGAACACCGGAGAATCGTATTCGTAGCACGCGTTATTATAAAACGCGTGTTGCGTGAAAAGTAGGCATTGAAACAGGCGCGTCGCGCGGTAAATTCTTCTCCGTCGTGCGCTCACATTATTATGGTGTTGTAGGGTTTCCGAATCTGTTCGTTGTCATTTTTCTGGGACATTCTACGAATATCAATTCAGCTACCTATGGACTTCGAACCCGTACAGTCACGGATTGTCTAATATTTCAATTAAGTGGTAATCAAAGTGAACGTTAACGATGCCACGATTACGTTTCGTTTTTGCTGAACGCGCGTCGATAAAAATTGTATGTATGCGATCATTACGGAAACGTCTTTTCTGCGATAATTATGGCGGGGGCATTTTAATCTGGAATTTCTCTTTCGTCCAGGCCACGTATTTGCTCTGTGATGTAAACCTCGTCGGAAAGTGAAATTGGTCGGGGCAAAAAGGGAGAGAAAAAAAGGAACGTTAGTTCATCTTTTTCTCAGAAAATCAAGTTTCTATCCGTTATGCTGGGTTAAGGATCTTTGGAACTAAAAATAAAATTCGGATTCGTCTAGTCGGGAATCGGCATTATGTCCTTGACGAAATTGACCTTTCTTTTTCGAACAATTCTTTCTTTCATCGAGAATGACTTGTTTCTTTTTTCATCACCAAATCCGCCAACCGTCCAGAGTAGAGGATAATACATATATTTGAGTATGTGCAGACGAGTTCCACGCCGCTGCGCCTAGTATATCGGCACGTATTTCGTCTGATGAACTTAATTCAAGGTGATGCAGGGGAAGGTCGACGAGTCTTTAGATGCTTAATTTGGAGTGCGCTTCGTGTTGCCAAAAAAAAAGAAGCAACTGGCCAAAAAGAAACATGGGAATTTTTCATTCTTACTAGACTATTAAATATGGACTTAATTATTTCTAAAATTAATATGATTTATCTGCGAAAAAGAGTGAAGTTTGTACTGCAGAAAAGCCTTGTCTATTCAGGAAGTGCTCATGGTCAGTTTCTTACGCCTTTAGATAACCATGTTCAGCAAGTGCAAGTAAAACTCATTTTTTTCAATATTTCTTACATAATGTTTACGCTAGGCAATCATGAATAGTATGTCTAATATTAATAAGAAAGTAGAGTAGCGAAATGAACATATGTGTCTCTCTATATTACAAGAATATATTATGTAAAAACTTTGTCGGTCGACGAGTATGTACTAGAAATTAAAAAGTATAGCTGCAACTGAATAGTCCTTATTATTGTTACTTGGATTTCTTCCACTGTCGTAATGGATGAACTATTCTGAGTAAGGACACCATAGGAGCCTCGAAGAGTAAACTGATGAACAGCGAAACAGCATACGATGTTATCGTGAATCCCACGAACAATATTGCCTGCAAAACATTAACAAATTCCATTTAAACCGTGCCAGGGTTTACTCCAGTAGCGGATAAAAGTTGTATTGCTCGAAGACGATATTTTGCTGTCTGCTCGACACGGGGAACACTTTCTCAGGCAGGAAGGAGTGAAAGGGGAAGAAAGAAATGAAAAGTGGAAAAGTGGTAGGGGATTGATAAATCCAAGAGTGGGAAAGTGGAAGAGAAAATGGAAGGGAGGAAACCGCGATAGTAGAAAGAGTCGTGATCTGGAGGATCGTTCGGAAAGTGAGTTTGCTCGATCGGTAATCGCTCTGCTCTATCGCCATTCAACTCGCATCTTATCAAATTATTAAATTGCAATTGAAATAACGAAGATTGAGGAGGATCATAGTACCACAAGTCCTTGTGTGAGATGAATCGATGATTCTCCCTGTAACACTACCGCTCGTATTATCGCTGGGTGCAGCAAATATGCGCAATAAGTTAATCTGGAAAGCGGATATAGACATTTCCAGGATAAAATATTATTTATTACGCCTGGAAATATTTCAGTTGTTAGAAACAATCTTACAAGTTCGTACAACATTTGTTTACCCACCTCCGTGCCCCGTACAGCATGCGATTAAAATCCATCCTATCGAAATCGCCCATCCGGAATGCGATAATGCAGTGTACAGTGCAGACTGCAACGGTGTGAGCCGATTTCCGTACAATCCGTACACTATGCTTAGCATCACGGCAAAGGAGAGGGGCCAAAGAATTAATGTAATCGTCTACAATTACAGAGGAGATGTATTAATTAAGTTAAGTACGAGAAATCCCATCAACTAATTATATTATCCCGTCAATTAGAAATCATTATGCAGAAAGTGGATTGCGATAGCTCTTACCGCAGGCTATATTACCGCCGCAGCATAAATATCATTATACCGGCGGAATATGTTTGCCGATTTGTAGAATAATGCAATTGAAATGAATCGTTTACGAAGGAAAGAATGTTTACTGCCGATTCAATCATTTCCAAATTCATTGCTCTTAGAATATGTAATTTATTTTTGCGACGTATTATTGCCTGCGGAAAACGATATACATGGGCTCACTTTATTGATCTTCAACTTGCAATTGGATTTATAGAGGTACCACCCTGTTATCATTCCGAAAAGGTACGGTCCAATCCTCGACCAAGGTTTGTCGTACAGACTTTCGTAATGCGCGAATGGATCTCCAATGCTACATACATATATACATTTTTAGCCTTACCTTTTTTTCACCATACAATTATTATCTTTAATCGTAATTTACATTACGTATGCAAAACGTCTCACCTTGGCACATGTTCCACATTCAGTGTGATGATTGCAGTAATAAACCAAGATAGGATCAGAATAGAGATCGTCATGATTCCAGCAAACAGAAGGAACCTGTCGAATATATGCCTAATCAATTGCACAGCCTTTCTCGACGAGAAACCTATTGGCTCGCGTATACGATACCTTGCTCCAATTATAAGAATACTTATTCCAATGATATAAAACAATGTGTCGTTTGCTAAATACCAGCTCCACACGATACACTGTTGAAACAGTACAATTCTTCAGCGAATTATTTATAAAGAAGGGAAAAATAATTTTACCCCAAGTCACGCTCACCCGCTCGTCCATTGGAAAGTAGGTGTTAATGTATAAAGCGTTGCGCCACCAGAACTTTCGACAATTTTCATAATCAATCGTATACAGATCGAGCATTGTGTGACTGTAGTACCAGGCCATAGATACTTCGATGAGACCGATCACTAGGAGGTAAACTGGTGTTAATCGGAAATAACGATACCATACCATTCCCAAAAACTGAAGGACCCGACCACTGGCTCCCCTTATCATCTTTTTCTTTCTCATATTGTCTTTCGTGATCGTGCGGAAGTACAAGAACGACACCAGACATCCGCTGGAGCAAAGCAATTCTAAATAACGCTCAAGTGCGAACAAAATAGGCTAACTTTTCATTCATACCTCATGAAAAAAAATGTATCTACGGCATACGTGCCGTTACTAATGGTCTGATATAGGAAATCGTTCTCCGCGTGTGACTTAAACGTTTTACCGTCTGCAAGAGGAAGTTAAGTATATAATTATTCGCTACGATTCATTTATACGACTCATAAATTCTTGTGCTGGCATACCGGAGATCACGTTCACCGTTAAACAAGTGTGAACCAAGATAATCCAAATCATCGATAGAAATCGTAAACCATGAATGGGAGCCAAAGTATCATCCCCAACGTCCAGACTAAAAAGTTTCGACAGATTCAACAGTATACTGAAGGATAGCAGTGCCTCCGATAACGGTCTCGGTACGGTGTCTGAATTCTGCACATCTATAGTTACGAAACGCAAGCAAATAAATTGCGTTTATTAATTTAATTCGTTCATCAATGGGGAGAATGTATTGAAACTTTCGCACATTACCTAAACTACCGTTATGCTTCTTCACGGACCATAATTTAGCAATAGTGATCTCACTTTGAGCGGGCTCGTCCGCATTGAACATTTTCATTTCCGTCATTATGTTCCCAATACTTTGGCCTTTTTTCTCCGTAGTTAATACTTGGTACCGGAGGGAAATGTCGTAGAAAGTTCCCAGGATCACAAAAAGAAGTACCACGGTGAATGCGACTCTGTAAATTCGTGTGATATGTGTAAATGTTCTCTGATATTGTCCAGAATCGTGGACGAATCAATGGACGAAAGTTGTACACACAACAGGACGTAAAATATCGGATCCTCCGAAAGCAAATATCCCTTGGAAGTATTTCGGATTCCTTCGATGGCCATTTCCGTAGAGGAATCGTTTCCGCGTTGACGCTGAGCGAAGTACAAAAGCTGCTCTGTGTCTCCAACGTTGCACGAATCGGGCAAACAGAGTCCGAATATAATTCTGTACGTCTGAAAAATTAAAGAGGATCCTGAACACCAAGCTTCGAAAGACGAATCAATGTTTCTTTCAACGCTGGATAAATGCGACCACCTCGTTCAGTTGAGGTCGATGAACGGTCAAATTTAGGGTAGCCGACGTCATGCTGACCGGAAAGGGTGGAGTATCCTCTTGATGTTGCCGTTTCGCGTTTCTTTGCCATTCGTGGAATTTCATTTCCATTTCTCTGCATTGATCCGCAGCCCCCACCCAAAATACATTGCCGGAAAATAAACCCCACGTGTATCTGCCAGTCGCATCAACCACTGAAAATAAATGCGCGATTACATATACGTAAGGGTGTAACGTTGAATAAGTAAGTCGTGCCGCTCGCAACGTCCCATCGTGCAAAGCTCCGCAGCTTTATATAACTGTAACTATTGAATTAGACTAAGGTACATTCTTTCCATCGATTTTAGAAAGCTGATCCAGCGCATAAAAATCAAAGCTGTTTCTCTCGACGTGATTTGAATAGAACGTTTGTTCCCCGCATCCTATTAAAGCCATCTGTACCGTAACAACGATTCAATAGCTGCACGTTAAAAGTACGCTTACGTACGCGCTGATTGTATTATAATTATGTGCAGCGATGCGGTTTAATTTTAGTGGAGCAGATCCTGTTATTACAGGAACGTTCACTTCCTAGCAACACTAGGGGAAGCAATTTTTCAGCCTATTATATTTTACTTTGCTGAACTTTCTGTAAAGCACGAGTTTCTAAGGCATTAAGCGCAACCAATTTTTGTGCCGTGTCGTTTTCCGGTCCCGAAGAAAGTCTCATCGATCAAATCCAAACCGGTCTCTCCAGGTGCTCTAGCTACTTCCTATACATATGAGTCATATGAGTTATCGCACAATTATTTCCCCGCGCCATCAGAGATATAACAATTACTGGACATTAATAGATATTGAAATATTATTCGATTGTCGCGATCTATTATATACGTATGTAAAGAAAATGACGTGGTAACGTTTCCTCGCATTTTGCACGCTATATTTCAATTACTTTGGTCTGAAATTAATCAGCTAGTATATTCCATGAATACTACTTGCTTTTTAATGCCCATTGCTGTCCTGCTAATACGGCCGTCATGTACACCGTCATATCTTCTTCACAATCTATCGTAACATTTAATAATTTACGCTTATCGGGGCTCCAAATTTTCGCCACGATATACGGGTTCCAGATATTTATGTCGTCCAAATGTACCCCCGGTTGATTAATAATATTCTGTGTTATATTGGACGTAATCACTTTCTCCCTTTCCGCGGTGCTCTCCCAGGAGATACTGCGAATTTTTTTCAAAACATCACGTTTCCCTTGTAACTCGATAGGATCAAATTGCGCGGACTTTCTGTTCAACTCCTGGCCACCCACTGCCCAGCACACGAGGAACAAAAGCAACGAACGCGCACGAAACATAATTAATTGAAAATTGTCTGTTCGTTCAATCGTTTAAATTATCTTCGATCGTGCTGCCGCATAAATGGAAAATTCATTTCTGTTGTTTAAAAAGTTGACAGATCTGTCTCTAACGGAACGAACTCAATGTTTCGAAAGCACCTCGACGAAAATTTAGAATACTATCAAACACTTATTATTTAGAATACGGTCTTATAGATACTGGTACCTACCGATTATGTGCAACGTCAGATATACTCTGTATCTGGTCTCCCACTTTGTTACCCCTAATACACACATCGCACGTGATACCGCAATTTCATGTTCTTTAAACTTACGTTTAGAGAGTATTTCGTTCGGTAATATATAGCTGCTTTCCTTCCGCCATTTCAATTGTCTCTACGTAACAAGAAATTTCATCTTTTGCGGAATCATCGCAATAAGAATTCAACGAAAAAAGTTGTATCACGCGTACTTGCAATTATTACGTTTCGTATAATATATTCTATGCTGGTTAATTGTGAAAGTAATTGCAGCAAATCGTAGACAAATTGTTAAGAACGCTGCTCCACTTCGAAAACTCCTCACTAATTTTAAATTATACATACATGTACACTGTTTAGATTTGATGTTGGGCATGCGCAAAACGTTCGATTAGTCCCATAGCCTGGACCATGTGGACCTCATTCTTTCCTTGTTTTTCTTGTAAAAAAAAGAAGGATGGAGTATACCATTCTCTGGTCTGAAATGGGCTGCAATTTTCCTGCAAAACGTAGCGATAGGTTGAACGCGTGATAATATGTCGAAGAAGTAAACACCTGAAATTGATTTTAAAAATGGATATGATTATTGATACAAGGGGCAACGTTGATTTGGCAACACGTGATTGTTTGATAGAAAGCGACGAGGATGATATAGACTTTGAAAATGCTGGTAATTAAATCTACTTTCCATTGTAATCTGTATTGAGGTTAGAAATATTTGGCAGAGTGCTAAACAATATTTTTGTTCGTGCACCCACTTTGCAGGTAAACAACCGGGGAAATTCTTCGATATCGAAGAAGATTTATTTGATGAGGTATGTTCAAGAAAACAGACAGCTCATAATACGGCCAAAGACATTGATCTTGACGAGTTTGAGAGAGATATGGGTTGGACAGGTGCGGGAAGAAGTAGGAAAAGGTCTGCCGCGCCAGATGTAACTCCTTTGACACAAGAACTGACAGCGTTAGGTAAAATACTTAAAAAGAGTGTTATAAAACCCGGTTTCGAACAATTACAAGCTCTACCGCCTTACGAGCTAAGTAAGAAACAATTACAAGCTAAGAGGCGCAAGGAACGCTCCAAAACGAAAGGGAGGGATTGGTTTAATATGCGTGCTCCTGAGTTGACGCCAGAGGTTAAGAACGACCTACAGGTTCTAAGAATGAGATCGGCCCTGGATCCGAAACATTTCTACAAGAAGAACGATCTTAAAACGTTACCAAGATACTTTCAAATTGGTAAGGTCGTGGATTCACCTGCGGATTACTATTCTGGACGTCTTACAAAGAAAGAACGCAAGAAAACAATTGTGGACGAACTTATGGCCGATGCAGAGTTTTCTAAATATAACAAACGTAAATATAAGGAGATCATTGAAGAGAAGAAAAAACTGCATTACAAAGCTCACAGGCATGCAAAGAAACTGAAGGGAAAGAAAAAATAATACAAACAATTAACAAATATATATATATATATGTACAAACAGTGCTTTCAACAATTTGTAACATTTGTAAATGCGTTTACTCCGGTTAAGTACATTTGAAACATAGGAAGAGAAATATACATATATGTTCGTCGATATTCAAATTATATAAATTTAATGCAACCCTCCTGTAACTTCAATGGTAGCGCGATTAATATAAGAGCTCTTGCTAGATGCTAAAAATGTAATGACTTCTGCCACTTCTTCCGGCGTTCCCATTCTACCAAGTGGAATCTTTTTCAAAAACAATTGTTTCACGTTATCCGGTACGGTTTCTGTCATGGGAGTTTGTATGAAGCCTGGTAGAACTGTATTAACACGAATTCCAAATCTGTAATAACAGTGTACATATATTATTACGAACCTACTTTCAAGATGCAGTGTACTTAACAATTGTTGCTCTATTACTTACTGTCCAAACTCTAAGGAAGCAGTTTGTGCCAGAGCTATTACTCCAGCTTTTGATGCAGCATAATTAGCTTGACCAATATTTCCAATCTTACCAATGATAGAACTTACATTAACAATCGAGCCACCTTTGCTTACGCCGGCATCAATCATTTCTTTCACTCCTGTTTGAATTGTATAAAATGTTCCTTTTAAATTTACGTTAAGAACTTGATCAAAATTGTCCGTGGTAAGTTTTAAAATAAATTGGTCGCGCGTGACGCCCGCAGAGTTGACTATAATAGTTGGTGCGGTAGAAAATATGCTTCTTACATTTTTAAATGCTTCTTTAATACTTTCTACGTCCGAAACTTCTGCCTTTAGCGCCAAATGTTTGCAACCTAAACATTCGTTACATGTAACTTCATTAATTATTATTGATGATGAAACGAATATGAATTAATAATTGTTTCCACCCGAACCATTTAAAGATGCAATGGTGTCTTCTGCCCTTTTTAAGTTGATGTCGGTAGCGATAACTTTAGCCCCTTCTCTTGCCAAAATGTGGCATACTTCTCTACCAATACCACTTCCGGCACCTATAATTAAAAAAAATTATACGTCGTCGAATCTCTTTATTGTAAATCTTTTGTTTCTTTCCTCCTTCCATTTTGCCTTCTTTTATTACACACCTGTTACAAACGCTACTTTGCCGGCAACCATTTTTATTTTTTATCAAGAAGTCGTGATAATCGATTCGACCCGGGGTGCATTTCCAACGAATTTTTAATTGTTTATAACATTATAACTTTTAAACCACAAATTCCATATTCTTAACACTGTTGGGGAAGATAGCTATGGTTCGTAGCTTTAATTTGAGACCAATACGGATAATAAAAGACCAATTGCAAGCCGAGGAAAACGCAATTGTTTAAATTAGCGATGTAATTCAAAGAGATGGTTTTTGAGATGCAGAAATCTATTCGAAAAGCCGCAAACGCGAGACGGCGCCACGTATACTTTTATGTAGTGTCACCGTCAAGAAGTTTATCCATATGTTATGTTTTTGTCTATTTGCACCTATTTAATAAAATGCTCCGTTAATTTATAACGCCGTGTCCTGTTGTATTTTGAAATCTAAGACTGAAACTGCATATCGCTACATTGGACTAATAAAACACCTTTTAAGTATACAATTTGTCGTGTGTAACAATGAAAGTGTCAGGACTGTAAAGATATGTTTGAAACTACGCGGCTCTCTGCCATATCTACATTGCCTGCAATGGTATCGCCATCTATACGGGACTCCTTGAAACTACTCGCGCCGCTATGGTATCGCCATCTATACACGACGCCTTGAAACTACTCGCGCCTCTTACTTACCTTAAGTGTAGATATGGCAGAGGCCCCGCAGTTTCATTCACCTCTGCATAGATGGCAATACTAATGCACCTAGATAAAGCAGACATACATGTAGTTTCGAGCAGTTCTCTATAGATGGCAAAACTAAACAGCACTTTGGATGTAGATAAGACAGGGATACGAGTGGTATGTAGGTATGCAATACAAGAACTTGTTTATAAATGTGCTACGATAAACTTCGTAATATTTGGTTCTTTATGTCTTCATTTATAAAGTTAAGTTAATGGTGCTTGAAAATCGTTTCGTACTCTCATTTACATATCAATAAAGTGTTAGCAAACACAGCATTACAATCTACATTAACCTTAATGCATTGCAAGTTCCATTGTTCATTTTATTCTACAACAATCAAGTTCTTTAGCAAAGGTAAATACATATGTCTATATCTTTTGCGTGAAATAAATTTTCGAACATGTAATAAATACATACTAATATTCATTTCGGCCTCGCAGTCACGAATTGTCGCCTTAGTATACATATAACCTAACTTTCGATTACTATCTTAGCCTATGCATTCTTCTTTTCCACTCGTTCTTGGATACATTCTCTACTTTACATATTGCCCTATTTCTTTTTAGCCGTCTCCTTATTGCACATCTATTATATATGTTTCTGTTTCGAATTCCGAAGTTTTCATCTCTTGTTCCACGCATCAGATCCTTTATCGTAACCCCCCTCGTGTTGCTGTTCTAATCTATTTAAACTTTTCATTATATCTTGCTCCTTTTATTTTTCTGTTCTTCTCCTTGCATTGTATTTCGTAGTATCTTATTTTAAGGCTTTTCATTACTTTGTTTAATCCCCTTCATGTCAAATTTATTCTTGCTTAACTAATTCTATTCCTTTTTAATTAATCCTCCCTTTCTCTTATGCTTCTGGTTTGGCCCCTGCTTCTTTCTTTTTCCTTTAAATAACCCTTAACAATATTTCCCTCTCCTGTTACATACTTACTAATATATTTGTTGTGTGTGCAGGTTTCCCGTGCAAAGAGTAAGCAGCATTGACGGCCACTTCTCATTGTGCATAAGAGCAAGAGACAAGATACAAGCACTCTTGCTACATACTTTACTTATCCTTTAGTTATAGTGAATTGGCTTATATAATAGTTTGTAGCTATTTGCGGATAAGATTAGTTTAGAACAATTGTGTATTTAATTTGTATTTTATTTTATATTCAGTTTATTCGGTAGATCCTATATAAAATTTAATATTACTTATATTACTATTACAAGTTCTACTGAATGCGCTAAATATAAAATGAAAGTTATAATAAATAATTTACATACGCACAAGTTAGACATTGCTGTAATTTAATTTTATAAGTTTCTGCATATAAAGTACATACATTTTAGTATAAGTTTTATTGGTATGATATATTGTAAATTAACTTCGAAGAATAGTTTATAAGTATTAGATTATTTATGTTTATAGTATTTGTTATATTACATAAATGTTAGTTTAGAATTAATACATGGTTTAGTTGTACGATGTATTGTAAATAGATGTAATAGAATAGTTCATAAGTATTAGCTTGTAAATTTGAACTACAACATTTTTGTAACTTGTATCTTCGTTGATTAGTTTAAATAAATGTTAAATGAAAGGAATGCCACTGCTCTTCTTATTTTCATACCTTACCAATCCTTGGAAGAACCTAATTCCAATTCCTTAGACGAGAAGTACCGTGAACGGACTTTAAATGCAATGTCCTGAAGCGAGAAACTTGTAAAAATTGCCCTATACGTTATTAAACTTCAGTCTTCATTCCTTGCAAAATTTGTTGGGAGAATCTAGAAATTTAAGCGCTTGGAAATTCCTGGAACGTGACGTCATTTCCAAGAATTGCTGCGATGAAAGACCTCCTCGCATATCATATTCTCCTGATACAAATCCACGATTTTCAGCGAGATATTTTTGCCAGAATCTCAGAAATTTTGCGATCGGAAATTCCTGGGACGTGACGTCATTTCCAAGAATTGCTGCGATGAAAGACCTCCTAGCATATCATATTCTCCTGATACAAATCCAGGATTTTCGGCGAGATATTTTTGCCAGAAACTCTGAAATTTAAGTGCCGAAAATCCTGGATTTGTATCAGGAGAATATGATATGCGAGGAGGTCTTTCATCGCATCAATTCTTGGAAATGACGTCCGTTCCAGGAATTTCCGAGCTCTTAAATTTTCGAGTTTCTGGCAAAAATATCTCGCTGAAAATCCTGGATTTGTATCAGGAGAATATGATATGCGAGGAGGTATTCGATCTCAGCAATTTTCTGGACATCTGCCAACCAATTTTGCAACAAGTGAAGACTTAGAATTTGCTCCTTCCAAATTTAACAACGTATAGGGCCATTTTGACAAGTTTCTCGCTTTAGGACTTTGCATTTAAAGTTCGTCCACGATACTTCTTGTGTAAGGAATTGGAATTAGGTTCTTTCAAGGATTGGTAAGGTATGAAAATAAAAAGAGCAGTGGTATTCTTTTCATTCAACATTTATTTAAACTAATCAATGAAGATACATGTTACAAAAATATTGTAATTCAAATTTACAAGCTAATACGTATGAACTATTCGTTTATATCTATTTACAATATATCGTACAACTAAATCTTGTATAAATTCTACGCTAACATTTATGCAATATCAAAAATAATATAAACATAAATAATCTAATACTTATAAACTATTGTTTGAAGTTAATTTACAATACATCTTACAGATAAAACTTATACTAAACTTTACATAGTTTACGCAGAGAAGATTATTTATTTAAATTACAGCAACTGCGCAACTTGTGCATATGTAAATTATTTATTATATCTTTCATTTTATATTTAGCACATTCAGTAGAACTTGTAGTAAACGTAATATTAAAGTTTATATAAGATCTACCGAATAAACTGAATATAAAATAAAATATATAATAGATATAGATAACAATTAACTACACAATTTTTCTAAATAAATCTTATGCCCTAATAGTTAAAAACTATTTTTATAAACCAATTCATTATAACTAAAGTACGTGGCAAGAGTTATTCTTTCTTCTTTCTTCCTTTTATGCGTGATGAGAAGTGTGTGTCAATGCTGCTTACTCTTTGCATGGGAAATCTGCATGCCATAAAATGTATGGCAAAAGTTATTCTTTCTTCTTTTTTGCTTTTATACGGGATGAGACGTGGCCGTCAATGCTGCTTACCTTTGCATGGGAAACCTGCACACACAACAAATATATTAGTAAATATGTAACAGGAGAGGAAAATATTGTTAAGGGTTATTTAAAGGAAAAAGAAGCGAAAGCCAAACCAGAAGCATAAGAGAAAGGGAGGATTAATTAAAAAGGAATAGAATTAGTCAAGCAAGAATAAATTTGACATGAAGGGAATTAACCCTCCGACAGCGGGTAACTTCGGCAGCGAACGTGGAGTCATTTTGACTCACACCGATATTTCACTACTACATATTCACGAGCCCCCAAACCCTCGCCGATATGGTACTGACCAGTGACGGTTGCTCGACCCTAAACCCTCATCGATACATTGTATTCTATTCGCTTTGCGTTCAGGTATTTTTTTCTTTACTACGTATAGGAAAACGTATAGGAAAAAATAATAATTTCGTGAATTGTAATAAATATTATTTTTCTTATAAATTTGTACTGCTGCATTGCCATTTTATAATTTATTCGATGATTCTTCAGAAATGTAGACGTCTTCCGGAAAATCACCAAAAAGAACTTGTTCCTTTGTTCGTAACACAGACATTGCGTTAATAAAAATAACAAAGAAATAACAGCAAAAAAGTTTCTTTGGCAACGTATAAGACTCGAGTAAAACTGAAAACGGTATAGAAATTCGAAGAGAGGTGCGCTCAATTCGCTGGTCGTCGCAAGAATAATCCCTCGTTGCACATTTGTTTCCATTCAGCCAACCGAGTTCCGGGTTTTTCCTATTTTGGGGGTACTACTAAAAAGGTCCGCTCGCGCCTAACACAAACAGCTCCGTCACTGTGTGCGTATCGGTCTCCAAACCAGTGACTCCGGCATCGCTGTCGGAGGGTTAAACAAAGTAATGAAAAGCCTTAAAATAAGATACTATGAAATACAATGGAAGGAGAAGAGCAGAAAAATAAAAGGAGCAAGATATAATGAAAAGTTTAAATAGATTAGAACAGCAACACGAGGGGGGTTACGATAAAGGATCTGATGCGTGGAACAAGAGATGAAAACTTCGGAATTCGAAACAGAAACATATATAATAGATGTGCAATAAGGAGACGGCCAAAAAGAAATAGGGCAATATGTAAAGTAGAGAATGTATCCAAGAACGAGTGGAAAAGAAGAATGCATAGGCTAAGATAGTAATCGAAAGTTAGGTTATATGTATACTAAAGCGACAATTCGTGACTGCGAGGCCGAAATGAATATTAGTATGTATTTATTACATGTTCGAAAATTTATTTCACGCAAAAGATATAGACATATGTATTTACCTTTGCTAAAGAACTTGATTGTTGTAGAATAAAATGAACAATGGAACTTGCAATGCATTAAGGTTAATGTAGATTGTAATGCTGTGTTTGCTAACACTTTATTGATATGTAAATGAGAGTACGAAACGATTTTCAAGCACCATTAACTTAACTTTATAAATGAAGACATAAAGAACCAAATATTACGAAGTTTATCGTAGCACATTTATAAACAAGTTCTTGTATTGCACACCTACATACCACTCGTATCCCTGGCTTATCTACATCCAAAGTGCTGTTTAGTTTTGCCACCTATAGAGAACTGCTCGAAACTACATGTATGTCTGCTTTATCTAGGTGCATTAGTATTGCCATCTATGCAGAGGTGAATGAAACTGCGGGGCCTCTGCCATATCTACACTTAAGGTAAGTAAGAGGCGCGAGTAGTTTCAAGGCGTCGTGTATAGATGGCGATACCATAGCGGCGCGAGTAGTTTCAAGGAGTCCCGTATAGATGGCGATACTATAGCAGGCGCGAGTAGTTTCAAGGACTTCTGTATAGATGGCGATACCATTGCAGGCAATGTAGATATTGCAGAGAGCCGCGTAGTTTAAAATATACAGATGGGTATTTGATTCATAAAAGAGAGGCTTTTTGGGGAATAAGGAAATGTAATTCTCAAGCCGAAACATATATGAATTATCTTTCTAAAGAGTTATCTCTAGAGCGTCAGAAAACAGAAGAATCTACATTAGAAGCAGGGCAATAAATAATACAGAATATTTACAGCTACAAATAGATACAAAAATAGAAACGAGAATTCAAAAGTAATTGCAACAAGAACTTAAGATTCTGTCCACTTAAATAACTACAGTGGGCAGTAATGTCAACTTAATCCCCGCTGGTTCGGGGCTGCCTAGTGAGCCCAGTCCGGGGATGTGACTTACCAGTAATTGTTCATGCTTATCGCTTTACGGCACGCTCTGTTTAGACTGGATTGGTGAGATATATTGGGGACAATTGGTGATCACAAGTTGAGATAACTCGGACGCTCGCTCCATCCGCGATTTATCGGAACAGGTCGAAGAATTGGTGGGGATGACTCCGCAAGCATTAATTGGGGAGAAAAACGAATATCAAGCGGGCACTATTGTACTTTGTATCCTAAGTTCAATGCGCAGTCTATTCGCTCGAATTATTTTCCATTGGATTATCAAACGTATCTTATCTGTCCAGTGAGATTGTGCAAAGAATCGTTTAATAATTATATAGCGAATAATTAATTGCCCAGGTCTCACTACGTGGAGGCTAGTGAAAGAAATAATTGAAGAAGAGGTTTCAGAACAGGAAAATCTTATTACTCAAGTGTTAAATAGGATTACACGGCAACTGCTAGCTGACTACTCTTGCGGTTCAAAAATCTTGTTCACCAACATTGAACAGTAAGTTACATACCAATCACCAGGTATTATCGAACCTTTCTGTCTACCTTTCCACGGGTTTTTAAGCTGCTAGCATTATGGAAACAAGGTTTAAAACACGCATTTCCTAGTTTATTCGTTGGGTGTCAATGTGTAAAAATATACTTATTAAAATATAATATATTATGTATTCGTTTGAAGAGGGGCAATGATTTTACATGAATGTAATATCTTCGTGTGTGTTTTAGTCGGCGCAACTGATTCGGGCAAATTTATAATACAAAATTCGTTGGGGAAAAATTACGAATTTATTTATAAAAAAAAAATTGGTTCGTCAACGGAACAAAATATAGTTGTTAGAGTTCGACAGTGATGCAGCGAATCCGATTAAGTGTATTCCACGATATAGAGCATATTCGTAACATGAAATATAAAACTCTCATTATCAACTATATATATCGTTAACATGGTCAACATACATATAAATATACAGTCATCACTTTAAGTTAATTGTATCCATACAATACATACAGTGAATCTATACACGGTATAAGTAAGATCCCTACGTCCTGCTCTTTTCTTCCTTTTTTTTCAACGCTTCAGATACATACATAAATGCATACATACGTATATATGCGAAGTATATATATCTCTCTTGGAATATCTCGCTAATACACAATTATACAAAATGCTACAGCAGAATCCTCACTCGAGTGTGGTTCTTTTGTTATTTTTTTTTCATTTTGTTCTTTTTTTCCCTTATAGAAATATACATATACCAGTGGCACGTTGAAACGCAACCGATTAGAAAAGAGAACGAAAGTACAGGTATGACCGAAAAAAATATATATATATTATATGTATGTATGTATATCATATACACATCGAACAATTTTCATTTACACGAATTACAAAGAACGGAGTATTGGTTCAACGGATAATGTCTCCCTTTCTTTTCTCCCTCTTCCTCTTCCGGGACACTTAAGGTTGCTCACGCAGTAGCACTTTGGCACTTATAGCGAAGAATTCTGAGTAGATTTTAGAAGAACTCGCGCGGGGTACGACGCTATCTGTGTTCCCTTCCCCCGTTAATAACGTTCGCATTGAATCCTTTAGGCCAAAAGCAGGGATTTCGCGCCCGCAGCACACAATATGTGTCTGTTGGGTGATTGAAGCTTACTTAACAGCCGATCGCAAACAAAAATGTACGGAATCATTTAGGAACATACGGAGAAATATCCGTAGTATCTTCTCCGTCTGTTGGTCAGTCTCCAGCCACGATGGGCTCTCTCTCCTTCTTTCTGTTCGCGTAATTAAGTTTCACCTCCACGAAGAGCCCGCTTCTTTCTCTCTCGACCCCTAAAGTATGCACGTCTACGTGTCTGTTCATGTGTGTGTCTGTGTGTGTATGTATGCGCGTGGTGCACGTGTCAGTCTTATCTAGTATGTAGTGCACGGCCAGCCCGGTCACGTCATTTGCGCAGCGTTGAAGCTTCGCTTCCTGGGGGCGGTGAAGTGTTGAGGGTTGGCGATCTGGTACTGTTGCACGTACGGATTGTTCCTTAGGACGTTGCCACCGGGCGAGCTGGTCGAATATTGCGAACTGATTATTCCAGTTTGTTGCAAATACTGTTCTCGATACAGCGCCTGCTGCGTCACGTATTCCCCGTTCACGGGATTCTGAGCACCGTAGTCTGCCTTCACGCTCTTCGCGGACAGCTGATTGGCGTTGCACTCCTTGTAACTGTCTTGATAACGTAGACTAGTAGGAGAGGAGCCAGGCGGCGTGACGTTCTTCAGACTCTGCGTTGGACTCTGTGTGATGGACTCTAGCACGTGTCTCGGCATGTTTGGCGATGGACTATGGGTCTCCTGAAGACCATCCATGCGATTCGCGTTTCTCACGTAAATGGGGGCGCTCTCGGGTCTACCGCCAATTATGTTTCTCATTCCTTCTCTATCCTTCGCGCTCAGACTCTGCCGTGACTCGTTCAATCCGGAGTTACGATTCTTCGTCGTTGTGGGGGACGTGCTGTTCAGATCGGTAACGCTCGACCACGTCACACTGGCCAGTTCCCATTGACGAAGAAGACTGGACACTCGTTCGGCTCTGGCGGTCGTGTCGAGACTTTCATCGTAGTCGGGTCCCTGAAATGAATGATCCGAAAACGTTAGCACCTTGCCCCTATACTTGCTCTAGAATAAAAACTGGGCTGAATTGCGATTAAATCTCCGGTCGACCGTGCGAAATAAATGGATCGCGGTGGATTATATTATAAACGATCTCTATAGCTTTCGGGGATTTTCGCACACTCGTGGCATTACGAACGGACATTGTTTCACGCCGAGTCAACGCGAGATCGAGATTACACTAACAACAAGATGAAGGCGTCGAGGAACGGGGAGCATCTTCAAACCATAAGCACGAGTATAAGGCCGTTGAATGTCGCAGTCAGTGAAATGTCGAGCAAATTCGTGTCCCATAGCCGACGAAAGTTACAACCGGCCGGCATCGCGCAAATTAATATTATTATTCCGACAAGGCTGTCGCAAGGTTGGCGAAGCCTTAAGGGGACGTCTATTCTGCATGGCCTGATTCCAATGCATTTTGCTTACGCAATAGAAAGTACACCGTGCAATTCGAAGCTGCTGGCAAGTTTTTGTACAAACCGAAACTTCAGCCACAGTGGATCGCGCGAGAACGAAGGAGGGCGATAAACAAATTCAGCGAAGTTTCCGATATACAGTCGACTCGATTTATATGTTTTTACGTATCCTTTATAGTATAAGCACGTAAAACAACAAGTTAGAAAAATTTACATACATCGTTTTCATTTGCACAGAAATGCCAATCGTTAACATACTTTCCGTGTCGACTGTATTATTTCGAATTATGCTTTCGGTAGAAGCGACTTACATTCTCGATTTTCTCGTCGAGCATCTTGAAGAAGTCGAGCTGACTCGAAGATATCTCTCTGTAAAATTGCAAATTGAGGATGATTAATGATTTGGGCGTGCGTGACGTTGCTTACGATTAATTCGATCGGTCGATAATGGAAAAAAAGGACAACTCTTTAATTCGCTGCAAAGGGCATCGAAGTTTCAAGATAACAACTATCTTCGCGGTCATTTTGCATCGGAACTATTCGGCTCGCAGTGTTTATCAGCGAATAACATATTGTGCAACACGGGCCGAGTGATGGCCGAAGGGCATTATAATTAGAAGGCTGCCCGCAAGCAAAATGTCTTCTGGCAAAAGACACGGAGACGTTCTGTCAACGTTTATTCCCGTTCATTTTAACTCTCGCGACTTGAAAAATCTGTGATGACCAACACAGAGAGACAATCGGAAAAGGTGGAAACTTACGTTTGCTGCACCAGAGGTCCGCCACCAGGTGCGTTCGACTTCTTCTTAGCTTGGTTTTTAATGTCGCCCGAACCATTTTGCTCCTCGTTTCTGTTCACCTCGACGCCATTGTTATTCGTTTTGTTACTCTTCGTGCTGCCGTTTCCGTTTTTCTGTTCCACGGACGCAGAGCCTGAAACACGAAAAGCACAGCAACGTTAAACAAAGAATACAAATGGACCTTGACGTTCGATAATTGAGAATCGGTCTCCACGTCACAATTTTCTACGTATTAATAACTTCAAATATGGATATTATTCGTGCCACTGCGTTTTTCCTTTAACACGAGCGCAGTCCACGGAATACAAATTTCCCTCGATTAATAGCGAAAATCTACAAACTCGTGTATGAAATTTTCAAAGGCGTGAGTACTATACTTGCGACGAGTCTAAGGCATATTCAGTTGAATGGTTGATGTCATCGTTGCATTCAGGGGGGGAATAGAAGAGGAAGGAAAATACTCGACAGCAAAACGATGAAAAACATGTCCGCTAACTCACAAGGGCGAAACAATTGTGCGAAGTGCAAGTTCAAGGAGCCGTATCGAGCCACTTCCCGTCCCTCTTTCTTCCCCGGTTCGCCAACGGAAGAGAGAAACGGGCGCGAAAGAAAAGGAAAAGAACGGAAGGAGGAGGGCCCCGCCGCTGAAAGATCGCGAACTCGAATATTATGCGCGCAATAGGGCACAAGAGTGGGCCAGAGTAGCGAGCGGCGAAGAAAAGCGAAAACGAAGAAACTATGCATTTTTCATAGCAAGAAGATTCGCGACACCGCGAAAAGTATACGTCGACAACGCCAAGCGACTCCCGTTCCTCCTACGGTGAAAATCGACTCCGGATAATCGATACGCAACCCCATTGCTCTAGGTGCTCGCGAGTTCGTGACGTCGTCGACAGTCCGACGAAGCAATGCACGCTCGACCGCGATGACTCTAACACGGGGATGCCTCGTTCACACCTAGAAGCAATTAATATTCTCGGCAGAAGAGAACGATGGACCTCGTCGATCGTCGCTCAGCACGCACGCGTGCACACGCGGTCCATTCATTGGCAAGCAAGGCGACCAGCGACGGGGCGAAAGAAAGCAAAAGGAGAATGAACTCGGATTACAATGAAACGCAAATAAACCCGAGGCACAGGCGCGCTAATGCTGACTACGCGTGTATAGGTCAGTAGGTGATTCCCTTCTCTGTCAGACCGCTGTGCTTTAAGCTCGCGTTCGTTGTAATTACACGACCCACTCAAGCCCGTTTCTGACCCACCGGTTTCTGTGCGAACAGCGGTGTCGATAGATTCGTATTGCTCGATTCCCGCGGAATTTCACGCGACGAGACTTTCAATTGCTTTAATGCATCCATTATTTTTTCTTTCTGCCGCACCGACACGTGCGGCGGGTCTGAAAATACTGTAAGCTGAATTTCACGGAGGCTAATGTTCCGCGGACAGTTGATCGATCATCGACAGCTTAATTGTTAGTCTTATTGCGTGTCTTTCGCTTCGAACACAGAGGAGTGCGGTATTAGCTGATATCGACTGACCAGGGGAGGCGAAAATGTTGGACGACTGGAGTTTGCGTACGTGCACGGTAACAGGTGTATCATTATTCGATAGCAGAAGAAAACGGGCTCAGCTGGGCGAGCGCATCCCTCGGTGCTCGGGAATAAAGTGAAACTACGTGAATTGCAGGGGAGCGTGGAACGCGTTGGAAGATTGGGTCGACCTGTCATGCGCGAAGGAAAAGAAAAATAAAGGACCTATCGACTGGCAATTTGCGAACCGACCGCCAATTACACGCTTCTGCTTCTGAATTTTATTTCACTCTGTAGAACAGAACAACGTGTGTGCTCCGTAGTTGAGGTTTAAAGGACCGTTCCGATATGAAAATATTGGGTCTGCCGGAAAGTCCTGTCCGATAGTATCATCTCAAGTTTCTATATTGCATTAGTAACGATGGGAATGATATTGTTCGGCAAATATTAATAAATGCATTATTTTCTTTGCACTCGAAAACGGACGGAACTTTCCGGTAGACCTATTTGTGTACAAAATTATTGCGAGAATTTGATTCTCCGGAACGGGGGCATTAAATGGGAAATTGAATAAAACGAAATTATTAACACGTGTGTACATTAAGCTGTCGATTTATTGTTCATCAGCGGTAAGTCTTCGTTATCTGATCGTCCTACCACACGATCCTATTAAAGCTCTAATACCATTACCTAACTCCGCCTGATCTGTTTATACATGCTCGTGTACAGCTCGTGCTACTCAGAATCCGTACATACAGTAAATCCTAAAACTAAAACGCGTGCGTTGTGTATTTCAACGACGGTGAGCATCGATGCTCACGATCCGGCGCAATTGCAACCTGCGTTGTCGGAAGCCTTGTCGAACGAATCAGCCGGATTTCCTAAGAACCGTGTGTACGAAACTTGCCGCATACTACGATGTTACGCGTGCACGAAGATTTAATTCAAGACATCACGTTCGTCCATAGAATTCCGCAGTCGACTAGAGTATCGACGCGAATACATTCGACGGAAGCAGAAAACAATCGAGATAGTATCGTCTAAAAGTCTAAATGAATATTTAAATTCACTGAAACGCGCAACGTTTTAACTCCTCGGGTCTTAAAAATAGTTTAGACAACTCCTCTGGTTAACATCGGACTATTTAAATACACTAGAATTAATATACACGAGATGGACGTTCAAAGGCTAGAAATAGAGACGGTGTACATTTCGGGGAGATTTGGAATAATTACGCGGCGAAGTAGTATCGCCCGTGCGCCGACAGACCGGGGGCTGGTCGGCTGACTTATCAGCGAAATGTAGCCAAAGTCCGTAGACATAACGAAAGTATTTCGGACGGGCTGGTTGGCGATGGAGCAAAAAATCAATTCGCAGGAATGGCTTTCATTCAACCGGTTCGAATTCTCCCGGGTTTCACGCTGGCACACCGCCGAAGGTCGACGTACGTCGACCGACGAGGCGGTATTCTGAAATTCCATGAGACGCCTCCGCGACCAGGCGGCGTACCAGCCGAAGGGGGAATTGCAAGTGAAAAGTGAGGGAAAAGTGAAAATAAATCCGTGACGAGCGAACGAGCGTCGACTGGGGTCTAACTCGCGTGCATGTATTACTCTTTCAACGCCCGCCACTCGTATTACCCTTAATCTTTAAGGTATTGCGACGGGATATTACATCACGTGTATTTCTGAATCGATCTTGGCCTTCCATTCGGTATGCCCCCCTACAAATCTTACCTCTGCGTAAGTGCACGTACGTTCGCGTACGTGTAACACGTTTTACTGTAAAACGTGTACAATCGAAAGTTACTTTCGTTACATATCGAAGGCTGCTCACGCGCAAGCGAGCCGATATCACGTGCATACATATTCTCCTCGAAAAATGCAATATCTGGCAAACGGTGCATCTCGTTTAGACCACGAAAAATCGCCAGCTGATTTTCTTGCCACCAGTACGATGCTAACGTGCATGCAACGCACACGGTGGACACAGAGTACTATAGCCGCAGGATTTATGAAAACGGTGCCCAAAGTGAGAACGCCCCCGCAGGTACAAGACGTCGGGGAACTTTGACCTGCAATCGTTGAGAACCCGTCGAGTGCTCCCCGCCCGGTGAATTTCTATGGGAACGTTTCGCGGAGGACTGTTCTGCAAGGATATGCGATCGAAGGGGACCGAGACAGGCCGGAAGTGAAAGGTCAGAGACCGCGAGAGCGCGCAGCAAACCTCGTAACAGATTTCATAACTCAACAATTACCTTGTCGACACGAGGAACGAGACTTATCGTGGAATTCAGTGACCAACGTCATCTCGTTTCTCCGCGATGCGAACATTCCTGTCGCGCGATAAATATGTCGAGGACACGAGCACGACGAAGCGTGCAAAGTCAACCGGTCGAAGAATCTGGTCGACACGAAGAGCAAGGGGTTCGTAACAAGAATTGATAACAGACTCGGTGCACGTGTACCTTGGGAACCGGCCCTTTCTTCATCTTACTCGAATATCTTTTTTTTTTTGCAAGTTAGTATCTCGCAGAAAATTGGTCCCAACGGTGCGACAGAGCTTTAAAATTGTCTTCTCTGGATTTTGAAGTAAAGAGATACAAGTTCGAAAAAGGTCTGAATGTCCCATTGTAATTTTCTTCTTGTTTTTTTTAATGACCAACCTCGAGACAACACATGCATAAATTTTGCATATCTTTCAAGGTATACAAGACTTATTGTGTAATGTCAAGCGGAGAATATTTTAGACTCGAACGACATATAATAAAGCGCATGCTGTTGCAAAAACTCGTTCTATTCGAACGAGCCCGCACTTGCTTCATAAAAGTGGAATTGTCGGAATTTCAGAGGCTTTTGCATACGGTTGTCGTACCTCGCAGATAAAAAATAATCATCCAGAATGGACGTTTTTGCCAGTACATTTCCGTGCATATTTCCATTGAGCAGGCTGGTGGTTTCCGCTGGCAATCGAAATAAGTTTCAACGATCTGTGACGTAAACAATTTCACGCAACTTTCAACAAATAAAACGGTTGATTAATTAATCGGACGATAATGGGAAGCAAGCCTTCACGGTTTGTTCCTCCGGCCAGCGTTCGCACAGTCCACTCCAAACGCTTGTGCAGCCCTGCCACCAGGCACAACGAAATTTTTCATTTCTCCGGAGCACGGTGCAGAGATTTTGCAAAATTTATTCGCAGAAACTTCATTTCCCTAATGAAGATCGCCTTTGTGCCGGGCTTAAACGCGTCGACCGAGTGATCAAAGGGGAGGCGAGCTCGTATGGAAGCATCAGTGCCACTACTCGTACGTTGTAATTAATTAATAAAAGGAATATTATGGCGAGCGAGCCCGCGTCTGGTTCGCAGGTAATTGCGGTATCGTGTACGTAGTACGTGTATTTCGAAGTGCACCTGTACCGTCCGTGATCGACTGTGCACTAGATAGAACAGAAATAAAAACCGCAAGGAAAGTATCGGCCCTTTAACCTTATCCTTCAGTGGCGCAATAATATCTATTATTAATATCGTGGCCGAGATTCTATCCTATTTCTCGTCGAAAAAAATTCATTGCACGAAAAAATTTCATTAACGAATGATTACACGTGCCACGCGCACAAGGTACAGAGAACGACGGTTCACGGTTCCGTTGAGATACCGGACGTTCATCACTGACGCTGGCGTACACTGGAATCACCTATATTTATCGGGTGTTGACGCATATAAGTCTACGTCGCGCTTTGTGTGCACCGCGCAAGTACCCGACCCATGACCACTTAAATATACCTGCACATAAGGTCGCGGGAGCGTTTCTAATGATACAGCGCCTGGTCATCGGCTACTCTCGAGATCGTGGCCCACTTTGCGGCTATCGTGATCCTCGGTAAATTTAGGAACGATGCGCAGAGCCTAGACCCGCGGATGCGTAATATTCTTGGGCTGTTCCATCGCTCGGTACGCTGAAACGCGTTGCCGCAAATTGCGCCCGTCCTCGTGCAGCTTTTCATCGACCATTTTTACATTAGCGAGCCACAGGCGTTGCTAACTAATAAACACGAAGAGTCGCGTTATCGCGTTCCATTTGATAGGAGAACTTCGATATCGAATTGCAAAGGCATTTAAGCTGCAGATATGAAAGTTGGATAAAAACGAATACTGCGTGCACCATGAATCGGATAATCTGGAAAGTTGAGGAAACCTTTCTTAAATTCAGGTTAATTAAATCAGGCATAATCGAGAGTTCAAGAAACTCGTTGCGTGTTGCTGGAATCGATCGAATCAATGAGCGAAATTCCACGTAAAGTGGTTCGCTCGAAATTCTCGCCGAACGATTTAACAAGGGATTGGTCTTCGAAATAGTTGCGGCGCCTTTAATTTTTCTTTCTCCCGCGTTTCTCATAGAATCCTCTCACCTATCGGACTTGTTCCACGCGACACTGGAACGGCTCGTTTAATACATTTCACTCTCTCATTTCCCTTTCAACGAACGTCGCAAACGGAATCGGGGGATAGCGCCAATCGATTGGTAATTATTGTCCGCGTCCGACTCCAGTATAGCTCTACCGTATCTTCAATTAAATCAGCGAAGAAAAACGAAGCAGAGAATCGTGAAATTGCGACAGATCGAAAAAGACGCGGAACAAATTGCCTCGGGGACAAGAAAATTGACTAAAATAAGGAACACAAAATTGGAGTAAACATTGAGTGGATATTATGGAAGCTCCTTTGGGGGCACGGTATATATCTGATGGAATTGCTATCTAAAATACTGCTGAAGGGTTGATCAATCTACCTTTCAATTTTGCCTTAAAAAGTGGCACTATAATTTGGCTGATAGTTTGAAAGGTTTCGTTCCCCTTTCGCTCTGTTCCCATTGGTTCGCGGCAAGATCGATCGATTGCAACGAGCTGGCAAGGGAGAGCTAATAAATTTCGGATAAACTCGACGGCTACCGGGGTAAACGAATTACGCGAAACCGTCAACCACGCTGATAATCGAGCCCGGGTATTCATCAAGGGTATTAATCCATCGTGGCGATTAATCCGCTGGTGTCAGATAAGCGCAAGATTTTCGCGTAATGGCCGACGATGTAACGAAAGGGAAACAAAAAGACGAACGACGCAGAGATAACCGGTGATAGCGAAGAAAGCTTTGTCTTCCTTTTTCGAATCCTTAGATAAATATATCTATGACGTGTTCGCAAAGTGTCCGACCAAAATATTCTACGAACGAATTTTTAGCACACATGCCAGTAACCGAAATAAGTTATTCGAGCGGACGATCCCGATCGTTCCAAAGCGCGTATAATTTTCCCCCAGAAATTATTCCGGCAATCGATCGATAAATTTGTAATGTATTCGCCCCCAAATATCTATATTAGTCTTACGATATTTATTTCTGTATTATTCTTTATCTCATTACCTCTGTATTATTCTCTATCTTTACTTCTGTATTACTCATTGTCTACTAGTCGCTTAAGGATTCATACGTACAAATATTTTTAAGTTCCGACATCACAAATACTCATCATGGAACCTTATCACATCACCGCTTCCAAAACAACTAGTCATACTACCTACAATCCCTACCCATCCGCAGTCCTTTGGAATTCGCCCTCACCATTCCTACTACATCCTTTCCAACACCCTTTAAAAACCCAAGGTTCCCCGACTCCTCGCTCATTATTATCATACTCTAAGTCCAAGCTCACATCATACAAGTCCAAGCTCGCTCATTATTATCATACAAGTCCAAGCGCATTCATTATCATTCTCACAAGTCTAAGTGTTAATAAAATCGCTTAAAAACCGAAGTTGGATGTTCAAATTTTCTCTGTGTCCATTACAAATTCAATATATCTGGAGACAATATTCGTTTGCTTCGCGATGAAAGAAATTCGCCAAACGTCAACTCCGCAGCGTTCCCTTCAATGCACCGTGACCCAACCCTTTCTTTCGTCGCGAACGGAGAATTGTTCCACCCTGAAATAAAGGGTGCATTCAAACGTATATACTATATAAATTGCCGCGTCTTTGTTAACGGCAAAGAAGCAAAGGGCAGAGAATAAGAAAAAGGGAAAAACAGAGGGAGTAAAGGGAACTATACGTCGACGTTCCTTCTCTGCCGAGGGCGGAAAACGATTAACAAGGTTAATATTATAACGTCGATGAAAGGAATCGCTTTGCGCAGCTCCAGGTCGGGCTGGGCTCGGTGCACGTAACAAACTAAAGGCGTAATTAACTACGACGCAATTAGCTCACATTCGAGGCGATGCGCAAGCGATATTCCGTCTACTGAAACGTTTCGACTGGTCCCGGTGCTTTCCTGGAATCTATCGAAGGGAATCATCGGTGTCGCCGCCATTTCCTCGATTAAATGAAACGCATCGCCGTGCCTCGAGAACAGGCGATAAATAAGCTTTGTCCTTTACAAACAGCCTCGAATCGTATTTCTCTGTCTTCACGATGCTCGAACTTGAAATCGCGTCATCGTGACGAATTACGTTCGCGTAAATGCAATTCGTGTCGTGGCCGAACTAACAATTTGCTCTCACAACCGAAAGAAACGTCAACGTTCCTTCCAGGTGCCGGGACATTCGAAAGGGATATTGACCCTTCAGCCTGAAAGAAAAATGGCGAATCGCTTGGCGCGAAATTGCAGGTAACGTCCCGTCTGCTCGAGTCACGAGAGTCCGACGAAATTGAGCTCGTTTCCCGGCCTAAATGCCAAATGGAATTTCATTCCGGAGGCTAGACGCGGATAAAAAAAAAGATTGGCCTCGCTCGAGAAATGACAGAATCGCGTTAGCAATATCGCAGGAAGATGGTCGTTGTTCGCGTACGCCTAACGTAATATGGAAATACGGATGGGGAGAAGCAAGCGAGCGTGAAGCTGAGAGCGACTCATTCACCTTGGGTTCGCGAGCGCGGCAGGGAATCGCGAAGGCCAGAGGTAAAAATAAAATAAGAAAGAGAGCGAGTATCGTGCAATTTCAATATTTATCTCGGTAGCCCGCCGTCGATATAAATATTCAATTTTCCGCCGGTACGGTATAAGTACGTATCAACGGGAACGCAAATCACGTATGCACATTACGCGCACAATCTTCACGAGCTCCGTTTGTTTCCACGACGTTCATTTACCACGGAGAATTAATCGTTGCTAATGGATTCCGCAAATTTCCCCCCAGTACATAGTTATTCCCCTCTAAGTTTGGCGTTGAAAGAATAAACGAAGCGGAGATAGAATCGGCGAAGAAAGAAATATGTGGTATGGTCTCGCGGCTCGATCAATTCTCTAAATATTTAAACGCATCCGACCAACTCGTCGCGTACAGCCAAACGTTAAACAGCCGTCGACTTTCGTCGGAGAATATCTATGCGTCGTTCGCTGCGCAGCAATGCGAGGATTCTGTAATTTCTGTTGTAGACCCCTGGAAATCCTTGGAGCAAATAGACCGATCGATCTCTCCTTTGAACAGATATCTCGCCGTTCTCCGGGACAATTGTAGTACGTACTCCGAAACTCGCACCCGACTCGAATCGAATCGAAAGATAATTGAACGGCCGGAGGGGAAAGCGAAAGAGCGATGCAGAGCGAAAGGGTTTCATTGAATTTTTCCGTTATGCAAATTTCTCGCGACGGCAGGTCACCCGGTATATCCAGAATATATTTCCGCCGTAGGTAAAAGCTTCCTGTCGAGTACGTCGCGTTATTGGCCCATACATTATTCATGGCTACGTGGGTGTCGCGTGCTATAATTTGATGAGTTCGACCTGCATCTAATAGATTCATATTGTGCGTGCGCCTGAGTTCGCGTACACGTGGCCGCGTGTAAACTGAAATTTCCACTTGGAATTTCGTACAGTATGTGTACCCAGTTTGGCGATTCTTCGCAGAAGAATGGCGTTAAAAATAGGCGCATGTTTGGAGAATTCTATCTGCGGCGCGATTCTACGCGTTCCAAGGAACGCACCGAGATAATAGCTTCTGTGTAATAATAATCTGCATCTATGAATGTTCTATTTATCGTCGGAAATAGCGCACTATCCTGCGAAACATAGATTGCACGAAATCTTGATTGGCGAGCAAACGCTTGCCAGCAAACCGAAACCAACGTACCACGTTTTACAGAAATGTTGAATCTCCGTGCACCGAAAGGCTCGTGAGGTTTCACGCATGCTCACATTTTATTTCCGATAATGACTAATAATGACACATCGTTGCCCGGTAATTTCGAAACGAGCCGCGCTTGATTCACCGTAAGATCGACGAGACGATTAAATACATTTGATCGCCGTTACATAAATGCAGGCTATCAGTCGTAGGTCGAGGATCGTCCATGTTTAACGAGCAGCATTTAGCCTGTATCGGGACAGGTATCGTGACAGGTATGTCGGACTCATTAGCGTTCCACGTGCTAATGATGGCCAGTCTGGCGCTGCTACACGCGACGGATCGCGGCCACTTCATAGATCGTTTGTAGGTGTCAAGTTGCGTCCAACTTGCCAGGTAATCGAAACACAATAGAATGCGCTGCGTTTCGTTCGTTCGGTCGATCGCACTCGGACATCCGTCTCGCGGAATTCCAATAATAAATGCGTCGACCGGTCGGGGAATGCGATTACTCAACACTTTGGTACAAGCAAGCCCCGTGAATCCTGCGACGAATATTAATTTCTACACATGGTTTCGATCTTTCAACTGACGTTCCCGTTCATCGTCGGAAAACAGTGCACTGTAACATCCTTACGTAGCCAATAAGAAGCAGGAGCAATAAAAAAGGTTTCGTGTTTTAAATACAAATGTATTTAAATTTCTTGTTATGTATTTTTTGGTTTTCGTCGTTCTACTTCCACCTTGTATGCCACATTGGCGCTTGAACAAATGGGTTTCCATTATCATCCATGGCGGATTCCATGCTGGGCGATACGCAAGTAGCGCCTAATATCTAAAAACTGGGTCGGATAATGAAGCTGAATATTCGAGCTGGCCATTATATTCAACCTATTTGAATGTTTAACTACCGGCACGAAGGTAGCCCAAGCTTGGCGCGATAAAAAGCTATAAATAAATGATAATCGGGCAGGGGACACCGTAGGTATCGCGATGAATTTTAAGCCGCGGGGAATATTTTAAAAAATCGACGGGCAACGGCGACCCGATCGTGCGGCAGCAATTAAATGGGTCAGCGAGTGAAGCGTTGACAAAGACGGGCATGCAAATGATCGATACGAAGCCGCATCTTTCGATAATCTAATTCAATAAAATCCTGCTTGAGCAGCTTATCCAGCTGCGCGACCAGTGCAGGCCACGCGCGTTCTCTACAATTCGATTTGTCCCTCTGCAACGAGAAGAAACGAACGCGCGTTGATTTTAGCGAATTGAACGAGGACCGCCGACCTACTTTCCCGTCGACGTGTCGTCCGTTCATTTTTCCACAGAATTAACGAACGAAACTAAATGACAACGAGATAACAGTTCCTGGCGCGCATAATGTAATACGTAGCCTACGCCCGCGTTATCTGGACGGGTTCGAGTAGTTTCGCAAAAATATTGAAACGCATCAACGACGACGGGGATGGAGCGTTGTTTATACGTTCATCAGAAATTCTGCGCGACGCGTTGCGACCCTGCCAAAAATATCAATGAAATTCGATTCTTGATGGACGCGAAGCTCGATGGAAAATCTAACAGTGGGCTGCCACTAGTTGATTCAGCCCGTACGTCTGCTGTTAAACGCGTCTTGGCAGCAAACTGAGAGCCAAATATAGGACGGCGCTTTCTATCCATTGTGAGTAGCCGTCCTGGGGTAACCGCGTGTCTGGCAGACGTTTCTAAAGATAAGGGATGGTTTGGCTGATCGGGGTAAAGCGAAGAACAGTAGAGCTGAATCAAATTTGGCAGTGGACTTTGAGGTGACGATTTTTTTTTAGCCGGGGAACGTTTTATGAATTAAAAGGTATTCGTTTATGCGCGAGAAGTTGTATATACTAGGTTCGGTTTCTCTGAGTCCAATTTGGCCCACCGTGCAGGTATCTTGAGGTGAACAATTCCCATAAACTCGCGAAACCATCGATTCACGACAGGAGGAGGTGAGTATTCCCCTGGAAGTACAAAAGAGAAGGTAACGTCTAATTCCACAGGTGAACGGTATTAGAGAGAAGAAACGACACCCGTCCGATCGAGGATTTTATCTTGCAGGCCAAAACTGACCTCGATGCTGATATTCGTATCTGTTTGGTAAAAACCAAGAGAAAACTTTTCAGCTCATAGTCGGAAGCTGAACATCTTTAGGACGACTCGATAAGAACTTGGTTGGTATTTTGACACATGCACTAAAATTGCTATCGGTATTATCGTGAAGACGAGGAAAAGCTTGACACGCAGGATTCATAAATAATTCAGTCCGCGTTGAAAATCGATCTGTTAACTACCTTTACTACCTTGCTGCTGTCTGCTTCTTTGCCGTCGTATCGCCTGTCAATAGGCGAGCTATTTCGAAGATTTATTCAATTGCGAGTCTTTGACGTGTGCATTCAATGCCTCCGCTTCATATTTAAATTTGCATGGATGACCTGTGTACCGCCGACAAGCAAAGCCACGATCAATTACCATACGAATAAAGCCAGGTCTCCCCCGTTTAATCACCCACCTGGTTGCTCGTAGTTAAAAAAAATACACACGCGCATGTTAACTAATGACGTTACAAACTTCTGCGACCGATTATGCGATTCTTCGGTTTACAAATTCCGGATTCGCTGCTCCGATAGCCGTGTCTAAAGTTTTTCGAGGCCGTTGACGCAGGCCCAGAAATTCTTAAAGACTCCAACAGGAATGCCGCAGGTGAAATAACTGGCGATCGTTAATGAACGATCATGGACGCGACAAAGAACGGAAGAAAATGATACGCGTCGCGGGCAATATTTACGCGGGAAGAGAGAAAAATAGGTGCGCCGTCATCTAACGAATGGTATCAAACGGATATGGGTTGCGAGTTCGGATTACCGCGGTGTATGTAACTGGTTTCCGTGGAAATCAATACTTGGACGACGATTGATAGCGATTCCAGTGGTTCGCCGGTTCTCTCCTATATAAGTAAAATGAACGAGAGGAACGACGCTGGTCCCCGCAACCTCTATTAAGGCGCCAGGCAATTTCTTCGGAGAAACGTAATAGTCTAGACTCTAGACGACGAGGAAAGACGGCTACGGCAAAAGAGAGAAATCTTTTTCCCTCCGTGCACCCACAACGCGGGTCCCTCCTCCGAGGAAACAGAGGGAATACGTATATATAATACTCCGATGTTCGAAATAAAACTCCTTCCTGAAATAATCCTCGTCGATACCCACTATTATTAGCCGAATGAACATTTTCCCGTCTTTTTCTCTGCCAAGCGCACGCGCGTCTTTGTCGCAACTTTAAATTAAAGGGATTAGAAAAGTGCCTGCTCGCGGAAACAAACAATACGCTGAGCGCGAAGCACTGACCGTTCATCGGACCGAGAGAAACTCTACCGCCACGAACTTTTCCTTGAAAGTTCTGCAATCAGGGAAACAACGCGCGACAACTTTTCCATCCTGCAAGATTTAATTCCGAACAAGAACTTTCTTGCCGCAAATCCAATTACATTGGCCACTTCAACTGTTGAGCCGCGCGTGATTGAAGACCTCGCCTCATTTCACAGGCGTCGAATGATTAAACGGAGTAGCTTAGAATTAATCGGAGAATCGTCAAGTGCACGTGTATCGACGAAAAAGAACTGGCATTCCGCTTTAATGAGATGTTCACCGTGCTACGGGACAGCGTTCGTGAACCATGAAAAGCGATACCACAGAGACGGTGCAACATTTTCGTCGAAAAACTGCAGGTGGAAGGGAAGATTTCTCATCCTTATCGGCCGCGACAGTCGTTTCGTGAACATTCACGCCTGGGCGTGTCTATGGAAGCGAATTCTTTCGACGGGGGATACGACCTTTAAACTGCGTACTCGTATGGAAAGTTTATATCGCAATACCGTTTGTTCTTTGTGTCTGATAAAAAAAAGGAAGCAGCAAATATCGATACTGAAGACAAGGGGGAAAGAGCTACGATGTTCTGGAGTAGCGTGTACAGATCGTTTAAAAAATGGTGAGGCGATTTCTGAATTGTGAGAACGAGCGACTATTGAGATAGCCCGTAACCTTTTCTTTCCCATTTTATCCTAACAGAGGCGGTACATGTATATGTGCATAATTTGAAGACAAGGTTGGTTGCACTTCCATGTGAAACGTTCGTAAAGTAATTAATTACCACCCACCTTTCAGAAACTAACCTTTCAACTTGTTATAACACGGTAACGAACAGCGAAAACAAACTCCGACTAGGATATTATTATACCGCGTATGTCCTCGTCGTATTTTCCGACCGCTCAATTGTCCGAGCAAATAAACAATTACTTCAGACACAAAAAGATCGTAAGGAATAAAACTAATGAACTTCGAAGAATGTACATATACCCGAGAATATTGCGTACTACTGTGCACTGCTGCGATTGCAATTACAATACATCGACGAATACGAGGATAAGCCCACCACGATACAAACTCTATAATCGCGTAAACAAAAACAGATCGCCGAATTACCATAATTTCAGACGCGGCGCCTTTAATCACGCCTTTAATCACCTGTAATTGCGCCACCGCGCGAGAATGCATAAAGCTTACTCGAAAGTAGGTACCAGCAGATAAGGCTGATTTGGCGTGTAGCGAAGATTTTTATTAGCCGATAAGAATGAGATATCGCGGAATATCTCGCCGTTATCGTCCCCCGCGCGCTTTTTAAACCTGCGCGTCGCTTGTTATTCGAAAAATTATTGCGCAGAAAACGCAGTGCTCCCTCATGGAATTTTAATGCGCACACACGTCTGCTCTTTTATAAATATCGTCGGTGCCCTGCGTCACTACCGCCGGCTTTTCTGCAAACATTGCATTCGTTTCACGACACGTCGTTAATTAGTTACATCAAGAAAGTATAGCCCAAACGAAATACTATCTTCGCAGAGAGAAATCGTAGCAAAATGCGAACGGGAGAAGAAGAAAAAAAGGAACCGTCAGCACCATCTGAGCCAAGACAAGTTATCCTCGAAATAAAAGTTGGCATTTGCATCCCATTAACCCGATGGGCCTAGCCGACGCAGGCGAATGCGAACCGTGTGAAACGCCACGTGAAATCTTCGGCGCCAATCTTGTCCATGTATCTACGCCATTGCGTGCAATATAGCGTTCTATCTATAGTCGCATGGCTGTCACGAGACACGCATTTTTCCCCCGTTTCGCTCTATCCGATCGACACGCGGGGCGTGCCGCAAAGGGGAAAGTGACGTATACGACGCCAAGTTAGATCGAGCGGCCCGATCGATGAGGATGCTCCTTGCATGGCACAAAGCGCGTGGAGCTATGTATCACCTGGTGTAACGCTCGTTTCCGATTTCATTGGAAATATCGGGGACCACGAACTTTCTCTAGAATTAGAAACGAAAGTTTATAGTCTTGGAAAAATGGGCCAGCTGGTGTTACTCTTGAAATATCCAAACATGGTATGCACCTTTGAGAATAAGCTCGTTCCTCGATATAGAACAAGCTATGTGCATATCGATTTAGAGGCATAAATACAGCACGGTTGTTGATAAACAGATTGCGACATATTGCACGCTATATTGCAAATGGCTAGAAGTGGAGGTTTTCGCATTGAAATTAACAGTACACTGATAACAGATTAAACGTATACCTATACATGTCGATATAAGCATATGCTTCCTATCTCGATACCAAGGTCGCTTTAACTTAAAAAAGCCGACATGATTCTGGTCACGTCGATTTAATCGCTGTTCCGACTCACAAGTACATATGTATATGTATTAAATATTTAAAATTGCCAAAGATGTTGTTAATATTACATAGCGTTGCTCTTTTGAAAGGTTGGATTAGTTTGTAGCTAGGTAGCAAATAAATAATGTGTATTGCATAATTGTTTCTAACACACGTCTACTTAAAGTACAATATACATATGTAGCTTAACCCGCATGCATGTACCACCGGTTGTTGCAACTAATCGACCCTTGCGGCACGAAGTAAACATTGATCTAAGAAATAATGCAATTATACGATTTTTTTTCTGAAAGGTTAATAAACTTGGAACAATGCAAAAGCCGGATGCGTTCTGCTGCTGCAGCTGTGACTCATGCAGCTGCAACACAGCATCGTCACCGTGCGTATCCACAATTATTCTCTTCTCCGAAAGACCGCGAAACGCGAGGCGAAGCGTGCTTAAATTAGAATGGAGCCTAATTCGAGAATCACGAGTGTCAGGAGGATACGTGAAAACCTTTGCTTTAACCCGAATATGTAATCGCATCCATCACCGATCGTAAAATACTTCCAGCGATTTACGTCCGTCGTATAATATGTGTCTTGTAATATCGTGAATCCATAAATATCTGCTCTTTTTGTACGAACAGCGAACGTTACGCTTCCCTTCTGGCATCCGATTTCAAGGAACAAATGCGTTCTTACCTTTCGCTCTGCGTGCAAGATGGGATATATTTTGCCTGAGCACTTTTAGCCACATCTTCGCTCCCTTCTGTTTATTCTCGAAATCCGACGTCCTGGTGGGTCAGAGGTCTTCCAACCACGAGGAAATGCCGGTTTCGATACCAGACGTAAAGTCAAGACTCTTCACTGTCACCGAGTACCGTCCCTCTTTTCGCACCGGCTACTTAACCTCACTTTTTCGTCCCGTATAAAACGTATATTACGTGGAGAGTCGATACTGTAGTGATTTTAACAACGATCGGTAATAGGTAGATAGAAGCAACAAAAAAAGATATCCGAGTAATGTTTTCCACGATGTAAACGGACAATGCTCACACGCGAAATTGCTACAACGGACAGACACTGACGCTAGAGAGGCGGGACCCTTTTATAGACGGGACGATCACGTAGGCAAGTCGTTAGCTGTTCTACTACCAAGTGCGATAATATCAGCTTCGGGCCTTGGAACTTGTCTTGTTTACCAAGTAAAGACCTGTCGACTCTAGCGTATTTTGACGAAGGAAGCGCCGATCAAACGCGATGAGAATCGAACTCTGCAGACACGCAACTGACTAAACTCCTGGAGATACGAATACGAACCGAACAACCTCCACATGCACGGCAAGCACTTTGACTGTTTGGCGGCACATGCTCTCGCTTAAACGATGGCAACGCTGTGGACAGTGTAAACTGGTAACCGAGTGCGCGCGCAACATTTCGCGATTAGTGGAAAATTGAAAATTGCACTACGTGTTATACTACGTACTTGGAATTATGCTACTTTGGATTTAAGATGTTGTATAACAGACGTTAATTAAACTACCGAAAGCAATTTTGTGTACTTAACATTACGTCGTCGCTTTTTACATATGCGATACTGCGCAATACGCGAGTATATCCGAAAATGCTATACTAGATTATCCACAGATAACACGTTTTAGTAGAACGTGTGCATATTCTTCGAGTTATTGATGAGATTACAAACAATGTGAACGATGTTTATGCATTTCCTTTGGCATAACAAACTGGCAACAACAAACGATAAGATACGAATAAATATCGGAATATTAAACTCTTTCCTGTTGTAATAGTTGTAAGCGTGATATATCCCGATGATCGAAAGTCTTTCCGCCTCGCGCAAGGGGTGACGCACGGTCAATAAACTATTGCCTGTGAACCCTTTATATTTTACTCAAATGAGTTTATTGCAGAGATTCATTGCGCAAACACTTAAGCAATACCCGCCTCTGGTAGCGGTAACAGGATCTTGAACTTCGTCGGAGAGAAGTTAATGAGAACTGGCGCCTATATTTTATGGAGTGATTCATAAAAATGTCATCTCCTTTCTCCGCGAAAGATTTCAATAGAACACGTATTACTTTCATTTTTAGCATTAGAGCTGTTATAACACGAAGGATAAACTTGAACGCAATTACACGCTCTTCAGCCAACAATATGGACCTCCCCGGTGTTGCAGCAACGATAAATGATCTACAGTGTTATTTAACTGTTAGTTAAACCATTGCCTGAAGCGATAACTAAGAATACATAATCTTGATGCAGGAATTAAACGACAGTGTTTGGAAGTACAGTATGCGAAGGCATCGTAATGATATAAATATCAGAATTATCGCGTGTTATATTTAGCTCGCAGTCGGCGAAGCCGGTAAACAACAGACCGCGAACCTACATGCGACTTCGGTGCGCGTGGTTCACCGATTTTCCTCTCTTTTTATCATTCTTTTTTTTTTGTTTATATTGAGGCATAGCTTTGCGTTTCACGTTTGACAATCACGAGGGCACAATTGCCAAAAATGGCTACAAATAAAAGGTAGAGAGAAACCGACTAAACTCGGAATAAATTCATCGTGCATCGAATGCAAAAATGCGAGGTGTTCAAATCTCTTAATCCAGGACGCGTGAGTCTACAAATCAGAGAACCGTATCCCAAGTTAATCGCACTCGATGATTTATTGCTGCTGAAATTGGAGCGACGAACAGAGATAGAAATAGACGTTGTGTTGTTTGAGCAGCCGATTAGCAGAATTTATAGAAACATGAATTCATCCTGCGAACGGAACAGCAATAAAAGGCTGAAAGAAAGCAAACTTTTTACAGATGAACAAAAAGTGTGTCGACCACGAGGTGCATCCGGTACTTTATCAGGCTGAACGTTTCCAACGGATAAAAGAACAGCTGTGCGAACAACGCAAAAACAGGGCTGTTGAATGCCAATTTACTCTTTAGAAGGTTACGTTCCCCTTTTGCATGACCTAAGCCAGAGCCTAATCTGCCTCAAGTGATGTAAGTTAAGAATGAAATCGATCGTTGTTGCACGGGTGCGTACGTGGGCACGACCACGCACACGGTATGCCCGTCTCTCACAACTTATTCTAATTCTAACATAACGTACTACGATAATACATCCTACCAAGTGTCTTATCTACGCTCTTTCTGTTGAAAAATTACTCATGTAGAACACGTACTCCCTATTTATCGAAACGTACAGAAGTAATTACATATCGATGAATCAGGTAGCGATCAATCAAGAATCTTCAAACCGTGATAAAAAAAAATTAAAAACGATACGAATTCAGCTATTACTAATATTCCGACTTTCTTGATCGGCAGAGCTACACCAAACGTTATCTACCTTTATCATTTAACAGCGTGCAGGTGAAGGAAAACGGGAAATCTCTGACGACAATCCGCAATAGTACACTGATTTGAGAAAAAGTCAGACACATGCTTTGTAGTAGCCTTACAGTATGATTCATCGATTGTCACTAACAATAAGTGGAATAACGCAAAAATGAAGATACTAACTCGGAGACTAATTTCCAGGTAGAAATATCTATTACCCTTGCTAAACATAAGTCTCGGTTGAGTTAATATTCAACGCGCGCACACACGCGATATTAATCTTGAGGAAGTTCATTATGATAAAAATAAACGTAACGAGAAACTATATTCTGGAACGTGATTTCATATCGGAGATTTGTCAAATAACGCGAGTGTCGCGTAGCGTTGTCTTCGTGTACAATAAAAATAGAAACAAAAGATTGCTCCAATTTTTAGAAAAATTTCAGCAATGCTCAAATATCCCCGAGGATAATAATAATTAACAAATCGCGATCAATACATAGGAGGGCATATAATAATACACCCATTTAAATATAAAATGGGATTTGCTCCAAAAAAGTTCTACCGTTGTTAGACCTTGCATTGTCGCGTGTTGAATACGGAGTCGTATCGCGCCAAAGAAAAGCGCCAGCGTGATTCAGGCGGCTGTTCAATCACCTTTCATGAAGACGGAGCTCTCGCTATGGGTGTCAATGCCCCAGATTGAAATGCATCTGCTTAATTACACTCGTCGGGTCAACAATTACACTTTGGTCCTAGATTGACGACCGACGATGTTAATCACGCGAACAATACTGATCTCTCCCACGTATGTCAGCTAGAGAAGGGAGCCCTCCGAACCGGCTATTACGTATTTACATTGTGGAGGATCCAGCTTGCGATTAACAATAACGCTCGTAAAGGAAAATTGCGCTTCGGTTATACGACATTGTCCCAAGGAGAAAGAAATCAAAGAACTTGTATTCCTGTTTCTAAAATAAATTTCTGAAATAAGTTCCCTGTAAATAAATAAATAAATAGTAATTCGTAAGTATGAAACTTACCAACAGAATCGCCGTTTTTCTTCCCGCTGTTGTTTTTATTCTTCTTATTCTTCGGATAAATATTGCCGATTTTGCTCTGTCCACAACCCATCCTGCTTCGTTACGGGTTCGCGCAGCGATCACACATTAACTACACTTTTCACCGACTCCGAGTACCTTTTTCCTTTGCAATGTTCGTTGACAAACAATTTCTTCCTTCAAAGTAACATCTTTCGAACTCCTTTCATGTTCTCGTTTCTTTCCATACAAGGACAGGGGTATATCGATACGATTCGCGCGATCACGTTCTCGAAAGGTGAAATATTTCTTTTACCGTATCGTACAAGACATCTCTATTATCCGCGAATTCTTCAATTAGGCAGCGGACTACGATATCCTTTACACATGCATAGGTACATACAGATGTGTGTACTCTTTTCGACACGCGCGTATATATACGCAACGCGCGTGCTTGCGGTGTGCTTAATAATTGCAAATGCGCGTAAAAGACGCGTACAGAGCTCTGTATATTCTCCCCGGTGTGTTTCTCAATGCCCGTAACTGGTGCGACAGGCTGCGTGCGATAATTACGTGAGATATCGAAACATATGTACGTATAGTTGCGATAAACGAAAGTCGGAATTCTAAAGGACACGTTACACGAGCGTTACGACAGATGGAAACTGCAAGTTCAGTCTTCACGTGAGTCAGAAGCGACCGTCCCCGTTGGATCCAAGATCTTTATCTTCCTCTTCGTGAAACGAATCCACCGGGCTGCATTTCTGTCGATTAATCGGAACGAATTCTCGCGACGATGAAGCTTGCGGACTAATTCCTCAAGTTGGTTATCGATTGACACGTTCAGTCTTTGCGGAGTTTCGATCGCCAGACGACAGTGATTTAAAAGCAGTCTTTCAAAGTCTTTCAAAGTCTTTCAAAGTACGTTCGCTCTCTCCGTGAACAGCGACAAACTTGTGAACAGTTCGGGGCTCGATCGCCCTGGTGCTCGCGACTTCGTCGTCCCTGGCTACCTGAGCCGAGGCACCCAATCCATTTTGCGCTTCCTGTTCGCGCTACCACCCCATTATTCGCGATCTATCATCTATCCCATTTCCAACGCTGCCAGCCGTGCATCTTCCGGTCCAATCCCTCTATGCATTCGTTCGCTCGCACCTTCGGTTGCCCACCTGGGCGGACTCGTCTTGAAAAACGGAAACGTTCAATGGACTTTACCGAGTCGCCGCAATGAAATCGACCAACCTAAACAGCTTCTCCATCGTAGAATCCAAGCCGCGCCGAACAACGCTCTTCCACGTTCGCCGACTACCTTTCTTCGGTCGCAAGATTACCTTCGATCGCCGGTGGCAGAGTTAATACGGCGCGATGTAAAGGTGCGACTGGCACATGGTTCGGTTACAAGGTCGATCCGGCAAGGTTTCGAGGTAACGCTGCTTATGGTGAACGCTTGCTCCAGTTTCTCCAGTTTCTCCAACGATTAATGGCGTTCGTTGGGCCTGGAGAGACGGTCGCGTCGGTGAATGAAACGACAGTCAATGGAGGTGGAAGCACCGGCGGTGAGGATAGAGAAGTGAGAGAATCGTAGCAGAGAGGGACGACGCGATTTTCTGCGATCCTCTTAGCCTGCTCTCCCTTCGCCTCTCCCTGGCAAGGTGAACGGTCTTCTGGTCGGTCCCTAAAATTCGATTATCAAATTCGGCGCTGAAAAAGGAAGGAAAACGATATGCCGGTTAAAAACTTCGCTGCTCCAACGGGGGATGTGTGTCGAAAAACGCGAGCAATTGAATAAGTCGTGCGAACGTTCAGTGTGTCCACCGATAAGCGTAACTAACTTTTGCGGGCGAAGTAGATAGTGTAACGGCGGTGTTTGATATTGGCTCGAAAGTGGAACGGACTTGGGCGACAATTTTCTGTACGTCGAAAACAATGTGCTCTTTCATTTGGCGTTCTTAAGTGTTTGTCAAATATGCTTCGCGGTAAGATAATGGTTTTTTTTTAAATATGGAGATTCTGGGAACGATAATTTTTACGCGACTACGGGGCGCCACGACGAATTATAAAACTCGTCGGATCGATATTGTTAACTTTGGCACACGATATCTGACGTGCTCCAGCTTTCAGCCGATGAGACGCACACATATGTATGCGTCTAAGAATGGAACGCCACACGAAAGAGCCACATGTGCGAAATTTCTGCATCGCCCCGCAATAACGTTCTAGCAGCGATTTGTTGTCGCTTAAAATTTAACGCGGCATGCACAATCATTCTACGGGATATTCTGCCGAACATTTATCGAGAATGAAAATTCTGTCGGGTGTGTGTTTTGGTATCGTTAATTGTCCCGGAAAGTGTGTCACACTGAAACACATTAACACTAAAACCGTATATCGAACTTCGGGCAACAAAAAGAAAGTATTCGGCGTTTATACATTTCGCAGCAATTGCAGCATTTAATATTACCAGGTGCAAAAATTTATACACGACGATTGCTTTTCTACTTCTCGGTCAATGCCGCTTTCATCGATTCCCCCGCTGGGACCCAACTACATAATTGAGAGTGCATTATGTTGCTGAAATATTTGTCGCCTGCGAATGCCGTTCCGAGTACAGTGCACGAGGCACAATAATTTTGCAACTGATCGAATTCGGTGTATCGTAATCATATAGTATAGTGTCACTATCCGTTGTGTCGCGATAACAATTTTTTCATTCAACAAGTTACACACGATGAACGTACAAGGACAAAAAGATAGATTGGTATTGTGAAATTCACTGTTTACCGAAGACGCGATGAATCGAAATACGTAGCGTTCGCTCGAACAATCTGTCAATGTTCGAATGTATCGCAGTGATGTCCGGTTTCCATTCACCGTAGAAACGTATATAGCACGCTTTTCAAATAACGCACCACTAATTCATGCACGACGAGTATCGCGGGAAATAAAGCTGCTACTGGATTCTCTTTGGAACTCGTACATCCTCCGATTGGTTGAACACGCGATACTATTTTCGTCTGATATATCGCGTTGAAATACTAGACGGGAAAAATGAGAGGCGAACGTCGTAATCCTCCAGTTATCGTTTTCTTCTTTCGATTACATACTGTCACACACCGCACTAAAATGAGCGATACGGAAAAGCACAAGGGGTCGAGTACTTCCCGACAAGTATACTGCATGCGATGTTGTATCCCCCATAGAACGACGTTAACCGAAAATTCGACCCGAAGTCAACTAACCTCGTTTCGCGCAACGATACGAGCGATGTCGACGTCCGCCTGTTTACGACAGTCGTACATACACAAGATTCTCTTTACCTATTCTATATCTCGTGTGTTGACGTATGTATGCACGCGTATATAATTCGCGTATGAATCGAAAACGATGGGACGCAAAGGACGAAGAAATACAAGCACTCGCACGTACGAAGTTCCAGCATCGACTATTCAGCCGGTCGAGGCGCCAGCTGGATTTGCGCATGCGTGCTCCCCCTGTATCATCTCACACACATTGGCCCGGCGCAAGCATACGCTCGCGCGCTACGCGTTGGTCAACGTGTGTGCATACCTATGCGTGCATGCGTACGCGGTCGCAAATGTATCCACTACCGCTAGACTTTCGACTGTATAAGGACACACACGTATAAATATTTTACGTACCGACGAGACGTATCCTTTTATGGGGGTGCGTTCACTTATACACGTGTCTTCGGATTATTTTGGTAGAAAGCGAATTTCAGATACGTTCATCCTTGTGAACTTGAGGTAAATAGGAATGCGATATATCTAGTATAAAGGAAGTAAAGATCGAAATTTATACGCACATCGCGTTTCACTTCGTTTTCTTTTAAATCGTTGTGGTAGAAATGCAACAAATTGCAACGAATAAACTGATGAGGTTTAGATTAGATTTTAGGCAGGAGTGAAGGGGGAGGAGTGGAGAATATTAGAGAGGATTACCGGAGCTTCGCGATGCCACGACCTTCCGACAGGGATTCGTGGTTTCCGTGATTGCATTTAGAAGGTGTCATTGCATGGTACACATGTACTGGATAGATTAAGCGATGTTTCTGTTGTATCCCAAGATCGTCTTTCGAAACGCAAGCGGACTGCATGTATTAATTTAGAATCTGGGATATATATCATACAATTACCACGCGCAAATTGCATTAAATGTATTCTGAATCACAGTACCTACTAAACACTCATTGTCAGTTTAATGTAAAATAACGATTACAAACACTCTAAATTAAGGGGAAAAATGAACTGATATTTCGCTAAAGGAAGAACGAAATTTGTTACATGAAGAGTCAACTTTTTATTTCTTTTTCTCTTTTTCTTTTTTCTTATAGTTGAATACAATGATCAATCGATCGTCTCCATTGATTGAATTATGTATCTCCAATCTCAGCCACGCTATCTCGCCACAAGACAGTTCGGTTGGCAGCAATTTCTGCCTAATTTGACCAATTCGAAGCCGAAATCCTATTACGATACACGCGAAACGACGTATGTCGATCAAACGAAACATTTCACACCTGCGATCGTTTTTCGTGTCAAGCCCAGTTACAGGTCCATGGCAGAATTCGAAGAAAGCAAATTCGGTATTAGAAGGTTGACTTATGCTTACGATTTAACAATGTTTTAACAATAAGACTCATATCTCCAGAAGTGATTGCATGTCATTCGAAAATGATATAATCATTCTCTCGGAACTATCAAGATCACCAAGTTTCGTCGACGAGTTCAAGTTAACTCTAAGAAGATTCGTAGATCAAAAATTCTCCCACATTTTTCTTACTTTATTTGACTTTCCTTTGCGGACACTAATTAGGCAAAGCAAAAACGTTTCGTTCTGAATCCTTCCGAGTCAGTTCACATCAGTTCGTTTCTGTCGCATTCGATTTGATTCTACGCCTCGAAGAGCCAACTCCTTACTTTAATTCTAAAACGTACACGATACAATATGTTTCTCGATGTTCAGGTCGACACAAAAACACGCCCTATCACTTGCAATCGCATACAAACTCTTTCTACATGTACGGTATACATTGAAGCAATGTACAGAGGAATGTCTTCCGAGAAAATAATATTCTACAAATTTGATAGGGACATACCGGTAGATTGATTAAGGAGGGCGCTGAGCGCGAGGGTCGCAAATTCGATATACCATTCTACTTTCCCTTGATTACGTGTTCTCGCGTTTCTTTGAAAAAGTTTCCAATACGTAGCTAAACATTCCGAATTGTTCACTCCATTCACTATTCTCAGCAATGAACATATCAAAGATAATATTACACATGCAAGGAAAACGAGAATTAAATTCATACCACCAGAATCATTAGAATTAGAATCTGCCAAAAGAACGTGCCTATAAAGTCTAAAGCATGTACAGTATATCGTGTATCCTGAGAACGAATCGGTTTCAGCGTGAGCGTAAGAACGAAATGCAAAAATAGGTTTTTCCTTTCTATATTATGCATGACCATTGTGTACAGCACAAGTTTCCATTCTTTGCCACCCAAAAAGCTTAGGCGTGTCTAGAAAATTGCACTATAAAAAGGTCTCGGAAAGCCATTAAAAAGAACCACCCCCCGCACCTTGCGGAACATCTTCCTCCTCTCGTATCTTTCCTTTTCTGTTAACATTTCTGTAACACTAATAATTATGTTTCCACGGTTTACTGTTTCCCTGTTACCAGAAAAGCGTCATCAAAAAAATGACAAGTGAGTTTCTTTGCACCGGCGTATGTGTTCCATCAGCATTTTCCATTTCACTCTTCTCTCGCTCTCTCTCCCTTATTCTCGTTTTCACACACACACTCGAACACGTTTCCTCAATTTCACACTTTCATTGTTCCTTGCGATCACCCACTCTCGACGAGATTTAATAATGCGCCACTTGTATCTCATTGTCAGTTTACCACACTCCCCTTTTTCTTCTTCTTTGCTCTTAAATTGCAATTAATCACACTGGAGTGTACATAAATAAATAAATAATAAATGGCGATGCCACGTGCTTTAGAAACAAAACCACTCGCTCTAGCTAATGAAAGTTCAGGGATTTGCACTTAGGCCTTTGATACGCTTCAGAAACGTGTCACGGGTTGACGAGTGTCGATATCGATATTAAAATTCGTAGGATACGACCGTGAAATAAACGATGCAAAATGTCACGTAGCCGCTATCGTTTATCATCGATCGAGTAAAAAGCGCATCTGGCTCACGTCGAAATAAAGGTTCGTCAACTGTTCCCGACAAAAGTAATTCGATGATGCATTTCGTTCGCTCTATCAACGTTTTCACTTGTGCACACTCTTACTCTCGTGATCCGCGCACGTTTCCCCTATCATATACTTATTTACTGCTCGTCGGGCCGTTATCAGAAAACACGTTTAGTTTTAACGAAGAGCTGCATTTTCCACATGTAACACAAGTTTCCGGACGCTGCGTGACAAATACCTGGCAAATTCGTCAGATTCGAAGTGAAATTCACGCCCCTTCCTGCACTGAGCCACTCCCAACCATGGCGGGGAGAACTTACAAGGAAAAAGAAAAGAAAAGTGTAACAGTAGAAATTAATAAATATTAAAATGCGAGGAACAACAGTCGACTACAAAGTTAGGAAAAAAGGTGGAAGTTAGTCGTTAACTTTTCCAATCTGTTAAGTTGCAACACGACATTCCCTGTCTCAATTTCGTCGATGGAGATTGGAATCAATTTTAGGCCCTGATTTGAACCGATCCTTCGAAATCGAACCGAAACGAATAATCATACGAGAATCGTTTACACAATAGTTTATAATATCGATGTAATCTTAAAGTTAAGTTGAAGAATACTTATCACTTTTTATTTGACTTTCAATTTGATTTGTTATTCTTTAATACAGAGCAACCCTTTGATTTTGTTTAAATCAAAAGCAATCGCTTTTCAGGAGAAAAGAAAAATAAATATATGTGTATAAAAAAAAAGAATCAGTCGAATGATATTATTAACATCGATAACAATTATTCCTAAAAGAGAAAAGAAACCAGTTAATGATTGTAAAACAAAAGAGCGTTGCAACTATTGCTACGGAATATCTACTAGTTAGTCTGAGTTTAATGCGTCTACATTGCGTCCGCGAGATGCGTAAAAATAAAGTAATTTTAATGAAACTTATGTAGATCCTAGTATTAAGCTATACATTATAACTTATGAAAAGGAACAATTCTTATGTGAGCATATTGAAGACAATACATGAAGGAAGTAGGTACAAAGATCACTTCGGCGGTTTGCAAAAATACTTCACAGATAAATGACGGCCCACGCGAATTAAATGCCGTTACTTCTCCTACTTACTTTATTTTTTACATCCTTCACAAGGATTCCACAAAAGTGACAGACCTCTACACCATACGCACACTTATACGTGCGCCCGCACGCTCGTGCACACACACATGTTTATGGATCTGTATTTATACATGGACGATGAATCGTGAAATAAAAGTCCCCCTCAAGATAGTAAGTATGCAAGGGTAGAAGCTACGTATGCGTTCCTGCAATGAGATACATCGGATACGTCGATTAATAAGATGAACTTCTGCCCTTTTTTGTCTTAGTTACATTAAGTATTTTATAATCACATTCTACATCGAGCAAACAGTTGCAACACAATCGGAGTGTTGTTTGGAAAGAGTCGCGTAGATTGTTCATAGCTAAGTGTATTGCGATTTCTTTGAAATTCTTTAAATATTTAAGTTTATGCAAGTTGCGTCAGACTCATTGCTTCAGGTGATACTTTTATATGTTCCCACCGGAAGGGTAAAAGGAGAATGCTCCGAACTGGAAGTTCACTGGAGTTTTCGGCGACGCACAGGTGTATACAAAATCGTCTGATTGTAGCTGCGTCCTGTTTAAGTTTGGTTCAGATGCCGATCTTGTTATTTTTGGTAATCCACGCGAAAGGCCTTCTAGGCTGGCCAAAATTTGTCGAAATATTGGTCTCTCTTCTCTGGAAAATTTGATGCAATCCTCTGTCAGTCTCTTCAGTGCTTTCGGTGTGTCTGAACGCAATTTATTCAGATCTGGACGCAAATTCCCACGGCCGACCATAAATAGTATCTGATCTTTGTTGTTAATATGCGAATATGGTAATTGACCAGAAAACAATTCAAATAGAACAACGCCGAATGCGTAAACGTCGGACTGAAAGCTATACGGGTTCTCTTCTTGCATCCTTATGACTTCTGGTGCCATCCAAAGAATAGATCCGGTTGGTTGATGAAATTGTTGAGAGCCCGACCATCTAGTCTTCGCCGTGGCCAGGCCAAAATCACCAATCTTCACAGTGAGATCATCGTGCAGAAATATATTATTGCTTTTCAAATCTCTGTGGATGATATTCTTTGCATGTAGGTAGTCCATCCCCTGTGCAGTTTGCCTTCCAATCTCGATCAATGTGAATAGATCGAACTTTGTCTCGAATACATGTAAATGTTTATAAAGCGAAGAACCTTCGCACCATTGAGTAACAATTGCCAATTGTGGTTTACTCACGCAGCCCATGAACAGGAGAATATTTACATGCCGTGTTTTGCGTAAAACCGCAACTTCGTTTTTAAATGCCTGCAACTGAGCGGCGGTTGGTATTTTAACGTTAAGCGTCTTCACAGCTACAGGTCCGTGCCAATGTGCTTTGTATACTGTTCCGAATGAACCGGATCCAATACGGGCTCCGACTAAAATCTCGTCCGCCGGAATTTCCCAATCTTCTATGGACTCTCTAGGTGCTAAAAGATTTTTAGAGGACTCATCAGCCGATCTTGCCCTTGGTCTTTTTGGCCTCAAGGTACTAGTCGGACTAGCCTGCGTCGATTGACTATGTTTGGTTGGACTGCTACCGGGGGATACAGCACTTTGAGCGGCACCAACAGGGCGACCTAAACTTTGAGATCTACTGTATTCATCCAGATTAGCAGATTCCCCGCCTGGCTTTACCATGTTGAAGCAAACATTAGGCGCAGAGCTGGAACGGTCTTGCTGTCCCAAGGAGCGTGGATGCCTTTGGTTTCTCGATGGTGCCAAGGACGGAGACATGCTCCTGCTCAAACCGTAACCAGAAGGAAGTTGCAGTATCCCAGCAGTGCTTTCGAGATTATGCGCCAGCAATGCTTGGTAATAGGCGTCCTGCATGCGTACTTGATGACACAAGGCAGGCACACCGCCGGCGCACCTTTGATGAAATCGGTAATTGCATGTTCTACAATAGAAACCCTGAAAAAGGAGCTTTCTACAGCATTCACAAAATGCCAGCGAGAAGAATGTCTTGCGCACAAAATTATGGGAAATGGAAGTGGTTATCGGAAACTTATCCAAAATCTCCACAGATATTTCATCGCAGTCGAGCAAGGAGATGTCTGTGTCCCACGAAGTAAGATATTTGGAATTGTCTGTACCCAAAATATATACCACGCACATCTCTGTAGTCAGATTCCTCAATTTCATTGCCTTGGCGAGGGCGTCTCTTAACGAAAGTCCTTCTCGAACCTGTACGCTGGTGCGCTGTTGATTAGGCAAATATGCCCTCAGCAGAGATCTCAGTGGAGTCTTTTGACCTCTGGCCGATGCGTTAGCATCGCGAGATTCGCCCTCCGACGTGGAAGCACTACCAGACACTAGACTGGCGTTCAACAATTCATTGAGCTTCTGTTCCTTGGATTCTAAATCATGCAACTTGCTAGTTAACTCTTGGTATTCATTCAAATATATCGAAGGTGGATGTTGAAATCCGGCAAAGCGATTGTTCAAAGCGTCAATGTTTTCTCTAGTAACGTGTATCACATTTTGTATATTTCTCAGTTCGTACCTTAATGGATCTGTATCCAAATAACCGTCCTCGGAATCGCTAAGTTCTCCCGATTCGGGGCCGCTACCTCGTGAAGAGGACATAGCTGGTTGCACAGACAAATGCGGCTTTTTCCTCTGTCGACGATGACGGGACGATAACGTCGAGGACGGCGGCGTGAATGTCGCAACCTCGTACCTCCGACACGAAAACTGCGTGAACGCGTTCGCACGGACCGCCGTGTGAAACCTCTGCTCGCCGATCACGGCCATCTTCTTACTCCGTCGAGCAGCATCCTGAGCCGCTGCTGCTGCGCTTTGGAACACTTTGGTAGCTTCTAGGTGCTACCGGTTACCGCCGAATTTTTCTCTAGTTCCCCCTTTCACCACGCCGCCGTCGCCTCACCTACCCGCTGCACGGCGACTCGCGACGCGTCCTCACGCACCACCTTTCTTCTTCTTCTTTCCTCTGTACACCTCTCTCCTTCCTCCTTCTTTCTTCTTACGTCCGCCGAATCGAACCTACTTTCCAATGCGCGTTTTCACACCATCCTGCGTTTCCTGACTTTTCGCCCATTGAAGTTCCGCAACTGCGTTGCACGACAGTTTTTCTTGTTCAATTGTGGAGCTTATTCGGCCCCAAACTCGGGAAGAAAATTCTTTCGCTTCGACCTCCTGTCGGATTCCCCCTCCGCTTCTTCACTGGAGCCCTTCCGAAAGAAAACTGGCACGAGCGTTGGAAGACCGAGAGCAGAGGCGAGGGGCTATGTTTCTTGAAACGCCGGTGCTGCCAGTCTATGCGTACAACCTTCCGCCCCCTCCCGCTGATATTCTTCCTCTTCCTCTTTTTAAATTCTGCCTGTTTCCATGCATATGCGGAGTCTGCATATATGATTTTTCATATATGTCGCCATCTCCTTTTCTGTATCATCACGCATTTCAACGTGTACTTTACACCGTCCTAAATCTAGAACAGCTTAACGAATATAAAGATATTGAAAAACGATATCACGGAAACAATGGAATGCAGTTTTGCATTTAAATCTTTCGATTGCGTCTATTCTTCTGAAATTAACGTGACGTATTGAGTTTGTAGTTTCCTACCGGTTTGAAGATCAATTAGAAGACTAACGATAGTATTCGTTGCGTTCTTCAACATATTTATTGATTAACACACTGACAGATTTGGTCTGCTTAGAACCGAACATCGAGCACACTCTTTGCATTCTCGTCGGGGAACGAACGTTCGGGGTACGACTATAATTCAAGTTCAATTTTTCTGTAAACATAGCTACTCGCGTTGCTCTCCTGACGTCACTGCAGACGTGCCTTGACGTCAGCAGCATATGGTACGGTTACCTAGGCAACAGAAGTCCATCGTAATTGGTCCAACGCTTGCGTGCGTATGCACTTACTGTACGTATCCAGGTAAACTCCGTATAACACAGCAGTTAGGTTCCTAAAAAATGATGCACTACGCGAAATAAAGAATGAATAAAACAAACATGGTTAGGTTCCAAAAACTAACAAAACTGCACCACGCATTTCCTTTTTGTAACTATCAGAAACACGCTTATCGAAGAAATGAAAATGTAGTACAGAAAGTATTAAAGATGTCGCGTTGAGATATGAAATACATATCAAACACAAAAATAGTTAAGTGTAATAAATAAATAACATGCGAATATGAGTAAGTATCAGCTCCTTTCACGCGAAATCCGTCAAAATTTCGCGCCGGCTTGTTCGCACCACAGCGCCGCCCTGGTGCATACGCGTGAACCCTCTCGTGCAACTACTCGTTCGGATAAGAAAGAGAGTATGTGGCGCCATCTCGCGTTTGTCGCATTTTGAGCAGCATTCTCCACCTTCAAAACCAACTTTCTGGTTTACATCGTTAATTTAAACAATTGCGCTTTTCTCAGCTTGCAATGGGTATTTTTTATCCGGGCTGGTCTTAAATTAAAGCTACGAACCGATGCTATCTTCTCAAGCAGTCTTGAGAATATGGCATTTGTGGTTCAAAAGTTATAAACAATTAAAAAATCGGCGAAAATGCACTCCGCGTCTTTGCAGTTTTCACTTCCGGAGGCGCTAGATGATCGAGTGCTTAAAATGAAGGTAAAGGATGCTGCTGCATGACAATAAACGACTTACAAATATAGTTTACAAATTATAAACAAATGCGATTACTTCGAATTGCCGGCGAGCTACATCAATGGTCAAAGGACATATATAAATTAAAGCTAGAAGTATAAGCTACCATATCCGATAGGTGTGAACATTATAAAGAAAATTGTACTGCATTTATTATTAATGTTACAAAACGCTTATGAAATAGACAGATATCGTATCTTTCTTTATTTCAATAATAGTGGAATGACATTACAAGGTGTACAGTGATACATATGTAGTAATTCTAAATCTTTACATGACTTGTTAGTAATTTATCTTTGTATATATTGTTTTTCTTTTTAGTATTTACAGTAAATATATTGTTTGCTTCAATAAAATGCAGGATTATTGTTATCTATTGGATGAATTTCTGGAGTGATTATCAATTTTCCTTTCGATCATGTATATATTATTTCGTAAATATCGCATTGAGAAAGATCAAATTAAATTGTTATTTTAAAGAGAAATAAAGGAAGAAATAATCGTTGCCAATTTCTTCCGTAAACTTTATGTCGCAAGATAATGGCACGATATGAATTGCTGGTACTATAAACTGATAGCTCACAATAAGAGCAGCACAAACAAAATTAATCGATAGCTCTGTCAAACAAATGGCACTAATTACGAAGCTAGATTTACAATCTAATCTTTCAAACATTCTAGATTATTAATTATTCATTTTTATTGTTGGCGTAACAGAAGGGTTTATTAAACACCTGATTATATGCTAACTTCAAGTAGTGCCTTAACATAATTTATAGCCTTAAGTCTAACTCTTACAGACTTTGTCAAACAAAGCACAAATGGCAATTAAATACATTTTTAAGTATTCTGCACATACGTGTTATTTACCAATTGTAAACATACATAATCAACCTGTCAAAAAAAAAACCCCAAAAAAACGACAAGAAAAACGAAACAAAAAAAAGTGTTTTCTATCGTGGTAGATTATATCTAGCCTTACGTTACGCTATGTTATCCACTTGTTAGTGTACATAAAAAAACGTCGCAGTATTGATTTATATATGGGTATTAAGAGCCCTGTGAGATAACAAGTTTGCATATAAAAATGAAATAATACAAAACGTTTCTTTTCAGAAGCCTAATCGGTCGCGCGATATAGATTTACTTGTGAAAACGCGTACATCAATTGTATTCCTTTAATTAAACGTCGTCAACGTCTTGGATAACACAAGATATTATTTAAATAGTAAAACGCACTCGGCCGATTTTGGAATGTAAATACAAGATATTGATACAAAAAGTAAATGGAACTGCAGATACATACATATATTAATCCGATTCGTTAAGCATAGAATCTCCGATTTCTGCAGGTTGTTACGTTTATTAGTCGCCTGAGAGTGCTACTTATGTACAATAAATTCTATTGCAGTCCTATTTTCCACGTCTTAGACTAGTTTCATACAAAACGTAGTGAACTTATCGCTAACATCTATTGTAATCTTTTTTTTTTGTGTCTCCACATATGCATCAGCTGCTTAATATAGGACTGTCCACGTACCGCGTGAAGTCCCCTATTAAACCAACAAAAATTAGATTGGTAACCATATCGATAATTTACGCGCTGAATTTCGGTAAAAATGAGTATACTAAAAGAGTTAACAAATGTCAACAAGGAATATCTCAAAATCAATATCATTTGTCATAAAGCTGCCCTCCCTCTAAAAGCACGCGATGAGTAGTGCACGTGAGGAATCTGATGGAAAGTATATATGTCGAGCGTATATCGTAAACTGATTAAGTAGAATACTACACGTAATTATGGACGTACATTGTGTATTCGAGTTTGTGTCTGAAATAGGTCTCTGTCTTGTAACGTACGAATTCTTCTTCCAACACGTTGCCTAGTTGAAACAATCCGATTAGAATGCACGTATGCGGTATCAGATTTGATTTGATTCTTTTACTTCAAGATGGTACATAGCCCTCTCAATTCGTATACTCACTGCATCACACAACTTCTTTGAGATTATCGCGCGTCTCTTGGTTACGGGTGTTTATCATGTGATGGGTTTCACCGCTGGGTGCACTTTCTCGTCTCAAGTCTTTTAGTAGCAACGGTGCCGTTACTTCCCTTTTATTCGCCGCTTCTTTTATGCTCGATAGTGTCTTACTCAGCCATGGCCAGCTATTTCTCGCCGCTTGAAGTTCGGAAGCGGTCGCGTGCAATTGATGCGTCAAGTCCTATATAGCGAACTAGCCATGAGATTCCAATTCTAAGAGAAGCACGTAAATCCATAATAATCCGTTCACTCACCTGGTTTCTGCATTCAGCTTCGACGTGAGCCAATTTCGTTTGGGCCAACTCCAATTCCAATTCTCGCACTCTCTCTTGCACTCTATGCAACATAGGGTCTATCCGGTTTTCTAAAGGATGTGCAATGTCTGCCAATATATTGGACGCATCCATTATGCAACTCTTGCACTTGTCACATTTCGAAACCTTCGACTACAAAGTATATTCGCTCATGAAGTATTGTGCAACGTCTCGGCGAGTTATCGATGTTCGTAAACTAAGATTATAGACACTTACTCGTAGCTCGCTGAGCGTCGTTTTCGCAGCGTTGTAATCATCCTCTAGGCGTTGACAAATCTGGAATAAGTGATAAGCTCGCAATAAAATGGGACAAAATTAATCGGTTGAAACAAGGGGAACAACAATTGTCCACGTACCTGTTTGTATTCAGCAATAATAATATTGCTCCGTCGGCTCTCCGCGTCTGCTCTCGCCACTTCTCGTTGCAACATCTCTTTAACTTGACTCAATTCAGCTTCTAATCTTTGCTTTTCCTCCTCATTTCTCGCGACTGTTCCCCGTAATTGTTCTACCTCGTTGCTGTACTCATCCGCGTTCTCCTGCGCTTCTGTATTGTGAGACAAAAATTTACACGTTAGCGTGGACTTGCTGCAAGCTGCTATTTATATATTACGGGCGAGCTAAATTGAAATACGTTTAATCGTAATGGCATAGAAACGTTCATATTAGCCACGTAGTTCTCTGTACGTCGAAAAAATATTACGATATACTCTAACTTTTATATTACAATCTTACTTTTTATCAATGCCTTTACAATATGGCTCATGATTCCATCAGTGAAACGTTAAAAACAAATGGTTCGATGCGACTGGCAGACATGTGATATCTTACAAAAGCAGATACTGATATCCCACTACATATTCTCTGTGTAGAACATTATCGTGGCCAATTTTAAACTGCTGGCAGCTGTTAACTAGACATATTTGTTACCTACTATAGCTCATAAATGCCTAGATAATGACACTGATAAACGAAAATTTGAACGCGTCAAAAGTAGCGGTTGAATATTTCCGGAGAATACATTACTGTAAGATTTTACAATACTTCGTATACATATTTAATATTAATTGTAGATGAGTATGGCAATTTCATTATAATCCCTATTATAGTCCTTGCTGAAGTTCCATCAACGCCATTTAACGAATGTACTAATCTGAAGGAAATTGATAACAATACGAACGAAACACGATTTCCCTTTATATCTCGAGTTAGCCGTTAGTAAAATGAAAGCTGAAAGCATTTGTACTTCTATACAACTACCAGATACTGCATGCAATTCCAACTGAAGCAAGAAATGCAATCAAGAGTACAAGGAACAGGGTGTACACAGGTGAAATTGATAAAACTAAACACGATATTCTAGACGGACAATTTATTTCCAATAAGAAAAAATAAATAATTTTGTCTTATAAAAGTTGATACACAAGACAGTATATAAAGCAGTGTGGCTAGAAAGGGGTAGACAAAATTGATTATAAACATATAAAAATCGGACGAATTTACAAATATTACAACATAAATATAGTCAAGAAGTCGATAAAAAAAAAAATCAAATCCGAAGCGAAGTTCTAAACTGAGTATCACTACTAAAGAGTGCTTTTTGTTTGTAATAACAGGTGATGCTAATGATCTATGCCTCGTTAGCGTTTGCGAAAAAAAATACCCGCATTAAGCATAACACAACCAATGAAACTATTTATCCTGCAAATGTTTACTATAATTTATAAACGCTATGATATCTCAACCAGTTTTTCCAAATCCGTGATGGTATTTGTTTTTATTTACAATAATAATAACAACTGCGATTGGAATAAACATTTTCGCAGTGTCGCAATAAAAATACACGGTACTAATAAAAATATTAGATGTATTATATCATTCGGCAACTGGTTGAAATCCCATCGTCGTGCATTATTATCATTAAATTCACGTTTTATCAGCACATTTACATAATTTTTGGTTCCGCTGAATGTAACAATATATGCCTCAGATATTACGCGAGACAAACTGAATACTACACGAAAATAGAAGCAAATTTTTAAATAATATATACTTTTTTTTCCTCACTATTTCTATACAGTACGAATAGAACAAATATTCGTAAAAAATAAGGAAAATTCATTAATACTTCTTCTATCGAATCATTATATTTAAATTTTACTACGCTATTATTTATATATGTGCCTTTTGTTTTAATACCATCTGTATTTCGGTATATGATTCTCATCACTTCGTGCAATATTAAGTATTCTATAAAGTTCAACCACCACCCGCTTGAAATTTTGTGCAATAAATTATATTTTAACAACGTGAATTATATTGAAATATGAAATATTTTTTGCGAAGGCGAACTATCGAGTAGCTCCTTGGCAGGACTAGATAAACACACACTATATTTGGATATACGACGAGTATGGAAATCATTATTTTTACTTCATATTCTATGCTTAAAAAAAAAATTAATAACCAAACGTCTAACGCTATAATATGGCGAATTAAATTTACCACATTTGTTCGACAATGTTTTCTGGCATTACGCAGACGGCACATGCACGTAACACAGAATTATGTTTTGCATGATTGTCATGTATACGAATACTAATGAGTATTTGTGCCATTCAAACATAAAGTATGAAATTACCTTTTAGCGTCATGAATTCTGCCTCATACTTCTTCAATTTTTTCGAGGAAACCGAGCAGGCTAACTTCATGACGTAGCGTGACACTTCTTCGCTTCGGCAACGTTTAGGTAAATGCACCCGAAAGTACTTTAATATACTTTCGAAATCTAGTTGAAGTAGTTCCTTTTTGCACAACTAAGGAGGCACATATACTGATGATATGCTCTACAGGCACAACTACAAATTAAAAATGCACACTTACCATTAGTAGAGCGAGGGCGACTTGAAATAGCGTATCAAGTCCTTGCAAAAGAAACACATCAAGAATATGGAAAACAAGATAAAGTGGAAACCTGGCTGTAAATAGAGTCAAAAACCATTGTGCAGCGAACATGTGTGTTTCAACACCACGATCGCAAAAGTGTTTATAAAGATCTGGCAGCTGATCCTAAAAAGGTTGAAAATATTTGCAAGTAGTAATAAGTGTCCTACGGTTTGCAATGAAATAAAATATAATACGAACCGCTATTAATCTGTTAAGTTGATAGAATCTCATATGGAGGTGGTCAAATCTATCCTTGTATAAATCTCTTAGACCATAGTCGTACATTAATTTAACCAGGACACAAAAGGCTTGTTCCTCTGGCATCTAAAAGAAATACCTAACGTTTTTCTTGTCATTAAATACCCTAATAGATCGCTATTACAGATTCAGGTGTATGCCTTAAAAATGCAAATTACTGGATGACAATTACTTACGTGAAGCAATAAACTAGCAACTAAAAAACTAAGTCCCTGGCAATATCCAACTTCTTCATCGTAAACTGCATATGCTTTGCTTATTCTGTACAAAGAATCTTGACCCAAACCTCCTGCTTCTTTGAAAAAGTCATGGGCCGGAAATGTTCGGTTAATATCTCTTAAAATAACACTTTCGCAGCTGCTGTCCTATAGGTATAATATAATTTATTTTTGGGATATAATTCATTTATCGCAATTTGCACGTAAACTTTATTTACCTTAGTGATTAAAGTTCTATATTTATCCATCATTTCTTGCGAATTATCGCAATTACTTAAACGTTGCCATACTTCTCCTCGCAGAGCTTCGGGAATACCTTGCTTCGTGAGTTTTATCAGGAGTTTTGAACGTTGTTCATTAACTTGCCAACTGTCCAGTACCTCTGCCCAACTAGCCAGCTCATCTGCAGAGCAATCCTTTGATACTTCGCCCGTACCACTTAACATTGGCTCATCTCCATCTGTAGGTGAAAAAATATGTCCAGTGTGCTGTTTGTTTCGTCTCGTAATAGTAATTAAAAACAAGTGCAAGATATTTGCAACCTGAGTCAATTTCTTCTTTGGGGGTAAGTGTGTCAATGCTAGTTAAAGATGGCGATCGAATCAATGATGCTAAATTAAGAGCAAGGTTTAATCTGTTCCTGTCCAGTTCGCCCGAAGTTTCTATACTCTGTACTTCATAGTGAACTTCTGTTCCGTCCCCAGATACTATCTGGAATCATAATGTGTACATAGAATCGATGATATTACAGTCAGCAATGGAAACTGTTCCATCAATGTCTTACTTCTTTCGAATTCAAATAAAATTGTTGTATTAGGTTTCGTTTGTTAAAGTACCAAAACCTCTCGTTTTGTGGAAACACTTTAACTAGCGTCTCTATTATGAATCTCACAGGTTCTCGAATACTACGTATTACTAAATCAACAGCAACCGTCATGAAAATTTTCCCCTCTCTAGGTGTTTCAATGTTAAGATTTTCCAAGGCTGGATCTGCTGGATCCCAATGTCCACATATGTTATAGCATTGTTTATCCTGTATTAGCGGACCTGCATTGACTTGCTAAAAATAGTTATTGTTATTCCAACAAGAGAAATGAAATTGCTAAATCGTAAGAAGCAATTTTCAAAGACGGCTTTATCGTCTTACCATTTCGAGCAGGCGCATATCGCTATGTTTAACATTCCGTCCAGGACTAACAAGAACTCCGAAACACCTTTCAACCTCCAGAGTAATTCCCCCTTCTTTACTAGACACTTGCTGAATACTTAAACACACTTGCTTGGTTATGTTGCTTCGAAGTTTGAAACAATTCCTGTCCTTCGGAACTGTACCAAAACCTCCCTTTCCATCTTCTTCTTTTATTTCCATCGTTACTTCGAAAATAAATACTCGAGAATTTGTTTTTTCGTTCCCGATGTTAAAACCATTGAAATCACTCCCTGTCAGCGAGCTAGTCATCGATCGTGGTATTCTATGGAAAGCTTTGGAAAAGCAAGCTGAAACTTGGCCTACCTGGAACGAATGTAAACATTGGCATACCTTACTTAAAATTTTAATACAAGGCTACAAGAAATTTGTGGAACGTACTGCCTCTGGTATATCACACCGAAAGACATGACACTGATAAATAGCAGATTCCAATGTGTCCCCGTGTGACCATGTAAAAGCGAAACATGCAGCACATGGGCCAGCACTTTCTCCGCGTGCGTAAAATAAGATACGTTGTACTTCATAATGTGCAATGGGTTGCTGACGAGCGGCATCGTACAAACTATGAGAGAAAAAAGACGACATATACCACATACGAAAAAGATACACAATACTTAAATATCATGTTTGTTAATCCAACGTACACAACAGAACCTTGAGAGCTATTTGGTACAGAAACGGATACTTTGATTCCTAAGTTAAGAGACTGCTCCGCGTTTAGGATATTCATGTTCTGTTGTATTTCGCATTCGGATTTTGGTGCATTTATGGCTGCCGATCCCAAGTAAGCAACACCGTTAAAAATAGTACATTCTTGTTGAACGTGGGCTGGAGAGTGAGCTTCTGGAATAAGAGAAAGACTAGTCGCAAGTGCCTACAAGATACCTTTTCTAGCTGATAAGTGGAAACAATAATAATTTATACCTTCATCGATATAATCTTCCGGTTTCATGATGTCTTGCTTCTCAGACGCGACCATGCAAGAGCTTACATCGTAAAATTGGCTTTGTCCTACTTTCTTAGATCTCGGTTGATTCTGTTGTACGCTGCTCACAATTTTGTAGTCGTTACTTTCCATCTTCGTGTCTTCTGTCATTACCTGTTTTTATTTTTCATCGGTGACTCAGATAATCATTGTTACACGATAAGGAAGATTAAAAGCTTCATTATTTAAATTAAAGTGAACGCATGCAAACCTCGCGTAGATTATTTTTCAGATCTTCAAAATTGCCGTTGTTGGCAATCTTTAGCATCGGCAATTCGATCAGGGCCTGCTGCTGTTTTCCATTGCCTCTGTCGTTCACAAATTCATATTCGTCGCTAGTCGCCACTGATTCTATTGATTTAACACTCACGCTATCCTCCATAACTGTGCCTGTAACAAATCATACAACATCGTTGCTTAATTTTCATGGGCAATAACAATGCACGACACGTACAGATAAATATTTTTCTTTGACAGCCATATACTTTTGTGTAACCGTCACATATATCTACCAAGGTACGCGGGTACGCGTTTACAGATTTTCAAAATTTGTTTTCCAAGGTGGTAATTAAGAACAGTAGGATAATATAAGCGTTCGATCAATGCTAGATACAGCCGCTGATTAAATCTAAAGATAATACTAATGACACGTCCACTATACACACTGAAGATACATGGTATTTATATTCTATTTATGGAATAACGTAAAATGAAAAGAGGAGTATCCCGCAAGTGACTGTACTTCACCGACTGTACCCTTCATGTGCAATTGAATCTTTATTTTCAATAGCTGGGAATACCGCACGAGTAATTAATTCGATACAAACAATCGAGACGGACGGGGAAAATGTAGACTTGTGACAGAATTCTATAACAATCGAGCGTAATTTATCGTGGTTTACTGTAATTAATGAGCACGATTCATTTGAATACGGACACAATAATTGATCGACTCACGATCGGAAAGCAAAACAAGCCCCGCACGTATAAAGTTCGATACGACATCACTAAAACTGCACTAACTGGAATTCATAATGTCGTTTTGACTGTCAAGTATATCTGGTTGATCTGTACAGCATTCTTAAGTGGACTTCTTACATCCCGGTTTACACTGTCATACGATTTAGTTGCTCACTTCTATTCGCACCCCCAGCAAAGAACAGGGATTACCCTTCCGTCGAGTCGAAAACTTGAAGGGTCACCGGTGCCTCTTCTTGCGTTACCGTTCATTAAAGCCGCAGACACACCCCGATTCTTCGATCCACGCATCGAACTACCCACGTTTGTACGTTTTTCCAAAGGATCGGCGAACATTTACATGATTTCTCTCTCGTTAGAAGTTATTTCGTTTGACAGAAATGACAACCTTGGCGTCAGCCATTCGAGCTCTAAGGTCCCGGAAGTCTCTACTTTGTTACGACGAATTGCGGACGAGCCGTCTCATAGCGCGCAACAACTTCGAACGGAGTTTAGTAATTTATCTTTTATATGGCAAATAAACACGTTTCTTTCAATACATTCAAAATTCACGGTGTCGTACAATTGGTATGGGCACATGTGGATTTCTCCCTGCGTATAAAAATTGCATAAGCATCGAGGGATATCACAGGAAAGATGAATGTAACGCCTTCAATGTTACATTTCTATCTATAGCTGCATAATGAACTTCAACGAAAACAGAGATTTTAATTTAGAAAAATGGACGATTAAACGGTACGTGGAAACTAAATTTTTGTATCGTATTCTTCTAATAGACACTTAGTTTAAATTTATACGCCCCGTACGAATCGATTTTATAAAAATTCCGATAAACGGTTGGTATATGTTACTTGAATGCAATTCCATTTAAATATTTCTCGAGTCTATGATACAATGCAGTGTTCTACTACATCAATGACGTAAGAGCTGCAAGCGCGTAGCCTTTACTTAGCATTCATTTACGAAATGCAGTACAACAATTGAATTTGGAAGCCATTCGTCTTTCTGTCTAAACATGCGTTTCGATTGGGAAAATCATTGCTCGTTATCGCGAAAGAAACCAAAGTTATTCGATACTAGTGACAGGACGATATATAGTAGTGTGCCGGAATTTCTTCTGGACGGCTGGGAGGCAACCAATCAGGAAAAGTGTCTTGGTAGCCGCGCGTTAACTGGGAAACCAATAGAATATTCGCTTGCACAGAGCTTGCTGATAAGTGACGACAGGTGGCGCAAGGACGTTGGAGAACGAGCTGGAGTTGAGACGCGTTAGTTCACAGACGACCTCCGTTCCGTCGGATGTGAGGAAGCTTTTTTGTCTGTAAAATTCTCGTATTCTCGCATAGAGACTCGTTGAAAATTTGTGCATTCCCGAGGAGGACGAGTTTTGTAATCATGAAAAGTGTGAGAATGTGCGAGATCGGCTAGCTATAGATAAAAGCGAGAACGAGTCGAAACCCGAGTGAGTACAATTCAGAACTGACGACTTTTTTTCTTTGCTTCTTTTTTGGAACGGGCGTCGCATATCAATGATAATCTTACGGTTTGTCGCGATTTCGTTGGCATCAAGGATCGTTTCCCGTTTCTGGTACGCGTACGATTTTTCATAGTCGCGAGATAGAGCCCGTATATACACGTTCGAACGTCACGTCGAGATGAAAGGAGAGGTTATAAAGCCAAGACGGAAATTGTCCTGCACCTGCCATCATGAGATGATAGTTTTATATATCTGTGAAGCATCGGTTCGTTGTCTTTCGCATCGTTTCTCGTCCCGGTGCAGTTGGTGTTCTCAACTTGTGCATCCGAATCCGTGAACGTGTTGAAAAATGTTGTGACAATACGGTTGATCGTTTCAGGTGTGTTACTTCTGTTTCCATTAGACCCGAGGGAAACTGTCTCTGTACTCAGTGTACCGACGCGTTACACGATCTCCGTGTGTTTTAACTGTCGCAGATAAGACCGTTCGACGGGGGGCAGGAATCGTGTGTGGTTACGAATTGTCAGTCGAACAGTCCGAAAATTGATATCCCCGGATCTGTCATCGCCATGAAAACAATATAACGCTTGTTTATTCTCGCGTAATTTTATCTTTAGAAAAGCTCAATGTCAGTCGGCCCGAAATGTCAACGCGATTATTCACGCGTTGTTTCTAGCCGGCCACGTTTTTCGCTCCGCTTTCGAAAGCAGCCAAATTTTCTCTCTCACGGTGCACGAGCTCGGGTATCTCTTATTTCGCGGCTTTTTCCCCCGTAGACTCGTTACAAGGCTGTCCGCGGCAGAATACGTTTACTGATCTCGATCGTGAGAACGCAGCGCACCAAGTGACACGAGACTGACAATTTGTTTAAACAAAATGCATCGGGGCGAAAATTAAGACAGGTGCGTCGGATAACCTGGCAAATTATATTTCGAGATAGATAATTCGCGAAATTTTCGTGTCTTTGTTCCAGTAACTTCTTTCACTCGATCAGGTACATATAGTCAATACTAGACGCTGCATGCGATTTAAGAAAATGTACGTTGCCCGGCCACGGTGAACGAGTTCCCGAAATGTGGCTGCGTTATTTTAATTGCGAGACATCCGAAGAATCGCAACCGATTCTGCCGTAAAGCATCTGCGAACGCTTCTTCTTTCTGGGACCGTGCTTCAGTTTCTACAGGGTGGTCCACCTGTAACGGAACGTTGTGTTCTTTCTTTTTGTGTGTTTAAAGTTACACTGGGAAAGCTTAGTAACCTTTTTCGTTCCCCGATCGATACCACATGTCGGTCTAATATTGTACTACGAAACCATCAAGGGTTACTTTGATCTCGAAAGAAACAGCTACGAACAAAGCGTGTCGAATCTGAGCGATGAGTTTTTGTAATTATGAAAGAGCACCTCGGTGCCGTAGAAACATTAATTGTTCCTCGATGATATCGATGACTCATCGATAAGTAGAAAATTGCTCTTTATCTTCGATCAAGCGAGGATCGAAGCTTCCGTCGTTAGGCTCGCTTACGTGGAAGTACAGGTATATTTATTTCATTGCAGATAACAATAAGACGCGAATAACGAAAGCAGGGAAGCTCGAGAAGATTGAATGGTTCGAATCATTTTCTGCACAGAATTCTTATCTTATCGTTCTAAATTGAAATGCCACCTCCTTCCCGCGAGTATAAATACATATTCTAATGTCATTACGCGTATACCAAGCAGTTCGAATTCTGCCTTTTGAGTTTGCAATTCGCTTTCGTGTGGATTACGTTAAACTTGCATTTTGCTCTTCGGTAAACGCGCAACGAGTTTGCGTACAAATCCTTGTTCTCTTACTGTTCTCGTCGAATTAGTGCCACTTTCCGATTACATTCGAGAAACGTCGACCATGCGCAAGTTTTCCTGCGATGTGCATATACAATACCAGCATCGGAAATGAAACGAATCTAGCTCGCGATCAATTACTTTTCAAATTAGTCAACGAAGCTTGCGGTAGATTACAATTGATCGCGATTGTCTCGGTGGACGGTACATTATCGAATCGAAGCGTAATCTGATTTCAATAAACACTCTGCCTCTTTCCTACCCGACCGAGTTTTTCCAAGAAGCGTAATACGTCGAATGCGAATACCGACTACCTTTTGCTTCTCTTCGTTACATAAATTACACCAGCTGCGCTAACAATAATTAGACTACAGCAACTTCGCTGAATCTCTCCCGAACAAAGATACCCGCACGATCAGTTTCTCGCGAACGAGAACGTCGACGATTTTGCGCCCCGCTTAATTTGTACACTCTCCGTAAAGTTCGTGTATGTATATCGTGTTCGGTGTGAATGGTCGAGTGATTCGCGAAAGTGTCACCAAGGGCTTTAATAATTCGTGTCGGCGGAGTACACTGTCCCGTCTCTAGAGGCCTGGTCACGTCGAGGCACGGCGGTCACCTATACATAATTTCGCAGCCTGAAACTCGATTCCAGGAAGAGTCCGTTCATTTTCGCCTGCTCGCGTTCCCACCCGCAATTAAACGTTTTCAAAACAATTGAAGTCGCGTCGCCGACAAGCCCGTCCGTACTGACCGCCCTACTGACAACCCTCGCGATCCTCCTACCTTGCTATAGCTTTCGAAGTCGCGTGAAAGTGCCTATTGAAAATGTCGATAAAGGTTCAGTGACATTCGTTCGCGAACGTTCACCCGCGAACGCTCGCTCGCTAGACTTTGTTTGTTAGACAGCGCTTTTCGTTCTTGGAAGCTCGCTGCCGGTGTCGACGATTGATACTATTTCTCACGTTTCTTGGAGAGGTGGACACAGCCAGAGCCGTTCCTGACGGGGGTGCAAAAGGTGCCCCACAGACCGTCCAATGTGTGTAAAGATTTTGGCTGACATTCAATTAATAGGGGCGGCGGTATTGTCTTTGCACCTGGACGGCAAACAACCCAGGAACGGGCCTGGATACAGTGGTGGCGAATTTTTCTATTTATATACCTGATGCCACGGAGCCGAGGCAATATTGGTGCAGAATATCGTATACGTTAGCCGGGCATAAACAAGGCTCCGTTCGAAATAAAGCAGATACGTGATAACATTTTCGGCCGATTTTTTAGCACCTGCGTGAAACTATCCAGACACAGGGCCGGTCGTATTATTGTATCTTTTAATGGCTCGATACGCACGTTACTACTGGGCCAACTGTACTGTACTACGCGAAGCGGCCTCGATCTTCTGCGTTCCTTTTTGTCCCTTCCTGTTTCCTCGTTATCGAAAGGCCGTTTTAATTTGCAGTCTCGACGACGAGGATGGCGTGCACGAGTAAACGCTGTTTCTGAACACTCGTGCCAAGAGAGGATCCCGCAAGGCACGTGTCCGTGTTGCTATAAAAACAAAGTAGCGATGCCCGGCGTAGCTTCGAACGAGATCCGCCCAGCCGGCTTCAAGAGTACAGCTTCCTCGCCCAAGATCGGTGCTCAATTTGCAAAACGAACCCAGACGAGAGAAGTCGTCGGATGAGTCGCCGCTCGACGAAACGACGGGAAGAAGGAGGGATCGCGGAGACTGCCTTTTGTAGCAGAGTAGAAAAGCAGAGAAATATTTTGGTAAATATTGTAAATTAGTGGACGATCCGCCGGGAACCTAGTTGCCGTCGCGTAATCTACGGGTTAAATGTATTACATTTAGTGCACAATTGTCGCTTTGCCCGCGCGTGTCGTGTACCGTGCGCGTTCTCGTGGATTTCCGGATTAGAGGAGGCCGGAAATCGGGTACGCCCCTCGAGCTGATTTTCGCCAGGAGTAAATGTAAACGAGCGAACGAGTCGCGATCAAAGTGAAGTGTCTCGGTCTCGGTGAGATGGCCTTCATGATGAAAAAGAAGAAGTACAAATTCTCGGTGGAAGTCGACCTGGAGGAGCTCACCGCGGTGCCATTCGTGAACGCAGTGCTGTTCGCGAAGCTGAGACTCCTCGACGGTGGATCTTTCGTCGATCATTCAACGAGGTAAGGCATTTTCAAACTTTCCTCCCCGCCGCCGTTCTTCTTCCGGTCGATCCGCGGGAAACAAGCCCGTCCGACGGGGATTGCACGCGCCCTCTGAAATAAAACTTTTCCGGAAGAAGTATTCCCTTCCGCTGGAAAAAGTTTCGCGACGATAGAATCGGGACGCGTTGATTTATTTATACCGCTCATAGACCAGGAAACGCGGGTGCTCGTGTGATATTGTGTCGTAGCTTGGAATAAGAAGGCTGGCTATATTTAACGCGGCACGCGCTGAATTTTTTAATTCGCGATATAAGTAGCCTGCGCCACCTGCACGGCTCGTTAAAATGACTTTTTCAGGCGAACCTTTTTGCTGCCCAGTACATACATAATTGCACTCGGCCCATAAGACGCTTATTTTGCACGAGATTGAAAGTTGCTCTAAAATTTTCTTTTAAACACCTTCGTTCTCGTACCCATGCGTAATTCGTGTCTGTGAAAAAGAAAAATCGTACACCTTCTCTCCACCCTTCTTTCGCATGCTAACTACGTTATAATACTCGAGAGTGCAGAGGCTTGAAATTTAACTAGCGAGATAAATAAATAGTTGAACTCGTCGAACAACGTTTCACGACGAGCTCAGAAACGAATTAGACGTTTACGTTTGCTACAAAGAAGCTCCGGCGGATCCATTAAATTATTTAGTTCCCGTGGAAAGTGTATCCTCGGAAGCGTGTCGGAAACTCGTTTAAACTTGGATTTCGCGCCCGCTACTGTATTACCTGCGTATGAAGCATGCCTCGTGGATGCGGATTAATAGCTCTCCCCGAGAGGCATGGATCACCTGAAACTCGGTAACGAGGTTCCTCGAAGCTCGGATTTCGTTTTCGTAGCCCTAACTCGAGCTAGACACTCGTCGAGCAGCAAAGGTAGAATATAAAAAAGTTATTCAGCGACATGCTGTCTCGATACGCCTTGGCATTTCGCTGTTTCATAAGCATGGAAATGATAGCCGAGCCCTGACGTAGAATGCATAATATGTAATGTACTTTGTTTCATTAATAATGGAACAGATCTGCTGGCTTTAGAGAATGCTAAACGAATAACCGCTCTGACATTTTTCTAGTTACTGTTTAATAAGCGCATGAAATATTAACTGGTGTTTATACAGCTCGTTCAAGTAGCTTAAACTGCGGCGAACAGCGTGCTTCGTTGGCGCCCACGCTAATTTACACAACAAATTTTTGGGAGATTCAGTGAAGGAATTTTCTCCGGTCGCTAAGCTCGTATCGAACCTTTTCGTAGAATCTCTCCAGCTTACCTGACGGCGTTGCCTTTTTGCTACTGCTTCCTGGAACATACTTTCCTCGAAGAATACAGGTGATCTAGTTTCACGCACGGTGAAGTTCGCGGAAACTTTGCCATTCGATGGCGTTAAGAAATTATTCGCCGGCCTATAACTATGTATGTATGCACCTGTAGCAATCTTTTGGCACCTGATCGGGCGTTGCGAGACAACAGTTATTCGATTGACTCGACTGTTAAGAACCAAACCGTACAAAAGAATAAGGTTGGTTTTCTTGTCTAAAATTAGTAACGCAATCGCGGACCCATCGACAGAGCAATAAATAACGTATCGCTCGTAATTCAACGAAACGTTTAAACACGAAGCTACGTATTCTCTTGGCTTTGTTGCAGTCGGTTATCGATATCCTCTCAGACACGATTCGATTGCGCTCTACCTTCCGTCCATTGTCGGTCTACATCCAGCCGCGATATTTCACGAGTATCGGAGTCGTCGGTATACATATTTGCATTGAGCCGAGTTACGTACGACACAACGTTCCCGCGCGTGTACAAAATGTACCCGACATAAATTCGTGAACTGTACGTATTCTGCTCTCCGGTGCAGTCCATCGGACGTGCGCGTCTCGTTTGGAGCGAGTCGCAAGCGCAGAAAGATCAGTTCTTAATTCTCTCCTGCCCCCTCTTTATTTAGTTGTTATGCAATTCGTTCAAGAGACAATTGGAAACGAGGAAAAGGGGAAACAGCAGAGCTGTACGCATGGAAGGGAAAACTCTTTACTAGACGTGACGTGTTTACTGCACTGTCAGCGCCTACTTTAAGCGTCACGTATCCGGATGCTTGGAACTTTAAATGAGAAATGTATGCGAGAGTTAACGCGTCGAGCTCCTGTAGACAATTAACTCCTAGATACTGTATAGATATTTGCGTGGCGTTTGAACTGTCCAGTTCCCTCGATAATTTAGAGGAGACGTTACAGCGAAGTACGTACAAGTGAGAATTAGCGCAGTCCAGGGGGAAAGAAAGTTTTCACGGCGCAGGAAAGTCCTCGTTATTGCCATCTTGAAATTCGCCTATTTCGATTTGTCTGCATTATATGCCCACTGTTCCTTGGCACAGCCCGAAATCCATGACAATGGTCATTCCTGGGGAAGAAAATCAGCGTGGAAAATGAGTCACGTACGGGGTATATTGTTCTCTCGATTGAAGTTTTCAGACAGTCTTCCTCTCCGTCTCGCAACGCTCTGGGAATACCGGAAGCTGGCTGGACCGACTCCAGAACGGTCTCTTCCTCTTGGGGAGTGGTTCAATGATTTCATTACTTCGCTATCGATGTTCGCTGACTAGGCCACTCTTTTTCTTCGATCGCACAAATTTCTGTTCGCCTCGCGATTACGCGCCAGCTAATGCTGGAATAACGAACGCTTAATTAATCGAGCACGCAGCGAGCTTTTTTCTTTTTCGTTGATAAATTTAATCGGTGGCTGCGCCGGTAATTAACCGCTTCCTCGTCGTTGATCTGCGAACCGCACTCGGTGTAAACCCGTGGCGGGCTTAATCGATTCTCTCGACCTTCCGCCAAATTTCTCCCGTCTGATTCGTTTCGAAAGGAATCTCGAAGCTTTTACTGCCGAGGAAATGGGAGTTCTAGGAAAATTGAGGCGACTGCGGAAAATGAGTTTTACATAAATCTCGTTTTCTGCCATCTCGGGTGACTTTCGAGAACTCTTTTAATTGTAATAACGCGCGCAATAATTTTCCGTACTCGCTCGGGGCTGTGAAACCACGGCGCATCCACGGAGGAACCATTGCAAGCGAAACACGATTCGTTTAGATCTGTGTCAGCGGGAACGATTTAAGTTTCCACGAGATTTCTCGAGATTTCTCTAAAGTGCCAATAGTCGAAGATCGGCGGTGAAAAATTGACTACGCGCTCGAAAATCTTTGCAGCATCCTCGGTCCGGAACGCTGCTCGATTTTGGTGCCACTGGAACATCGAAATTCCCTTCGTAAATATTTGCCGCGCTCTTGCTGGCTGTTCTGTCCATCGCCCTTCCATTCATTAATGTAGATCCTCCCCAAAGTAATTCAAGGCGAACACGAGAGATATCGAGCACTGCGAGAAACGAATTGCACACGGCCGGCGCGCGCAATCGGATCGAGATAAGCGTTTCGATTAAACGTCAGAGGTAGCCGGTTGGTTTCGCGGCGACTTCTCTACCTTGAACCATGACCTTCCTCGGGATCGGCAGCTGGACGTACGAACAAGGGTGCTGGGAATACATAGAACGTTTCTTGGCGATCGGAGCTGCATATCGGAACTGGCGAATTCGGAGACGACACGGTGAATCTCGGAAATACGGCAAGGAAGGAACCGATGCAGAATTAGAAATCGGGCTGGCGTTGGGCATTTTCGCGAGGTGCCTGCAGTCAGTCGGCCGAGGGATAGCTATTGGCAAATTGTACGACTCGAAAGTCGGGGCGAAGAAAAGCGACAGTGGTAAACGTTGAAAGAGAAACGCGATTCTCTAGCCACCGATAGCGCTAGAAAGTGCGCCGATTCGTTCTCGTCCTGATTCACGAAGCGCGAAAATCGTTGGGGAAGAGTTTGATCGCCGCGGCGAGGTGGAAAGAAATCATTGAACGTGCGAACCACACGAGTTCACCGATAGAGAACGAGAGAGACGGAGTAAGAGGGTGGCATAGAGAGGGAACGGCAGGAAAAGAGCGAGATCGAACGAGAGAGTAGGCGAAGAGGCGAGGGCACGACGATAATGGACAATGTCCTGTCGTCCGGTGTCCCGAGCATGGAAACGAGTGGCCACCGTGGAGGACCTGACACCGCTTCAATGTGTCGTGATGAGGAAACACCCGATTACAACGCTCCGGCCGAGACACAGAATATTTCTGCGTGTATCCACGGGAACGATTATGCCGATACCCGTCGCCGTTGGGTCGTGTAACCGTGCACATATTTGCAGAGAAGGGAGTACAGCACGAGCCGTAGGGTCGGAGATATCCAGGGACCCTGCGTGTCACGAGAAGCTCACCCCGATTTGTATCGGCTCGAGGGGTCACGTTACACGAGTAACGCGTACGCATCTTCGGAACGTGTTCCGCTACTTTAATCATTCTCGCGTGCATATTACCTGCTAAGGTCGATCGCCGTCTATACTTGGGCTCGTTTCCGATGTTGCGTGGCTTTCGCGAGAGACGAGAGTTCGAGTTTCCAGCCGTTCCCCGTCGAGAGGCTTTATGGAAAAGCATTTTGCCAGGTAACATCTTGCGGAGTGCATTCGCCGCGTAGAGCTTTTTCCTGTTTCCATCGAACGATGCCCGCCGTTTATGTACTTAGATTTCGTAGTAAACGTTGGCGACTGGTTAAGCAATTATGCGCAAGGCACCCGTTAAACTAGTTTGAAAGTGAAAATTACGAGAACGCTGGTCGAGATTTCCGCCAGAGTAGGTCAGAGAATATATTTCGTGAACAGCCAAAGGTCCTACACATTTTTTTCCGCGCAAACCGTAGCGTCGGACCAAAGACCGCCGATCGAATTACGCAACGAAAGGATTAAATCCCCCCGCGCGCATTCACGCGATGGTGGACTGCGTAGAATCGATTACAATGCGGCTGCTGTATGTCCAGAATGAAGTGCAGAAGAAACGACGAGTGTTTTTAGAAAAGTTGAATGGCAGACGGCCCAGCGAAATTTCGCGCATCCGCATGCATGGCGTGCTCGAGTTCAAGGGAATGGCCCGCGAATCTATTTGCGTGCCGCGGAATTCCGCACCGCTGAAATTCGATGACGCGATGAAATTAAGATTAAAGCAAGAAACTGCGCGCGAGAAACTGGTCGCACCGTTTCCACCCTCGACGTCCAGTGTAATTGTCTTTATGGCACCCATCCCGCGGCAGCATCTCTTTTCCATGCCACGTAAAGTATAACGATTTGGCACAGCTGCGCGCAATACAGCCGCGGTATCATTTTACTCCCGGCTAGAAGTTTAATAAAGGAAATTCTTCGCTGCCCCCGTCGTCGGGCGTGCGATTTCTTTAAAAATGTTAGACGGGCGGCCGCAATTGGTCCAGTGATTCCGCCCATCCTCGAATTATCTAATGCGCCCGACACTATCGTGTCGCCGTGGCGTTAATCGTGACGATCGTAACAATCAACAGTGGTAACTATCGGTGACACTGTCCTCGGGAAATCACGTGCCTTCTGCACAGGCCGAGCGTCACGGGCAGAAGTGGAGCTGTTTCGCGTGGGTGGCCCGTTCGATCGTTTGAAATTCCGCGATGCTCGCGACTGCGCGAACCACCCAGCAGAACCGCCCTCCTCTCCCTGTTCCTCTTCATTCAGCTTTTCCACGGAACCTCCGTTCGAACGAGAGGGAAAAAGGCGTGGGTGGGACACGCTAGCCTACATTTCTCGCCAGGCCAGAGAATCACGCGGGATCCGAACGGTTTGGAACTTTGCGTTCGGTGGCCGAATTGGCAAGAGATTTCATCGCGGTGGACCTCGATCGATCCGTTCGCCCCGAAGAACAATTCCGAGCCGAGGAAGAACCGTTGTTCCGAACCGGCTCGTTCCTTTTTTACCCCGTGCTCTCCTAATGTGCTCCGCGAGTTCGTGTACGTACGCGAAGAATGCCACTTGTATCCCTGTTCCGATTTTCTCCTCAGCGCGAGAAAGTCCGCGAAACCGCGAAAGAAGCGGGCGTGGACAGTTGCAAAAGTGCAATGGACGATTCCGTTGAGAGTAGTAAATGTAACAAAAAGAAACGCAGCATGCTCGTGAACTAAAAACACAAGAGGCGGGGGCAAGCTTCAGAATTGTCGCTCGTGCGAGAACACGTATGAACTGTTGTTGCAACACTTGGAGCATTAACGTGACACTCGAAACTGAACTTTTTCTCGAGCTCAGGACGATCCATAGCGCGTCGTCGGAATTTCGTCAAGCAATCCTTTCTGTGGGAAAATGCATTCCTTTCGTGCGGCATCGATTTTCGTCAGGTACTTTCGCAATGGACTGTCTACTTGCGCGACAATTAACGTACACATTGGACATCCCGCGGCTTTTCTTCTTCGCTTTTGTTTCCCTTATTCGTGGTCGCGATTCTTATTTCGTTCGCGGCAAGTAACTTCCCGGGCACGAAAAGCTTCGAAGCAGAACTTGGCACTCCACTTTTTTCCCCCCGTTCTCTTTGCATCTCGTCTTCCGCCCATTTCTTTTCTCGGACCTGACTTTCCACCCCCTCGATTATTTTTTCTCGCCATTTTCTGCAATCTGCAGCCCTGGAAACTCGTCGCGCTTCTTTTCGTTTAGAGTAACGTTTGCAGCTAAACGATTAGGAAGTAGACCAGACTGTGCTCCAATATATATTTGAGACGGTGTGATCAGGGAATTACGGCGGCTGCTTGTTCATCAAACTCTTTGATCCTTCGGCAGTTATCTCGCTAGGGAACTCGGCTCGTTTGTCGTGGAATTTTCCTCTGCGAGGAAAAATCAGAGCGCAAACAGGCGTGTGAAGCCGAAGATCGGGTGCATCCTGAAAATGCTCGTCTCGTTCAAGGATCCTCCTGTTTTGAATATTCATCAGAACGCGTTCAAGATCCCGCAGCAAAGTGCCATACAATTTTCTACTTGAATTTAATGCGCTGCGTTAGGAGGTGCATTTGGGACGATCAATTATTATTCTTCCACTAATGGTGCACTCTTTAATTCACGCGCAATTTTGATCTCCCTCTGCTAGCCAGAAAATGAATCTTGTTGCACTATTATTCTATGCTGTTGCGTGAATGACCCCCCCCCTTCAAAAGCGCACTACGATTGTCTATCTGAAATACCTGCGTCGTCCAAAGGTGTACCCGTATTTATTCAAGTTTCAATGAACTCGTTTCGCGAACACTTCGCTTCCTTTATCTCAAAGCTCACCCTTCGTTTGCTCTCGTACGTGCTTCAACCTTGGCTTCTCCAGCACTCGAGGAGAACTCGCGATCCGACATCGACAGGCCAGCCTCCCTTCTCTGGGCACTCCCCGCTTATCCTTTCTTCGAAATATTCGTTCTCCCCTCCGGCCTTTTCTTTCGATTCTCTAGCAAATCCTTTTCGCCACTTTCCTCGTCCTCGACGGTCCCTTCTTCCAGCTTCTCTCTCGCGAAACCCCTCGGCGTGTCCTTGTTTCCTTCTACTCGCCGTGAACTCGCTGGCCCCATTGTACCTCGAATTTCCGAAATTCTTCCTGCCAAAGACGGCTTTTCTCTCTCCCCCGTTTCGAACAGGAAGCCAGGGTCGCGGGCTGCGCTCGCCAAAGTGCAATGCCAAATAATTGCAGGGTCGGGAGGGATTTTCAGTGTCGATCGTTCGACCTTGGCCGAACCACCGTTCGCCTTTGCTCCCGGATGTTCCCCAGCTCTCGTCGTCCACGCGGCGCAACCTGTCCTTGACAGACTGAAACTCCCGTGGAAATGAATTCTCTCCTCCCGCGCCCCTTACCACCGCCCCGGTCGGCAGTTCGTCGGCGAAGCAAGAAGTTCACTCCGAAACGGTCGACGAAGGAGACAGGGATGAGGGAGCAAAGGGGATATTCGTAAGCAGAAACGGACGGAAAGTAAAAGAGTTACGCGGTAGCTGATTGCTCGCGACGATGGAGATGGGGCCGAATCGCTTTCAGAGGCTCCGAAAGTTTCGTCCGGGCGAGCGTAAAAAGAAAAGTCGTTTATTCCACGCAGGGACGTAGGTGGACACGACAGGGCCCGGTGCCAAGCCAGCGCTTGGACCCGAGCATGTCCGGCATCGATTGTTTAACCTTGACCGATACTTCCACCCCTGGTAGACCTTGGGCATTCGTGCGCCTCGGAGCGATACAAATTCATCCCAGTCCGAGCGAGTTTCAGCGATAAAAAAACTGCGCCGAACGACAATCTCACGGGAAACTCGTCGAGATTCGCCATCGAACGGCCGTCCGATCATTTTCTCCAATCGACTTTCCTTGGCGCGCCCGCTGCTCCGATTCCAATTTAATCCAACTCCGAAATCCTGTTCCTTCACAAAATAGTAACGAACAAGACCGACTGTCCTACCCTTATCCAACTCATTAAACTCCACGCTCCTCCACGCACAATCAGGCAACCAAATCGTTTCTACCAACCGTCAGTATTACTCAAGATACGGGTACTTAGACACTATCCGTGTGCCAGACATTGTTTAGCCGACAGTCGCGAAACTTATTGATTAGTCCGACGCACACGCACGCAACGCTCCTGTGCACACGGTTCAACTCGATTTCGAGTGTGTTGGCGGTGGCCGCGCGTACACGCCCCCTTCCTTCCGTTTAACTTTTGTGCATCCCTTTCGTACGACCGTGTGCCTACGAACCCAGCCAGACGGCAGATAACGAGTTTCCTTCCAGGAAAAGAGTTCCCAATAACGATCTCTGCTGGAAAGTTAACAGGCCATCCATGCGTTTCGCTGCCTCTGCATACGAAACTGGAGCGTTTCACGGCATCCCATTTCCGCCAACTCTTCCCCACGCTCACCGAAACTTTCGCCCTGCCTTTTATTTCGATCGAATCGCCGCGATCCCCACGATGAATGGGGCTTCGACGGTGAATGAGCCAGTGATAAAGATATCCTTCGAGAATATATTTAAAGATTTCAACTGCAGTCCGCCGATGCAATAAAAAATATCTCTCTTCGTGATACGAATTTTACCCCCGGCTGGCAATCGGCCTGAAACGATCACCATTGTCGAACGTTGATTTACAGCTGATCTGGCTTTCGAAATGACCAAGGCGGGCTAAAGGAGTCGGTCAGTGTGGTAGGTAACGCGCAAGTGCGTGCTGAAAATGGAAACCCTTTCATTGCGCGCAACATTGCGACCGTTCCTCCCCAATTTCGCAATGGATAAATTAAGCCGTTAGCAAATTTGCAAAGTCGCTATCCGCGAATCAGTTACTCCGATTCACGATGTCGGCCTCAATTCGTAATCCGTTTCCACGAAAGCAGTCGGGCGAATCAAAATTTCGCATCCAAAAGTCGCGCAACTCCGACGTAACGTGGCTGCTAATTTTGCTCGATAACAGTTCATACTTTCCTTCGACTCTGCCACGGCCTGCGAAACAGCTGGTCCACAGGACACCACGTGAGCTTTCCTCGGTTGTTTTTCAACCTCCGAAGAAACAGCTAACGCGGCTTCTTCCCACGGCGTGTCCCCTCTCTGATTTCTCGTTTTATCGGACCGTGTTTATGCGACTTTTACACGCTCGTTCCGCGCATATGTGAAGAAAGTGCAAGGTGATCGAGATCGAAGTGCAATCAGTATCGCATAAAGGAGATAGCACGGTGAAACCTGATGTCTTCGTTTTCATCGATTAAGGGGTAAATGGAGTTAAATTATCGCTGCCGTTTATTGGCAATATTTTTCCGCGCAAGAACAGAAACGGACCAAAGCACTTTCACGCAGACAGGGTTTTCGTTGCACGTCATTCTCTCCAAAGTCTTGATTCATTTTTTCCGCTTCAGAACAAAGCTTCTCGTCTCGTGAAATTCTCATCTGCTCAGCTTCCTCGAGGTCGAGGTACCGTTTAATTGGCATCTTCTTTAACGAGCCTCGCTGCGAACCTTTTCTCGGTCTTTGCGTTCGCGCTGCCGACGAAAAACCCGACCGCCGCCCCGGTATCGTTTCTCTCGGTTAATTGGCGTAATTAAAATACATCAGCCGAACTGCTGGCCAGCTGGTCGTCGGCTCTCGGTGCTGGCCTATCTAAAGCGTCGCCGGTTTCCAGCAGCTCCGTTTTCGTTTCGTCTCGACGAAATAAACAAGGGAAACGAGAGATGGCCGCGTGCTTGAGAGAATTGCGAGCTTTTCTGCCACCGTACCGCTTTACGGAATTGAAACGTTTCCGGAGCGTTCCCCGCGTGGGGAGATTTGCCTCGTGGAAGTAGAAGGATATTTTTATTTCTTACTACGCACGATAGCGGAACCGTTGCTCTTTACAGAGATTCTCGTAACAGTCTCGTCCTTTGCGTTTGAGGTCCGCTTTGCTGCTGGTCAGAAATATTTTCACGTGTCGAACCAGCAACGCACACCTGTTTACCTTTCTGGAGATTCTGCGACGCACAGTACTTGTCTAGTGTAACGCAGATATCGAAGTGTACTCTTTCATGCACGCTGAGATCTAGCTTTTTTAAAAACAGGAAACCCGCATTCTATTCCACCGTTGAGGGGTTAAAAAGATGCACGAGTCGTGGTTCTCGCAGAAGTTAGTCGACGTTGCACAAGGTGAACGGCTCGAGGCAGGTAAAGCCGCGACGATCACTGGCAGGTATTGATGATGCGATTGCATCACGCGTGCAAAATCCGTTTTACCTTCGATCGTCGCGTTGACCATTCGGGGAACGTCAATAATGCCGTGCGACACGAACCGCGGTGCCTGGCGGTTTCGATTACCTGTCCCCTCGTGTATGGCTCGGTATGTTTCGTGCTCGTGCGGGATTCGCCGTGCAAACGCAACTCGCGGGAAACCGGTATTTAAATGGAAACCAGAAGCTATTTTCGGTGCGCGAGCCGGCACACGTCCATTCTCGCTGCCTTGCAGTTTTGTTCTATCCTCTTCTCGCGTGTCTCTGTACACGCTGGGCCGATTTAACCGAACCGTACACCATGCAAGCGTGTACACGTTCCTCCGCTCTGAATGACTATTCTTCGCTGAAAAAGAGGTATCCACTGTCCACGTTTTTGCGAGACGTCTCGGTGTGCGCGGCGGTATTGTGGCGCTTTTAGAACACTTCAGGCCCATAGGGATTCTAAAGTCAGATCCATACAGAGCCGGCCAACAAAGCTCCGCAATAATCCATCCCTCGGCTTCCGAGTTTATTAGAAAATACTAGCTGCGACCAGGCTTTTCGTGTCCTGCAGTGGCTACGGCGCGAGCCTTTCAGTTCTACACGGACTCAACGATGTTCTTCAAAGCGCCTTGTCATCCGAATATGACAAGTAGTTTTTAAACAGCCATTTTCTTGCAGCATTTCATGTTTTACAACGGCACAGGCGAGGAGCTAGCGTAGTAGACACCGACGTCATTTCGCCGATGCGAATAGTCGCAGGTATAGACGATCCTTGCGTCATCGGTCCAGGTGTTAATTATTTCTGCGGGGCGACAGGTTGCGGAGACGTTATTAATTGACTCCCCTTGTAATCGGTTTCACGGCGAATCGAAGTTGCGCGTCGTTCAATTATTTCACCGGGAACTTTCCACGAAGCTTCTTCGCAATTCAGTAAAGCCCTACCTTGTGTAACCTTGCCCTTATTGCAGACCCTCCTGTGTCGCAGATAATTGCACCTGTAATCATTCAATGGGCAAGATTGCAATTAATCCAAGCTGCAAAGGGTCCGACGAATGATGCTATTGCTATTATCGATGTAACATCTCCTCGATGTTCTGACAAGAGTTCTTCTCGAGAATTGGTATGCTATCGATTCGTTGCCTGATACGTCGATTCCCGGAAACGGAGCGCATGCCTATTCGCGGAACGTTTAAAAGAAAAGTGGTCGTCCAGCGCAAGATGAATTGCAAACAAACTGGCCACTGTCGCTGAATTTCCTCCGCGGCATTGTCGACAGTTGGCTGTGCGAATGTTTCACGGCCGCGATGGTCAGTTTTCCCACACGAAACACCAGGCGGCTCTTACGCGACAATGAAACAGCGTCGTCGGAATCGTTCCTCGCGCCGTGCCTCGAATGTTTGGCACCGGCGACACGGGTTAAGGCTTGCCACGTTTCGAAGAAAGCGTTTAATTAAACTCGCCACGATGGCCGTATCGTGACTGTTCGAGTTTCGTTTTATCAGCCTTGCGTAACGTATATTACGTCCGCGCGGTGTTGCGCGCACGTAACGAAACGTACTCGAGCGGGTTTTTCTTTTTCTTTGCATGGACACCTTTCGCTCGCGATCGTGCCGCTTTAAAAGCGGGACTCGCGTTGCCGCTCCACGAACAGAGGTGGTCCACGGGAAAGTGTATCGATGCGATCTTCATGGATGCATTGGGGAGAAAAGAAAAACTTGCATTTCGACGAGGATTTGTTTCAGCGAAGCGCGAGATAACGTAACCGAACCAGTCGTCGTAACGCGTCGTTTATCAATTTAGACCGAGATTGCTTCGACTTTGTTGTTGCTCTTAAAATATCTCGTGGAATTATTGAAAAAGTATCACCCAAAGAAACAGCGCGGTGGAATTTACATACTTCCAAGCGTTATCTTCGGTCTCGTCGAACACTAGAAATTCTTTGAGGCGGAGAGGAGAACGCCGAATATCTGTCATCCGAGGTATCTCGCCAGGCAAACGGAGCATTTCCGCGATTCCGTTCCAGAAAGGGAACGGAACTCGGGCATGGCTCCCTTGGACGAAACGAAGAAGCAGCTGTACGGTACACGGAAATAGCGATCGGAGGAGGAAGAACGCTCGGAGCGTCCGTTTTTTCCCATTTCACGATCGCCGTTTATCTTTTCCCCCTTTTTTCCCTTCGTTTTACGGGTTACTCGTGGGCCAATTTTACATCGGTGTTCGTCTCTCACCGTGATTTCTCCCGCTGGACGCAAATTCGACACCATCCGTCTATCTCATTTTTATCCGAGACGTTCCACCGCTCCCCATTAACGTTGCGGTGATTTCTTTGTCGCCTCGAAGTTGACTCGCGAGGTAGCGATTCATTGAGGCGATGCATGGTATTTTTCACGCCTTAATTGGCTCTGAATCGCAGATTCAAAGTGCCTTCTCTGCGCGTGTCGAACGATGACGACCGCCGCTAATAGCCGCGACATCGATAGACCTTACGTGTAGGTTGTGCACTCCTAATGTCGGTCGCTGATGCACGGCTTGTTTGCGGACTTGACACAATCGTGTTGGAATTTCCTGCGAACAACAGTACTTTTATACGACGCGGAGCAGGCCTCGTTGGCTCGCCGCGACCCTGACCAAACGAAAGAAACCAGATTTCTTCTGGCTGCTCTCCTCTCCCAGCTCCAACGAAAATTATTTGCCACGATTAATTCGCGCAATCAGTTGTCCATTGTGTTACCCGTTTCCGAGGGAAAGGATCGGTGTGGAGCGTGGCGAGCGAGGCGAATGGTCAATTAATCGGTGGAAAGCAGGCCGGCGAATTTCGATGAGCTTCACAGACGGTTTAACCATTCTGTCCTCGGTGAAACCGTACGATTCGGCCCACAGACAAATGGAACGGAGGCTCGGCCACGTGTAACAAGATAATCAAGCCCGATCGTTAAGGGACATTTTACCCCGGCGAATGGGTCTCGGTCGATTGCTTTGCTTAACTCGGCTCGTTAATTATGCGTATCGTGGCCGGCGCGGGGAGTTTGCTGAAATCTCTGTCGAAATTGGGCCACGCTCCGCTACGGGCTTCTCCTTTAAACGTTGCCACCGATCGCGCTACCGACACTTGAAAGCACTTAAGGCAATCTATACTGTCGTTACGTGAATTCTTCTGGTGCTTGCCGCTTCTCGCCGCAAACGTTTCCTACCGCCAACAAGAAACCGCTTATTAAATCCGCTCGATGGTCGTTAGCGTCTCGCAGCGAAATTTCTCTCACGCGGGTCGAGCCAGGAGAGTGCACGGGGGGTGGACGATATTCTGTCTACTCCAATATAATTATTCCGCCTCGTTTCGGAGCACGGAATCCCACCGTTCTCTCGTCCTCTGGACGCGAAGCACCTGTCGCAGCAGCTCCAGGAATCGGCAGAAACCTGTTTTTGGATCGACGAGAGCTGTGGAAAAAGTTGCATCGATTAAAGAACTCCGCGGTTCCTTTTCTACTCGTGGTTGAGAAAGATCGCTCACAATCGTAAGAAGTCCCGAGCGCGCGCGAGCGTAACGCTAATTATAGGCTCGTAATCGTTTAGCGACGGTTTCGCGGGGAATAGCGTAAATACGTTTCTAGTTGTTCGACCGATTCATTATCCATCTCACATGCTAATGACACGAGCAGCCAATTAAGGAACATGTGTGGTAGCAGCGTGAACGATCGAAAGTTCTCCGCTGCATTTTCTTTTTTCTTTCTGGTACTAGGCCGCGACATTGACCTTAGGCGACAAGGATGCGCACAAAGTACCCGTATACGCCGCACGTTCAATTACACATTTATCACCCCAGTTATTACGTGAACTTGCGAAACGATCAGAACGCTCGTTACAAAACGCGCCACTGGAATTGACGATCGGACTCTTCGACACCGTGTGGACATAGACGGTAAACGAGAACGTTTCGCGACAAAATTTCAGCCCTTTAATAAACCGTGCAAATAGAAAAACGGATCGGGTATTTCCGTTCCCGTTGCCATGAAATCGAAACCTCGTTCCGGAGAGCGCTATTCGCGCGCTGAACGGCGCGTACAAAATCCGTCGTTACGTAACGATTAAATCATAGGTTGCTCGAGGATCGTCTATTTTTCATGCGGCAATCACCTCGAAATCAACCGACTTCTCGTTCTCCCCTTGTCCCTCCCGTTCCAATCGTTAATAATCTTCACCTTCGGAGAAGATTCGAGCCGAACAATCGACCAATCATTTCTATTTTTGCTATAACACCGCGTGCCGCGTTATTCGCATTTCGAATGCCCCTCGGTTCGTCGTATTTTCTGCCTTTTCCCTGGGACGAGTTGCTTTCAGGCATTTCGGCCACGGTTTAGCGGCGTTTCGCGGTCTTGCGCGCGGAAACAAAGGCTTTCTAGTTCGACAGAGCCTATTACATCCCACGCACCGCGGCCGCGTATTACGACCGTGCTCCAAAGCCTATTAAATCGGTATCTTTTCGAGATAGGCAGCCTGGTATCTGTATGTTCGCTCTCCGTTTTCAAATTATTGTGAACCGAATGTTCTGAATTCTGCGAATTCCGCGAAAGAGTTAGGCGCTCGATCGTAGCCTAAAGGCCATTTTCCTTATTTAGTACTTTTATATCGTATCGGGGGAGAAGAAAGTGGAACGTTTGTCGCATAGCACATCTTTTGTTAGACGCGGCCAGCACTTTAAACGTAGAGCTAGCGAACTCAATATATTTCTGCTGTTTTGATACACCAACGATACGCGTACGCGAATACATCGATGCCAATGGTATCGCGGCACAATAGCGGGATGTAATTTCAACGTGGGACCATTAAGAGAAGGTTATTGATTGGGCTTGATGCCCATGTGACGCTCACGTGGGCGAGCGTTATCATTAAATGAATTCGCGTGGCGACCTTTCCGCACAGACACCAGTCTCCGATATCGCATTCCAGAGACCACCGATAATTCAACCGCCTGCAAGCGGTGTAACAGTTCTTGTCATTGTTATATGCGGGCTATTGTCGTTACCATCACGCGACGCGAAAGTAACGCAGGGTCCGCGGCAGTACTTTAATCAGAAATTCTGAGGGGCTTCTTGCGATTATTTCCGAAGAAATTCAATCAGATCGCAACAGCCACGTGAATAATTCACAGCGTCCGGCCTGGGCACCGATGCCCAATCGTAGGGACAACGAAAAGGGGGCAAACAGTTGCTCGACGAGGAACTATCGATCGAGCCGATGAAACACGCGGTCGTGAAAATTGAATACCCGGTCTAGACGTTTAAAGGTGAGCCTGTTTATGACTGGAACACGCGCTATAAAATTCGGGCAACGGCGATTATATTTCCATTCTAAAGTCGCAAAACGGTGCGCAACGTCAGAAACAACGGGAGGCTACCAAAGCCGGATAAACAAATAAATAAATGAAAAATAAATTACTCCTCAACTCGCATTTTTATCGAGTCCACCTGTGCGAAGCACGACGCTGAAGTTGTAGGAAAAATAGCACGGTGGTCGCAGGGAATTGGACAAAAGCACGAGGCAGCTCCGGATTTAATTTCTGTGCTTCTTGTTTCGGCCGCGAGGACGCGAATAGAAGGTGGAAGAAGCAAGGCAAGAGGCCACCGATTTAATTGTACACGCGTCAGTTTCGCCACAGCACACGTGGGACTTTGCGTGTTCGCGTTTTGCTGGATGCGCGTCGCCTTGAGGCTCACCGGCCAACAATTACACTTGCAAGGGAAGTACGGCGACTAGAAAATTCAGAAAAATTTGAAACTTTGCACAAACGTAGTTCATGTTGTGCTGACGACGGAAAACAATTTCTTTCCCGCTAAAAAAACGGTCCTAGGGGTGAAAGCTCCCCTCCAAGAAAATCTCGAATTTTCATATTATCGCGAATATTTAAGGCACTGCTTAAGATAGAGGGAAAAAGTTCAATTAAAAGTTGGATGCCTCTTCATGGCCCATAAATACGGATGTGAGAAATTATTATTATTATTATTTATTACGTTAATCAACGGGCTTAGAAACCCTTTAGTATACAGTTTGAAAAACACACACAGAGTAGTAGAGTCGTAAATGATACAGTACAAGATCACAAAATAATACAATACAAGAAAGATATAGAAGAGATACAGAAATTTAGTATTGCCGTACACCCCTTGTTAGGCGTATTCGCGTCGAACGGGAGCGCGATTGCTCGCGGCGCATCTAAAACAGATAAAGGAATTTCGGTTGACGAAACGGAGCTGTTGGTGCGAACGCGAGCAGCCTGTCTTTTTAGCCTTGATTAGAACGTCGACGTGCTCTTTGGCATTGGTCCCAAAGTCAGCCCCTGATTTGTATTGCTTTCACATCGCGAGCATCGTGAGCCGCCCGACGATAATTTATACGCGGCTCGTCGATTTTCACGTTCATTCCTGTGCCAAGTGTTTCATTCTTGAGTATTAGAGGACGCGGCATCGTTTCCCCGAAGTTTCCTACCGGGAATTGTACTTTGCACGCGGGAAACTCGCCACCAGCTAAGCTGCTGATTAACATCGATCGAAGAATTTGTAACGGGCCTTTCCCTCTGTTACGCCGATCTTTCCTAGTACCTTCACTTTGCATCGTTACGTATTCATAAGCAACGTTACGTCAGTCGTTCGAAGGAATAGCCAGGAATTTCGCCCGGAAGCATCCATCCACCGTGGCGAAACGATGCGCCAAGGATCGTGTGCATATTACTTTGCACTTGCTCCGATCCGGAAGTAATGTCTTCGACTGTATCTGGTGCACGAATGGCTGCTTCGGTGGCCAGCTTTCAGGTGAATTCGAACGCAACTTGAATTTAATTGCCTCCAGCGAAACAGAGTAAGAGCGATCGCGCGGCGCGCGAATAAACAAACGGAAGGGGAGTACGGGCAAAGATTCGTCCAGTTGTCGCGAAGCGGTAAGTGCCGTGAGAGATAGAGAGAGTGCGATCCGCATTGATCGTGCGAACCTAGGGAACAACAATGTCTCACACAATCAATTGTTGCGTTACGTTAATAACGCATGGACGTCGTGTGGCGGCGGGTTGTACCTTAAGCGATGGTAATTATTGTTCGTTCAGTAGCTTGGTTGCTTGTGCCGCGAACAATGCGACACGTGACCGTCGTTACCGATAATTAGCGTGGCTCGTGGTTGCCCGCGATAGCCGCCGATAACGCGACTAGAAAGCACGCTGTACTTTGCGATACCGTGCCGCGTTATCGTCTACGATTCGAGTCCCGTGAATTATCGTGCAATTAAACCTAATATTCCTAATATCGATCGGCCGAAGATCCAGTCGTTCGAGAGAACACTCGACAGAGGGGACACGGAGAATTTATGGGCGACGATTGATGCATACGCGGTACCGGCGTCGAGCGACGAATGCTTTTAATTTGCACCGTTTAACCTTTTTGGGGCTTGCCATTCGGAATACGTAATACCGTTGGCTTTCCTATTTGCATCGTCTTTCAGTGCCGGGGCGCATACTTTGCTGCGGAGATACCATTTCAGTCGAAGTTTTCTCGTTTAGCCTGGATAAAAGTTTCCTGGGAACGACCGGTCCATCGATTACATAACCGTCTACCGTGCTCTGCCTTAGTCCCCATGAATTCACCACAATGGAAACCGAGCCGTTCTCTCCCCGAAGATCGGGCTCTTTGCGTCGGTTGTTTCGCAAGGTCTCGGTTAATTGTCAGCTCATAATTAGCACCGCCTTATTATCAGTGCGTACACGTGTACGCATCGGCGGAAGCGGTGCTCCACAGCCGCGTTTCTTTTCCTGTCCAGTCTGACCTCTCGCGTAACCCAACGGTCTTCCACGACGACGTTTCCCTTCGGCAATTCAGATGCGTGCGTTTCGATTGAAGTCAACTCGATAATCGTCCTCCTTGACGTGCCGACTCGCATTCTTCCGGCTCGCGTGGATCTCGATCTCGATTCTCGATCCCCGGACACCGGCGACCCTTATTAACGCATGCTTCATGACGTCACGTGCGACCAATATCCATTTCGGTTCTCGACCTTTCGCCTATTGCCTCCTGGGGGTCGGATGCCCCTCGTTCTCGTCCACGTCGTGCTTCGTCAAGTTTCGAGCGCCATCGATAGCTACTCTCGGGGCGAATGACACCTCTGTGCGTCCTTAATTAAATTCACGTGCTCTCGTTTTTCTTCGGCCAACTGTTCCGGAGATTCAAATGATTTTTGAAGCGGCGATAGAAACGTGGTCTCGTTACCACGGGCGGCTTAAACTCGTTGAACTCTCAGGTGCCGTTCAAGATCGGGTCCGGCATTATTGCTGATCGTGGAAAACTGGTTGGTCCGGAATCACGCGCCACTTACACCTCCTATCGCGCTATTTGCCTTCCGACCACCTGCATTTAGAATTCCTCGACACGCGTGTCCTCTCGTACTCTTGAAATTGAGCAACTCCGTTTCACGCTTACCACTCGTTCTCTTTCCCTCCGTCTCTGGCGAGCATCGATCACGTGCGGAATGGCATAATTGCCGGGTTCACGGCCAGTCTGCCCTCTCGACGACACGATTAATTCCGAATTCCACGAACCGTCGAACCGTCGAAACACGAAAGGAACAACGCTTCCACGCCGTGGTGCTATTCGTCGATCGGCGAACCCGTGGGCGGTTGCCGTTTCCAGATATTGCTCCTAGAGCGAAGGCACCTGTCGCCGGATCGAATAACCGCGGGCCGATATAGTTTGCAGAAGCTGAAAAACATGTTTCGTTGCCGGAATCGTAATCGAAATTGAAATCGCGTGTCCGCCGTATTTCACGACGCCCCCGATTTTATCCGACGATATTTCTATTTTCAAACACCCCGGCAAACAAGACCGGCAAACACGGGGGCCGTCTGTGTAAACAGCTCGCAACACGGTCCGGTGTTTTTCGAGGAAGACGTCACGGGACGTGATTCGCGAAGCGTTTCGTTCTTTCAAGAAATTATCTAAATCTGTTTGGCTGCGATGGATAATCGTGACAATAAAGGGAAACACGAGCCGCGGTGCCTTCCGTGTTTCAACAAGGAAGCGGGACTTAATTTCGTGTCTCGAAACGCGAACCACGGCCAATTGTGTTACACTTGGCGGTGGTCCCTCCGAGGCCTTGCCAGACTTCGACCGTGATTGTTCCGTAATCGGGGTTTATTAATTTCCAGTTCGACAATGAGATGCCCGCTCGAGTAGGGCGCAACGAGATTGCGAAACTGCCCGGACGAATTCCCGATATTTCTCAGCGGTTCAATTTGCATGTACTTGAATTGTTCTTCAGTCATAAAATTGTCCTTGCTGAAACGCCTTCGCCGATCGATGTATCTCCGCGCTATACATACTTGCAGTATCTATGTCACTCCGTAGAATCTTGGAGTCCGAATTGAATTCAGAAATTCTTCCCGCGTCAAGGCTCCAAAATTTGTCCTCGACAGTGGCCAAGAATAGCAGCGCAATTCGCGTCCCTCTAATCGAAAGGCAAAGCTAATGCAGAGGAGGAACGTAAGCCGTAATTCATCGTACATTAGCACCTTACCGGTGGTGAGCGTAGCTCGAACTTTCCTTCCGCGAAATAAATGCTCGCTCTTCGCAGTCCACGACTTTGCTCGAAATTCTTTGCAATTTCCTGGCAAATGGCAGGGATAACCTTGCAAGTTCGCGAGACACGCTGACTACCTGTCCGCGTTATTAGCGAGCATTGGAAAGAATTTACTGCCTCCAATTGCGCGCAACACGTGATCCACGGATCCAGGTAAATTCAATGCATGTGCAAAGCTTTCTTGATACGCTGCGGATGTTGCACCGTCGTGAAATTAATTTTCTGTTCCTGCTTGGACTTGGAATAAATATTGCGTAAATTATAGCATATAGTAAGTAGGTTGGCTGGATTGGATATACCGACACTGCCATATAGTAATCATTCATTTCTTCCTCTGTAACGATCATTGGGCTTCTGTTACGCACGATTACGATTCACCGTTCGATTGGCGGTGGACGTGAGTTTAATAGGTCAGATCGAGGGGTTGATAACGAGGGTAATGTTTCGGGGAAAGACAGAACGGGATATTCGGCGACTACGAAGACAGGAGTTAAGTCATTAAGTTAGGCACATTATGGTGCCACAAATGAGATTTATAATAAGTTCCTCGGCAATTGAGAAATAAGCAACGATGAAGTCCCCGAGGAAGAATTCCCGCGAAGGAACAGTATGCCGCGCGTCACGGCGAAGGTTCACGTGCAAGGTGAATCAGAAATAGTCGCGGGGAAATTTCGCCGTACCCTCCTTAAACGATATTCATTCGTTCTATCGATTTGTTCTTTCGCCGATTACGGCGGAAGGTTAAGCGCACGTCGATCAAACGAAAATAACCGTGATCCAGCTGCGGTCTGAATAATCGAAAAATCCACTTCGCCGCGATGCTGGTCATAGGATATTTCTTCTTCGATCGCTGTCATTTATGAAGTCATCCTCGTTCTTGTTGCGTATCGGAGGCCTCGATGTGCAAAGTGCATTCGTCGAAGACATCATCAGTTTGCGGATCAATTTAATCTCATAGTTAGCAGGAACGCGACAGTTTCATACAGCAACAAAAAATATTAGCAACTAACACTAAATACAAGCTATCGCAAGATTCAATTGGAATATTTATGAGGTCCGTGGCAGCGTTATCAGCGACTGCACGGCAGCTAGGCGTGAAAGTACCGCGCCAAACAGGACGGTCGTTCGATTACGAAAAGCAACGTGCACGAGACTAGGGGCTTGCGTTTTCATTCGAACTGGATTGCGAAACAGCGAATGACACACAATCCGGACAACCTTGGAGCAGCCTTGCCCACGGCTAATGCAATGTGTTCGCCGCTTCTGATCTGTGAATTATACTGGTTCACGCCGGTGAAAGTTGTACCGGTGCGTTCCGCGAAGTCGCGGTACACGCACCGGGAGAAATTTTCTTCGTGCGATTTTACGTTTCACGTTCGTCTGTAATCGAGGGAAAATCGTACTCGCTGGAGACGCGCTGGAGGATCGTCCTTATAACTGGGACGATCCTCCTAGTTATCCAAAACGAAAGAGAGAACGGACGTGCTACTCTCGAACGAAACCTTGCACGCGAATAAATTCGAAGTGACTCCGTTTTATTGTACAACGATTGCACGACCGTGAAAGTAAATTCGGTGCATGAAATGGAACGTAACCGTAATACGCTGTAATGCTCTCTCTCGCCCTGGGAATAACGAAACGGATTTGACTTTTTATTAAGCAAATCTGTTGATTCAGAAGGGAGTGGCTTGATTTCGTCGTTAATTTTAAGGGACAGGAGGTATGTACGCTTGCTGTTCCTGCGAACGAATCTGACGGCGTAAAAGGTTGCTACAAGGCGGTCACCGTAATCAACTTAATAGGTGTCTATGGGTAGCGCTGAATAGCCGCAAGGGCGCAATGCAGATTGTCCGCGAATGGATTTCGCGTAACACTTTGGTTCAAGTTGTTCGAGGATTTTGTGACGTTTGATCCGCAACGTCGACAGCATTTGTCGCCCCGTCGTTGCGCAATCGGGAGCAACACGCTTCTCAAATTGAAACTCGTTTCGACTCGAGACTTCGCCTACGATTCGCAGCGACCCATAGGGGGTGCAAGTGGAAAGTTTGCGGACAACGAGTCGCTGGTTGGACAAGCAGCGTCACTTTTTTTGGCGTCGCGGCGCGCCGCGGACGTCGACCAGTGACGTATTTGGAACAACTGCCCGTACATCCACCACTGCAGTGACCATCGTACACTGCTGGTCCTGCACCGCCCACTGTCGGCTTGCTTTCTTTTAAAATAATGAGTCGAAACATGGAGCGCGTCTCGCGGCAGGGACGGGGCATCGTATAGGTCGACCTTTTATCGCATTCTTGGCAATCGAACATCGAGATAAGGTGACACGATTGTCTTATTAGATAAAACGCGTTCTGGCGTTCAGCAAATGGCACGTGCCGCTCGATGCCGCGTTTCGCGTAATTTCCGCTACGAGTAAGATAGAAAAGCGCGTGATACGATCATGAAATATTCAATACGGTACACGGTACCCTTTATCTGTATTGATAATTGTCGTATCGAAATCTAAACGACGTCGAACAACAGTTGATAAATTGGGGCGAAGAAGCGCAAGGATTCTTCGCGTGCACAGTGGCGACAAAGACCTGTCGACGTCCTACGTTAATAAGAACGGCGTTGCAATTGTCGTAAGTAGGCAGGATCAACGATCAAATTACAGAGAGCACGATAGTTGAATTCAATCGACGTTTCGATCTGCCCGTCGGGTTAAATTCATTTCGTTCCTGGACCCGTCCTTTCCTTTTGCCTAACGAAAGATTTCGTTGCGATTAAAAACTTTAGCCACTCGGCAGCTTCTTAACGATGGTATTCGACCAACGATTTCGATCTTCCGGAAGGACGTTCAATTAACGAAGGGCACGTTAAACGGTTTGACGATCCTCATTCCGCCCCCTAGAACAAATTGAATTCGAGGCGAAACGGAATTGTTGATTCGCCTGGAATCACTTTGCACGAGGGGATTCCGACGAGTCAAGTTTCGGCTTCAGGCTTTCGTTCCTGCCCAAGTCACCGTGCAATATCATTTCGCGAGCGGCGTTTACGCTAAATAGGCTGTCCTACGGCACGCGAGCAAGCCTGTTAATCGTGCTTCTGAGCTTCGATTCCCTGGATACACGTGTCTCTTGCCGAGGAATCGATAAGTTTTGTAGGCCCCGTGCTATCTGTTGTGAAGCCGTTGCCACGAAACCCGCCCTTAATTAAGTGCGAGCCGCCACGAGCTGTTTACAAAATATTCAATTAAAAAATCTAATTCTGTGCGGGCTCTCCGAATTGCGCAATCCTCCCCGGATTTGTCGCGAGGCAAGAGGGGCGGTTGCAACACTTCCGTCGACGGCATCGTTCGTCGTCGATTGAAAATCAATCGGTGATCCTGGGTGTGAAAATTCGTGCGCTCACAGCGATCGCAATTTTTTTTTACACTTTGTGGGGTTGATTGGCCTGGTTTCCACGCTAATTGGCTCATCCCGGTCGACGGGCCACGAGTTTGCCCTCGGCTCGTGTGAATTCCACGCGATTCCCATTAACGAACGACCATTTCGTAGGGAAAGTGTTGACCGTGGTTTCGTTAAACCTCTCCACGAGCTGCCACAGTATCCTCGCGCTGCATTCGAATAATCGAGTTCCCTGTCCACCGTGGAAAATGAATTTTCTCCTGTCGACGCAACAAAACAAACGATCGAAACGTGGTTCGCGACCAGCCAAGAAATGGTACAGACATTTCGAGAAGAGAGTTTGCAACTCGTATCGAACGATTCTTTATCAAGGAGTATCCCGTGAAATGGATCGGACGGAATACACGTATGTACAGGAATGCCAATTTGGCTGTATGTAATGCTCAAAGCGTCGTGCTTCACAGGCGAGCGTGCATCGATTTCCCATTCTTTCCGAAACACCGTCATACTTTGTACACTTTGTAATCTCCAGATGCTACCCATTATCCGTGAAACACTGGACGTCGTGGCTGACGTTTTGTTTCGTCGCGACGTTCGAACTGCACCTAGCTGGGGGAGAAGATGGAATTGGGGTCGACCGAAATTGTACGGGCACAACGTGTTCGGCCAGGGTTACTCCTTTTTCATTGGACGCCACGGTGGAATAGGAATTTAGTCCCGGTACATCGATACTCGGTGAATACGTCTCAGTGCTCTTTTGCGGTGGCTGTAATTCGTCGACTCGATGCCTCGTCACGTTCGCGGCTCTTCGTCGCGATCTCTTCCACACTGCTAGCCCAGATATCCCCCGGAAACGGTGACTCCTTTTGGTCGAGCGAAAGATCAAGACGATATTGCGCGAAGGCGGCAGTAAAATTCTTTACGCGTCGAGTGAATCGCGTTCGACGACGAACGCCGAGGGATCACGTATGCATTCGTATCTCCGGAGCTGGCCCAGTTTCACTTCCAATTACCCGTAAGCTCATTTGCAATTCCTATGCTCTGGGTGCTCGTTAAACGCGATCGACCTTGAACGTTGCTGCAAAATTCCACGCCATTTGGACCCTCCTCGATTGCTCAACGAAATGATACAGGCTGAGAACAATTGTACCCCTGCCCGGACACGAAACGTTATTCGCGTTTCAGAGAAATAGATTTCATGATCCGACACGATGTCCGGCGAAGCTTTTAGAAAGCAATGCATAAATTGGAGGCGTTGCTTGACATCAATATTGCGAGAATGATGTGGAAAAGTGGTCACGCACATGCACGCACTTAATACCTTATCAGCCGGCAAGCAAGCCGTGCGACTCGTCCCGTCCTGTCCCTCTGACCCACAATCCGACCTTTAATTACCCCGACAGGACGCGTCTTCGATGAAAGCTTTCTAAAATTACCGCATTTTCCTGCCATGATTGCGCGAGGAGGAAACGTTGGCTTTTCGCCGCAAAGTATTTCCGTCCACCGGGACAGGAATCACGCAATCGACATTTCCCTTTAATTCGCAGGAGTACAATTTCCCAGCTTCGTCCGGGCTTGCCGTGTAATCTTATTGTAGATGGAAATAGCTGCGTGACTTTTGAACCGCTCGATGCATGCATCCAGATAATACTGGACTACGGGGGGGATCTTCTAAGCCGTGCAATCTCGTTAACGAACCTAACCCGGGTGAACAAACGATCGGTCTATACGCTCGAAGGCAACGACGATCACGCTCCGTTTTTTCTTTCTTTCTTTCTTTAAAGTTTAAACCGCCAAAGAGTCCCGGGGAATTTCCACGTACATTTCAATCGCTGGCCTCGATAACTGCGCGTCCCACGGAACAGACGATTTCGTGCAAGCTTTCGAGGGCCGCGCCTCGTCCCTTCGAAACACACGAGTGCCTTTATTATTCCGTTCTGCGCGTCAGGCATTTTGCCCCTCGTAAGTTCTACTCGCTATGTTAGGTCGATACGGTGATTCTCTATGGGTCTATGGAGGGTGCGTGTGGCGTCGATGACATTTACGACGCTAAGGGTTCTCCAATGGGGCGAAGTAGATCGGAAAATCCACGAAAACTCCGCGAGATTTATTTCATGCTCGAACATCGTGTCCCCGAACCAACCGGATTACGGACTTGCGTGTCACGCTGAACGAGCAAGTTTTCCCACTGCAAGATGCAATTACTTATCGACGTCGCGCTCAGCGTACTTTGTATTCGTGACGTCGTTGGGCGATCTAGGATGATCGTTATCGGAAGACGGGATTCTTTGTCCCGAAGGGTCCGTTCCTGAAAGGTTGCTCGCCAAATACGTGCACGCGGCTAGGTTCCGGCCCCGCCGGCTCGTATGGTATTCATCATGGGAGACATAAACAATAGCAACATATAATTCAGCCTTTCGTACGACTCGATGCGCGATGTAGGCTCGCGTCACCGCCGGGCGGAAGCTCTTTTGCCGGAAGCAGAGTACTCTGAATATTCATTCAAACGTTTCGTTGGTGGATCCCGGGTGGAGAGTATTAGGCCAACGGCACATGACTCATTGTAGTTCCTGAACTCGGCCGAGTCTATGAATTTCACGAACGCGTACTTCTAAACAGCCGTCTACATCCCTCTTTTTCTTTGTTACAGGGAAGAGGTGCAGGAACACACAGTCAGGTGGAACGCTAAATTCGAGTTCCTGTGCAAGATGAGTGCCAACGCGTCCACTGGTATCCTTGATCCGTGTATTTTGAGGATATCCATAAGAAAGGTAACACTGTCCGCTGCGTTTGATCGCCGACGTCGCAATTGTCTAAAGCTTCCCATTACGCTGACTCTAATGCTATTAATTGTTTCCGCAGGAATTGAAGGGGGGCAGGTCCTTCCAGAAGCTCGGCTTCACCGACCTGAATCTTGCCGAATTCGCAGGTGCTGGACTCTGCAGAACGAGGTGCCTTCTGGAAGGTTACGACGCGAGACATCGACAGGACAACTCCACGTTACGCGTTGCCATCAAAATGAACATGCTGTCAGGGGACATTCTGTTCAAAGTGTAAGCTACAACGTCGGCCTACTCGAGCCTCGTCAATTTCTTCGTCGCACTGAAACCAATTTAACGAAACTCTTTCCGCAGACCATCTCCGTCGTTGAAGCAAACGCAGCTCGCCGTACCCGGTGTGCCAGGTGTTACCGGCGCGACAACGGACGAGGTAACCACTTCCGATAGGTGTACCAACCGAGAGGACTATGTGTCCAGCGGTTCATTGGCCGGAAGTATAGCCAGCGCCAGCAGCGGTTTCGGCAGTCTTCCCAAAAAAAGGCCTGCACTCTTTTCTTCGGGTAATGATTGCCTATCGCGTTGGATTCTTCCGTGTTCTTTCACCAGGGAAGAGATAATAAAGGAGCAGTAGTAGAGATTAACCTTCGAACGCGGCTCGCGGAAGCGTGCGAAGACAATTGTGACTCGGTGAAAGAGCATGGCAGGAATGAGAATGGTAATGGGTGCAATGTAGGGTTCGCTGGCCAATGCTTGACGGAGCGTTACTTTTGCAGAGCTCCTCAGCGGGGCGGAGTCGTACGACCCGATGACCCTAAGCGAGATCGTACCGACGGCTCTTCCAGTGGAGACTCTGGCCGAAGCGCACACGGAGTCGGGCCATTCCCGCAACAGCAGCAACACCAGTCAGCTGAGCAAAGGATCCGGCTATGGATCCTTGAATTCGCACAGCCAGCACAGTAGACAGAGCAGTAGTGGTGACAGTGGCCACATTAGGTAAGGCCACTTGGGATACCAAACGGGAAGAAAGAAACAGTAGCAAAATTTTCTTCTTCGGTAAAGAAGCGGGTGGAGGTTCCAGTGTGAACTTTCCCAGTCGAAAGAAAGACTAAGAAATATCGTTCAGCTTTAAATGCTGCTCGGAAACCGCCCTAATTACGCCCAGAGTTCTCTTCTCAATTCTTTCTGTAATAAGAACTCCTCGAGTAGCTTTTTGCCGCGTCTCATTAATCGCTTACTTCTTCGAGGCATTTCGCTCGACCGATATCTTTCTCAGATAGTTTTTATCGTGGCATTTCAGAATTTTATTTTTATTCTACGTTTGGGAGATTATCGTTGCAAACGTGTATCTAATTCTCACGATTTTAGCTATAAGCGATCATGGTATTGTGTGTGGTATAAGGGGGAAGGATTTTGTAACACGAATACAGTTGCTCTTACTTGTTCTTGTTAATCGTGTATTAACATTCTAACAAAAATAGGCAGCAAAGAATATCGTAGTAACACTAGCACTAACAATTTCTCGAATCGCGAGCAGCTATTCAGCATTAACGATTGCTACATTTAATGCGGTCACGCCAGCGATCTCGCTTGAAGATTTTACGCTTACGTGTCTATCTCGCCGATTCTTTTCGCGCGATCGTCTCGAATTTTACCATCGGGCAGTTTCGATAGAACTCGATATCTGTAGCTTAACAATGATACTCAAGCACGCCCACTAACCGACTTTGGAACGCGTGTTAATACTTTTCATTCGTTTGTCGAACGGCTGTTAACGAGATGGCATCGATAATATCACACGAGGAACACAATTTTTCTCATCTTTTTTTTCTCTCAATTTTCTTTATCTACGATTAGAGACTCTGGTTTCTCTGTGCCTGTACTATTATTTCTCTATTTCTCCCGAGTCTCCCCCTTCTGTCTTTACATACCAATATGAGTTTATTATTATTTTTGCATGCTTGAATATTTGTGTTGTGATCTTTATAGGTCACCCTCCTGGCCGGTATGGGCACCACGTATTCCCAATGTCTCCCAAAATTCCTCTAGCCAACCCGCCAGACCCGAGACTTCTCTCGACACCGAGATTCCTTCCTCGTCATCCGGCATGCTGCTGGACACACGAAATCGGTTCTGGTCCGCGTCCAGTCCTCTTTCGTCGCGCGACGTAAAATCGAGCACGCGAAATTCCATGCGAACGAGTGCCGCGGTTGTTCGCCTGCCGAGCGAGCAAAACGAATCGAATCGTTCGAGAAACGGCATCGTTTTGAACGACTCAGGCCGCGTTAACGATCTCGCCAACGACGACGAGGAGGTCGGCGTGTTCAGGGTGCCCGGTGCAAAGGACTTGCCGCGACACTCTCGTAAAACCTTCGAGCGGAACAGTTTCGATGCGCGGAACGAGCGTAACGCTTCGAATTCAATAACGAACGGTAAAATCGGACAGCCGAGCAGCGTGGTCGTGCCAGTCGCGAAGCCAAGAATCGGTCAGCAAGGTTGGAGAAGTATATCGAAGACCTGCGACTGCATAGAAAAGGGTAAAACGAGCCCTGTTTTGAGACTGGTCGATCAGGCCAGAGCCGTATCCTCCCCCGATCCTCTTCATAGGCCCGATAACCCCAGAGCCTCGCTACGATCCGCAACGACCGCTCAAACCCTCAGGTAGGTCTCACTGATCGACTTTCTCTTTTTCGATTGTTTTAATTAAACCAACCCCGGTTCGCCCGTTCGATGATGATTTAGTGCGTTCCGTTTCCACCCCCCACTGTTCGTTGTTCCGCGTTAACTGCCGTTGCTTCGACAGGCTCCCCGTCGTAGGATACATACTAGTCGTGGATCTTGTGGGATCAGCGTGCAGCAAAGAGATGAAATTAATTGGGTTCCTCGAGGCACGAGCGTTCTTCCAAGTAGACCATGCCGTTTTTTAACGCGCTGATCGCCGCGCCGTCCGTACTGCCTGCGTGGCAATCAAGTTTCAGGGGTGTTTTTTTATGTACACGTGCCCGTCACCACGGCGCGTTCACCGCCTGTAAGAGTATCGAGCATTCCACGATTGAAGAGATACGAAGAAAACGAAGGAATGCCTGGCAGGGTAAGGCAATATTTGTGGCCCCGCCTGAAATATAGTCGATTTACGCTCGGCGATCCACGTGCTAAAAAGCGTTAAGGAAACGGTCTCGTGACTCGAGGAACCTACCCGAAGGACAGAATGTGTTGAGGTGAAGGATAGTGTCCCTCCTCTTCCCTGCGTTGCTATTAATTCTGTTTTTTCTGGGGGTTTTTTGTTGTTTGTTTGTCCAGTTAGTAAGACATCATTTTGTCCATAGTGTTTTATTGGTCTCTTTGATGACGCCATTTATTGCAAAAAATAATGCCCCGCGTGCGGACAAGAAATTGTGTGCTTGTAACATAATTGCTTTTCTTTTTGCCCGCCTGTTTTCTGTCGTCATCGTGTTTCCTCGATACGATGCTTGAAATTAACGCGAACAATTACCGGCAATGGTATTGGTACTCGAAACGCGTTGGAACTAGAGATCGTTGTTTCGAACGCGTATCGAAATTCGCGCGAAATGAGGATCTCTAGTTTGAAGACATCGATGTGATCAGATGCTTGATTAGAAAAGATATCATGGGCATCGAATAAACGCAACATACACTCAGCTTTCGCTTTGCTTCTATGCCGCGCGAATCTCCTACTGAAGCCGCTGAATCCAATAATTCGTCGGCGATAAATCATTCTTCGAATCGCGTAAGAGTGAGCTACCTTGGGAATGGTTTGAAGGAATCTTCGTAACGTTGTGAACGCGAATCGTGTCGTTCTTGAACGATTTTTCCGAACTCCACTAATTGTATAGAGCTGAAGTATTGTTCGAGTAGAACCGACACTGGGCAACTGTATTTGACACGAGACATGTATTCAGAGTTTAAAGTTGATTCCAAAAATGTTACCGCACGTCCAAAGAACAGGTTTAAACGCATTTAATGCCACGAGTAGCTTGGGAAAGGGTGAACAATGTATTCGCTAAATGCTTTCGTAGCTTCTGATTTTTGGTCCAAGCCGTTTCATTCCAACCGAGCTTGCTTCTATGAGACTTTATAGCAACACTTTATTGCAAGCTGTTAAAGCGATGCCGGCGCACGTCCAGAAGAGACGATCTCTGGTGATTGTCGAAATGAATTCAACGCTCAATTTCTCTCTTTCCATCATGAATATTAAACCGAGCGAGATCGATAGAACATAACTCTCGACGGGCTTAAACTTTCAATGAATTTTCTATGGGATCAAGTATGCACTTCGACGAACTCTTTCGCTTTACTTCGAAGAAAAATATTTTCGGGAGAACAGTCCGCCTATACGATGGAGATAATCGACGTTCTTTGCCATCGACAACCAAGTCGAGATAACATTCGAAGCTGTCGAAAATGTTCGTCGATTTGCATCGAAAGCACGGTGCGATCGGTTGCGCGAGCAAAACACGAGGGAATAAATAGAAGGAGGATGCGAGTAGCGAAGGGGTGGAGGTGCAGCTTTGCTTCCAGTTTGGATGGCTTTGTGAATCCTTGCAGGGGTATTGGCGGAGGTCACCGGAAGTTGCTGGACGGGGCGGGGGGCAAGTTGGCTACGGTCGCTACCAGCCCAGCGGACTCCGAAGAGTCCTCCTTAGGGGTACCGGAAGTCGCTCCACCGAGCTCCCAGCACCGAAACAGCATAACCCCACCGTCAGTCCATGCTTTCGTCTTAATTTCTTCTTCTTCTATGTGTCTTCATTCTCTCATCTCTCCGCCACTTTCTCTTGTTCTCGCTTTTGCTCGTTCGTCGCTTCGACGCGGACACGCGGTTTCTGAACACGCTGACGCGTTGCCTGCCGTCGGATTTTCGTGCGTCGGTTCTGCAAACCGGTTGCTCGTTCCTTTCGACGTTGTTTCGTCGATGAAAAAAATCAACGATGACTCATTTGTTTTATCTCTAAGTATGCTCAACTCCAACTGGCAGGACGTTTCCGAGGTGTTAATTTACTACACATTGTTGTCCGATCATCCACGAAACGACGGGTCAAGCACGCTTCGACCGTTGTTGAAATGTTTGCAATCCGTGTGTGTGCACGCATCTAATTAGCGGCGCTACAGGCCGATGCAGAATTGGATGGCGCAACATTTTCTGCCTAACGGTGAATGGACGAAATCATTTTACCCGCGAGATGTTAGCCGATTAATTATTGTTGTCGGCGTATGCTTAGGAAACCATCGCGTGTCCGCGTTCATAGGTTCACGCGCGGCGACAGACTGTTCGAGGAATCGTTCGTTGCTTGAGTACCGCGAAACCGAAGAAAAAGGCAATTATATGCAGAAATTATCGCGGAATGCACCAGCTTTAATGTTCTCTGTATCTGTCATGCTTCCGCCGACGAGATCTTTTATCGCTACTGAAACTTGGCTCAATCAATTTCATTGCAATTTTACGACGCTGCGGATGAAGCAAGTAGCAATCGGCAAAAATCAATACGCGCGTCACAGTATTCTTGAAGAACCTGGAATAACAAGTGCAAGAATGCCACGTCGTCCGCCTAGCTTCGTTCTTTTGATGGATCGCGAAGTAGCGAGGGTATCCATTAATTTTTTGGCTGTTTTAGTGAACAAGCCGCGAAGATTGGAAAGAAATGGCCTGAATCTCCGGATCGATTCACACGAAAGATTCGTCTTATCGCAAGCGGCTTACTGCATGCGACCCACGGCACCTTCTAAGCATACTCGCTGCTTGTTGCACACGTTATTTCGCTTGCATCCGTCTACTAAGCCCTGTCCCCTGCGTTCACCTGCTTGATCGCCTCGAAACCCACTGAAAATCGGGCCCCAGCTTTTCACCTCTGCATCTGTTTCGTTGGCGTCACCTCAACAACAGCCCCCGTGTTCCTTGATCTTTGCATCGCACGTGGCGTGCCGTGAAAATTAATTACTTCCAATTGTCCCGCATGTTACGCACGCCGGCACAGAATCGATATAAGAAAAGATCATCGTCAAAGATTCGTGCACCGTGACGACTAGATTTGCTGCCAACAGTTATGAATATTTATCAGTCTTGTCTTTTTTGTCATGCTTGTCCACCTCTAATGCAATCTTTTCTCGAGTTTTTCAACGAGCCCGGTTGTCGGGAGCGTACGTTTGTTAAAAAATTAAAAAAGTCGTAATTGTTTTCTATGCCGGTGTTCGAGAGAGAGAGAGAGAGAGAAGGAGTTTAAAGGTCGAGGACAAGGGTAGAAAGGAGTTCCTTCATCGTTGACTCGTTTACTTCACAGAAATCCATCCGGTGGGTCTGGCCTGAGTGAAACAGGATCTTTGGACCGAGCAAAGGCCGCGCTGGAGCGCAGAAAAAAAGCCGAGGATGGTACAGGAAATTCAATCATGTGTAGGGTCGAAGTGACCAGGCCGAATCCGGATTCCCTGATCGACGAGCTGATCAAAGCAACGAACTTGGAGCAAACGGATCTCGAAAGTTCCGAGAGTACGTCTCACTAACTCTTCTCTATTAGCAACTTTTTTTTTGTCTATCTCCCGATCAATCATCCAGTCATCGTTAACTTATGAAAAGGCACTCCGCGCGTGTATTCAGTTGCGTCACGGAATTGTCCTCGACGCGCGAATACGGAGACAGTAAATTATCCATTTGCGACGGAAGCGGGCAAAATTGCATAGAAATGTAACGATCCAATTAACACGATGCATTGCGAAATACGTTTGCTCGATAGAGGTAGAGAAGCTTCGCTCGTGCAACATCGCGGTGGTAACGTTTTCATTAAATATGCTCACAGCCACTGGACTTCAATTGTTCATCGCGAAGGACGGGACGACGGCGCTAGGCAGTCACGATGTCAAAAGCCAAATGCCGGCGGGTGCATTCAAGCAGGTGGTGATGGAGGAGAATAATAGGTAACACGAAGCTATCGCGACGAGAAGACAGTACGCAAGACAGGCCAGCGCCACGTTCTCGTTGGCTCTGGTGCCAGAGCTCGTCTACGAGGCCTACGAGCCACGGTAGTTACGAGGGCAACGTAGCTAGACGATGGAATCGTCGAGTGACGGTGGACGGAGACGAAACGTGAACGCGAGTGCACCCCGTGTCTCTTTACTATGAATTATTTCTATCATTTGCCTGGCCGCCCTTCTGGCGTCTCGAGGCTTTTACTGGCCTCCTACGTACCGAACGGATCGTCACTTACGCTCAAACGTTGCTAACAATTTTTCTTTTTTACACGTAACGACCGACACAACGGTGTCCCCGTTGAATCCTGTGAATCGATTCTGAACTCGGTAACAGGCGTGACATTTTTAACGTAGGAGGGGAGGGAAGCCGTCGGATTCCGGAGAACCGGACGCGAAATGCATAACGTACCGAAGAGCTCGACGAAAGAACGCAGAATACACGAGGATGCGGTGACTCGTTGGATCGAAACGAGCGCAGGGGTGCACGGAACTTAAACGCGAAGCGACGCGTTATTTTCTTCCGTGAAGTCGAGGCACAATATATATATGTATATACATATATATATATATATATATATATATATATATATATATAAAAAAAGAAAAAAAAGAATAACTTTCACGCGAATCGTGCTTCGAATGACGAATCGAAGAGAGCGTCGTCTAGGAGTTTAGGAAATCAAAGCTTCGTCTCGAGAAGGAGAGACTCAACGGGGTCGTCTAGAAAACGCGCATCGGTGTACGAGGAGAGAAAAGAGATGGCGAGGCGCGATCGCCGCTATACGTGTAACGTTAATCGATCAATGTTAACCAACGTTGAACAGTATGCGTGCACGAACGCTTCTTTTTTTCTATCTCTGTGTTCACGGTTCCTTTGTCGTCGGCGTGAACGACCGAGCAGTTGCTATAAAGTGGACCGGGCGCGTTCATTCGTTTCGTTCGTCGAAAAATATCTTACGAACGACGTTTAATTAATGCAAGGTAAAGAAGAACGAGCGCGAGTCTCGACCCTAGATTCGCTGCGCGTGTTTAACGTACAAACGGAGCAAAAGGAAAAGAAGCAAGGAAAGATTCCCCTTTCGTCGCGGTTTTATTATCGTTTAAGGTACCAAGCGGTGTGTCGTATATCGCGTATTATCGTTCGGTTGTTTAATTGATTCGCGAACCGAACGGACTCCTGTCGACGTCTCCATCGGTATTTCGATGACGTATTTATTTTTATTCTCGGATTCAACTCCACTTTATAGTATTCCGCGTAATGTATATTCTCGCGATCTCGACTCTGTCGCGATTCTTTGTATTTTTTAGCTTTTACGCTGTTTCGTTTCTTTATTTTTTTTTCTCGTGATTGTTTGTGTGAGAGAGAGAGAGAGAGAGAGAGAGAGAGAGAGAGAGAGATGAGAGTCCGTGTTCGATCCAGACGCAAGATCGAACCACCTGTTTCCTCCCGCGAGAGAAATCGATAATTCCATTTTACTAGACACTTTGAATCGGTGGAACGGGATTCACCAACAAGTGCCACATTATTTAATTGTCGAGGCTGGACATTTTTCCGTGATATTACTCTAATTATTGTATTCTCGTCCTCGTACCTTCTCCGATATCCCGATAATCCAGAGAGAAAAAGAAAGGAAGGAAGAGCGGGGTGTGTATGCGCCCTAGAGAGGGTGAAAGCGAAAGAGAGAAAAGTTTGTCTTTGATTTTTCAATTTCCTGATGCAATCGGTAACCGCATTAGTAATTCGTTGTATATATAGCGGTAGTAATTGTTACGTAGGTAAATGGCTGGTGTTGTATACGTACGTTCTCTCCTCTTCCCCCCTCCCTCCCTTCCCCGTTACTCGAATTGCCTGTAACTGCTAGCGAACCGAAGCGTCGCGTGAACGACGCCGTCGAACATTCGTTCTGTGTATATAGGTGTGCCTGAAAGACTTTGAAAGAAAGAGAGAATGTGAGAAAAGGAGCGAGAAGGAGAGAGAGAGAGGAGAGTGGTTAATAATACTTCCAGCGGCGCATGGACGTGCGAACAAATATCTGAAAGATGACCAGAGGATAAAGAAATGAAAAGAAGGAAAATTCAGGCGTTACGCTTGGCCCCTGGCGGCTCGAGACCATCCCTCGATTCCACAAGTAGACTAGCGAAATGAACAATGCAGATAACAAAGAAAAAAGATTAAGACAAGTGTGAAGCTAGTAATCGTGTGCACAAAACCGCTTTCGCTCCAATAAAGTCTAGCCCCCTCCCCCTGTTTCCGATCTCTATTCTGTAAGCCTCCAGAGCGAGAGCCTTCTGGATTTCTTCTGACGACTCGATCATTCACTTCTGAACGAACGACGATCCATGTCAACTCTGTACGATACACCAGACATTTAGTTCACCGTTCCATTGGCGCGAGTCGAGTTTGCGGCGCCCTCGACAGGTAACAGTATTCGCCCAACATCGATATCGGTGCAATCGTCGTTTCGCTTCTTCTAATTTTGTCAAGCCCACGCGAATACGCGATCCCCCGAGCATAAATCAGTATTGTCACCGGCGAGATCGTTAGCTCGGACGGGAGAATCATTAGGCGTGGGAAGAAAGAAAAAACTTCATTCCTTTTCCCCGACAGTATTACCTGCGTAACCTGTAGAAAAACTTGGCCAGCGACGTTTCGTCGGTGTTGCAAAATCAGCGCAATGAAATTTTCTTACAACCGACGCTGTCAGCGATGCATTTTCTCCCAAGTGAATACGAAAAGCGGCTCGATCGGTACCAGCTGGAGATGACTGAGTAATTATTTCACTCCGACGGAACGTCGCCGATCAATCGGCGATAAATAGAATTCGCTGGCGGGGGCCCCGCAACTCCGTTATTTCTCCCTCTGTTCGACCCCCTTCGCCGCGTCATTTGCGTATCCCTAAACACTTTACGAGTGTTACAGTATTTTTCTATATGCTTGAACCGACATTGCTCGCGTGTCTCGCGCCAAAGTTGCCAGTTTTGTTCGAGGAACAGAGATCAGGTGAGCAGAGGTGGTCGTGGCGCCGGAAGGGTCGCAACGCGCGCTATTTTCTTAACGTAGCTCGGTGTGCAAAAGATTTTTTATTTAGAACGATGCGCCCCGTTCGACGGTTCACGATCTCTGCGACCGTTCGTTCGCCACCGTTTCATCTCCTACCTCCCCTTGCCTAATCGTTTATAATTTATTCACCTGCCCGGGACCGGTCACACGAGGTAGAACGACCATGATGCTGTTCACCTCGACACCGAGTGTACGAAGCAGACGACTCTTACGTTTTCTTGAGTTTCGATCGGCAGGTACAGGTCAGCGGATATTACGTATCGTTGGCCAACGTGTGCCGAGGTCTGTGTCGCGTCGAGAACGCCGCGAGGGCACGCGGTTCCATCGTGATCGCACGATTATGGTTTCCCCTTTTGCGAACGAAAGAGTCCTTCGATTCCGAGAGACTGGTTTCTATCGAGTTCCATAGCCCTAGGATTGTGTAACACGCACCGATTGCTCGTTTTCGTGCTTCCCGAGATGCGGTCCCGTAATGGAGACGAGCAGCTTCGTCCTCTAAAAATGTAGAATCTTAAATTCCCGTGCGTTCAAGGTGAGACACAAGGTGAGCCGCGTGATTGATGAAACTCGATGCCAAGGTGTAAAAATATCTCGCGCTCGCTGTGTCTTCTCTCTCTTTTTTTTTGTCTTTTTTTTCTATTTAATAGTAATAATCTTTGGTATTCGAATTTTCTTCTAACGAATGAGACCTCTCGCGGACGTCCTCGACCCCACCATCCGGTTGATATTAACGTTGTGATATTTTACAATATTCTAACGATGACTCGTTATTGCCTCTGTATTATGAATTGTATTACGAAAAGATTCTACTTTTTCATTTCCGGAACTGGCTTCTAGAACGCCGCGGGAGAATCGGCCTCCGGCGGCCATTAAGAACGGTGTTTCTTTCTGATTTGTAATTGTTGACGTTTTGTCTGAACCTTACTTTGTGAGATGGATGCGAAACTACCATGTGCTGATAATTATACTTTGAAAATCAAAACGTTCCAGTGTTTGTCTGTCTTTTTCCAGCCATCTTATCCCTCCGACACACGCGTTTCCTACGATCCCATCTGCAGAAGTTGCCCGCATGAATAATGAAATCTGTAAGAAGCGAAGGCAAATTTAGCAAGCGGCAAAAAATTTTTGTGGAAGCACGTCTTCTTCGCTAAACGCGTTAGATAAATCCTAGACCCATTAACGTGCCCAAGGTAACTAGAATAATGTGTGTAAATTCTAAATGAATATGAATAAGAAGATTGGAAAGATTTGAAAAGACACTTTAAAAGATTTTGTAAGGTTCGTGAAGCTCCAAGGTCCTCGGGAACGTGTAGTTATCAATTATAAGCTTGTTAACCTTTAACAATAAATTTCATCAACTGTGGCTGTATCAGATAACGCGCGTGTAGAACTGGCTACACGATGTACAAGGTTACTCAAGATTCAACATGCATAAATAGGAACCGTGTCAAACAGACGGCAAGGACCGCGATACCATCGGTGGAATGAAACTTTCAAGTAAAAAAGTACACAAATTCTCGTTTGTTGTGCGATTCATCAATGGGATATACCAGAGGAAGAAAAAAAATGAATCTTCCCGAACCAGGAAGAGCGAAAGGCTTACTTTCTCTGCTACGGACAAATCCATACTCTGACCTAACATCCGTTCGTACACATAACCGATACTCGTTTCATTATGAGTGTTATGCGAGCGCTTTCACGATGTAATTCGCATCTGTTACGTCTGATGAAAACAAACTCGAATTGTACCCACCCAACGTAGCAAAGGCTTTTCATCGCAATGAAGCGGGATGATTCTCGCGAGGGGCTCGCGACCTGTTCACCCCCTTTTTCAGACGATCAATTTTATTTTCTTCTTCTATATAATTCGCTCCGTCTGCCGGTTTAAATTACGATTAATTATATGGCGCTCGCGTCAACGTAAATCGATTAAATTGTCACACCTGTAATAATTATATAATTCTCCTGGAACGTTGCTCGCAGAGAATTAATAGTTACGTGGCTGAAACGTGTTTGCCATTATTATAAAGTAACATTATAGATCAACATATTAATTTACGATGAATCGTTGGAGAAATAAATTACGGTGGTTGTGCGTGTTTTTTCTTCCATGAAAAATGACTTGCCGTATTAAGAATTGCGCCATCTGTTTCCTCGTGTTTGACTAATCTTACTTTTAAGAACGTTGCAGTTTTAATTGATAATTACGTATTACGCATGTGTTCATCTTTTACGTGTATAAAAGAAGTTAATGTATCCTTTGACGTATGCATAACATGTTTGTCGAGCAGATTAAACGATGGCGAATGCGTTCTGCATCAGCCGCGATAATGATTTTTCGCGGACGATTCAATTGATGCGTGATAATGCCACGCCATGTCTGCATGTTACATTTTTCCGAGAAATATTTGAAAGAAGATTTCAATGATCGATAGCTAATGGAGAAAAAAAGTCCTTTAAAACGAAAAGAGGTTTCTAATTGCAGTGATGTCAATAACGGACGCAAACGCACGCCGATGTCCTTGATCGTATAAAGAACTTCCTGATAGGCGTAGCTGATATCTGAAATTATACGGTTTTTTAATAATAATCCAGAAGAAGCGGATATTATTGTTCATCCGTCTGATTTGCATAGCTTGATTTCGATACTTTCTTCTCAACAAATTCGAATTCCCCCCGGGTTTTTTTTTAATCACAAAGGACAACATTGCAAAGTATGTTCTTTGTGTCATTTTACGCTCACACACTATTATCAATTGTAATCATTGCTATTTTCGTCCTTCACGGTTATCAATTTCAGTCATTGTTATTTTCCGTCTCTCGAAATATTTCTACGAATCATTTGAACCAATGAAATGTCATACAGCGAGCTTTTTATCTACCGAACCAAGGGGAAGGTTGAATTCGGCAACAAACCTGATATATCGCTTGTGTCCTTATCATAAAATCGTACGATTGGAATTCAACAGCGTTTCGGATAATTTACCGTCCACCTTTCTCCTAATAAATACACTCGAGAAGCGTGGCGTGCAAAAAACCCGGTTACCACTATTGGCACTGCCACCGCTGCCGACTTCAATTTTGACCGCGTTATTCGTAGCGCATCAATCAGAAGCCCGCAGTGGAAAGCAAACAGGACGAAAACGTAGAAGACCTGTTGCATAAGGAAAAATCGTGTGATACAGATCAGGTGGAAAAAGGAAGATTTATGCAGCGTGTTATGGTATGGGACTCATCGGTTTTGCCACGACCTATGAGCAACAGTTCACGTTGCGATTTTCGCAACGCAAGCTAATATACCGTGGTCGTGACAAAAATTCCTTGCTACTTGGACACCGGTACGCTTTCGCGTTTTCTACGAAATCTGAAATTAAACACGCCGAGGCAGAATATATCAGCGAGAGTGAAGTTATGAATCGGTCAAATATTGATCTCCGCCCACAGGAATTTTCAGCGGTGTTCACGCGTCCATGTGGCCACTCGACGAAGGATTTAGCCTCGCACACCTACGGGATTTGCCGGTGGAAAAAGTGGTCCATAGAATGTTCACGCGTGTTACACGTGAAACACTATCGAGATAGACCAAATGGGAACGTTATTCGCGACCACTTCTTTTTTCTCCCTTTCGAATTTTTCTGTTGCAATTTTCTGCACGCTATTCGATGAAAGCTATCCGCGCAAAAAGGTGGAGCCCAACGGGCGAACCGTTCTAAAACTATTCAGATGCATTTGTGTTTGCATTCGACGTGCATTCCCCGAAAACACAATATATCATTATATTATGTGTTTTCGAGCAGGCCAAACGAACGAAGATACTATGGAAGATTAGTGGCTAAATGTAATCGATGAATATTAAAACGTTAAAGACGTCATCGACGACACAGCCGGCGAGGACGTTACCTGCCTTTTCATTCCCTTTTTACGCCTTCTACTACATCATCTTATTTTTATTCAAATGATCTTTGAGCTAATGCATACTGAATTGTATCGGGATCGTAAACAAAGAATATGATCCTTTCATTTGCGTTAGCAGGTATAAAAAAGAGAAGATATTTTGCGATTTGCACGTACGCGCAGAGCGGAAAGGTGTGTACCGTTTACGGCTTTCAGACCACGCAGATCATCGATAAAAGGAAAAACCTAAAGATTTGTCATACGTTCAATCTACATTCTATCGACAAGTTCTCACTGTTCGCGATCGAACAAATTCTTTCCTCGTTAAACTCGAGACGAAAATATCGCTCCCCCTGTTGGACGAAGCGGGCCGAAGAAACCTGACTCGCTGAAATCGCCGGAATTCCTTTTATTCGCGACCAATTGGCGTTAAAAACAACTACGTGCCGAACGGCGAGCGAATTATTCAGTTTCACGTTCATTATGCGCCACGGTGTTACGAAATCAGAACGCTTCGAATTCTCTGGAAATTAGAAAACGTGGCGCAGAGTTTTCGTTAGATCGAGCAAATTCGACCGATTCTTCGAATAATTTAGAATCGTTTCGAATTTCTTAATGGCAATTGTACGGCCGGGTCGTAAAAAAGGAAAGATTACGCAAGTAGCTTTTGCGATGGCTATGGGAATTATGTAAGCAACAATCGATAAAGCGATGTTAATCGACCACGTGTCGCGGGGTAAAGTTTGTCCAATTTCTCACCGTGCAGCAGATAAGTTTCTTCTCGCGTTAATATATCGCTTAATTTAAATGAAAACTGCCCAGGCTACAGTGCCATGGAGGCGAGTCGGAATGAATTCGATTAAGGGAAAAAAAAGCACAAATCTCCATTTAAGTGATTCGTTGTTTGTTCTTCGCAGTAAAAGACAAGTTATTTCCAGCGAAACGAAATTTTGACACAAACATCGGTTAACGACTGGTTTTTTGGCGCAGATTTTACAACTCCTTCCGTCGATAACGGTCTTACGCGTTACGATCTTTGACCCCTGCATGAATTTCGAGAATCTATCGCGATGAAATATTTGTCGGCCAAGCTGTTTCCAGCGCAATTCAAAAACTTCATTTTACTTTTAAACCACTGCTCAATATTCCAGAAATTTATTATAATTTGCTACAGCGCTGCACCAGAATAACTAACTTTTTTCCTATTCAAACTTTTTAGACTGGCAATATTAATGAATTTCCCCCCCCCCCCCCCCATACCCGATCAAATCCAACGAGCTTCTGCGCAAAGGGTAACAGCGATACCAGGAATATGAAAAGATCCAGCTGAAAAGGCGACGAGGATCCAGACTATCTTAAAAGCGTACTTGACACCTCCGAGACAATATGGCCTGTTAAGCAAAGAAGAAACACCCATGACTAATACTTTATGCTTGTTTCAACATCCAACCCGACGAATGCAAATCACAGAAAACGGCCGTCGACGCTGGGCACAGCCACGTTCGATGAGGGAATCGTCGTGGTCGATTGACGAACAACGATGGCTAGCCCGGCTAGCCTTTATCTTATCGGCTTAAGAATGGGACACGAAGCTTCCCGAAGTCCAGAACTTTGACCAATAACGCCAATAATATAGGAATGCTAATTGCGAGCATCCCGCGATCGTAAAATCGGCTGGCACGATCGTGAAGCGCGCGACCAGACGAGTGAAAGTTTTTGAAAAAGGAAGAAAAAAATCGAGCGTGGACGAGACGAGATACGTGATAGAGAAAGAAGGAAGGATGAAAGATTGTCTAGTGAGCTCCCTCGATCCGGAGGTCTTATTGCGATTACGCGTGCAAATATCATTCGCCACGTTCGACTCCTCGCCGACTCCTCGCCGACTGAATGGACCGACTCCAGGTGAAAACGAGAGCGACTATTATGGGACTTTTGCATAATATGCGGCGCCGTTTTCGTTGACACGTGGCGTTAGAAAACCAGTCGAACTTGTTGATCGAGGTTTTGAATTCATTTTGGCGAAGGCACGCGTGACATTCTGAATGCCGTATACGCGGTCGGGTATTGGAGATTTTTGTTCGAATTGGAAGATGCATTTGCAGTGCGGGTATCGGAAAGAGAAGGAGCTTAACTTACGTAAGGTACGAAGAAATATTGCAGCGAAACTTTATTACATAGATTGGACAGTTTCGTCCGACGAAAAGTGAAAAAAGTCGGGTCAAAAACAGAGCACCGGATGCATGGAGCGAAAAGTTGCAATCGTGCATCCCTACTTGCGCAACGATACGTCCAGTAATAGGAGCGGGGTGGCGGGGGTATACTTATCAGCAACGGGGAGGGAGAATAGGATCAAACCCCAGGTCAGGGACTGCCAACTGCTGGCCCGCGGGCCACGAGTGGCTCCTTCCCCTACCTGTATCTTCCACCTCCAGCGAACTAATACAGACTAATACAGACAAACGACGATCCTCGGACCTATGCGTATAATCACGCACTAATATCACACTATTTTCGATGCTATCGCGTTTAATTGATAGTGGGGACCCGGTGTCCCTTGGAGGAGAAAAGCTTGGCAGTCCCTGCCCTAGGTAATCGTCTCGATTCTTACGTAAATTATGAAGTGTTTGAAATAATAGTCGATCGCCGTGCCATAGGAATAATAATCAGGCTGAAACGCGTGGAGGGGTGTCGCGGTGCGACTTCAAAGACAATGACGACGCAGGCCACGAGGACACCTTGCTTTCCATTTGGATTCTGTGATTACTTCTCCTGCACGGCAGTCCTTTCCCGGTCGTCGTATCTCCTTGGTCGCTGCTCTCATGCAAATAAATCGTGTGCTCCTCCGTGGATGCGCGCTGTCTTGTCGCGATCGTGCCCGGTATCGGTGATTTCCTCCGATACTTCCGTTCGAACCGCGCAATCACGTATCCATCCTAATCAACCCCGATCTCGAATCGAGCGTAGCCGCGAACGGTGTTTCTAGTCCCTCCCTGTCTCTCGACAAGGACTCCGTCCGTTCTGGATATACCAATAGTTCCGTGTGATGCCAGTCTCTCGTCCGCAGTGAATTTTCGACCGATCAGTGCAAAGTAGATCCACGCAGCCATGGAGTGCACGAGGATTTCGGCGCCGTTTTTAACCCTTCTGTTGTTGGCGACGTTTTGTGGGACGATTCGTGCGACCGTTCGACACCCAGAGACGATGACCGAGGTCATGCCGGCGTACGCCGTTGCTGGACAGCACGGACTTCTGAATTCGAGCAGATGCGGCGAAGAGCTGCAGAAGTTCCATGGCGCGGTGAATCGTAGCGTACTATGGAGCCTGAGAAGTTAGTAATACTTGATAACCTGGCGAATTTGTTATCGCGAAAAGTACACTCGACGGCCGGAAGGAAAAAGGGAGGACTTGGAGATCAGTCCGTCGTGGAGACGCGCCGATAATCCGCATACGTGCACCGATTTTAAAGTAACGACCAGCCTTTTCGTCATTTCTTCTCCCCGTTGTACGCGTGTGAAACGCGCGCTGTCGCGGATAATTCGGCTCGACGGACATCGAGGAGCAACTCTACGCGACTCTTGTGCAACGCGAATTCTGTTGAACGGCTCGCGGCACGATTACGCCGGGCGATTGTGTCAGCTGCGTGATTTTTCGTCGGGCCACCCCGGCCCGGACTTTCTTCGCGTGTTACACAAGAAACGAGTTTCTTCGGCGGAGCACGGAAAAGCGGCGCGGTTACGCCGCGCGTACGTACATACATGTACGTCGATTCGTTCACTTTTTCCCATTTAGCTGCTGGTCAACCGCGCCGAGTTTTTGTGCTTGCCCTTCGCGTTTGCAGTTTGCGCTCGCCAGATCACTGCCATCACGGATGCTCTCTATTTTTTCAAGTGCTGGACGCAAGCGGAGAGCCGTACTCCGGATTCCTCAATGGGAACAACTATTGGCTGGGTGATCGTCAACTGTGCGGCTTCCTCGCTAACAATGCCACGGTGGCGCTATCGGAGAAAATCGTCAGGAACAATTCGATGTATCGGAATACGAGCGAGGAGTTCCCGCCTTTCGTTGTTCAATTCTTCGTTGCGCATATGCGCCACAATAGCACCGTACAGTATCACATCGAGATGCCCCAGGAAGTAAGAATTCGCAGTTCGAACGATAGAATCGTAACGAGCCACGAAACCCGCGGTTTCGTTTTAGAATAGTTGACGAGAACCGACGTGCTAATTGCAACGGTGCACAGAGGTTTCAGAGATAGCGCTGTTTTAGGACCTAGTAACGCTTGGACTTTGCCTGCCGGCATCCTGCACCTTGGGCGAAGTAGCAACGGTGCTGACGAAGGTGCTCGACGACAGATCCCTCCTGATCGGGCAGCTTTATTCCGCGGACTTTCGCTTGATCGATGTCTCCGACATGAAGGACAATCATCAGTGGCTCCTCAGCGGAAAAATTATCGCGATCATGTACGTAAGCGACGAAGGTAATCGTTGCGAAATTCAGGATACTACCGGTGGAACATTTTTCCTTATCTCGACTCGTTCGATGAATTTCGACGAATCGAGAAAGTTCCGCGTTCGCGCTCATTGCCCCCAACCCGAGTACAGGGACAATGGCGAACAAGGAATGACGAAAATCCTTCCAACTTTTAATTGCAGGCTCATTCTGATACTGATTTCAAGCTTGGCAATAGTGGCCACTCTTTACGATATTCTTGTCCATCAGAAACATTTGCGCAGGAAACAGAAGTTTCTTACTTTTGAGAACAACAACACCTCCGGTAATTATGCCCGACTTATTCCTGCGTATCGGAGTTTCTCAATCGTATAACATATTTGGATAATTTTTTAACAGAGATGAAGCACGACACGGAGGAGAAACGCGAGAACGACAACGAAGATGCCGCAATCTCTGAGATGAAGCCAGAGAATGGTATCTATCAGGCTGTCCTTGCTTTTTCGTTTTACACCAACATACAGCAACTGTTTAAGGTATACGAGAGTACCGAAGGCGTGCCTGCGTTGCACGGCCTAAAATTTTTGGGCATGATGTGGATTATTATGGTGCACACGATTTTCTACGGAAACGACATTTTCGGTAAGAACGCCGTTCGCGAAGGACCAATCTCTCTCTTCCGATTTAAATGCCCACAATTCTAATATGAAAACTCGCGTGTGCAGCAAACAGGGTGACGGCCTATTTGACGTCCGACACTTTAATCGTACAAGTTCTAAGCAACGCTACGCTGTCCGTCGACACGTTTTTCTTTATAAGCGGGTTCCTACTGTCGTACGTGTTTCTGAAGGCCCAGCCACCGGCAAAGAGGGCTCCGCGGATTCAGACACAAGTGCAGCAATTCTTTCTCTCGATCCTCAAACGATTCATCAGGTATTTCGAATTCGTTTCCGTTTTATTCTGTCGAGGAGGCTGACGTGTATTGAATTATTGCTGATTGATTTCAAAGGCTCACACCTTCCTACTTCATCGTGATACTGATAGCAATATTAAACTTCTCCTGGCACGAAAAGATCTCGCTGTTCCATTATTACGAGTCGGTGAACGATATCTGCTCCAAGTACTGGTGGAGGAATATACTGTACATCAATAACTTTTTCGAATGGGACAGCTTAGTATGAATAATTTTATTAAACACAATTCGCAAAAAAAAGAAGAAGAAACACATGTACAAGATAATTATTGTTTCAGTGCCTCTCCTGGAGCTGGTATTTGTCCAATGATATGCAGTTCTTCGTGTTTGGCTCGTTTTTACTAGTATTGTCCACCACGTAAGTTCATCGCTTCAGTCTTAATTGTTCGTTGATGTTTAATTTAATCGACCCCTAAGTTCATTTCACAATTCCAGTCACTACTTCATCGCCCTGGGAATTGGTCTCGGATCATTGATCTTATCCGTGCTGTTAAACGGTTACTTCGCATACGGTATCGATTACACCTTAACGTGAGTGCAACGAAATATTTTCAATTGGTTCTAGAATATTAGTAGCGCGGATGCGTGTACATATTTTTCTGTCTCTTCGCAGGTTGAACGAACAGTACGCAGCGTTGAATATTTTGTACATTCGACCGTGGCTCAGAATACCGCCGTTCCTGATAGGTATAGGCACGGCGCAGCTTCTTTCAAAATGGAACTATAAATTGCATCTGTCGAAAGTAATAAACTGCGTACATCCGCTATATTTCATCGCTTGAACAAGATATGCACAGCTGTGACGTGGCGTATTGTTATTGCATTCGTGTTTCAGACAGCCCTGGCCGTGTGTTGGACACTTGGAATTATGTGCAATTGCTCGATTCTATTCGGCATTGTAAACAAACCTGTGCCTTTTGGTTTGTCCGTTCTTTACGCAGCCCTGTGCAGAACAGGTTGGGCGGTTGGTATAGCCTGGCTCGTAGTAGCGTGCTGCACTAATAACGCGGGTAAAGTTCATTCTCTATCATTCGTTATTGCGAAAATACTGTTGCATGCTGGTTACAATTTGTTAAACGCGGTGCTTCTTTGCTTGTAGGTATCGTGAACAAATTTCTATCGCTACCGATCTGGGTTCCCCTGAGCAGATTAACATATTGCGCGTATCTCTTAAACCCTCTGATAATAATTTCAATTTACTTGTTGAGTAATTACCCCATCTTCACTGAAGTCCTAACAACCGTAAGTCTGTCAATATTAATTTCCCTCCGAAAGACATCGGTCGATATAACGTATGCAGATTGGAAATAACGTTCTGTTCCGTTTCAGGGCGCTATCTTCTTTGGAATGCTTATAGTTTCGTACATTTGTGCTATTCCGCTGTCGCTGGCAACCGAAGTGCCTACCATACTGTTCTTGCGGGTACTCAGTTCGAAGAAAAGAGCGAAATGAGTATATGCACGCATATATTTCTAAGACTTTAATTAGTGAACATGGAAACAGTCATCGAAGCTTCGGAATATTACATTTGTGTTACGATGCTTCACCCTGATTAATGCGAATCATTGTTACAGGAAACATTCGTATCTTTTATTTTCTATTATATTTCTTCATGCGCGAGAAGAAGGACCAGTCTATAGAATCATTTGCGTAAAGGTTGTAAACGTTCTCTTTTCTTTTCTTTTTCTTTTTCTATATATATCAGTGATCGTTTTTGTACATAGCAAAATGAATTTAGTCAATAATGTACACTGATTCGAATGATAAAAGGAAGCTCATTTACAACTGACTACAGATCGTTGAAAGATGAAAAGGAGTCCTTGTGCTATGAGTGAACAGGGGAATGTATCCTAGGTTGTGCCGGTGACGTCATAGATCGATTAGCTCGACTGGCCTGTTCGCGACGGCCTTCCTCGAGTTGCTTCTCGAGCTGTTCCTTTGAGACTAGAAGCTCCCTTATTCGCTGATAAACGGGATCCTTGGAGAACACGGCACAGAGAACATGAATAAGAAATTCGGTCTTCCTATAGGAATCGAGCAATTCAAACATTTTATTTACCTGCTGCCGCATGCTGGGATTCCATCTACAATACAGACTTTTCCATGGTTTGATGTATCTCATACTAGCAATCGGCATTAGGACAGGCTGATAATATTGTGCAGTCCAGTACAAAGGGTTTTGGTACAGCGACAATTGGCTATTAGTGTACGACCATAGGGAGACAGTTTTTTGCTTCACTTGTTCCTGCGCCCTTTCGCGTTCGCTGCGCAAGTGATTACTATAGACGATGGTTGCGATAGGCGCGCAAGGGTAGCGTAAAAGATTTACATACCTGCTGAATAAAAATGTGCCAAATCTACAAGAGTATAGGTGATCGAGAATAGTGATTAGAAAGTGTTCGTTAAATTCGAACGCATTGGGAAACTGACGACTTATTTGCCACACGCAATCTATGAATTGCAAGAATACTGGAGATCTATCAGCATCGCTATGATGTTCGTCACCATGACCGATCCTCTAAAACACATGGTCGAAATTATAGCGTATCATATAAATTAGTAAACAGACGTAATTGAACGGGTGCGCCGTATACCTGTTGAAACTTGTGACCAAAACTGAGCCACTCTTTTTCTATAAGGACTTCGAAACCTTTGATAGTTCTGTAATATGGATCTAACATTAACATGGCAAGAGCTGTCAGCTGTAAAAAGTTATAGGTATTAAAGGTATATTTTGCATAAGAAGACAAGAGTTTCGTGATTTTCTAATTACCTGCGCTGTTCTATCCCAACCATCCGAACAATGTACCAGCACAGAAGTTTTATGATTCTCAACTTTACCTACGATACGCAGCGCACCCGCGAGAACGTATTTTATATGCTTCAACCACACAGTCGATTCGATCCCCGACAACCACCTTGCTTCGTCAATTTTTGGAAAGCACAACTCTGCAAAATTGTACATAATGACAACGGTGAATTTACCACCGGCAACGTTATGGACGTTACCATGAATAGCAAAGGCTGCCGTACCTTTTAATTTTCTAAGACTCTCCCTCATTACGTGTATATTGTGAATATCAAGAAATACGAGTTCTGCGTTTTGATAAGCGTCCTCGCCCTCGTAACCACCGCCCTTGGCTTTGTTCGCTACCGCGTTAGGCATCGGTCGCGCGTCCATAATAAAAAGCTTGTGACTTTGGGCATTGGCGTCCATTATTAATTGAACGTATCGCTCATCCTCCCGACTACGTTTACCACCAACACCCACCAATGGTTGAGCGCAACGCGTTATCGTTGCTTGACTTTCTGGATGGATCCACGAAAGCACCGGCAGCCTTCCTCTACTCCGGAATGCTGCCGATGCTTGAAGATCTTCGTCAGTTGCTGCTGCAGGCACTGCCCATACAGCTGGATAGCTATCGCATACCGAATAAGCGTCATTGATTTTCGATATCTTCCACATATCATTGTTCACCCCCTGAAAGTATAAGTCGAATATAAAAGGGTTCTTCTTGGTATTAAATGTAAAGGTAGGTAACGTTTTTTACCATTCGTTTTAATTCCGCTATGGGTTCGTGTACATTCCAGCCGTTTTCAGGGAAAGTTTCGAAATATTCGAACGCGAAGAGGGGTAACTTGTGAGACAACGGAAAGGAATACTGTTGCAGCTTTTCAAAAACGTCCCTTCTGGAATGATTCTCCTGCTTATGAGCGAATCTGAGATTTCGCATATCTTTACAGAACACTTCAATTCCATACGAGTTTTCACCCTTGCTAGACGCGCCACCAACTTTCTCGATTCTACTAACAACACCTAAAGGTACTTCAACAACGTAAGGCGTTTCACGATCTATACTCCGAAAATGAAGTTTGTAATTTGTGACGCTAAGAATTCCCCTGGATGGTCCTGAATAGGGACACAGATAAGTTACTTCATGAGCGATGCCTTGTACGCGTTCTCCATTCAAAAGTGGTGGCCCTGTCTCTCCACCGGGCAAGTTCTGCTGAAAAGATACGCATGCTAGAACTATAAACATTACAAAGTGAGAAGGCAGCATTAATCGTTTAATCCCTCTATAAACTCTATATATTTGAGTAACATGTGTATGTATGTATGTATGTGTACTGAGAAAGTAAAAGTGATGAAACGAAAATTCTCAACAAAGTGAAACATACCAAATATCTGAAATGAAAAACATATTGTCTGGAAAAACAAAACAAATTCTGATAGTCAATAGATGTTTCAAAACCATACACTACGTTAACTCTATTCATCTATATTGAACTCACTTTTACTTGATTGTCTTTTTTTGCTTCTAAAGCCGACACAATGTTATTATCTGTCGAAGTAGAGCTTGAGGAAAAACTTTTGGAATGTGACGCTTTATCCCAGCTTTCCTATAGAAGTTCAATACTTGCGTACAGTTCGATAGGAGTGAATCTAAACAAAGACCTAAAACAATTAATTAAGTAGGCTCTATTACCGATTCTTGACCCATCTTAGAGTTAAGAGAGCTGCTCTTGCTGTCTGAGTTGAGAGAATCGGAGCTGGCATTTTTTGAATTGTTTTGCTCAACATTCAGCAATTCTGCGCTACCCCTCTTGTCCATGTTTAACACTCTAATCGGTTCTGGTTAATTTCATACCATGGACATACTTTCGTATAATTCCATTTGTTACATCTGCAAATGTATCATCTATTTAGGAAATGTGATGGGCTATGTTTAAAATATTTTGTCTTTATATAAATGTGTCAGTTTTGTAACTTAAAAGTCTTGCAGATTCCGACATACCAAAAGAAAATCATATATACAAAATAGAATGTCATAGCAATTAAAAATTTTGGGCTGTTATTTAAGCAATTCTATTTAAATTCCGTAACCTCAAAACACCATTATAATCAATTAGTTAACAATAAAATTCTGATGTGTACTTCTAAAAAAGAAATAGCAATATATAAAATACATGCACGAGGCATGCATAAAGCGCCCATGAGAATGTAGATAGAGGTTGCACTTAATTTCTTATGCCACGCCCAAAAATATTATAATGATAATTCTGGTATATCGCAATATATTTTAGATTTAGTACTGTTTGAATACAAAGAGTAATCCAGTACACTAACCTCGGATATATACGATTGTATAAAGTATTTTATCGTGTTCAATCTTTCAATGAAACTTGTGTTTGACAGGCATAGTTTACGTTTACATCAACAAATCTCGTGTAAAAAAGTTCCCGAATTAAAGTAGTTTCAAGCTCTTTTTCATAGATGGCGATACTAATACCCACTGAGTATAGATAAATCAGATATACGAGTAGTTTGAAACTCTTTTTCGTAGATGGCGAAACTGATGCCCACTGAGTGTAGATAAGGCTGATATACGAATAGTTTCAAGCAGTTACGTAAAGATGGCGTTACTATAGAAAATTGTCAAAAAATTTGTTTATTTACCTTTCCATTCTCAATTTAGTATCAATAAAGTGTTAGTCAACTCAGTAGTATGTACACTATACATTAAAATTGATATGTATAGTAACGTTGTAAGTTACACTGTCCTTTTTATTGTACAACAATCAAGCTCTTCAGCAAAGGTAAATACATCGTATGAAATATTTAGTTCGGTCTCACAGCAATGAAATTTAGGCTTCGTGTACATATAACCTCATTTTACAATACTGTCTTAACTCTTGCACTGTCATCTTCTGTTTCACTCTTCCTTTTCATACCTTTTCATACCTTACGTATTACCCTATTTCTTATCTTCTTTATTGCACATCTGATACATCTTTCCCCTTCCTCTCTGTTTCATTTCATATTCCTAAGTCATTCTTATATCCTTTTACATCTCTGTTTCCGTTACTTCTTTTAATAGATATTCCAATGTTCTAAATTTGTGTCTGCAGAGGTCAGATCCTCTATTCTTTCCGCTTGCCCAATATTTATTTCATCTTTTAATACTTCCTCATTTTACCTGCACTATTAATTGCTGACTTTGCTCTCTTCCATTCTCACTTAGGTACAGTAGTAATGTTGTTCTAATATATCTAAACTTTTCATTTTATTTTGCTTCTTTTATTCTTCTGTTCTGCCTCTGCTGTTGTATATCATATAGTATCTTATTTTAAGACTTTTCATTGCTTTGTTTAATTCGCATCATGTCAAATTTACTCTTGCTTGACTTATTGCATTCCTTTTCAATTAATCCTGCCTTTCTCTTATGCTTCTGGTTTAACTGTTGCCCCTCATATTTTTCATCCAAACATCACTTCATAACTTTGCTCTCTTCTGTTATGCACTAACTAATATGTTTTTTGTGTGTGCAGATTATGTGGGCAAAGAAATGAAGAACATTGTAGAACATTGACCGACACTTCTCATTGTGCTTAAGAGCAAGAAAGAAGATAGAAGAACTTCGGCCACATACTTTTATTTATCCTTTAGTTATAGCAAAGTGGTTTATAAAAATAGTTTGTAACTATTAACACGGAAGTTTAATTTAGAACAATTGTGTAATTAACTGTTACGTATATTTATTATACATTTAATTTTATATTTAGTTTATTCGGTAGATCTCGTATAAACTTTAATATTACTTTCACTACGAGTTCTACTCAATGTGCTTTACATATGCACAAGTTACACAATTGCTGTAATTATAATAAGCTTCAGCGTATAAAGTACATAGTTGTACGATGTATTTTAAGTAGATATAAAAGAGTAGTTCATAAGTATTAACTTGTAGATTTAAATTACAACATTTTTGTAACTTGTATCTTCATTGATTAGTTTAAATAAATGTTCCATGAAAAGAATTCCACTGCTCTTTTTACTTTCACACCTTAACGATCCTTGAAAGAACCTAATTCCAATTCCTTATACGAGAAGTACCGTGGACGAACTTTAAATGCAAAGTCCTGAAGCGAGAAACTTGTCAAAATGGCCCTGTACGTTATTAAATTTGGAAGGAGCAAATTCTAAGTCTTCACTTGTTGCAAAATTGGTTGGCAGATGTCCAGAAAATTGCTGAGATCGAATACCTCCTCGCATATCATATTCTCCTGATACAAATCCAGGATTTTCAGCGAGATATTTTTGCCAGAAAATTGGAAATTTAAGAGCTTGGAAATTCCTGGAACGTGACGTCATTTGTGAGAACGAATACCTCCTTGCATATCATATTCTCCTGATACAAATCCACGATTTTCAGTAGAAATTTAAGTGCCGAAAATCTTGGATTTGTATCAGGAGAATATGATATGCAAGGAGGTATTCGTTCTCACAAATGACGTCACGTTCCAGGAATTTCTGAGCGCTGAAATTTCCGAGTATCTGGCAAAAATTTCTCGCTGAAAATCGTGGATTTGTATCAGGAGAATATGATATGCGAGGAGGTCTTTCATCGCAGTAATTCTTGGAAATGACGTCACGTTCCAGGAATTTCCGAGCGCTTAAATTTCTGGGTTTCTGGCAAAAATATCTCGCCGAAAATCCTGGATTTGTATTAGGAGAATATGATATGCAAGGAGGTATTCGGACCTTAGCATTTCCAAGAAATTACGTCATATTCCAGGAATTTCTTAGCGCTTAATTTAACAACGTATAGGGCCATTTTGACAAGTTTCTCGCTTTAGGACTTTGCATTTAAAGTTCGTCCACGATACTTCTTGTGTAAGGAATTGGAATTAGGTTCTTTCAAGGATTGGTAAGGTATGAAAATAAAAAGAGCAGTGGTATTCTTTTCATTCAACATTTATTTAAACTAATCAATGAAGATACAAGTTACAAAAATATTGTAATTCAAATTTACAAGCTAATACGTATGAACTATTCGTTTATATCTATTTACAATATATCGTACAACTAAATCTTGTATAAATTCTACGCTAACATTTATGCAATATCAAAAATAATATAAACATAAATAATCTAATACTTATAAACTATTGTTTGAAGATAATTTACAATACATCTTACAGATAAAACTTATACTAAACTTTACATAGTTTACGCAGAGAAGATTATTTATTTAAATTACAGCAACTGCGCAACTTGTGCATATGTAAATTATTTATTATATCTTTCATTTTATATTTAGCACATTCAGTAGAACTTGTAGTAAACGTAATATTAAAGTTTATATAAGATCTACCGAATAAACTGAATATAAAATAAAATATATAATAGATATAGATAACAATTAACTACACAATTTTTCTAAATAAATCTTATGCCCTAATAGTTAAAAACTATTTTTATAAACCAATTCATTATAACTAAAGTATGTGGCAAGAGTTATTCTTTCTTCCTTTTATGCGTGATGAGAAGTGTGTGTCAATGCTGCTTACTCTTTGCATGGGAAACCTGCATGCCATAAAATGTATGGCAAAAGTTATTCTTTCTTCTTTCTTGCTTTTATACGGGATGAGAAGTGGCCGTCAATGCTGCTTACTCTTTGCATGGGAAACCTGCACACACAATAAATATATTAGTAAATATGTAACAGGAGAGGGAAATATTGTTAAGGGTTATTTAAAGGAAAAAGAAGCGAAAGCCAAACCAGAAGCATAAGAGAAAGGGAGGATTAATTAAAAAGGAATAGAATTAGTTAAGCAAGAATAAATTTGACATGAAGGGGATTAAACAAAGTAATGAAAAGCCTTAAAATAAGATACTATGAAATACAATGGAAGGAGAAGAGCAGAAAAATAAAAGGAGCAAGATATAATGAAAAGTTTAAATAGATTAGAACAGCAACACGAGGGGGGTTACGATAAAGGATCTGATGCGTGGAACAAGAGATGAAAACTTCGGAATTCGAAACAGAAACATATATAATAGATGTGCAATAAGGAGACGGCTAAAAAGAAATAGGGCAATATGTAAAGTAGAGAATGTATCCAAGAACGAGTGGAAAAGAAGAATGCATAGGCTAAGATAGTAATCGAAAGTTAGGTTATATGTATACTAAGGCGACAATTCGTGACTGCGAGGCCGAAATGAATATTAGTATGTATTTATTACATGTTCGAAAATTTATTTCACGCAAAAGATATAGACATATGTATTTACCTTTGCTAAAGAACTTGATTGTTGTAGAATAAAATGAACAATGGAACTTGCAATGCATTAAGGTTAATGTAGATTGTAATGCTGTGTTTGCTAACACTTTATTGATATGTAAATGAGAGTACGAAACGATTTTCAAGCACCATTAACTTAACTTTATAAATGAAGACATAAAGAACCAAATATTACGAAGTTTATCGTAGCACATTTATAAACAAGTTCTTGTATTGCATACCTACATACCACTCGTATCCCTGTCTTATCTACACCCAAAGTGCTGTTTAGTTTTGCCATCTATAGAGAACTGCTCGAAACTACATGTATGTCTGCTTTATCTAGGTGCATTAGTATTGCCATCTATGCAGAGGTGAATGAAACTGCGGGGCCTCTGCCATATCTACACTTAAGGTAAGTAAGAGGCGCGAGTAGTTTCAAGGCGTTGTGTATAGATGGCGATACCATAGCGGCGCGAGTAGTTTCAAGGAGTCCCGTATAGATGGCGATACTATAGCAGGCGCGAGTCGTTTCAAGGAGTTCTGTATAGATGGCGATACCATTGCAGGCACTGTAGATATAGCAGAGACCCGCGTAGTTTCAAACATATCTTTACAGTCCTGACACTTTCATTGTTACACAAGACAAATTGTATACTTAAAAGGTGTTTTATTAGACTAATGTAGCGATGTGCAATTTCAGTCTTAGATTTCAAAATACAACAGGACACGGCGTTATAAATTAACGGAGCATTTTATTAAATAGGTGCAAATAGACAAAAACATAACATATCGATAAACTTTTGTAAACCATACATAGGTAAAATAGCGCATTACAAATCGTATGACATATTTAATAAACGACATGACGAGGAAGTCTTGAAAATCGTAAGAAAATATATGTATATCTTTTTTAAATTCGACGCCTTAGTACTTCGAGTGGCAACAAGCAAACCTTACTAATAGTATACAATCGCATACAGATATATTATTTACTCAAACACTTTTCTATGATATATTCACTGAAGAACATCAATTTTCTAATTGATGTGTTGCGAAGACAATTTATCATGAACTTCGTTTTATGCGATCATATAAAGTCAATGAGAAAAGCCTTATAAAACAATGTAAGAAATTCTTCATCGTTTATACAAAACAGAGGAAATCATCACTTTCTCAACAAACCAGTATAAGTAAAAAGGAAAAAAAAGAAAAAGAAATAATGAGCAAAATTAATATTACAAAATAATTACCTTTAAATCTCTATATTCAGATTTTGCAAACATATTCGAGGGCGATATGTGGAGTCATCTAGTTTCTGACTTTACCAGCGTCACGTACGACCTGCAGCCCACTGCTCACTTCGGCTATCACTATGCAAAGCATTTTCATTATAGTTTTCAATAATATTCATTAACGCATTTTCATTGGCAACATTTACATTATCTCTTATCTCATTGTTTTCTGAGTCGCTATTCTCTTCCGAACTACCGTCAAAACCTTCGTCACGTTCCGGGTTTGCATACCCCGCCTCGTCATCTAATTAAACAAAGAACATCCTACAATTACTTATTCTGTGCACGTAAATATTCCGAAATTCGATTAAACCGAAACAATTACCTGCTCCCTCGTTTGGGAACCTCAGTTCTCTATGATCTCGCATGTGTATTTCAGCATCAATAGGATTAGCCATATTAAGAATTCTTAGCAACCATAGAGGGAAACCATTCCCGCCAACGTAAATGTCGTTCTCGTTCTCCAGATCATTTTCAAGTACAGCGATCAATGGCTGTAAGTCTTCTATCTCGTTTAATTCAGCAGCCAGCATATTGTTACCTTCACCATCTCTATTATTGTTTGCAAGATCACCATTTTCCACTTCGATCACCTCGAGAACTCCGAGCCTTGGACCTTCTGCTATACTTGGTGATTCCGAATCAGATGGATGATCTTGTGCTATACTCGATAGATCGTATTCCGGTGTCATGTCTTGAGCAGACGAGGAGTTTGGGTAACCAGAGTCCATTACTTCAAGAGTCCAACTGTTTGGTGGTGTTTCCACATTTTCAGGAGATGAAGATTTCAATTCAGTACTTTCTGCTACTTCTACTGTATGAGGACTAATGCTTTTACATTTGGATTCACGGTTTCCTGTGTTACATTCTAATTGTTTTTCACTCTTTAATACTGATGCGTTTTGAACATCATCCGTATCTTCGCCACCAAGGCTAGATACAAACAATGTACTTTCTAAGTTACTACTATCTTTGGAATAATTACAGGTCGGTTCAAAGCTATTTACATTATTAACGTGTTTCGTACCGTGCGAACTACGTATTCCTGATTCTAGCTCAGTCTTTCTGTCGCTGTTTTCGGCAACAAATTCAACGCAAGGTTCTAATTTAATGAGCAATTTTTGATTACCTAGGAGATTTTCGGCATTACTATTTTCTGACTGCATATCAATTCTATTTGCTGTGGCAAGCCCTGTTTGTTCTTTCCCTGTAAGGCAAGATTCCGGCAACTTATTTCTACTCATTGTTGCAAGATTTACTTGCAATGTTTCCCCATTTGTCGTACTGTGATTAATACTTGCAGAATTTGTGGTTGAAAATTCTTCCGTCGCATGTATATCGTCATTTAATGCGGAAGCTATGGTCGACGTATCGCTATTCGTAAGCGTATCTTCGCTAAAATAATGCGTTAACTCTTCACTGTTTATTTCTATGTTTCCTCCATATACAGAACACGTTTCATTATTGTACCGCTGTTTTTCGGAGCTTAAATTACCAGTTGATGCAGGAGATATATTTATATCGTTATTGCTTTGCAAAGGTAGATTATTGGTGGCTCCTAACGAGACATTGCTCCTATTTGCAAGGGCTGCTAGTGGAGATTTCTCGATTACCTTTGACGAATTGTTACTGTTTCTCTGTTCTTTATAGTCGAGTGATCTTCGCTTTTTACCTGGACTATTTACTTTAGTCTCGATCTTTGGCGAACTTGTGAATTGCGGTTGATTTTCGACTGAAACGCTAGGGCCAACAGAAATGCTACTGTTTGATTGCAACTCATGTTTAACTTGTGAAACACTTCTATTAAGTTGAACAGTCTTAATTTGATCCTGATGGAAACAGTCGGTACATGTACTTGTATTACTATCAGAATCTTCGGTTTCCTTATACGAGGTATTTAGATATATACTATGCAAACGACTAGAATCATCGAAATCATTATCCAGTGATAACGTCTTGCGTTTGTTATCGCTTGTTTCCGCAGTAATATTCATAGACATATTTTCCTGGTCGAGCGAATTATTTAGCGACCATTCATTCGACATACTTAAATTACACATACTATTATCTCTTAAGTGCTGGTCCATTTGAACCGATTGTAAAAGATATGGTTCAGGTGAAGTAGATGCATGTGAAACGGACAGGAACGCTGGGGTATCTAACGTACGATTGAGCTTTTGTGCGACAATTGACATGGCATGATCTTGCGGCTCCAAAGTTGTGCTAAAGTATGAATCGTTCTTTGCACCTTCTACGTTTCCATTGAAAGAAGAATTAGGCAACTCTACACATTGGTTTAAACGTGATGAAACGTTGTCGCGAAACGAATCGTCGAGATCATCTATACTAGGCATCCGATGTAAATCTTCCGTGCTACTAATTTTATTGTAGCGTTCGACAGTTTCTGCATCCTTTGTCGTTTCGAGCACGCTATCCGGTACAACATTTTCTTCGTCAAAGAGATACGTATTGTCTTCAAGAACGGAAGTATTTTGTGGAATAACAATACTTGGTTCTTCATCCCAATTTTGATTGTCCCATGTTTCTATGGAGTCTTGGTGTAAGAGTCTGCTTGAATTTATAGGCGGTCCTGGTTCTGTATTCCAATCATCTACATCGCCATCAGAATATTCATTAGTCCAAAAAGGATCTTCCACTGTACTAAGATCAGAAAATGTTGTATGAGGTGGTACTAATACAACTGGTCCAATATCACGATTCTCAATTCTCCACCCTGCTTCTTCTAAAATCGACTGGAGTATATCTATGGAAATGTGAAACGATCTCAACATGTGCAGCAATTTTTCTAATGGCACCTCCTCTTCCATATCGTTGTCTTGATAAGATAAATGCCTGATGTAATACGTAGCCTCATCAAGAATCTTTTGCTCATCCGAACGATTGTCTATACGAAACGGATATTCGTGTTTAGCTACTGTTTTAAATAAACCTTCGATGCCGACACCACAGATGTCTTTGTCGCTGATGCGCTGAAAAATCGCCATTTGGGAGCAGCATCCTAAATGTTCTGTGCCCTCTGGTCCTTTGCAAATTCCATCGAACGTTACCGTGTAATCTGGATATCTCAAAGTGATATTTTCAGCCCTGTTGATAATAAATATTGTGTCTATATATCATACATATATTGTGTATTGTATATAATAATTGAAATATCCTAATTAAAAGAAGTTATGCATCTTTACCAATCTTGAAACTGCTGCCTGCTCCATTCAAATTTATGATCATAATGTCTGAATCCAGAAAAATTTGGGAACAGAACATTAAAGTCTGAGTTTGGCGTTGTTATCACAACTAATTTTGGTTTAACGTAGCCGAATATGTTGTACGGAAGATCGGTCAAGGTGTCTGGATACAAATGCTCCACCCTAAAGTATCAAAATATACTACGTAGTATCTTTTAAAAAATTGCAACATTTAAACAAGCATCTATGTTAAATAGAAACCCACAATTCTATGCAAATCACAGCATCTGTCTTCTCTAGTTTCGTATCATTGTCGGTGACACTACCCTCGCATATTTCGATTACAAGGGGCGTTGTCCTTGTATGCAAGTATTCAGAGACTAATGGTGCACCTTTGTCTTTATAGGAGTCCAATAGTGATCTATCAATATCTACGCATAATATTTCTTCTATGCCAGCTGTGTTTTTTAAATAAGGTAGCAAATCCAGCTCTGCGCATCCGAAATCAACAACCTGTAAAAGAAAAACAAGATTAGGAGTGTTACATTATTTAAGACGTCGAGAAACAATTAAATACAAATGCATTTACGCTCGTAAGTACAGAACGAGTAAAGCAACTTAAGGTAATATTATATAAAGTACAAAATTACATATCGTGTGAACGGACGACTTTAAAACAATCGCAGGAAGTGATTATTCAATGTATTAATATTTTTTGATAGCACACATACGACAAGTTCAAATATTTTTGGCAAAGACAAATCTGTGCGGCGTCCAAATTATTACGAGCAATTAAAATCGAGAGTGGTAACCTTGCGTAGTTTTCCTTGATACTTGATGTTATTAAGTACATCGCTCACGGCTTTGTATCTTTGCACATATGCCGGCGGGAAAAATTTGATAGAAGGTTCTTCCAAATCTTGAGGTGCTTCAGGGTCTCTCATCTTATAATCGCTTTCCGAAATCTTGAATTGTTTTTCTGCGTTAACGGCTTCATCGTTTGTAGATTTCCCCTTTTTAGTTCGGTAATTCTGATATACAAACTTGCCGACCAAATAAAGCACGTGGAACAGTACAATAATCATGTCAGTAACAAAAATCAACCGTAACTTCTAATTCAGCAAAATTTTACGAACGCATCCCGGTTTATCTCCTGTTCTGCGTAGAAGCAGCCATATTGTTTTGTTTTGAAGGCGACCGCCGAATAGTGTTTGATTGGTCGGAAATATTAAAAGGCGCCAATATTGAAATGAGTATAGAATATGCATGTATCATACATACATAACTCTATCATTTTATTCGATTTACTGCCACCGCGGACAGGATATAAAATAGTTCTGGTAATCAATGTATTTTTGTCACATGTTTTGTGGAGCTCTAGAGCCCCATTGCCATCATTATAAAAAACGATCTCAACTCCTACCGTGATAGGAATTAAATTTCAATTTAGAGAATATTAGTGGGACGAAAGTAGATTACTTATTTTATAGTGCAATAAATATTACCCGGTTTCCCGCCAATTTAGTGGCGGCCGTTTTGTCTGCTTCGATTGTTGCGAGAATCGATTGTTGCGAGAATCGATTGACGCGAGAATCGATTGCCGCGACGTGACTGGCGGGAATGCGCAGTAGCATGACGCCAATGTCGCGACACCGCGACATTTGATAAGAATAGAATTGTAGGAATGCTAGTAATATATCTCTATTAGAAATCTCTAAAGAAATTGCAATCCGTACAATTAATTATAAATATAGTGCTTCTTATAGACATAAATAGGTTACAAAAAGATCTGCAAACTATTACATTTTCTGTGCAAAGATGATAAGCTTGCGCTGCACGTGAAACACGTGTGTGTCAGTGTTCTGTGATGATTTGTCGTGCATAAGCCAGAGGAAAAAGGGCAATGATTTACACAGCTGTTTAGCGTTATAATTTATTTGAGGTGTATTAATAATTAAAATAATAAGGAGATAATTATTAATATTGGTAGCAGTCTACTAATTTTCTAAGAAAGCGACGGTATACACGTTATATCGTTTACATAAATTAAAATAACAATCGACTTTCTTTATGTAGCATTTGTTGCATCTGTTCACGTGTATACTTGAATGCCAGCAGACCGACGATGAATTTCAAAAACAGTTTACGCACGTCGTTCGGGGTTTTTCATTCATCATTCTTATTTCATCACTAGTAGTAGACTCAAGTACATTTTTATATAGCATTTTATTACATATACTTATGTATTTATATGCGTCTCATTTAGAAGTATATGTATTTATAAGCGCGCAAATATATTATGCACGAGATCTCTTGGTGGCTGTTATGCAGCCTTACAGGAACATAAAACTCGGTTCTCTATCGTTAAAATTTATTAACTAACGTGGCTATCTATCTACATGATAATCTTGCACAATTTCGAAGGATCTTAACATTAAAATAGTACGTATGGATTTCATATCATCTTTATTTACAAAAGAACTGTCTGTAAATTCCTTTGTCATAGAATATGTTTGCTTTCTTTCTCAAAAGTGGGGATTGTCGATAGTTTTCTTGTACCCTTGTTCCGTTCGAAAGCGCATCGAAGATATAATATAAAGTCGTTTCGAACAGAACGCGAAATAGAAAACGGTTAATATACTTTAAACATTAACACAGGTACCCGCGAGAGTTTCTTTCTCACTCCGATAGAACAAGACACGAAAGTTAGCCGATCTCGCATAGACGTTCAATAAATAAAGTATTGAGTTTGTATCGCTAGTATGTCGCAAAGAATTGTCGGATATTATTATACTACAAAGTAACTCGTGTCTTACGAATATTACGAATATTACGAAATCGCGTCGAAGGCATGTTCGTCATTTTGGAAAAATAACTTGTGCCGCATTACATACCGCAAATGCATCACGTACACATACCTATGTGTATACATATACAAGTATTGATTATCTCGAGTTGATTGGATTGTGTAATTCTGAAGATTATTTAGACAAATACGTGCATCAGACTGATCGAAACAATTGTATTAATAGGATACAGTTATCGAGTTAAAATACTGTGACCGATATATTAAGTACTTCGACCTTATGATACATCCACTGGTTCAATATATACATATTTTATACAGCAACGGTAATTATTTTTTCGATATTATGGTAACAGTAAACCTTCATAAAAGTTTAACTCGAATTGCACGTCCTTTTGCTACAATGCAGTATAAAATGCTGGCTGCTTTGATCAGCCTGAAGGCAGAATCGATGAGCAAGTTTGCGTAACGAAACCTTAATAGAAAAGTGGAGATGGTGGCATATTTTTCCCTACCGAATAAAGTGTACATACTGCTCGCCGAAGGAATATCATCTATCCTCCGTAAGACTCCCGAAAATATCAAATTTTGCATTTGATGCGTCGAAAAACTTTTCTGCGTATAGACAAAGAGTTGGTGCAGGCAGAGGAAATAGTGTCGCGTCATATATTTGTCAACGATACTTTTAAACCATTTCTATAGGGTGCTTAAAAAATTGAGCTCAGGCCTGCATGGTCTTCCTTTTGGAAAACCCTCGACATCTCGTTTCAGATTTAGTATTGCGTTGATCAACCGGTAGCGCAAAGGTTGTAATTGACAAAAGGGATCCATTTGGAAGATAAGATGCTCTCTGCCACTGTCACGAACGTGGCTAATTTGGCAAACGTACTTTGGCGGTTCCTCGCAAGAAAACATGAAAGATGTAATACGAAAATATGCTGTGGGTTGCTTGTGCACGGTGAATCCCGTACCCGGGTAAAGAGGAAATTTGGATTAGCGTTTTCACAGGAAAATACGATCCACTATCGTATAAGGATGCAGATTGTACGCCATATGGAATTCGGCAATGCAGCCTCGTGGCAACACAAGTTTGCTTACGCGGAAGGAAAGATTAGGAGAGGAAGCAACATTCCTCGACTGCCCTCGCTTCATTCTCTCCCAATCAACCCCTTCGTCGTTTCATAGTCGCGACAATAATTATCACTAAATAACGTGGTCGTATTACAATAAAATCATTATATATCACAAGTGTTGGAAATCGTCCACGCGCAATGTGATCGGCAATGTGTAAGATTCCTAATTAATTCTCGAGACACTACAGTAAATATCACATGGAGCGATGAGAATTTTAATTAATTACACAACGGCGATCAAACTTGGAATATCGAATGTATACTTGATAATAGCAGTTGGTGGTTCCACGAGCGAAATATCAAGCAGGATGCTCGCCGCGAATAACCGGTCGCCGTTCGCAAAGATTTCTATATACTTTCAGGAGGTACGGCTTCAGGCATACGATTGATCCAAGGATATAGCAATTTTGTTCCCTTTTTCGACCCAATTTCTCAGTCGGCCTCTGAGTTCTTCCAGGCTCTTCGACTTCGCCTTGTTTATCCTCTTGTACTTCACATCTTTCGGCTTCGTGACTGATCGGTGATTACTCATTACCCTGTTGTACGTGACCTAAAAACGTCAATAATCAAGATAAAACAACATTCTGAACATACCGATTATTTCAACAACGGTAGAAAAGGCCAGGATATCCTCGGCTATTTCAGTTCTCCCAACTTTGCCACAATCGCATTTCATATTAGACTGCCGCTTCAACTCAATTACTGTAGTCTCAAGAATCTTAGCAGGGCGGTTCATAGCACGTATGCAACTAGACTCTGGCGAAAGAGTTGTATAAATGGTTGGGTGGTGCAAGGAGACATTGGATTCCGCTGTTCAGTGAAAAGGGGACTCGAAGAAAAAGGTCCCTTACCTGCGCCTGCTGACTTTCGTCCCTTGGCCTCTCGCTGGGTGGGGAATCGGCCTCCTGTGCGAGTCTCTCGAAGCTTCCATACAAATCTTGAAGTCTGCCCTTTCCGTTTCCCAAGTTCCTCGACCGTCTGTCCTCGCACTCCGAGTTTTCCGTCGATTCCGACGGATCTTGATTGTTCTCGCTATCGCCGTCCTCCTCGACCGAGTAAACGGTCTCCAGGATCTCTGGTCTCCTTAGGAACCCATTGCACCGCCGCATGGACGAATATTTGCTCGATGGTTCCACTGCATCCGACACAGATCGGATCACCGTTACGTCGGTGATGTTTGAGCGGAACCTGCAAGTCAATCGACGGTTTTCTATGCGATTCATCGGTCTCGGGAGAGCGGAAAGGTGAAGGAAGTCGTGGAGTACACATTGAAACTTCAATTCCCAAATATTGTTCAATAATTCAGACCAGTTTGAACGTCAAACAAAGCGTAAGCAAGAGAAGCTTGATTTTCAATGGGAACCTTACTTTTCCGGTTAAATGAGACTGTCATGTACCTCGGTGGTGCTAGATCGTCTGCTGCCTCTTCGAGAACGACAGCGCTGTCACTGTCGCCAAGGCTGTCCAATCTATCCAGAGCGTCGCAGGGCGGGGAATCCCTTGTGCCGTTGCTTCTTTCCGCTAATCTGCTCTGCAATTGCCGAATTACCCTCTGTTGTCTGAGAATAATGGACTCTCGTTGCGCCAGACTAGCTTCAATCTCCTTTTGCTTCCTGCAGAGTCTCGACTCGAAAAGGAGTAGCTGCGAGGACAACGTTCGAAGTTGTTCGGCCTTTTCCCTCGTAAGCCGGGCCACAAGGTCCTCCTGAAATAATTGCATTGCCGTTAATTTGACGAAATTATGTGCTCGTGAGGTCTTTGCGCGCCGTTTTATTGCGATAAAATTTATCGACGATTTGTATCCCGCACTCATCGAGTAACGATTAATCGTGGGGACTTATTAGCGGGGACCAACGAATAGAAATTACTCGATCAATGAGTTTTCGGAGCGAGCCTTTTGCTACCCAATTAAAGAGAAGAACGGAAAGTAAAAATAGCAAGAAGAAGAGGTTGTTGCCGGACGATTATGGTGAAGCTTGCGTCCACCAGTTGGCAGTCGCTGTAATTCGTCTAAAGATCAATCTTGGTAGAGAAAAAACGGCTCAACTGTAATGCATCTTCGATCTGATCGTAATTTGGAATTAATTAGAAAGCCCCGGAGGTTTTCTGAGACCGCATTACGGAGTGTATTGCGGCAACACGCCGGTTTATTGCGTCTCTGCTTCTTTTTCGCCTTAATTTAGTACACGCATACCAACTCCAGTTTCTATTTAACTTAATACCATTGAGCGCTTTCTCAAAATCTCTTGGCTGCTTGTTTATTGACCCGGGTTGAGAAGCTTGTACCAACTTTGCAGCGTTTCGCCTCACAATATTCGTTGGTAGAAGAGTTCATCGTGAAACTATATTATGGAGCTCGAAGGAGCTCTTTCCGGCCAAGAGGCGCTCTCCTTGTTCCCGTGTCGAACACAACGATGCCCGTTCAAACAGATGATCGGCACCACTGATTGAGAAATTTACGAAAGCGTGAAAGAACGTTGGTAAACTAGTAACAATATGGAGAATCGCAAGGTATGTCCTGTTCATAGAGAAATTTCCATGGAGTTCCCGGCGCACTCGCGTGTGCCACACGCGAAGGGGTCGTTGCGCTTAGCAACGGGTTATTATGGCATAATTAACAGTTTCTTTTACCGTTTATTAGAACGCCAGTGCACATGACATCCGCGTGTTTGCAGTCGAAGTAACGCGAAAGGCCTGTCGTTAAAGAGCTGGCTGTATTTCACCAGGTGTACCCTACTCTAAGGGGAACCCTGTCTACATACATTTAAGTATTTCAAAAACGGCGACAACACTTTGCGCGAAAAGAAGTTAACTCCACAGCGATGCACGGGATGCTGCTAGGATACTGCTAGGGCCACAGCTCTCTCGTCCCATTAATATTACCAGAGATGGCTGGCAACCAAAGTAACAGCTAATGCAGCTCCCGGTCTAGCCGATCCACGAGGCGAGTGTTCCTCAGATATAGCCCGGGAACCACCATGGATACACTACTTTCATCAAAGAGGTTTATATTTTGTCAACCTTGCGATGAGTCGAAATTCCACAGTGTAACTTCGAACTGCGCTAGCAGTTCTATTTCTGCACTTCGTGCCGTTCGATTTTTTCGTTGAATGATCAGATGGACGAGTTAATGAACGGACTGGCGAGTTCATTAACGCACGCTCGAGTTCGTGGCCGGCCAACAGTATCCCACCTATCCTTTCGCTTTCATCTTCCTTTTCAGCGGGCCTGCCTGTTGATACCCAACGAACGGAGCTTGGTCCGCTTCGTTAAGCTGCCTATTGTCTGCTAACAATTAGCCGCTAGTCGAAACTTATTCCCCGCGGCACGTTAATAATAACCGGGAACTCGAAAGACAATCGAAAGTGGTGGTAAGTTTGCTCTAATCTACCGACCTCGAGGCCTACATGGAGCTATCGCGTACAATCCTCTGGCAGCCTTTCAAACGAATTTATCGTGTCCATGGAATATAGAAGATACACCTCGCGGCAACTTCGATCGGGTATAAAACTATTCTTCTATTTCGAATTCGGGGTCAGTCCGCTGCGCCTCGGGCCACCCTCGCCCCGCTCTATTTTTCGCGAGCCTTCGCGAAGGATCTCTCACGTTCATCTGCTTCCAATTTTTCTACTCTTTCGCGAGGAGTGCCGCCGTTTCCATTTTGCCCACGATGCCAATCGCGCCATGTGCAACTCACGTTTCCCAGCACGGCCGGGGAGATCGTTCGCGATTATTCGATGCACGGACAGCTGCTGAATTTCGAGGGAGGCGTTCTTTTCGCGAATGCATCACGGCCGTAGATTGTTTCTAGTCACGCAAGACGCGAAGCTAAATAGTCGAACGTCACGAGACGTCTGGCCTGTACAGGAAGCGAGCGGGGATACCGCTTAAAAGTTTCACTAGATAATGGCTTTAATCAGCGAGTTCGGATAAGGAGATCGAGCGGGAACAGACTGGCAATTGCAGGCAATATTTCTTTCCCCGTCTTGCACAATGCCTGCAGTTTACCTGCAATTTCAGGGTCCTCCGCCAGGCAAGCATCTGATGCGCCTGTGCCCTCTGTCTAGCACGCAGAGCTGCTATCACCGATTTCGCTTCCTCCAGTGACGTCACTTCCACTTCGCTGGCGTCCTTCGATAAATCGTTCCCCCTGGCGTCGGTGATCGCCGTCAATGGGCAGCTGTCCATCGACGTCTCGTCGAAACTGTAACCAAAAATCGAATCGACGTGTTTATTGTCAGTTTACCTTGCCTCTAGAGTCGCGTACTGCTTCAAACAGCGGCACCCCGATTGTTCGAAACGACACGGACGAATGCGTGTATAGCTCTGCGAGAGCGTCGAAACTGCGGGCGCACGCGGTGCAAATATTTGCAAACGCTCATGCAAATTGTCCCCCTCCCGGGTCTGATCGTGGCAAACGTCCTACGGGTGTTTGGCGTTTCTCGTAAACCGAGAAACGAACACCCTCTTGAAAGTTAGATGGCCTCCACGAGTCGAATAAACTAAAACGAGGCTATCGCTTCGTTCGAAAGCGACGCCAAACAAACGCGACTTGTTTTATCCGCTCGTTCACGCGATTCGAGTTCCATCCAGCTCGAGTGAAACTTAATAAGAACCGCAAGGATCCACCGCGGCCGCGCACTTTCCTCGCAGCAAACCGACCGTATTGAATGTCTCTAGAAACGATTCGCGAGGGCACCTGCGAAACTTCCGTGACTTCAGCTATCGCGGTGGCTCTCCAGTTTCGCTGGGGCTCTAACAATAAGACGCATCGTAAATTCGTATCAGCCATGCTCCAAGATCTACTTCGTTCCTCCTCCCGCGATTTATGCGGCACCCTACTCTGCTTTAGGGGGGAGCATTAATCGGCAACCGAAAACCGCGGTTCGTACGAAGATTTAAAGTGCACGGTTTTTGGAAACTATGTTTACGACTGTCGAAGAACGCGACTGCACGGATTTACTGCCGGGCAGCGTGCTACGAAAATCTATGCAACGCGGAGAACGTTGCACTCGGTTGCTGCATACTCGAGTGGGTCGTTTCACGTGTAGAAAGTTTATCTTCTTTGGAAATCCGAGAATAAAGTCTGCGACGAGTCGACGAGCGGTGTACGACTTTCTTCTTGACGCGAACCGCTTGCCATTTAAACTGTCGCGGTAAATTTAATCGGAAGTGCAATGTTTAATTCGTTCAAGAAGTTCGCACCGAAAATACTCAGGTAGAAAATATGATACATCGTTCTTAGTGCAATATTTCAACGAACCGTATCGAATACATATCGCCGGCCCAGCTCGCAGAGGATCGAATTTTCCGGAAATTCTGGAGCCAGGTCGGCGGAGGATCATTTACAATTTCAACTGCGATTTGCGCAACACTGCCGCGACGTATTTATGGCAAGGGAATATTTTTCAGCACGTTAACCCCAGTCGTTCGCTGATTGAGTTAAAATAAATTATGCACCGGTCACTAACTGAGTCACCCTCCGCGGTTGATGTTTTACTTTCTGGTCGGGCGATCGATTCGCGAGCGCGGACCATCCTGTTATTTCGTGTAACAAGAAAAATGAGCTAACGCACGCGACGGTATGCAACGTAACGCTAATTCACCAAACATCCCCTCAGCTAAAGCACTATTTTGGTGTTTACCAGCCCGGTTGCTAAGCAGTATCGACTAGCATTTAACCCCACATGCATGCTCGAACTATCCTGCGCGTATTTGTCGGGTAGAACTACCTCGAGGCATAACCGACAGAACGATGGACTAGCGAATAATTGCACACAAATATTTAATCGCGAAGGTGTCTTTAAATTCCCTTGAAGATCAAGAGCTACATACTCGACGGCTTTGGTAATTGTACGCAAATACGATCTGCTGGTCCGTAAGCGATCTCAAACATAAGCAATTTACGAAACCGCGGCAGAAATTAAGAACGATCAATCTCTGTACCTCGACGATTACCGATTCGTCAAGGATAGTCGATCAATCGTCTCTCCATCAATCCGAGAACCTATCGATTCGAAACTTCTGCGCGTATCTTCGACCTCGGTGAACTGCCAACCGCCCGATCCAAATTTTCCACCGACAATGAAATTTTGCCAGCATGTGGGCGCGGTTCACCTGCATTCATTAACCGATCGCAGCAGCGATAGTCGAAAAACAAAGTCGTTCTTCAGCTTGCCACCGCGATTCGCCGTAATTTTCACCGAAACTGTCGAGGGGGCGGCGTTTGCGTGCAGTATGCGAATTTGCCGCCAGTTTATGACCCGAGTCCTGTTCCGAGACCTGGGAATCGCTTTTAATTGTCGCTGACAATGGGGACAGACGGCTAGTTCCTTGCACGACCCTCTGCTCCGTCGTGAAACGGGCTGATACGCGAGGTCGCGACGCGTCGAGCCACCCCCGACGCTCGTTCACCCGTGCACGCACCTTTGCAGCTGCGGATCGGGCGATCGCCGCATAGAAACACTGGCGAGCTGCATAGGTGCTCTTGGGAATTACGTTCGGGTAGCGTGACGGAGGGGAACCCGGTGAAACCATGCAGGGCTTAAGACACTGTCAGCTGCCATCTTGATAACGATCAGCTGATACGACAGCTCCCCCACTCTGCTGTCCAAAGTTTTCTCCCTTGCATCGAGTTCGGCTTGGAGCAGTTTACGTCCGAGGCTATTTTTTGGGTGGCGCTTGGCGATTAGTTGCGTGCCGCGATGGATTAGTTTTGTATCGGTTAAACATTTCTTTGCCTCCTCTTTCGTATCGAAAGTGGGGTGGTTCTATGCTTCAAAGCTTCCGAACGGGAATGGACGGCCAGCCGAGCAGGCCAGCTAGACAACGAGGGATGAGAGCTGTCGAAAAACCATTATCCGTGCGCTTAAACTTTCAAGGCGGATGGTATAAATAATTTAATGCGGGATCTTCGATTTTCTCGACGTGAAGGGGACTGTTCGAGAGACGGGGAGATTCGTCAAAGAATATCTGCCGATGGAGTTGTCGATGCTGCACTGGGCGCCAAGGAAAATATATCGGAATGACAGGCGGTGGCTACGAGGATGGTTGAAGGGGTGTTTCGCAACCGCGGAACGCCTTCAATCTTCTCTTACGATCTCTTCGCGAATCTACTGTGAAGAATGCTCTCACCTTCCATGCAAATACTTCATTCTTTCTAGGTGCAGTTAGTATTGTTACCACCTGATCGCTACAACCGGGACAGTCGTTTACAGTACCTTTCGAAACTTGCACGAAGCGTACGCGGCCAAAAGTTTCACTAACAACTAGCAACGGCAAATTACTCTGGTTGCATTCGGACTGATGCATGAATAGACCTTAAGACCGCCGTCGTAACGGCGAGAAATCTTCTCCGGGGTAAGGAGAAAACTAGATTCAAGGAAAGAAAGAACTTGTTTATCGGGCAACAACTATTCGAACGGCGGAACCGCTGATAAAACGGAAACTATTGCAGAGTCGGGGGTGGAAGGAGCGATGAACGGAAATTATATTTCGTCCTAGTCAGTCAAAAATAATAACATCCATCGTAGTCACGGGGTGCACGGAGATGAGCAATGCAATTCCACGCCGACGTAATAAGGTAATAATCACTTGCAACTCCGATTTTCACCATTCAGGTTACTCACCTCAACCTCCGCAGAATTCCCTCGGATCCCCTTTTTTAAATAGAGTGAACCGATTTCTGTGGGCAGATTCAGAAACGAAATGTGCCAGGTGCATTTCAGGTGAAACGTTTGCAATTCAAGCGAAGCAAAAAGTTCCGCAGATGCGTTCGCTGATCGAGCAGCTGCCTTTGGTAAGCTTGAACCATGAGTTCGATTCTATACTACGGGTGAAACCATAACTTGTAATAACTCGACGGAACGCAGACGAATGTAATTGAAATTAACGCTATCCCTTAAATGTCCAATATAAAAGTTCAGGGAATTTCCAAGGTTTCAGATATTTTTCCTCGTCAGGAAACGTATCGCTGGTACGCGACTCAACTGTCGATCCCCTGTGAATTTCATCGGCTTTACTTCCCTTCGATTTTGCATAAATTCGAGTGCAGCTCGGCGCATATCGAAAACGCTCAGATTATTGCACATTTTTCAATAGTCGGTGGCGAGCAACTGGAAAAGCGGTATCATAAAGGGAACGATGATATTCGTCGACTTTCCAGGTCGACCGACTCCACGGATAAACGCTTCCCTCTATTCCGGACTCCTTTTACTAATTTTCAAAGCTTTGACCCTAGGCCACAGTCGTCTAACAGCAAGACCTATTCCCAATGCCTGGCCTTTTCATTCGGAGTTTCGAACTCTAGCAATTTGTTCGTTTAATCATCCAGTCAATCGCAAACTGCGACGCGATCATACCAAGGGTATAAATGTACTGGGCGAACTTCGAGAGGCACCTGGTCAAGCCTCGAGTGAGATGTACTTGGATTCTTTGAGGCCCCGTGTCGTTAATGCAAACTACAACCTGGAGAAAGAGGATAATTTCGTTCGCCGTTAACGATTTTCCCGGTTGTTTGATACTCGACTGAAAGCTGCCACCGACGCGACGGACAATTTCCACCAGTATCGCGTGGCCACCTTCGATTTTCGATCAAACGAGGCGTCATCAAAAGCCAATAACATTCCACCGTGGCACTGAAACCTCGGCCACCGGGGAAAATACCTATCGGTTTTACGCGAAATAGTCCACACGATGGATTATGAAGTATTCATCGCGACCCTCAAGAATTTCTTCATTATCAAGCAATCGCAATAATATCGTAATAACATCGATTCACGGGCAATCGATAATTGTAAAGCAATCACCCTATTTTAATGGGCTCGAGGGAAGAAAGGGAGGGAAATCAGTCCGGCTCGTTAATTCGACGAACCGGGCTGTCGAATTAACCAGAGCGAAACTTCGATACTTTTGTGACGGATTATTGAAAGACGCCAGTGCGCGAGTACAGGTAAATGTATTTCCACCGCAATTCCTGCGAAATGAAAAGCATTGCCGGCACTTCGTTGGCTCTCCCAGTAAAATTTGGTAATTATTCCCCCTGTCCAGCAGTGCCAATTACAATTTAATTAGCAGAAATTTCGGTCGAACGGGGCGTGGCGTAACGAATATCAGCGTCGAAGTATATTTTGCGGGGACACGTTTCGACGTGGTACAGATTTCTCGATAAATCAATCTCGACCCTCTGATGCTTTCCGCTAATGGGCCCAATGAAAAGCCTTTATTAATGCACGAGCCAAAGTGCGACCAGAGGAAGTGTTTCAGTCGTAATCTATCAATTATGCTTACAGGTGACAGGGCGAGGAACGTGATGATATTAGATCCGTCGTACGATTTTCGGCCGCAATTAAATGAATATTGCTGGTTTACGAGAACGATCGTACAGGGAACAGCTTTTTGTTTCACTGAAACGTCCATTATCGAGTAATTTGAAATGAACCACAACGAACTGGCGTCCGAATATCGCGAGGGGGCGATGATAGATACGCGAAAAAGTTTGTAAATGGAGACTGCTCGGCGAAAAACGTTGAAAAGTGGGGAATTTTCACGTAATTCCAAGCGCGTTTCGATCTTCTAAACGAATCGTGCAGCGGAATATGTATTTAAAACCTTCGCCACGGTGCCGGAAATTTGGGGTGCAACTTTTCCCCATTTCACTACCACCATGTTTCTCTTTAGCCGCCGTCGCAGACCCGTCGAAAAATATTTGCGTCGCACAGTCGGTTCTTTCTCCCCCAGCGACGTCTGCATATCTCTGACCATCGCAAGGCCTTTCACTTACATTCCTCCACGTTTATTGCATTTTGCCATTTCTGATTTCACCGGATGCCCGAGTTTTGTTCCCAATAGCGCAATTTTATCGCCGTCCCCCGAAACGCGGACTAGGTGCTTTCGTTTGGAAGTTACGAGGCATGCTTTTTTTCGCCGAACACGCGGCCATCTATTCCCCTTTCATTCGTCGCGACTCTTTCACCTGGCAACGTTTCACCACGATCCAGCAGGTAAGGGGTAAATGCTCGGGACACTCTACGACTCGTGGCTGACTCACGGAAGACATTGGGATGCCGGAGGATTCGCAAACGAACTCAGTGGGATATCAGGATCATTTCTTCGGGAATCGATTATTCTCGGCTTCGTGAAGCCACGACGCGATAAGCGCTGCGAGTCAGACGGATCTTTTCCTGGACTTTGTGACTCGTGCGGCAATCTCACGCTGCCGCGGCTGCCTCATGGCCGAGAAAACCCTGTTAGCGATAAAGAGTTTAGCCTTCAATTTGCTCTGCCTCAACGAAACTGTGGAACCCAGGGCTTTGAACCAATCCGAAAGCACGGCAGATTATTCTAAATCGACCGGACGCGATTGTCCCGAAATCGTTTCCCCCGATTCGCAAGATCGCATGCCAGAACGCAACAACCCGCGGCGGAATGGATCCTCCCTGCGTCCTTTCCCCGGCTGTATTTTTTCAGAAGCACCAGCCCGGCAAACGTCCGAAAGATGAACGAAAGCGATGGTGGATGCAAAGCCCGCGGACTTCACGAATGGATAAAGAAGTCGAGGAGAAGCAGCGGTGCCATTCCCTCGAATCGCACTCGACAATCTCTGCCCAGGTATGTGTACGAGTTGACAAATCGATATGCTAGCGAGAAGATTACCTTTGGTCGAGCTTTTCTCGGCGTCCTGGCGGCGAAGTCCGGGGCAAAACTGACGAGTCCTGCGCGAACGAAAAAGGAGAATGACGCGTCGTCTTGTGCTGCTGCTACCGAGCAAACTTCGTCCGCAACTCCGCGTAGCGAAAAGCTGGAGAATTCGAGTCGATGGAGGAAGGACGGTGAAACGTGAGAGAGTTCTTTGCCGTTCCAGCGATTCCAGTTGGAGGCTCTCCTCTTCTTTCGAGGAAAGAACACCCGGCGCATGAAAGGAGGATGAAACAGCGAAGGAAAAAAACGCAAAGAGTAAACGGGAACAATTACGCTTTTCGGCGTCATACAGAAAGAATGAAGGGGTTGGTGGGGGTGGAAAGGCGAGCACAAAAGATCGCGCGCGGCCGATACACTACACAAAAGCGGAGAAATGTAAAAGACAGCCGGTTAATGCAATCATAGGGTTGCGAGAGGTGCGGGTGGCCGCGTGTTTCAGAGAAAAAGAGAAGGAAGACCAACGATAAAGCGAACGGAAAGCGAACGGATTGCATCGAAGGGCTTTCGTGCCAAGAGTGGTCCACTTTTACGGCCCTTCGCCGATGCTTTTTCCCTCCGGTGTTAAGGTGAGAAGACGAGTTGCAAAACTAAGCGCGTGGTGCTCTACGTCGAGTGTCATTCGCCCACGAGACGGTCCAAGATTCTCGGCTTCGTGCTAATAGACTGTGTTACGGCCGGTTCTTCTCTCGCGTCTGCTTTCTCTTTCATCTCGGCTGTGCTTCTCTACGTTTCAGCGGGACGATATCTGGTGCCGTTCGTTTGCATAGCATTAGTCGCGAAGCTTATCGTCGCTCGCGAGCGCGCTCTCAGCAGCTTCAGTTCCGTTCCATGTGCATCTCTGTTACGGTTCGCCGCGTTTCCCCGATCTCAACGTTTTACGAACGCCCCCGTCCGCCACACGCATGCAGGTGACCGTGAATCGATGTCTTATCGATCGGTTCAAAGGGAATACTCATCTGCTCGATGCTGGTAGCTCGATCCTCTTCTCTCGCCTACGAAGCATCCATCGGCGAGGCAGATTCGAACGCATGATCTCGGACGTAGCCACGATTCGCGTGTCGACGAAGGTGTGTAGGATGTATACGGTTCGATCACTTGTCGAAACTCCCGTACCAGGGCACGTAGGTGTATTGGAACTACCGAACCACGGTCCTGGCTCCATGTCGTCGAGAAGGCGACTGATGACGCTCGTCGCGTTTCACCGCGCACCTTCGAGTTTCAAATTCGCTTAAACGTTCGCGTGGCGAGTCGAGACCGCGCAGACGCCCGACAGTGAATCAGGTCCGAGGAACAGACGACGGCCGCTTAAACCAAGGTAGGAGGTAGTGGTGAACGCGCGGACGCGATCGCAAGTGCGGCCGGGAACGCGGCAAAACTGCAACTGCGCCGGCCGAAATTTCGCGCAACCCTCTGCACCCTGCTGCACATGCTTCTCTGCAAAAGGACCACGTGTCGGGGCGGCGCGCGTGTCTGCGCAATTTTTCGAACGATCTTGGAAAGACCGCTTTGGTCTCCGAGAAACAACGTTCGATATTGATTTTATTCACCGGCGAGGGAAACTTTTAATTCATTTCCCATGCCCTCTGTACATTGCAACGTATAGCGGTGTCGCTGTCGACGCGCGGATTTAAAGCTGCTGTCAGAGTTTGATCGAGTTAATAAACGGGAAAGGGGATTCGTCGAAAACGCTGCGGAACAGCGATCAACTTGTAGCCGACGTGGTAATCAAACGCGACCAGCATCCCTGCGTGTAAACTGTAACGCTTTGCTTCAATTTTCGGAGCAAAGTCCTTCGATGTCGAGGGAAGTAGCAGGTACGATGGGCAAATTGCGTAGCAGTGGGAATTGACGATCGTTTATGCATACGGTATCTCGTGAATCTACCAGGTACAATCAGAACGATGCTATTAACCCTGTAATTGGTGGCCACGTTGGTGTATTATGCGTGGACGTAAATTTGTCGCGGTCGTGGCTCCGAGGGACTTGTCGCTATTACAGGTAAACTGTAACTGTTAATAAACTAATGAGATTAATTTAACGTACGCCAAAGATTGCTCGTTATATTTGCATTACAAGTGAAACGTGATCGGTAGCGAAACTTCACGCAAGTTGGCGAGAGTTCGGAATACATGGGAAACAATGGACGATAAAGGCACTGCTTCGAGTCGATACACCGGGGAGACATGGAAAGGCAGCTCGTTATCATAGGGAAGTTCCCGAGCGCTAGTCAGACTTTGGAAACTTAGCAGTGCTCTCCATGTTTCATCGGTGTGCTGCTTCATAGGGAATTAAAGTGTGATTCTTTATCCAAGAAGATGAGGCGGATGAAGCTTTGTCGGATTATGGGTTTTGCCGAGGACGTTTAGACAGATATAAAGTCAGAAACATGTTATTTCCATTACCAACGATGTATAGACTCAAAAACGTTTACGAATAAATATATCATGGGAGCAGCGGGGAAAAACCCCTGCGCATTCGACTGCTATTTCGTTTTTTCTTACCACATAAAAAGTTCGTTCACCGTTATTGAAATTTCCAAACCGTTCAGTAGAAGCGCTCGTTATTAATCGCGCGACGCAACCACTTGCTCGACAAATTAACAGGTGGACTGTACACCCCAAAGCAGCGATTAAATTTGCCGAAGCACGATGCAATTTCGCGTCGTTGAACATTCGTGGCCCGCGGCGACGAGGCGCCGAAAAACGGACGACACACGAGAGTGCGACGAGTTTAAAATCGGCGAACTCTCGTTGAAAGCTCCTATGCACTTGCGACCGAACCTGGCCGACCGTATTCCCTGACCCATCGATGAAAATAACTTCGCCCGACAAAAGGAGACAATTGCGGAAACAATTGCGAAATTACGATGCTGCCTAGCTAACTCGAAAAGGAATTCCGGGGAGGGAAAAAGATTCGATCCTTCGGGACACGCTGGCTCCATGCGAAATGTTGACTAGGGCCGGGGGTAAAAGTTGCGATAAAACGAAAATGTCTCTCTGGGACCAAGTGCTCTCGACGGTCTCGAGACAGGCCGTATGTACGTATATCGCTTGGAATTCTGCGAATCAATTAACTCGCATACGCCTGGTGAATGCAGCGAGAAATTTATCCGCGCTGCCGCCCGGAAACTAGAATATTCGAAGAATGTACCGATCTTATCAGTCTCGATAGAAGTGGATACAGTAACGAAATTCCAGTGGAGAGGTAAACGCTGGAAGCGAGATATCTACGTAGGTACGAATGCACGAAGCTGAAACTTTTCAGAGTCCCAAATAATCAACGAAATGTTAACCAACGAGTATTATTAGGCGGGTGATCGTTGGTGCAAAGGCACACAGGTCGGTAAAAAAAAACGGGTTAACGAACTGCAATTGCTGTTTAATTTACACTAAACGAAGTTTTCGAGCAGAATGAAATCGGAAAGAACACCGCCGTCGGAAGAAAATGTACGAAGCTTCGTCGTTGAATTTTTTATGAAACAGTGGAATCGGCGAGCGAACTTGGACTGCTGCGAGCGAAGCGTAGCGCAAAAAAGACACGAACCGCGGACGTGACGTCAATTTCAATCGGGACACACCAATCGTTCCGTCTGCTCGTCTCTGTCGCTCCGTTAGCCGTGGACAAAAAGCGCGGACACGAAGGGAAGAAAATTGAACGAAGCAGCCGCGTTTCTCGACTAAGTCTCCGCGATAAGATTATCGCCCACGAGTTTGCCTGGCCGTGGGACTGACGAGCGTCACTGGAAAATAGAAAGCCGTCGCAAACGCGATCCCTCAAATTCTACGTGAAATCCGCGGTACGATACGGAAGGACGCTGTTTGAGTAAGCGCCTCGAATATCAGTCACATCGTCAATTGCATTTGCAGCGGGGCAGACTGCGGTGAAGAAGACACTTCAGGAAAGCACATATTTGTCTCGGTCGCCCTCAACTCCAGATCCAGCGAATAACAGCCGGGCAAGTTTTCGGCATACAGCCGATGAAGCAGGATGGAATCAACGAACACCCGAAAACTTCAGTCGGAAGTGGAAGTAAATGCGCACGATCCCGGCGAACTCGAAACTCGACGGGCTACGTTTTCGTTTCGAAACTTTCCCGCGGCACGCACGCACCGAGTTCTACAACTGCTCCGATGCTTGCCCGCAGAATTTAAGCGATTTCTTTCGCAGCCCCTGCACCCTGAGCGGTTTAACGACTCTTGCGACTGCACCGTAGACGGAATGTTCGTTCGAATATCGGTCGTATTCCAAACGGAACAAGAACCGCGCGAAAAAAATACGAAAGCCAGTTCGCAGCCGCTTCCTTGGCTGGTCGCCGCGCAACTGCCGCGGCCGAATGTTCGCCGATACTACGTGGCCCTGCTCCTCGTATTTGCAAGCCTCGCCCGATGACTAGCGGCTGCAGCTGCCCCGTAGCCTTCTGCAATTGCGTCGGGCGCCCCTCCAACCACCGATTCGCGCGACAACAGTAATAATGGCAATTCGCAGTTACGCCGAATGGAAAGAATTGCCCGCGATTCTGGGCGCTATCTGTAAGAACGCTTCAGGACGCCCGAGTCTATCGTGAAAATAAACGGGGGTGAGTGGCGGTGTGTCGAAGGCTGATATCGGGCCGAGAGATTTTGTTTTTCCAGGTTTGCTGGAAGAAATTGGAAACTTGGCGTGGGTAATAATAGTAGGCGAAAACGGTTTAAAGAATTATTGCCCATTTCTCGAGATCAGGGGCAGCGAATGAGGAAGGGGCAGAACAGGCGACGAGAGTTTCTTTTGAATATTTCAAGAACGAAAGGGGCTCCTAATTGGATGAAGGGAATTGAAATAGAAGAATAGGACCTTCCGTCTTTGTTCGGAAAGACAAGCTGCCTTGCATTTCGAAAAACACCCTTCAGGTTACCCCTTTTTATCTGGTGCGATTGAGCGCAATTCCAAGGTGCATTGTTGCCAAACGCAGCACCGGTGCACGATCTACAGAAGTCGGGGCGGTTGTTTGTAATAGATACGACCTGCGAAATGGCAGCCTTAATTAAAGCCTGGTCTTGTACCCCTAGTTGTTCGGGTAGCTGGTTTTTTTGCTTCAAGAAATTTTAAAAGCTCGTTCAGCGCGTTTATACGCAACTCTCAGTCGGATTTCATGCGCGTAATTATTCGCTTCACAACGTATGTAGCTTGTGTGTCGCTGCACATCATTCAGTAAATGTTATTTATGGATACCGCAATTTCCATTTCCACTTTGACTGTCGTTCAGGTGAAAGAGGCGCATCCGATAAAGCAACGCGTCTCTTTAAAACGAAGCGCTTTGAATGGCGTACTTCTCCACGCGGAAATTGAAGAACTGTACGATTCGTTTCCGTGGACGAAAAGCGAAGGGCGATGGTGAACCGTAAATGTTGGAGCTTTAAACTTTCTCTTCGCATGAAATCGGCTTCAAAACAGATCCGGCGATTAACAGATCCGGCGCGTATACACGTACGGAACAACGATTCTTCGACTAAAATCAATAAGCGGCGCTGATGCCCGAGGGTTTGCACTATCCGTGAATGTACACCTTGCTCTCCACGTGCCTCTATTTTCTCTTGCTTTATTAGCGATAATTCAGTTTGCAATTGTGCGCTCTGTTCGCGTGAGCTGGGTCATTACGGTGGTCTATATCCTAAAATTAGGGGTTGCATCCGGATTCGTTCTCGTTAAGCTTGGGAGAAAAACTGTGTTCCAAATGGAAGTAACACGCTATCGCGTCCATGGAATTGTACGATGAACTTCTTGCATCTTTCGACCAAGGGGAAACCCGCTATTATTACCTGGAACGGGGGAGGCGGTCGCATCCGTTCATGGCTTCCATGTACAATCGAACAGCATTTCATTTCCGTGAGTATACGTAATAGTTGGCGCACGTTCATCAAACCGTATCATGATAGGTACACGAGGCGTGCTCTTCTCCGATGTTTTTTCATTCGATAGAATTGCAAACCCCCCAACGAGTACAAGGGTTATTGAATAGGCACGGCAAAATCCAGTGATTTGGAACGTCTAAGGGTATTGCATTAGAGCGAGCAGACTACTGTTTACGCCTGCCTCGCATTTGAACAGAAAACGAAAGAAAATTACCCACAGCTTGCAAAGTGCAGGAATCCTTTGGCTTTCGAAATAACCAGTTCTATGGCGTCGTTTAATCTATCGGTACTTTTAATCATCTTCGAGTGGATATTAATCTCCCCCCGGGCCGGTTTTAATCAAGTCCTTGCTGCTGGAAATTCCATCGAACTTCGCAATACTTGAAACACGCGCGGAGCGATAAAGGTAACGAGGACGCGTCTGCCACCGCGAGTTTCGAATTGCCAGCTACGAAGCGCCGTGTAGCTGCTTTCGAAGTGCCATTCCGAATGTAAGATTCGCGCAGGGCGAACCTCGGTTCCACGGCATTTCGATTCGCAATTCGGGGAATGTCGATCACACGTAACACGCCCACCGATACGAGTGCACGCACGTAGCAGGCTACGAGTACGCATCGCTCGCATATCGATCAATTCTTGTTCCGAGCACAACGTTAAGCAAATTGTATTTTTGTTCTCTGTTCTTTTTAGAGCGATACGCGTACAATCTCTTGGCTGGTACACCTCGACGACGCGACGCCGCGGTTTTGTCCGCCGGGAGAAAGGGGATTTCTTTGGAATTTGCAATGTGCAGACGTCTCGTTGCCGAAACGGAACAGTTTATTTCGAACCAATCGACCGGCCAAATTGAAGAAGAAACCGATCATTCTCTCGCTCGATTTATTATTGCTCGCACAAGATAGAAATTGTAAGCCCCGAAGAACGGGGCGAGACGTTTAATATTCAGTCGTTGTTCTTCATTATCGACCTCCAGCCCGGTTTTCCCTAAGGATGACGGGCATGCAGAGATCACGGCGTAAAGCTGTGATTTTATTTTCATCCCTGGCATCGGGAGTTTTATCTATCGTTGCCATTTCCCTCGAAATGGCGCAGAGCGTTCGAAATATTTGCTCGGATTGACGCTTTACGCGAGGAGTATGCAAGGCCAAAGAGCAGTCGGAGAGCTCGCAGAGATTTCAGCGCGCTTCAAAATTGACGCGGTAACCCCTGACATCATCCAGCAGCAGTGACTTATCGTCAATACCATCCATGGCGTGCATTCTGCCACACCAGAAGATCAATTTGGAAAATATCCCGTGAAATATCCCGGAGCCGGCGAAGTGCCATAATGTCGAATACGGCGAATGCCAACACCTTCGGCGAAAAGCTTCGACCTGTGATTTTATGAGAGCATCGCTCAGAGGGCTATCAGCGAAGGAATAGAAGTGCGGCTGGTTGCGTGGTATCGTTTAGCAGTAGAAATTAACTCTCAGCGACGAGAATCACCACTTGTGCGCGACTAATCCGTTGCGATACTGATTCGCAGTGCAGCAACCCTTTTCAAGCGGGCGGAAACGAGATTACTCCCTATTCAGAAGCTCCTCTACCCGAAATATCATGCGGAAGCTTTGAATCGCCGACTGTGTACTGCAACCGCGAAAAAGTAGAAAAGCGATATTCTCCATGCACGGGTGAATAGACGAAAATCGCCAGTGCATACAAAATATCGTCGGTCTCGAACTGAAAGTACGTAAACATAGAATGCGGAGTATAGGACCAATTTAGAAATAATCGAACGAGAGTTTTATAATGGAGTTCGTAATGACTTTACGAACAGCAGATACTACTTATCAAACTTTTCCTTTTCTTTTACACATTAATAAATGGGCGGGTATTACGATGAACTCTGATATCATCTCTTTTTAACAGCGGCGTTAGATCTTGGCAATTTCGATATCTAGGATGGCGAAGTGATTTATATATACGTAAGTGGACGATCGTTGTCCAATATCTTTACCCAACCAGATGACGAATGGAAACGTCGACGTTTAATTGCGTCCGTTTGTCGACGGGACTGTTCTCCTTGGATAAACGTGTAATTCTACGTGCTCGTCCGTTTCATCGTATTGTCTACAAAAATTATAGGTCTAAGCTTGATTCATCTGGAGCGATTCAATCGACGAAGAAACTACGCAGACTTTGCCCAGGGAAGGACAAGAAACTTTATTGAATCTCGCACTAGAACTTATTATCGCAGGGGCGAATGGTGGTGCACACACGACGAAAGGATATCCTTTGTTAAAATATTTGCACGAAAGGTAGTAAAGATTTTCCCGCGTGCTATCTCCAGGGAATTGCAACGGCTCCTGCGTTCGTAGCGGCAAAAGCTAGTATACACCATGCCTGGACTTAATCTCACGATCCTTTGACCCTTTCGCCAAAACGTATTTCTATATTCTTCGCGAACTCGTTCATCCTTGATAAAAAGCAACAAAAATTGACCCCTGCCACCTGGAAAAGGTGGATCGCCTATTGCAATCTCAAGTGTATATATTAACCTTTATAGCGAACGCGTGTGCTCCAGAATATGCTAATGCATTATGGATATACGAAGGAGAACGTACAGAGAAAACATTTTCCCGGCCCTCCGATAACGTTGATGGAAGAGTGTAATTATCAGGCTGGTCCTCCAGCTAGTGGGGGACAAAAGATCGATCGAGCATATTTGACAAATGCAATTGCATGCTGTGTATAAGGGCAACACGAAACACTGGGGATGCAGACAACGCTGATATCCATTAGTGCATCAATGATCAACACGAAAGAATGGAGCGAATGCCGCGTCGAATTATGAATACGATATTTTTCGAATAACAAAGCCTGCTACGCTCAGCGTCGGAAATTAACAAAGCTGCGCGTATATCTGTCGTTTCTGGCAAAGGGACATAATAAAGAGACGTATCTCAATGACGATCGATGTATGGGTTCAGGCTCTGTTTGCAATTCCGCGCGAAACAACGAAACGGATGTAGACAGACGATATTAATTAATGGAGTACATCGCGTGATTAATATTTTGTTGACTGGATTGGCTGGGAAGTTTTTTGGTTACGCTTTTGTTGGCGGAAAAGAAAAGCGAATCAACTGTGATAGGAGTGTGCCTTGTACAAATATTGATGTTTGCGTAACTGAAGCGAAAGAACTGTTCTCATTTCCCATATATATGTGGGATGTTTGCTCTCGCATCAGTCTGCCTTCTGTTTAATATTCCACGGCTTTGCAGCCCATTCTTATTTCCAACATTGACTTACATCTCCCCGATTTAACCCACTTAGAATAGATCGGCACTACTTTCACCGGGCGCAACATTTTGCAACGCAAACTTCGCGCGAGGTATATTCAACGCTGATGCAACTCGCATCCAGGTAGAGCGGTTATGACTTCACAGGTTTATCGTGAACAGCGCTGTTTGCAAATTCCCGTCGCCGAGACGGCGCGGTAGCTGGCCGAATGACGTGCCGCGTCCACGTTTAGCAGTTTGTGTACCACTGAGCTGAATGAAATTTCCCAAGTCGCGAGAGAAAAGATGAAGGAAGCGCACATTACCGAGACGAGGCTACAACTCTAATTTCCCAAGTAGTCGGTATTTTAAGCAGGCGCATAGTAAATTGTGCTCCTTTCCACACCGGCTGGGCTTCCTCCTTCCGCTGTATTTTATTTTCTTCTTATCCACTTTTCATTCGGCCAGCCATCCGCCGCGGCAGTTCGGACAAATACTACGAAAAATGGTTGTTTATTTTTTTTTGCGGTACCACCGAGCGTCAAAATTTACATCACCTGGTTCGCTGGAAAGTTTGTTACTTCGTTCCGTTCGTTCTGGTACGATTTCACGGAAGGCATTGTTATCGGAAGAAATGTTAGCAGTGGAACAGGAATAATTTTGTTTGCTCCTTAATTGAAATAAAAACAGTCTCACTGTTCGCCTGGAAATTCTTGCTCGCTGGCAAATAAACTTTACCCTTCTAAAGAACCAGCAGCTCCACAGGCTCGGGTTAGCAAAAGCGAAGAAACTTGCTCAGCAAAAGCGCAAGATAAACGAGATAGGGTGAGGGGGTTGAAAGTCCCGGTTCACCGACGACTACCGCCATCTGCGCAGCAGGTAGCAAGGCAGGTGGTAGCAGCGACGCTAGGCGTCGGTGTCGGTGTCGACCCGTCTCTGCTCGCATCGGCCGTGACGTCGACGGCACAGTACCACCGGAAGGGAGGCATTGAGCGCATCAACGCTTCCGGACCTACACGCTGTCCGTAGTTTCCTGCCCGCTATACATATGTGCCAAGTTGTAGAGCGGAAAAAGAGAGTCCTGTTGCGTCCGCACAGCGAACCAATTCATTGCTGACCACTGTGCTTTTACCGCATAATTTAGCACGACGAAACTGCCTTTATTCCACCCTGCTGGGCCCGCCACGAGCAATGCAATTAGTTCGGGACGCAATAGAAACGGTCGAATAAGTTACTAAATTACAATTCTTTTGTATAACTCTAAATATAACTGACAATAGCAATTGCGTTTCCCATTTCGAACAATCTCCTGTTCAAGTTCCAAAATGTGTCGCGTCCCTGCGCAGGTACACTTGTTGATCAAAGTGCCTCCGTGGGCCAACTCGCATCCAACAAAAAATCGACACGCCTTGTTACCGCGGAGCAGTGGGACGGTGGAAAGAAATTGTGGGAATCAAATGAACCGGCCCGGGGGCAGACCGGCGAAACGGGTCCGAAGCCTCGCGAATCGGACGTTATTGCGCGATCGGGCGAGCTCCCGGGGGACTTGGTGGCCGCGAAAAACGACTAGATCAAAATTGCCCGACGAGTTCCTCGGCTCGGATCAAGATCCGCGGCGCAGGAGGCCGTGGAACGACCCTGACACGCTTCTAGATCTCATCTAACTCGTGCTACGAGAGTTGCGTGCCATCCAAAGGCGTTTGCACGCCACGCCATAAGCAACTTTGCTTCTTGCTTAATTACGACAGCCGCGCTACATTTCCAGTCCAGTGGCTGATATCGATTTGGGTTTCCATTTTCCGCGGGGAAATTCTGTTCGTCCGTGGTCACGGCGACGGATGAAACTTTGAGGGGCGAAGATATTTGTTGGAAGGGGCGAGAAATAGGCGAGGTTCAATTGCGGCGAGCGACTTTTTACGCCCGAGAGGAGATCCCGTATCGTGGACTGCTTCTAGTTCTCCAATTAAATTGAGAGCGGCATCTCGTTAAACGGATAACTCCTCGAAGTTACATTCAATTCCGTCGCGAACCTCAATCAATGCTCGACAGATAATGATAGTCACTATTACCCGGTGCAAACACTTCCTCGAGTGAGACCGTATGTAAGAGTGTTCGACGTAGTTTGTTCTATTGATAACTTTGTAATACCGTAAAATCCTTGGGAAATAATTAATCTGAAAGTTCTAGCAACAGGGGAGCACGGCGCGGCGAGTCGGTCAATAATTGATCGAGGGTTAAAACTTGGCTCGAATTCTTGATCCCTGTTCAAAGTGGAAAGTTACGAGGCAAAGGGTAATAAATGTTGTCGCGTTTTAATCTTCGACCAAGCGCAACGCGGAACATCCATAATGGAACAATACGGAAACCCCGTGAACCGACGTCAAAGTTTATTGCTGGTCGACCGGTGTCTTCCCGATATTTCGCGACATAGGACGCTGCGATTCGCTTACTGCAAAGCTATGGTTGCGCAACAGTGTTATCGTACCCCCTGCCTTCTATTCGCGTAATAAACGACACCCGACGCGATTAATCACACGCCGGCTATTTTATTTTTCGAGCTAACGACAACACGCGGATGAAGATTTATGAACGAAGTCGTGCCACCTTCCCGCGCTGACGCGACGGTGCGAACCCTCTTCGAGGAACGATGTCGATCGAGCTCCAAGGCAATTAGCCTGGAGTACTTCCCAGGGAACAAACCGAGACTTCGGAGAATCCTTCCGTTTCACCGTGGCCAAATAGGCTCGACTTAGCAGGTTCCGAGTCTTTGTAATTCCTCCAGTCAACTTGCTTTCGGGAACAGGAGAATCGGTAGCAAAATTGGCCGGGCGAGATTGCTGCCACGGATGATTTAATTAATCAAAGTGGTTGAATTCATTTTCCCTGGCGCAGAGACGTTTGAAACTCTACCAGTTTCGTGCCAGACCTTATAAAAACTCCAACATTCCAGATGGCAGACTTTGAGAAGAGTTCAAAGAGTGTTTTAAAGCTTCATTACGCAGACCTGAGTGGTTCGTTAAATGTTGCACGCCGCTAGTGCCTCGCTGAAACGTTTAACAAGAAAATATACTCGCCCCGTTGAACGGAAGAAACTTCTTGCACGGATAGCAGCGCGTAACATATCGGAGAGCATCCGAGTGGCGTTCCCCGCAATGCGCGTCAGAAATAAATAGGAATCGAGCACGATAACACGTTCCAACAAACTGACGCGCGAAAACTCCTGGCATAGAATACGTATATCGAGGGAAGCTCGAGCTAAACAACGATGGTGCAAGGGCACATCCTGTCGGATCGATCGGAATGCTGCTTCCGATTCATCGAATGCGTTTTCTTAGGCGCCGTTACGAAAATGGAATCGCGACTCTCTGCTTCCTATTTCGTGCTCCAGATAGAATCGGTCGATACCGAAAATGCGGGGGCGAGCTCGCGACCGTGCCACCTTGGTTTCCTTCGTTTCGCAGCGACTCGATTTCTTGTTAATTATCCTCGCCATTCTTATGCAAACGATGAGATTTTATCGGGTTTCCGCGAACGCCTCGCATCCACCGGCCGCGTAAATTCCCCAGCGAGCTTTCGTCGCGACGCGACAGACGGTAACTCGTTTGATATTCAAACCAGGGCTAAACGTAATTTGCAAGAGAAACGCCTGAGCACATCCGCCACGCGACCACCAGCTTTCCGTGCAGGCGATGCCTCGCTCGAGTGCCAATTTCAGCAGTTCCCTCGACAAAGTTCACCGAGAGACTGGAACACGTTTTCAGAGTCACCCCTCCGCTTAATTACCTGGCCAAATCAAACGGGTCGCAGTAACGCGTTGGCGAAAACGCGCGCGATGAAGCAGATTCTGAACTAAGCGAACGATAACAAGTTAGGCGTGCGAAATCGACAATCTAGTGTTCCGATCGAACGTGGTCGGGCAATTCCGTGTGTTTGCGTTCAATTCCCGACGCGCATCGAGACGAATGTTAACCGTGCACACGAGTGCAGCGATCGGAGAAATAGAAGGGACGTCGATCGAGTGGTAGATCGCGTCGCTGGGATCAACAGAGCACCGCCGGCGATTGTTTGATCGAATAATTAACAGTGACGTTATCGTTTCACCCCCGTCGCGGATTAACGCGTATATTCGACGGAAGCTTCAGCGTCGGGCACCGTCTGGGAACAATGTCGAGATCCTTCTTCGCGTTGAGAATGACAGTTCAATCTGCGCCAGGGGAGAGGTGTAATTAAAACTTGATGTAACGTATATACTCGGCTGGCAGCGAGTGTTTGCCAGCAGGCGGACGGGCGGGAAGAAAAGTAAACGTTCAGGGACCGCTAGGGTTTTTCGATATTCCGTGCGAGTACTCCGATCGTTGCCAGCCGGTCGCAGAACGCCACTCAGCCACATACTTCCCCGGGATTATGTAAGATTACTGGAATGCGCGTGTAACCGGATAACGAAGCCGATCTGGAAACGCAGCTCCATTAATCTCGACGCCGCGTCGCAAGGCTGTTATTACTGCCTCCCAGAAATCGTCCGTCATCGTTTCAGCTATCTGAATAATTCGCGAAATTATGCCGGTGAAAGTTTTCAGAATTATGCGCGTCGCGTATCGACTCGACGCACGTATCGTTCATCTCTCGATTCTCAATCAACTCGGCGCGCCAACTTTTTCAGACCTATCCCCCTTGGCTACTGCGTTACGCGATTCCCCAAAGCGTCATAAATTTCGGATTAATCTGGCCGGATAGCCGGCCGCGATGCGTTCCAATCTAAGAGGGACAAGGCTGGAACGATGCTCGTTCCCACACGAAAGCACGCGGAAATAGAATCACGCTTGCGTACCAATACGAAGGCAAAAGAGTGTCATAGCCAGCGGCTAGGCCGTTTCCCGACCTTGCCAGGCGAGATTCCTCGGACGCGAAGAACCTGACCATTTTTATCGGCCGTTTCCTCCATCCTCCTTTTTTGCCCCGTTTTTTGCCCTCCCCCGGTCTAGTCCTCGTCGCGAAGAACCTCGCCACGCTTCACGTGTAATTCATTTGCGCTGGAAGTTTGCGGCCAACGCGTCCCCGTCGCATATAATTTCCCCGGACAGAACCTCGTTAGGAAAATTCATTTTCCTCGTCCGTCCCTCTCTCTCTCGTTTTCCGTTTATTTATTCTATTATTCATCGTCCTTCCGAGTCTTTCAACCTACCGCTCAGAGAACCACCGCGAAAGTATTCAAATTGCTGCTGCAATTAACGCCATTCTTATCTTCCGCTATCGTTAACTGACTTTCGCTTGAAATCGCGGCGAATCGCCTCACGGGCTACGAAAGTTGGCGAATATTTTGCCCGCGTTTAGCAAAAAGAGACCAGGTTAAATCGAGCAGCAAACAGCAAACACTTTCTTCCGCGAAGGTTACACTGGTCGAATTATCGAGCCAATCTCCCCGTGGAAGTGTAGCGGCAGCTTCCAAGTGACATTTTCCCGAGACCAGAGAGAACGGCGAAACGGTTCCAGATGAGATGCTTCCGTGGATAGCGGTCGCGTCGTGAAATAGACCGGGAATAGGACGAGAGTTTCTTCACACGATCAGCCTTCTTGTCTCGACGCATCGGTTTTTTCATCGCGATTCCCCATCGAGGATTCGATTTCGCGGCTATCCGACGTTCTTGCGCTCGGTTTCCTTCAGACCGCGTATTTTTTCATTTCTCTCGGACGAAGGAAAGCAGAACGTCCCCGGATCAATGCCGCGAACGCGAGCGTCTCGAATAATTTGCGACATTCAGAAGAACTGAGAGGAATCGTGCAGAAAAATCGATGGAACGTCGGAGCAAGTTCGAGCTAGTAGCCTATACATAGTTTGACGAACGCCATTTTGCTCGGTGCGAGTTCGAGCGGCACAAAAGTTAATCAGCTTCGAGCTGAACGGAGCGCATGAAAGGTGCCATCTGCTTCGCATGAAAGTATCCAGAAGACAAGGATACTTGGTCACTTTTGTTTTTCCTAAATGGAGCGTCGCGATTCGTTTTTTTTTTAACGTCCGGCAGCAACTTTCGAGACGGGCTCGCGATCGAAAGCCAGCCGTGAACATGAAAGTCGGCGCAAATGTGTGCAGCAGCACATTGTCGAAAAATAATGGACATCTCGCGGACTCCTGGTGCATCCCCCGTGTCCGTCGCCGGGCTGCAGAAAACAGGCGTCCTTGGGTGGCGGCGGCGTTAAGAAACGTCTGGTTTCTCGCGTATCTAAGTCTCGTGGCGAAATAACGGGCCGTATTGGATGGCAGAAATCGGGAGAACCGGTAAGACTCGCGCGTACCCGTACGTAACCGCGTACCCATTGGCGGGGCGAGCATAAAACGAGCGTCCATAAAACGGACTGGCGTGGTGTCCGACGTGGTGCGCGTCGATTTTACGATTCTAATCACGCGGTCGCCCCGAGAGATATACGATCGGTGATCTGAAAGGGAAATCGAGCGTACGACACGCTTCCAACAGATTACCTGGACGATCGAGCAGCGGTTTTGCCTCGCCGCGTCGTGAGCTGAAACCGCGACTAGATTCATCGAGGCCGATGCACGGCTCGGCTCCGGCTCTCTTTCTCTCGCGAGCGAATTTCTACGTTATTTATGGCAACAAATTGAGCCCAGGCCGACCATTCGGGGAAAAAGCGGCTAGCACAGCCATCGGCGGATCGCACGCCACAATCGCATACCTGCATAGGTGTGCGGCCTCGAAAATCCAAGATCCGCCACCAGCGGCTACCATCGGCCGCCGTGCGTCAGTCCAATTAGGCGATTCGGTGAATTCGATGGGTCCGCGAGGCTTCCACGAAATGCGATTGCTGCGAAATGCAATTAGGCAACGGCTGATACCTGCCCCTGCGGAGGCGCACACGCGTTTACAACGGACATATTGGAGTTGCAAATGGGTACCGCGTTTCAGAGTGCGGTTATTAACGAGACAATTTCGCGGAGAGCAAAAAATTCTTCGCTTTTCATTCCTTTTTTCGTTTTTCTTTATAGCCATTGCCAAAGTAATGGTTCGCTCGGCCATTGGCAATCAATATTTTGTACATCTACGGATTTCATCTGGCTGCACGCGTATAACCGTGCGCGCCCATAAATTTCGTCCAAGGATGTTATGTTTTGCATACCCCGCATACGTATAATCCTTTCGCAAAACGGGAGCACAAAAATACGAGGCATCGTCGGGAAAACAACGCGGCGCGAAGTTCCGCGGCGCGTGGCCTCCATTCGTTCTCCGCTTGTTTGGAAAACACTCCACTCACCGATATTACCCGGCCGTACGGTTCCACGGGAGCACGGGTCACCGGTTAACAAGCCGTTACTCGTCTCGTGGACACGCGAAAACGGTGAGAAACGATCGCGATAAACTTCTGCGACCGTTTCTGGATCCGCGTCGCGGTTGAATCCTAAGCAGTTCTCCCTCCGATTCTGTCGGAATCGTTCACGGACGTTCTGGGTCGTCTCCTGGATAGCGAAATTCCTGGACGCCGTTAAACATTCATGGAGAAGAGTGGCCCTCGAACCGAGATATTCGCGGCTACAAGTTCTTCGAATTTTCTCATGAATTTGATACAGGATAGACACGGATATAGCTGAGCGACGATTCGATCGAGCAGCGTATTATTTTATCGTTCCGTGGAAATTCGAACCGCGGTGCAGGGTACGAGAGTGCAGCTATTTATATAAAACCAGATCCAGGCACAATAGCAACTTTCTACTCCTACACGAAGCGCGGTGGGGCGCGTTACACGCGTGCGATAGCCGCTGCTCGCTCGCTGGACCGTGCGATGGACGAGATGCCTCGCGTCGAGTTACGTCAAAATTTCCAGACACCGATCACGCGTCGACCCCGTCGAGAAAACTGCCCCCGTGGGTAGGCGAACCGTTCCTCCACCGGACCGGAGAAACGTGGAATCGAAGACCAGGGGAGAAAAGCTACTTCGCTGGCACGCGTAATAATTATTTCCAACTGCTTAATGCACTTGCAATTAGTTTCCTACCTTTTCTACTGCTCTTCGAGGCGCATTCGAATTTTTCGTTTTACCCTCGCACATTTCGCCGCCCCCGCATCGACTGGCAATTTCCTGCAAATTTTACACCCAATCATCGTCCCTTCAACCAGATCGCTTCCCGACGACCTATCTCCTGCGTCCCACGTCCGACTAATGAGCCGCTATTATCCCTGCCGTTCTATCGATCTCCCATTTATCGCGGCGCTGTAACTACCTTGTCTCCCCGCCAGATATTACGTCACCCACTGCGTCGAGCAAAACGCGCAAAGGAACACGAACAGATCTTCCAACGATATGCTCCACGGTCTAGACCGCGGGATGGATGCCGCAAAGCTGTACACGAACCTGGGAGTTTTCCATTCCGCGATAAATCTAAAAGGGTCGAGTGCGTTCCCCACGGACGACGACTCTTTCTGCTCGGTCTGGCGCATTGCCGATTACAGCACAGACGATGACACAAGCGCCAACATCTACGCAGCGACAAACGAAAAGCCATCCGATGTACCGCTTTTTAGATTCCTTTGCAGATGCGGTCGGCCGTTCCTCTGGGAGCGTACGCCGGACAGCGCACACCTACTCGAGGAAAAGAGGCGTGGATCCGAGGGACACGCCGAGGCAGAGGACGAGTGGGACGCGCGAGCGAGGGTGGTAAATCAGCGCGTAAAAGGCTACGCTTCTCGGGCGTTCCTCGTCGCGGTATCTGCTGCACGGGCGGAAACGTACGACCGGGATGCTCGAAAGAACGCTTTGGAACGAACTGGCGAACTGAAACGCGATTGCCTCTTTTGCGACAGAGTTTCGCCGATCCTGCCACGATTCAGGTGAAACAAAAAAACATAAGCCGCGTACCAAGGGCTTGCAAAATGAGCGAGACCACGGGCCACGGACCAGCAGAGAGCGGAACGAAACGTAAATTTCCATCGATAAATGCCATTATCCTCCCGGAATCGGCTAAGCCATCCAGGATCGCTTTGGGCGGCCACGGAACCGCGTCACGTCGGTCCGGAGGAACGCATTAAAGTAAAATTACGCACGGCCCTGGGCCGGCCGCGAAGACACGCGTGAGAATATCCGCGGGCCGATCGATCCTCCCGCTCGCTTGCATAATGTACCGGTCCGTGGTGGAAAAAGGCCGACCGCGCGAACCCGCCTCTCCCTCTGACGTAATAATGAAAGATGCCAGGATGCGTTGGCGGTTGCCGGCGAAGGCGTGGAAACGGCTGGGCAGCGAAGCAATTTAGCGGGTATCTGTTACTAATGCGTAATTGACATTCCGGCGAGATGAATGTCTGGTTCACAATCGTGTTGAATGTCAATGCCGCCGGGGTCGAATTTTTGACAGCGCAACCTTTGCGAAAGTCCGGGATGGAAAACGAACTGCACGAGAGCCGAGAGTTTTCGTTACGAAATTTTAAGCAACTCCTCTATATTATTATAGGGGCAACCGGTGCAGGCGCTCCTCGGAGAGCTGCATAATAAACGCGGAAATGTTCCCGAATCCTTCCGCTGCATATTCCTTCTAATTATCGTGCCCAGGGAGAAGCGAATCCCCGTAACTCGTTACCGAGGCGCGTGTTCATTTTTCAACAATCTGACGAGCGAGAGGCTGCGTTGTCCGTGGTAAATGAGCAGACCACTCTCATCCGGTTGGAAGACTGTACCGCTCATTATCGTCTGGGCGCATTAAGGATCCACGTTCCCCAGTGATATCCCACTCCCACGTTTCGATCACGGCGGTCCAACTCAATGGCCGGGCACTTTAATTTAATACGGTCAAACGATTTTAACGCGCGGGCGTGGACGCCCGTGCAGGCGGCGCTTTACGTTTATTACGGCGCTCGCCGATCGGAATTACACCTTACACCGGGTTCCGACTCACCGATGGCCACTAAATACCGCCATTATCCGCGATCGGGTAATCCCTTCGTTACTAGCAGCGCCGAGAACGCTCGCTTGGCGATGGAAAAATCCACGTGCCGCGATATTACCGCCAGCGCGGCGTTTCAAATATTTGATAATCGATACGGCGACAATGCGGTGGAAATGCTGTTCAAGTCTGTAGATTAAGCCAAAGGGTTGGTTTGGTTTTGGGTTGTCCGACTGGGAAGAAACGCGAACGGCTGCACTGCCGGTGGTTTCTGTGCGTTTCGCGCCCACGAAACCACCTTTTCCTCGGGCCTTTCTTTGCTCCTCGTTGTTGATGGCTTTCACGCGTCTCGCTGCTGCTCGGCCGCATTTGTCGCCACGGGATTCACCGCGCCAGCCGACCTAGAAGGTTGGCCTCGCCTTAAGAAACCTTACGCAAACTTTCCGTCTCGCCGATTCGATAAGAACGGTTGGAATAATTTGGAACGAGCTCGGCCTCGAACGAAAATATTGAACTGCTTGAAAGTAGCGCGGTCGGGTCGCGCGCGGCGGCAAATAAATTGCGCAACGAAAGTTCGCTTCTTCCTCGTTACCCGTCGATCAGGCTATTCAATTTCCCCGTTAAAAGCATCGGCAGGACATCGATGGCCGTTCCACGCAAATTAATAGAGACCGAAGTGGCGAGTCCACGCTTGCACCGGGATAACAGCGCGCCCGTCGCACGGTTACTCGCGGAATTGCTTGAAAATTTACAGGCCACTTTAGTAGACACGCGTCAATTTTACGGCATCGAACGCGTCCCCTATCTTCGCGACGCGACGACGCGAGATCGTAAACCGTTCCTTCTGCTTCGGGAAGCTGATCGCTTAAAAGCTTCCTCGGTCTGGTGGCGCGGAAATTCGGATAAAATATCGACGTTTCGTGCAAATTTGTGCAAGCTCAAAGGTATTTCCATCTCTCGACGCTTTAAACTTTAAACAGCGACTTAGATAATCGAGACGTTCGCCGGCGGTGAAACGCCTTTAATCGAATGCCAATTGATCAACGGCGGTTATTATCAGCGGCGTATTAACGAAGAAGGCTAATCGTCTGTCCGTCCTCCATTATCTGCTCTATTAGCAAGATTAACCGAGGCACGGCTTGGACGGTCAAGGTATAACGAGCTTTTTCTCTCGAAACTCTTCGCGTTTTGACAAGAACCAGCCCGGGGCGCGACACGAACACAGATTCGTAACGATCGCTTCGTTTTCATTAACCCCCTCTTACTTCCTTCCGTTCGCGTAGTTCTCTATTTTTCTCTTGTCAGACCGGAAACGTTCGGGAGTGCCGCCGATAACGAAGCGATTAAACTCGAGGCTCGAGGAATGCCCGCGTTTCCCGAAAAACACCGGCATCCTCTTTCGAAGCGGATGCGCGATTGCTCATTAACTGCTCGAATGGAAAGGAAGACATACTTATAGTCGACCGTTCACTGTTCCCCTGCTTGCAAGTATTCTACAACGTTCATTGGCACGAAGCTTAACGAGGAACGAGTAACGAGCAAGTAACGGTCGCATGTCCGCGACAGGATGGACAAAAGAAATTTCGCCTCCCGATAATAAGAGAAGCGTAGGCAAACAAAACGGCAGCGCTTCTGTGTGCCAGTTTCGCGTTCACCGATTCTGCATTTCGTGCAATTACAACCGCGACCACTTGGCGGCGTGTGACGCTCCAGTTATCCCATCCTCTCGCAACAAAATGGAAACTTCCCGAGAAACACAGCTCCCGGAATTTTTAGAATTATCTCAACCATAACGCTGAGCAATCGAGAACGGAGATGAAACAATCGGGAAACACGGACGAAGCCATTTCTATCCCTCGGCATCGTCGCGAAAAGGTTTACCGAAGCTACTTTACCGTACGCGGTCCCCATCGCGGAGTAATTAAAACGTCGACTTGGCAATGCGTGGCATTCGAGTTCCTTTACCCCTCTATAAATGGAAACTCGTTCCGGAGGTTTAATTTTCATCCAGAACCCATTTTGTTTCCGGTTTGGTAACCGGCTGAATAATCACCGGCCGTCGCTGCACGGCTGTGCGTGCCATGCACCGTTCCCCGTTCATCGATTCTTCGTTTCGATATATTCGATGGAATATATTATTCGCGGAACACCGATTCCTCTGTGGACCCTTCCACGCATTTCACTCTATTAATTGTATCAAACTTCAACGGACCATTAAAGGGAGGCATCGCGAATCGATATTCCACGAACCTCGCGAGACAATACCCCCGCAACAATATTCCGGGCGGAGTTGAATATTACAGGTGTACCCTGCAGTTGCCGAGTAACAGGATGCAATTACGCTCCAATCACATGCGCGGTTACTTCGACAATAGCTGCACCATAGTTGCCGGGTAACCGATCTTCGAATACGTACTCGCAATTTAGACGTCGAGGCCGTTGCGACAAATCCGGCGATTTATTATTTCGCTTATCCGCTCTCGAGATGCCGAAAGATAACAAGTTTCGCGTAGCACGCGCCTCTTCGAGTGTTTTTCCTGTCCGCGGCACCGGCAAATTTCCCTGATAGTCTTTGGTAACGGGCCGGAACATCGTTCCCCGAGCGTTTCGCGCGCTCCGTGAACAAATCGAGCCCGTCGCGCGACTCTTATTAAAACGATCACGAAAGAGAAAGCCGAGTCTGTTCGGCAGACAACGAGGGAAACAGAGCACCCGAATAGGAGAGAACGAACGCGTTGCACGATTCGCGTGGCAGCTTCGACGTTTTGCTCCATTTTGGGAAACCATCGTTGATATCGATAACATCCAATTCCGATGCTAAGCCTCGGCTGTCGATAACAGGACTTACGAGTTCTTGCGTTTCGTTTAATCGGGCTCGATAACAATATTAATGAAAGTGGCGAGCAACGCGGCACGCCGAGTCTGACGTCGACTGGAACTCGAATTGGTAACTGTCGATATCGAAACAGGTAAACAGAAACTTGCGTTTCCCGCTCTTTAGTTTACATTGGGAAATATTTCGAGGAAATATACGATAGGTTAATTAATCTGTGCGCCGACCGGAGGACCTCGACGCGGAAAGTCGAAGTTGCCCACGCTTTGGGAAAAGTTGTAGGTGTGCAATGGTTCTGCGAGCGCACTCGCCGTCCCACGATTCTGACGTCAGTAATTAAACGAGCCGGCGTAATTGAAGTTACCCAGCACGGCGCGCCGTGCCGATTGCAGTTTCGCGTGGCCGAGGACAATAAGCCGAGGCGACACTAGGAGACACCGGTGTCCTGGTTTCCAGGATTCGACTTCCGCCCTGAATTCAGCGAAGAGCGAACGACCGCGTCGCTACTGTACTGACTCGAACAGGCCAAGCAGAGTGTAGAAAAAGAAACACATATTCGTTCGATCAAACGCCGATTGCGAGAGCATTCTTGAAAGGATCCTGGACCGAACGAGCGTTAAAGTTTCATAAATATTTATGGAAATCGAGGGAACACCCACGCGGATACGTCCGGACGACCTTAACCCACTGACACTTTCTCCGTGCTGGCCGATTTCGAGAGGCGGTGGTAGAAATTCGAGTTGATGCGTATTGGTAGGGCCCAAGTGGCCGGCATTATCTCTAATCGCACAGCAGCCCGGCACAAATTGCTTGCTCCTCGTTTCCTCCACCCCCTATCACCTCGTTGCTATATTTCTATCCCCGGGATCAGCAGCTTTTTCCGCTCGACCGAGTGGAGCCGAGCTGGTGCTCGCCTGCCTGCCTGCGCGATCGTGGGACGGATTTCCTTCGTCGTTGACCGCGTCCTCCAGGAACAGGAAGGCTCGTGTAATTCGACGGCGGCCAGAAAGAAGTAATCGATTCCGTGTCTCGCTGGGCGAAATCATTCTTCCCGTTCGTGGCCGGGGAGAACACGGACTAAAGGCAAAGGGACGCCCGGCGATCGGTTAACAGCGGAGGCAGCCGTATCGACGATGAGCCCTCGAACAATACGGCCGAAAGAAAGTTCGTTACATTGCCGCGATCGTTCAACTTCTATGTCTGATCGGGCAATTTTTTGCCCGCGCCGCGAACATCCTCGGCTTCGATACGGAATTTTAAACAATCCACGAACAGAGAGTCCACTGGGGGGCAAAAAAAGCAGGGAGGACGAGAGATATCTCCCGATTGTCTTCCGCCAGGTTGCTCGTTTGTTGGCCGAGAAATTATCGTATCCGCCGGTATCGCTCGCAGTGGACGTGCTCGAAATCGTCGTTGGCAGGCACGAAAAGTCGTGAGAATGCGCCTTTTCGGAGTGAGAGCCGTGTCCCGACCGGGCAAGAAACCCGATGGACTGGTTCTTCCGTTTGTTTTTATCTTTGCCGCATCTCTTTCACGGGAGAGTCGGTTTGTTTGCTCGAATTTTAATAGGACCCCTTTGTCCGGCTCTCTTTCTTCTTGTTCCTGGTAGACACCTCGCTAGGGACCAAGAGTACCGCCTCCTCGTGTACCCCGAGGACCTCACGCGTCTCTGAGAAACGTTTATACACCGAGAACATCTTCATCGCGTGACAGGACTGTAGATAAGTAGCATCGCTGATTCTGTGCCCGGCAATCGTAGACGGCAATCGGCTTCGCCGGTGAACTGCACCCCTGCACTAATTTCGCGCCAAGTACTTTCGTTCTCAGCTATTCAATTTACTTCTCCTCCGATGTTCTTTTTTCGCCTGCCTTTTTTCATATAATTGTTTCGCACGTTCGACCATGGAACGAACCTTTAATCCCTTTCAGTTTCTCGGCGGACCTTGCACTGTCGTTTTGATTGAAATGTCATAGGATCGCGGCAAGGGATACCAAGCTTTCCACGGATCCCTGGAATATCGCAGCAATAGAACTCGCGATTCCCGCGGCAAACGTTTCCCCGTCTAATTTCTTTTAATGCTATTCGGCATTCGCAGTTGGCGGCAGTTCGACGCACATACACAGAACAAGCACGAAAGTCTCTCGAATTCCTGGCCGTCGACGATAACCACGCAAGGGGATTTTCAAGGCAATTAGGTGCTCAGACTCTCTGAACCTTCTCATAGTCATCTGCTAGCTTCGCAGCAGGCACGTCCGCCTCCTGATGCCGGAACTTTGGCAGCTCGCGGAATGAACGTCGACATTACGTGCCACGAGAGGCAGCAACGCGTGGGGGGTCTACAGATCGTAAAACTGCCCCGCAAGTCCGGAAGTTTCGTCAAGCTCTATACGATCGTCGGATCGGCGGTTTCCGACACCGAAACGAGGACAGTTAATTGCACTTGCTTCTCGCGGAATAATTTTCCTCGGACCGTCGAGCATATATTGGTGACGCGACGTTTAGAGCGTACGAAGAATTTCCATGGAATAACGCAGGCTCTGTTGCCGCATGCACGACCGCAATTTCGCGATGAATAAGTACAACGAGAACCGCGAGGCATTTCCACCTGTGCGCAAGAAGGTCGGCTACACAATAGGATGAGCAGACACTCGAGAAGGGGCCGAATAATATCCTGCAACTCGGAGGACGGTCCCCGTGGATAAATAGAAGGAAAGCGGAACGCGAGAAACGAGGCAACGATTGTATCGGTCGGGAGATGCGACGAATTCGAAGGAAGTTATTCGCACAAAAGAATATTACTCGAAAGTGATCCCATCTATTTCGTTAATTGACTGCGACGTGGATAATTATATCCAATTTAGTCGTCCGCGCTCGACCCACTTTTATTCAGCGTCGCGTAACATTCGAGATGCATGTACATTTCCTCGCAGCTTTCGTCGATACTTCTGCCCGGGGATTGCAACACGCTTCGGGACAAAGAATCGATATTTTCGCCAGATTGATCGCCCGATTGCGAACGAGAATAAATATACCATCGGAAGTACGGCAAGTGGGATTCCACGAGCGCCCCGAGCTTGTATTTCTCGAGCTTGTTCCGGCGGATCGAGTGTCGAAAAAGAAGCAAGCTGGTTCCGGTCGAGGCAAAAGGAAGAGGAAGAAAATGCAGAGGGGGATAAGTCGATGCGGCGGATGTCCGAGATGGCAAGGGTTCCCGTTCGAGTCGGTTTCCACGAGAAAGCAGAGATACGCGGAGGATGAAAAACGAGTAGCGTGTAAACGTTATTGCGGTTCGAGTGGCCACGGGACAGGCTACATCGAGAAGAAAGCGAATTATGTTTACTGTATCGAGTACGCTCGTATAAAGTATAAAGCAGCGCCTCGTTGAAACCTACCGGCGATAAAAATCGATCGTGCCAGCTAGCAATATACGACTTCTGTATTGAATCAACCCCTGCAGTCTCTGGGCACGAGAGCGTACATTATTTATCCGATCGAGAATTATAAGCTCTTTCCACGATAATTCACCAAAGGGGGTACACGTCTACGTTCCTTTCTCGCTCTTTAGTCGCTTAAATTTCCACGGCAAATTTCACCCAGCTGACCGCGTGGATACAATTTCCAGTCGATTGGTCTCGGAATGCAAACGACGCGCCCGGCAACGTTTCCCGATCGATTTGAGCATTAAAACGTCGCAGGATTTAGCAGCGTTGGTTAACCGGGACGAAGCAACGATTCTTTGCTCCAATAAAATCGCCGTCCAGAGATTAATTTGCTGGGCGCATTTGCAATTCAAAATTGCTCATCCGCCGGCGGCGTTCCATCTAGCAGGGCAAGAAAATTTCTCCATCGAAGATCGGATGGCACTCGACCGATCGAGCACGCTCGCTCGACTTTCTAGATCCCTTTTTTCTTTCCCCTGCCCCGTGGCTGCATCGAAAGCAAACGGGCGAACCGGACCGTTCAGATGCGGCCATTTGTGGACGATGGAAATCGCGCTTCCGTTTCTCACGATCTCAAAGAACAGCTGAACGGGATTTAAAATGGACCCCCAGCACGGCTCGGTCCGAGACATCCGGAAATTTCTTTCCTTCCGGAGAGCCGTCTCGCTCGTCCATTTAAACGCAACGAGAAAGAAACGAGAAAACGCACGCCTGAAAAGAAGCTGAAGCGGAATAGGTATCTCCGTGAATTCCGATTCAGAAATCGGTGACCCTAGTTCCGCGTAATAATGGATTTCGAGCGTAGAACGCGCGTCGAAACGATTCAGTATGCAGATGTATTGCACGGCCATTTCGATTACGTCCAGCCCGAGAAAACCTGTTCCTGGATCTGTTCCGGGACGGGTTTCCGTTTCCCGGCTTGTTAAGGCGACACTGTCCCGCAACCAGAAAAGTGCATAAGCTTGTTGCGGCCTCCCGGACCCCTTCTTCGTTCATCACCGTCTTCTATCCCCGGCACCTACCCTCGGGCATTCTATATACACATATCTTTTTCACTCCCACCGCTCCTTTCTTTCTCTTTCTTATCTGCTGTTGCCTGCCTGCCCTGCTCGCCCGTCGACTCTCGACTTTTCAGCCCGTTTTACCGCTACAGGTAACGTAGCTCCATTACCCAACGCGCTGCGCCGTGGATTTTTCCGAAACCTACTTTCCGACGAGGTCGCATCCTCAAAGTTCGCCCCGAAATTTTGGTTTCCGCGGAGAACTCTTTCCCTCGAGTTTGCACCTGGCGAGAAACTTTGTCGTGGCGTTTCTCCTTCGCCTTTGCCCTACCGTAAACCGAGTAAAGTAGGAAGATACGCAGGGGATGAAGATTGTGCTCCGATGCGAAATCAATGGGGTAGCGTTGCGGCCCGCGATTAAGGGTGCTCGTGAGCCACGAATTACTCGGGCGTCCCATTCGAGACCCTGGCGACAGCTAAATCGGCTGGCTTAGTCCAACGAATTAATTAGCAAGCGCCCGGCGAGGCGGCGCCGCGACAAATTAGCGGATCGGGGCAGCAGTTTTGCATGCGAGACGAGACGAAACGACGAGCGTACGCGACACCGACCGGGGACAAAGATCGCAATTTAACGAGAGGGAACGGCGACTCGTTTGTTGTTTCACGGTAATACAGCGTCACTCGGCGCGGAGAAAAAGCTTGGGGAAAAGGAAGAACGGGAATAGGACGGGCGCTGTTGTACGGCCGGTGCCAGCCGTATCGCGCGATCGAAGGCGCGCAAAGCCTCGACAATGAATTACAATCCTTGGTAACGCGTAATACTGAGAAATAACGCGAGGGTCAGCTCGTAGGCCGGTCGTAAATAATAATAGAGTTAATGTTGCGTCCGGCCGTTTCTTACATGATTTACCGAAGCGACTACGGTCGCACGGGCGGTGGTGCGCGTTGCCCGCCGCAGAGACGAGAGGCGAGCTGCGATAAATTCGTATTTTCGTGATTCGCGTGGCGGCGGAGGAAACGGAGCCACGAATGGACCCGGACGGATGCTTCCGAATCCTGAATACCGTCGTCACCCTCGACGGGGGGCCGACGAGAGACGCAATTAGATGCTGTTCTGCCGCGTCTTAAATTTTGTATCCGCCTTGGGACGAGATCAGTCGGCCAAGGCCGGCGGACAGCGTTTGTTCGCGCGGCCGGCTCTCCGGCCGATATCATTTACTCTCGAATCGAGGTTCCGCGAGTCGGGAGGCAGTCGAGGTCGAGGCCGAAGGTGTTGCGGTACCCAGGAGGATCCTCCTTACACCCACCGGGGACATTTTCTCTGCTTTCTCGAGGAACGACTTCCGACCGGCGGACGAACTCCTCTGAAAGCTATCCCTTCGCAAATACTGGCCGCGCGTGCGTACGCCGCACAGTGGTCCGAAACCGTAAAAACACGAACTAAATTCATACCACTGTTATTTCCACATTATTCGTTATGAATAGAAAGATTTTAGGTACTTCTTGAGTTATAGAATATAATTGCGATAAAAGATTCTCTTAACAATAATATTTGATAGAATGTTGTTTGGTCGAAATGGTTCTGATATTTTCTGTGGTGTGTAGTATTTTTCAAAGGGTATAAATACTTAGATACCTTTCATGTCGAAAAATTGAATTTAGTTCGTGTTTTTACGGTTTCGGACCACTGTGCGCCGTTTCGCTCGCTCGAAAATTGCTACTCCACTCCCGGGGCAGACGTTCCGACGGGGGGAGGCGAAAACGGAATGCAACTTGGAGAGAACGGAGAGGAAAGACAGGGGCAATGTTGCAGCTGCAATTGCTTCGGCTGCGGATCGCGGCTCGTTCTCTCCCACAGCACGTCATGGGTGTTCGAGAGGCAGGAAAAGTGAAAGCCGCGGCGCGTAACGATCTAAACTGTATCTCGTTTTAGCGATACGTACGGACAGCTGGGGAAGACGGCAACGAGGAGAGCCAGGCGTATCGTGGCAGAGGCGAGGGAGGTTGTTCGGCCGCGAAGAAAGAGAGAAAACGATCTGCACTCTTGAACTATCGGGACGAATGTAGACCACGGATAGTGTCGCAACCGTCTGCCTCCCCCGCCGCCTCCTGCGCCTCTTTCTTTTGCGGCCACGACGGTCTGCCCTTCGTCGAGGTATCGTGTCCCTGTTCGTTGGAATTAGCAGCGTCGATCCGGCTCCGAAAAGTTGACGCGATGAAGATGTTCGTTTTTAACGCGCGAGCGAATACTCGCGTCGATACGAAACAGGACAGCATTCTCGTTCCTATCGCTGCTCGAATCTCAGCTGCACCAAATAGAAAGGATGCACGTGCACGATGCAAGGTGCACGAATAGAAGAATAATAGACGGGAACGAGGTCTCGCGTCCGTTGCGTAACCGCTGCTCCATAATTCGAGAGCGACTTCGCGCGAGGAAAAGAACAAACACGAGGGCCGATCGCTCCGATCTCGTTCGTGTTCCCCCGTTCGCTACCTTGTAAAAAGGTCCTGGCGGAGCGAGGGGCTTGTGTAATTCGCGCGGGAACGTTTTCGACCGGCTAATAAGGGGTTGCGAACACGCGCGAAACACGAACTCCGCGAAGCCGCAGGCCGACTCGCGGTCGCAACTCTCTTTGTGCCGCACAACCGGACACGCACGTGCGCGTAACAAAGGAGATTCACCCGACCCGATTACGGCCTGCCTTCAGGAAGTGGAGTTCGTTGGACATTGACTTTCCCAGCGCGGAGCACGGCCTGTGGCCTCGCCGGCTCGATCGAGCAAATCAATTGTTCCAGATAGAAAAATTCGTCGCTCTCGTTGTCGAAAGGAACGGACTCACGGATCCGTGTCACGCGTGAAAGTCAGCTGTCGCGCGCAGACGTCGGCAGAGGTCTAAACGCTGCAACGATATCATCTATCGGGCAATGATTTATCGAGCGAACGACGGACGAACGGGAGTCGCGGGTGAAAGTTGGTCGAGGGTCGAGCTCTCGAACGAAACAAAAGCGGCGAACAAAAGGCGAGGCGAGACAAGCGGATCGGTATAGACGGAACAAACGCGGTCCGTTCGTTTTTTAAGCGACCCGCGAGTGCAAACGTGTCGCGAACGGAATTAAGCCGAGCTCCCTTCTCGCGTGCCGGATATCGCACGCGCGGCAATTAACGCCGCGTTTCAATTCACAAAAGTGTTACCGAAGAGAGATCGCCGAATGACTATCGAGAACCAATTAACCGATCGATCGGGTGCCCCCGGGGTGAAACGCACGACCGATCCTTATCGCGATCGCTATCGCCTCGGGAGGATATAAAGAAGTAACGGTGATCGGGAGAAACAAATTGAAAGTCATTGCCCCTCTGGGACGAAACGCTCGCGCGTACACGGTTATGGTTAAGCAAATGGCAGAGCAGTTCACAGCCGGAGGGTTTTTTCTCTCTTTTTTTTTACCGCGAAGAGACTTCGCTATCGCGGAGGGTAGACAGGCAAGCGGAACAACGCCGGGAAGATAGAATCGCAAACGTTGTTAAACGCTATCAAGCTTATCCAGTTTATCTCCCATGGCAGGAGCTAGCGCACGCGAGCACGCGCCTCGGCTAAACGGACAAGATAATATAGAAGGAACGAGATTTAACGCGGTGTCTGGTGTGCTCGAGTAATGCAGGAACCGATCGAACACGAGTCCACCGGTTATTTACGACCGTTTGGCAGCGGCGAATCTACGCGCCGGCAGAATTGAGACTTCGACAGCCTACCTGCACCGGGAGAAAGAGTCGACGGAACACGGCTTGGAAATTCGGAGCACCGACAACTTCGTCCACACTCGAATTTCCTTTTAATTGCCGAAAAATAGCGTCGACGGGATGAGTCGAGAAACCCACGCGTCGAAGCAAACGTGCAATTATCACGTTTGCAGCGCGCTTTCATTAGCGATTCGAAAGCGGTTCGAGTAACACGCGGCACAAGCTCCGTCCGAGTTCTCGTGCACCGTTTTCCCTCTCCAGGTGCTCCAGTTACATACTCCGTGGAAAGGGACGAGGAAGGCCGAACAGAACGGGGCAAACGAACGACTATTATCGACGATGCACGACGGTGATCGATGGTTCATCTTCGGGGCAGAACAGCGACGACCATTTCGGGCTTATCGGCTCGCTAATTGGACGACGAAACGTCACGATAACTATAAGCCATCGTCCGTCGGAGAGCACCATGCACCCGAACATCCTCTCCCTGTTCTCCCCTCGATTATTCAACGCAATTAACGACGATTAATAACTATCGGCCCGGATATCTTCCCAACTATTGAGTCACAGACAACGAAGAGCCATTTCGTAATTGACAGGATAGCGTGTTCGGAAGAGGGCTAGGTCGGAGCTTTCCTACTTTCGCCTACTGTTCGCGGTGGTGCGCGTAACGAGTCGATTGGGAAGGCTCGCAATCTATTTCGAGCGCTACGAAAAGATTGAAAAGACGCTCTTTCCTGGCACAATGACGGGGCGACTCTTTTTTTAACGTTTGGATCAGTAAACATCGAATTGCTCTGAAGAGGACATATTGGAGGAACTTGCGGATCGAAATAGGAGATCTGAAGATTATAGAATAATAATAATAAAACATGGATACGATATGCAACAGCCTTCCTCGTATCTCACAGCGCGTCAGTGCTTTCGAGCCTGCAGCACGCATGGTCTCTAATTGAAATTTAAAAATTCACCGCGCTTTCAGTTTTTTGTGCAGAGCTGCATCTCTGCCGATCGCCCAAGGGAGAAAACGTCTCGTCGAAGCTTGACCCAAGCCCCGCAGCAATTTTTCTATTCAAATTCTTCGAAGCCGGCTTTCAATCGCGTCGATAAGTTATTAGTCTTCCCGTCCTGCGTGCATCTCTAGAAAATATTCGTACACGTTGCCTCCGTTTCGATCTCCGATCGACGCTGCAAACGCGAAACTTTCGCGGGACTAGAAAGAATGCCTCGGACGTTCTGCAATTTAAATTGCCAGGCGGCTCTCTCTTAGAATTCGCTTAAACCCCATCGCGGGAAAAGCGAGCAGCAGGACAGGGCTGCTTAAAGAGAGAATCCTTCGGAGAACTCCGGTCGACTACTGGCGTCTGGAGGCGAGCGTAATGTATGCGAATAAAAATGACCCGGAGCCGGTAGACAGGCTCGCCAGCCATTCCGCTTCGTTTTCTCTTTCATTGCGCGCACGTGCGATTAACAGACGCGGCGCGAGACCCACGGATTCAACTTGTGCATACACAGGCTTAATCCGCGCTCTGGAATATTCGTGCATGCTCGTGTCCCGTGTCCCGTGTCCCGTGGCCGTGTGGACGAGTGGACGAGTGGACGAGGCAACGGAGCCGCAACAGGAAAAGACAGAGGTCTGTGCGAGTCGAGGGAAAAAGATATACCCGCGTATACGCACTCCAAGGCACAGAGATAAAGAGAGAGAGAGAGGGGCGTAAAAAGAGAACGAAACGAGCATAGATCACGTATGAGGCAGATTGCGGGGTACTGGCCAATCATGGAATCAGGTACACGTGCAGTACCAGACGGTGTACCGTAGAATACGTCTTATTATAGAACCCATGGGGTTTCAGCGGCCGTTCCGCCGACGAGGAACGTGGACGCGCGAAACGAGGATGGAGACGGAATGAAAAAGAACGACGGAAACAACGGAGAGGAGAAACGAGTATATTGCAAGGGTGTGTCTGCCGACCTACGAGGTCAACATTGTTACCATCATTATTGGTACAGCCCTGGACGCAAGCCGCTTCTCTCTTTCTCCACGACTGTCCTCCGCCTCTTCTCTTCTCGCGTCCCTTCTTGCGCCTCTTCTTGCGCCAGACTTTTCCACCGATCGGCTCGGCGGTACCGATCCAAGGGAAAGAAGAGAGGGCGAGATGCAAAGGAAAGGGAGAAATAGAGAAAGAGAGGGCAATAAATTTTCCCGGCATTCGAGACGTCCTCCATATTTTCTTTATCCGTCGCGAAACCGATACACGCTACGCTCGCATACGCGCCGCGTACAATGATACCGAAAAAAAGCGTGGGATGATATATCCACGCTGCCGTGCAATTAATTATTCACTTTTTCCTACACGACGCCGGGATTAACGCCGCTATCTGCGCGTTACTATCTAATTGGTGAACGCAACGGAAACGCTCGCGGGGCCAAGAGGGCAGGACGACTTTCGATTCGTCGTTCCCCGCTGTCCAGACTTGGCTGGACTCGCGCGTTCGCCAACACGCGATACGCTTCTCGCGATATTTGTAATTGAACCTCGGGCCTCCTCGAGGAGAGTAGAGAGCTCGGGTCTATCCGCGACGCGACGACGATTTGCTGGTTTTATTACCAGAAAGTTTTCCCTCGAGATGCAATATTGCCGCTGCCTGTCCAATATTGCGCGAGAAAGTAGCCGTCGTGTTTCCTGCGTACGGAAAACTTGGATGAAACCACGAGGCGGAGGGGAACCCTGGTAGCCAGGATCGTTTGCGGTGACGTTAATTGTCCGTTGCTTCGCGGGACTGCATCATTCGTGTCTTCTACTCCGTGTCCCAAGAAATATCCAAGGACCCGACCCGGCCGAGGCGTCGTTAAATATTTCTCGCATGGAAATATCGGTGTCCCCACGCCAAGTACGTTCCGCGAGTTCGGAATTTATCGTGTACGAGGCGGATGCATAATCTATCACGGCAGATAAGCCCGGATTAGTTCTCTCGAGGCTTGCGCGAACCTCGTAAGTATTTCACCGAAACTCTGTCCCGGGTCGTGGTAAATTTTTGCAGACGGAAATCTCTGTTTCCCGCGACGCGTAACGCTCTATGCTTTGTCTCAGAGCGGAATGAATGGTTCGCGAGAAACGTGGGAACACGATTAATTGCCTGATTAATTAGCGCGTGAGATGCGAAACGTGGAAACGAGAATCTGTACCGAAAGTAACGATGCCAAGCGAATGGAAAACGAGCGCGCACCTTCGACGCGTGCATGTACTTGCTCTTAGAAGCAAGTAAAAAAAGTGTGTGGGTTAAGAGTGAAACGAAAAGAATGGTGCTCTATAGGTTTCCTCGTTCAAATTTTCCACCGCGAGGGAATAATTAATTTAAGTGGTCGGCGGTTCGTCGAAAGGATGCGCAGCCTGGAACAACGTGGCCTCCATTCCAGCTAAACAACCCCGAGGCCTTTGGATCGCGCGCACCAACGGCACCGTTTAATACGCCAAACAATTTGCGCGGCACTATGCGAGGCTCGTTGCATGTAGTGCACCGAACGAAACGTAATTATCTTCGCGGCATCGAATCCTCCTCGGGCCACGAAAAATCCCTCGGCGCAACGGTTGCGCATTAAATAACATCGCCGTGCTCGAGCTTGTGTGTACACGCATTGCGATAAAGCACGTCGAAACTTCAGGTCGAGGGATTTATGGCAAGTTCGAAGCGGATGCAGGGGAGCGGATACGCGTGCCACGCGAACGAGTCGCCGTGGAGACGAAAAAGGCGAACGATTAGGGGACGAAAGGTAATTGAAGGTTGAATAGCGAAACCTTCTTTCGCGACGGTAGCACGCGCGAACGCGCGAGCAGGTGAGGTCGAGCGGGTGCGAGGAAATAAAAGAAAATAGGAAGAGTCTGTAGCGGGGAACGAAAGGGAAGTGGCACGGGCCGTAGGAAGGTAATGGCGGTGGGTGGTGGCGATGGTGGCGGTGGTAGCTGGTGGTTGGCGGTTGCTGCGCCATGAACTTCAGTAGGTATATCGATTGTGTGTGTACCCGTGGAGCCAACCCCAGGCGCCTTCTCTCGCCCTTGACTCTCGCCCTTGACTCTCGGTTTCAGGCACGACAGTGAGAAAAGAAGAGAGTCGAATGGGTCGAGCGACGCGGTTCGAGACAAAGGTGAACAGGGGGAAGGGAGAATAAACGAGCGGGGCTGAATCGCTGGAAATAAGAAGACACGCGGGCAGGAGCGATCGCAGGAATGGGAAAATTCGCGTCGCGGCAGCTTGCACGATAATAAGTAAGGTTGTGCCGACCGCGAGAACGAAATCCTGGAAACTCGTTTATCGGCGCTATTAGACACGGCCCGTCGTGCGTGCGCTGCGCAATTTCCGTGGATCGCGTTAACTTTTTCCCCGACGAGCGTGATACTCGCTTGTCGATCAGCTCGCGGTTTTAGCGCTGCCCACCGAGCACCGATTACGTTTTATACGGCGAACAGTTTACGCTTTTCGAGTAGATTCGTAATAGCGCGAAACTGCGAGTATCGTTAGCGCGGAGTACGAGTAGAGTATCTCGGTAATTGCTTCGCCGATAATTGCCCGCGCGCTACACCAGTGAAACGAGCGTCGTGCGTGCGCGTCATCCGGGTCATCGATTGTACCTACTTTTCATGCATCGAATGTCCTATCCTAAACGAGATAAGAAGCACTCGTTACGGTCCCAGTTGTTTCCGTTTCGGTGGACTCTTTCTGGAAACGATTATTCTAAACCGCTGTCGCTCGATGCCAAATAAGAAATAATAAATGGGACGCGACCGAGGCTGGGCTCTTCCTATCCGGGGAAACCCAGCTGCGATTCTATCGCGGGCTTGAAGCCTTTCTCGAGGTTAATTAGTTCGGTAATCATCTAGTCGAATCGCGTATCGCGTTATTATGCGCGACACTTTCAAGAGTTATTTAGGCGCCCAGTTCCCCGACACTTTCGTCGCGATGCAACGTCGTTCTCGATTTCTCCAGGGGAGCCGTTTCTCCGCCACCCAGGCAGAAATATATTTGTTCTTGGGCGGCAAAGTACTTGGCGCAATCGCGATGGAAAAGTTCATCGTCGTTGCAAACGCTTTGCCGCGCCAAGCAGTTCAGGATTACCGGCGTTCTTTTTACTCGAAACCCTTTAACCTTTGCGGTGTCCACAAAAAATTAACGCGCATCGATCCCACGGTACGGTTTGGTCAACTAAACGAGAGGTGGGGTATCTGGAAATGGGCCGGGCAAGTTTTCAACCAAAATATAGGGGACGCGATATCGCAATGGAAATCGCAGAGGTCCGTTCCGTTGCGTTGCTAGGAAACTCGAGCACCTGGATCTTACCAGGATCTTCCATATCAGCTTATAGAAACGATGATCCGCCGATCGAGGTGCGCCGGGTTCGAGACGTTCGTGGCGCAGCCCGAGCGCAAAGCGTCGAAAAGAGGCAGATCGTCATAACCGTGGTCGTAATTCAAAGCTGGTAACGCAAGGAACGACAGATACGATCAAGCCGTCGCTGGGTCGTGCCTCTATGGGAAATGAAGACGAGTGAAATGGACGCGCTGGCGTAAATCCCGAGGAATTCTCTCGCGATGTTCGCGCGCCACCAACGATCGTCGTCCTCTGGAAAAATCGGTGAGGAAGCTGCGGAGGAAACGAGGATGCCGAGGCGCAAATACGAGAAAACGTATCGAATGGCGACGCTCGTAAAGGCGCGCCAAAATTCGCGACAGGATATTTTGCACGCAATCCTCGGGAGTTTGTCACGTCGCTCGGTTCGTTTCCCCGAACTAAATTCGTCGCGACACCGCACCAGAATAAATCCATTCGGGAATGCAAATCTGAACGGCGGTTCGGTTCACGGCGAACGATCACGACGAGAGGATCCGCGACGCGACGGTCGTGCGCGATATCGTAAACGTCTCGTTACCGGCGCGGCGGCAGAAAAATCTCGATGAAGAGCAACACGACTCGTGCGTCGCTCTCCTCCGGCTGCCCGACGTTTTATCTCTCTCCGGTTACCCCACGACGACGATCTCGTTGCCACTCTCGTATATCAGCGTCGGGCTTCGTGTGGGAGCGTCTAGCCGCGAAGATAAGTAACGCACAGTTCGCTCTGTGTCGCGGTGTTACGAGGCCGGGACGCCTTCGGTGCGCGAGAGCGGACGGTCGATGAAAAAGAAGCGGGAAGAGCGGACGGAAGGAACGAAAGAGAAACGCATAGACAGGTAAGCCGATGGGGAATCGAAAAGGATCTCGGACAGGACACTCGCGAGCGAGGGCTTCGAACCGTGGCCTGCCGGACCGAGCTATATAAGTCCTGAACGACCTTGCTTCTTTTTCAATGCAAGGACGATGTTCGCTCCGTACGAGGGGAGAGACACCGGCAGAAGAAGCAGAGAGCAAAGTCGGGGTTTTAAGAGACCTTTGACGATCAGCGAGAGCGATACAACAGGTCGTCGATGGGATGGTACGCAACCTGTGGCTCTCCTTTGCTCCTTGACACCGGCCTCACGGATTCACTGCTGCGCGGAAATCGATGGTGGGCAGACACTAAGTTTCTCGGAGGCCACATTGAAACGTGGCAACCGAACGCAAACGTCCGTCGATTTATCTGGAAATGGATTTGATTCGAGGTCCGAGTGCTCGGTCCGGTCTTAAGGATAATAGAGTTTGCTTTATCTGTATTTTAAGGGTGTAGTTTCCGATACTCCATGCGAATTCTGAATTCTGAATTGACACCGTCAATTTCCGGTGCTGCGTATTTGTGACGCAAGTGCAATGTAGTTTGTACACCGTCTCTGTGTACACGGTACACAGTACACAGACCATCCGTCATCGGGCGTGAAAACGTTCTCTTCCTGCCGCGATATCGGATACGAGATAGCGTTACGAAGAAAGGGAAAGGTCCGTTTGAAGAGGCGCGTCGTCGACGGCGCTGTAACGAGGCAAATTCTCCAACGACGAACGCTCGTTAAAGTAATACGTCATAAATAAATCATGGTATTACCGATCGATTCGCTACAATACACCACTCAAACGCGAGCCTTTATCGGCGCTGCGTTCAGAATTTGACGGGCAAGGCTCGCGGCAAAGCCTTACAAAATTTACGCGTCGCGACGTCTCGAAAAAGGATCTCGGACGACGGACTCCACCCGCCCTTTATATCTTCGGATTAAGGAACAGTCCGAGGATTAATCTCGACTGCTTTAGTCGCTTTACAGTAGCAGACATTTCGTGCAAGTTTGAAAAATGTGCGCAAATTATTCGATTGCACTAAATTATTTGCAGCTTGAGAAAATGTAATCGGTTTTTCCGTTTCGTCTACCACCATGATCCACGGGCAATACTCGCCGACCCACAACGACGCCCGTGAAAAATTTCCTACTTTTTCTTCCTGGACGACCCGCACATCGTCATCGATCACTTAGATCTTCCGTGGCCGAAGCGAAGCAGTCAGATTCAATCGGTTTTCCGGCATAATTAATCGAGGCACATAGCTACGTTGAAAAAACGTGATCGCAGCACAATTCTCTCTTTTCCATGTGCTCTTTCCGCTCGAAAGCGGCCAGCAGTGGTATATCAGCATTAGAGGCAGAACACGTTCTCCAGGACTTGACATTTGCTAAGGAAAAGGTGAATGTATGGAATCGACCGTGCACAGATCGTCGCTGAATCGCTAAAACACCGATCCTCGGCCAATCGGGACCTTCGTGTCTCGCTGGTAGGGGCGATCGAAGGTGAGGACGATTTATCCTCCCTCGCGTTCGCCACCGCGCGATTATTTCGTAAGGCGAAGGACGATAAAGGTCGACTCCAACTGCATTCGCAATCGCCTGCAGACTCGTTTGTCGTCTAGAATAGCCGGGATTTGTTGCGCAGACCTCGAGCGAATGTTTGTTTAAAGCGAATGCGATCGCAGAAAATTTCGCATATCGAAAATTGGCTACTGCGAACAATTTATTGGATGGAAATTGCCCCCGACAATGAACCGATGGTTGTGTCTTTTTTTACCGGCGATCTTTGGCACTGATTGACGGACGATTTGTAGGACTCGCAGGAAACTAAAGGTAGACTATCTTGGCCCCCTAGAAATCAAATTGGCGCGCGATGTCCGCTGCTGCAAATTATGCAACACAGACGCAACTGTAATATTAGGAACGATAAAGTAATCCGAATCGTCGGCGATGGATAAAGTGGAATTGAAATTGAACGAGCTGCTTGAAAACCGCTCGACGGTGAAACCACTCTGCCAGCTGCCTCGTACGATGACGCGAGAAAGTGCAACAATTAGCTGCCATTTTCAGATCAATGCTCTCCGGAGTCTTTCACTATTTCATCTACGAGGGACTGGAAGTAACGCACAGCAACTTTTACTTTCCGCCTGTGTCGAACGGTCGCGTTTCGTCTCGTTACACTCCATCAAGCTCTCTTCGTTATTAATTGCTTTCCAGACAGACACGATCGCCCGCGTGTATGGAAATCGAGCAAAGTTCAATAGCCAGGGCCACGTGAAATTGTATGGTCTAGTTACGCGTTGGTCGCCTGCACCGCTACGTTTATTTCCAATAAGGGTAGCAAAACGTCCATCCTGTTCCCGACATCGTTTCGTTCCCTATTTCGCATTCCTCTCGCACGGATCTTCTCGTTTCTTTTATCTCGCGACCCGCCCTTCGTACGATTCTCCGTGCTATATACTTTTTACGGCAGCGTCCATTGCCACCGCCTTCTTTACGGTTTTCCACGTTCCCGGGGCCGGATCGGCGCTCGTGACGTTTATATCGACGTCGCAGGCGTGTCGCACTAAACTTCCCAAAGTCACCCTCGGACTTTCCCCTTTTCATCCTCACCGCGGTTCTTTTTCCTCGGCCAACGTGCCTCGTGCAACGTCTTGTTCGGCTTAAGCCGCCCAGGGTAGCAAACAGGCAATAATCGTTTTACGATTCGCGCAAATGAGTTCCCCGAAATCGCAGGGCGCCTCCTGCCGCGCCTGTTCCTCATTTCCTGTCCCCCTTCTCTCTATTCCCTCCTAACTTTCGCCTTTATCATTTCTTTTCGACACCGAGGTCTCGCGCGACCCAACCAGTTCCAACCTCCTCGGTGATAATTCATCATCTTCTTCCGTTGGAGTATTGAAAGAAAATCGAGCAACGAAACACTCGTTGGACTTCGTTCTCCGTGATTAGTTCAAAGCGTATTAACGGTCGCAAGTGAACGATAATCATCACGGTGCCCTAAGTGTTGGCAATACCATCGCTTGAGAATTTTTCTTCCTTCCTGGCAGCATGTCTGATCGAACCTGCCAATCATGGCTTCCACCCGTCAACCTTCGTTTCTTCCTCGCGACCCTTCTATTTCTTCTCTATTCCGTCATCCTGACATAACTTATCCATAGCCCGTCATTATCGTAACTTACGAGCCACGATCTCCTCTCGTGGCACACTCTGCCCTTTCAAGACTCTTCCTGTTTCCTCTTCTTTGCCTCAGCTGCCGTCCATCTTCTCGTCCCCTAAGGATTTCCATCGATTTTCGTGTCTATTTTAGATATTATTCCCCTCTGCTACTCAGCAAGTAAGATACTGCGTGCTTCAACTTATAGCGCCCTTTGCAAAAGCTTCGTAACATGTGCGGAATAAGTGCATTTAGGAAGAGCCTTCAGATCCCTGTGACAGGTAATCGTGAAACACCCGTCGAAGCATCCCGAAAGAGGTGAAAAACTCGATATCAAGAGGCACTTTATTTTGTCACGGTCGTTGTAGCTGGTAGTAGCTCTGAAAGACCCGGGGAGTCAAATTTAATCAGGTCATTTCCATTATTGTTATAATTTTTGTAATGACCAACGATGCGAAGATATACATCCAATTAATCGTAGCGATTCCCACTCCGTTTCAGAGCTGCCGGCTTCTCGACTTTGCGCGGTGCAATTATAATTGCGAAAGTTTTTCCCTTTGGCCGGCGTACATTTTGCCTTTTCTCCGCTCCCCCTTTTACCCTTACCGAGAACCTAACTCTCTACTAGTTACACAATCCTCTCTCGTTTGCCAACATTTTCTCGACAAAGGCTCCGTCAACTATAGTTAGAAGGAACGGCGTTGCGCTTCCAGGCGCGTGTCCCGTCGTTCCAGCAAGTTTTTCCAAGCTTTTCTCTGCCTCTCTCCTCGCTTTCACTTTCGCGTTAAAAACGAGTCAAGCACGCTGCAAATCGATAACAGACGGCGATGGTAAGGTCTCGCAAGTTTCCTCGCAAGATCGGTTGCTCAAGTTCAATTCAGCTTTTAACGGTCATGATCTCGCGCAGTAATGAACCCAGCCTCTGCATAGATTAGAGAGGTGGGTGGGGGTCTAATCTCGAGGATTAATCTCCGATAATATGCAGCTTATACGGCGTGGAACTTATAATCGAGCGGCGCGATAACTCGCCACCGTTAAACAACGGGTGGAACTATGGCAGTCGGTTCAGTGGAATCAGATTATACTCCCTTTGACTTTGATGGCTGGTTAAATTGTGCGCCGGGCTTCCAATGTAAGTGGCAGGCGCTGAACGTATGTGTACATATTCGATTTCCATAGAAACGGTGGCCCGTTGGAAATAGATCGCACAAAAGGAAGCGACGGGCGCTATAATGGATGAACTAGAGAAGAAACTGCGCAGAAATGAATGCTGGCGATATTGCCCTCCGTTCCTCCGCTCCGGGCGCAAAACCATCAACATCAATTTCAATATAACCGCAGTCTTACTTATTTGATTTTGCTTAAGTTAAGTGTCTAATTGAACGTGGCCTGGGTTAAATAAATAACTGAATAATGCGAAGCAGTATCACTTTTACCGGCCACGATCGTCACGCAAAGGCTGGTCCGTCGAAGGGAGGAAATTGAACGAGGGACAGCGAGAAGACACCGAATAAGAAAAAGATGAAAGGAAGAAGTGGCTCCTCTATGGTCGTGTACGCCGAAGAGCAATTAAAAGCAATTCCTCTTGGCAGTATATCACTCTTACGTGCACTACTGCCGTGGCTGCCCATTAAAATCGACCTTCGACGCCACCCGCCAGCAACAACGGGATCTCCTGTTGTTCCTGTTGTTTTCAAGAGGATCGTGCACAGCCCACGACCAGA